>OV050031.1:152527893-153727893 GCA_920105625.2 Clusia tigrina | reverse complement strand
TTATTGTTAACTTGCCGTGCGTTGCCCTTCACAACACTTGCGTAGGTTGCTTGACCAAAATTAGGTTTTTGCATAATAGGGTCACATATCTGAGGATTTATGGTGGCAGGCTGGATATAAATAGGATTTGGGGATAAGTTACGTTCTAATTGTATACCTTGCGACAGTTTTGATTTTAAATCTTTATATACAGGGCAACCTCTGTAATTAGCCGTGTGGCTACCACCACAGTTACTACATTTCTTTGCGGATGTGTCAGCTTTAGCTAAGGTGGAGATCACCGCAAACTACACAAACACTGCGCAGAGTGCAGTACGATTTAGAGTGGCCGAATTCTTGACAATTCATACATTGTATTGGGCCGTTACGTTTGTGCGGTTCTTGAACCGTGATTCTGCGGTGTAAAATATATATTAGGTTATATATTGGGTGCGTCTCGTTCTTTTTAAGCTGGGTTGAGTTGGGGAGCAGTTCAACTTTAAATATAGGTTGTGGTACCTTATTTTTATTCACAATATTTATCACAACCTTTACGGGGATCCCTTGCTCTTCAAGAACCTCTTTTATATCGCCAGAATCTACTGTGGCTTCGATTCCTTTTAAAATAATAACAAGGCCTTTTGAGCTCTTTAGCTGATAGGAATAATCATTTTTGTTATTCCCCGTTAAAAAATTTACAATATCACGATAGTGCTTTTCACTATGTGCTTGGATCTTTGTCTCCTCAATTCTACCTTTTCTAAGAGGCACAATGTGAAAATTATTTGTGCCCAAAATATTTGCGATGTTCAATACTAATTGATTGGAACTACGCTCGCGCAAATAAATTGGTGGCGGTCTAGCGTTAGTGACTACAGGTTCACCTTTGGATGTATTAGTAGAATTCTCTACAGTAAGAAATGCAAATCTATTATTCTCCAGAGAAGCAACTGAGTTGGTTGTGTTTGCCCTTTTGGTGACGCCCATGACCTTTTGTGAACTTATCTTTCTTTTAATATTAATGTTAATGTAGCGGCCAATACCAGTCTGCACGACCGCCACGTTTTTATTTTCTTTACCTCACTGTTTATTACCGCCTGCAGAGAAATTGTTGCTGGACTCCTTACTGCTGCTGAGTTTGGTGACGGCGCACAGTGGGTTAGAATAGCCTGTTTTCTTGGATTAATTAAAAAAAAAAAAATTTAAGTATCGTTAAAATTTTTTGCACCCGGTTACAGTATATAAAATTCTACATCACTTGTCGTTAAAATAAATGTCAAAAGTGCTCTGGTGTTTTTGTAGTGAAACTTCAAAGTCAAACTTCATAGAAATTTTTGTGCAAAAAAGGCTGAAAAAAGTGAAAACGTTCCCGTTGAAAATTTTATTTATTTTAAAAAGTATTGTAAAAGTTAAAAATTTTTCAATGGAACCATCAAGTTCAGGTTATTTTGCAAATACTTCGTTAACATTTGTGTATCAAATTGTGTGTGGAAGTGATTTAGATTTAGTTATTTATATTGAAAATGCCAAAAAAATTAATATTTTTATATTTTAAATGGATATATAGTTATTATTCGTCCACATTCGTGTCATAATTTGTAGTTTATATTAAAGAGGACATAAATCTGTGTTATATTGCAAAATTTTACGCTGCCCTTTTGTGCCTTTTAGAAGCCATGCATTGTTTAATACAAGTGTTGCAGCAGTCAAATTAGCTAAAAGTCACATTGATCTCGCGACTGGTGCTGTTGTTGTGTGTTGTGTTTTGTTGTTTTTCATGTTACTTTTTTCTATTTATTTGTGCTCTTCTTTTCCGTATATTAATGTTGTTATTTTTGTTTCTTTTAATAATATTCTTTGTTACAATAATATTTTGTTTTTGTTTATTTTAATAATATTCTTTGTTTTGACAAATAGTGATTGTGTTGTGCAGTTTCAAGTAATCGGGTAAAAGGGATTTTTGAAAGGTTTTTTTTTGTATTAGCATTATTTTTTTTGTTTATAGAAACAAGTTCGAACGTTGTTTTTTATACTCGTCGAAGCTTATTTGATATTATGATGAATTCAAGCGCTCAAACAATGAATGACAAGATGACATTTTTAGCTGAAGAAATCAAAAAACGCACCACTTAGGGTTATGTTTGAGGAGAAGGTAATTTGGCAAAATCCACGGCCGTCTTCAACTAGATTTTGCAGACCCTTGAAAATTGAATTTGCCAAAGAAACCGCATATGTGTCCATTAGTGAAAAAAAAGAGTTGAAGAGGAAATACAGAATTTAACCTGTTCAACTGTCACGATTGGTGAGAAAGTTGTACATGTTTCCCACAAATTAATTTTGGCAATGGTAGATGGAAAAGTTTGCAATGCCTTAACAGAAACCACATCAACACAAAGGTGTTACTTATGTGGCGCTACAAGTAAGGATTTTAATAATATAGAAGCCATGATCCAAAGACCTGTACATGTAGACAATTTAAAATTTGGCCTTTCCATTCTTCATGGCTGGATTAGATTTTTTGAATGTCTTTTGCACGTGGCATATAAAATACCTTTACAAAAGTGGCAGGCTAGAACTGATTCTGAAAAAAGAACAGTAGCTGAAACAAAAAAAGAAATTCAGAATAAATTTAAAGAGAATATGGGATTAATAGTTGACCAACCCAAACCTGGTTTTGGAAACACGAATGATGGGAATACGGCAAGACGTTTTTTCCAAAACGCTGAAAAATCTGCCGAAATAACAAAAATAGATGTTAATTTAATAAAAAAAAATGCACGTGTTGCTTATTGCTGTATCCAGTGGCCATGAAATTAATAATGAAAAATTTAAAATATATGCACACAATACAGGGCAACTTTTTGTTGAAACGTATCCTTGGTACAATATGCCTCCCACTTTGCACAAGTTTTTTATTCACGGACCCGAAATTGTGTCAAATGCCCTTTTACCTATTGGGCAGTTATCAGAAGAAGCGCAAGAAGCTCGAAATAAAGATATTAAAAAATATAGGGAGTTTCATTCCCGAAAGTGCAGTCGCGAAAAATCAAACCAAGACATTTTTAATATGTTTTTGATAACCTCTGACCCAATTTTTTCAAGCATGCGAAAATTGCCTGCAAAGAAGGTTCAAAGCTTGCCAGAGGAGGCAATTGATTTAATTGTACCTGCAGCTCCGAACAAGAACTATTTCAGTGATGTTGAAGTTGCTGATGCTGCGGATGATGATAATGATGATAATGATGATAATGATGATGATGATAACGATAATGATGATGATGATGATGATAATGATAATGATGATGATGTGGATGATTAACTTTAAGATGTATAAAATGTAATGTTTAAGTTCTCATACTGTACTCCTTGCACTATATACCTACACTGATATTTGGCATTACTTAATAAAATTATACTCAAATATACTTAGAAAACATTTTTTTTTACTTATTTTAATGGTATTAACTGAAAAATAAAGAAAAATTATCCTAACATAGCTTCCCTGATTTGATCCAAGAAAACATGCTATTCTAACCCACTGTGCGGCGCTATGCTGGGTTGCCTTGCCGTCGCTGTTGTTTCAAAGAAAGTCATCGCGCTCTTTACTGTAGCGACAGTTACTGGAATCGACTTTTCTGTTGAGGTCGCTGCTGTTGCCGACACTGCTACTGACACAGATGATGACTCTGCTAGTGGCATTGTTGTTGCCGATAATTTGCCGTATTGTATTGTTGTTGTGTTGTTGTTTGGTGCAACGGGTATATGCAGTGAGTGCCGACGCTCTATATGAGTAGAGTGCGCGACACTCATAGCTTTGTGATTATGTTTATGTTTATATTTTTAGTGTTTACTTTTTTGAATTTATTTATTTATTTTTATTTTAAAAAAAGTTTATACACCAATAAATTTAATGCTAAAGTTATTACCTAGGCAACTAACAACTAAGGTCTTCGGCCTAACTATTAATAAAATTAACTAGTATTAAACTAATAAAAGTATATACATACATATATATTTTATATTTATATGTCAAAGTAAATCTGACAGAGGTGGAGCAGTGAAGTTACGTCTTTTATGTTTTCTGTGGATATATTTTGTAATGCATGTGGTAAAATGGTTTGTTTAACAAATGTAGTTGTTTTTGAACCACAGTCGGGCAGTTGATGAGATGGACTATTGTTAGTGTGTGGGAGTTGCAAAGTGGGCAGGTTGGTGGTAATGTTCCTTCAAATAAATATTTATGTGTGATCAATGTGTGCCCAAGACGGATCCTTATGTATTTTCGTAAGTTCAATTTGGATATGTTACTTGGGTATCTGGATGCATTCCCGTCTGGGTTAATTAGTTTATAATTGTGCGAGAATTGAGTCCAGTTTTGTTTTCGTTGGATAGAATGGTATGCATTTATTTGGTTTTTTAAGTCGCTTCTGCTGTAGGTGGGATGAATTAAAAGTGGTGCACTTGTAGCATATTTTGCGGCTTCGTCGGCCAGGGTATTTCCAATAATTCCAGCGTGTCCGGTATCTACATTATTTTTGTTTTATGGGGAAGTGTGATAAAAATATCACGAATTTTGCATATTGTTTCGTCTCCGTGTGATAGGTTTTGAACAGCTTTGATAACCGACTGTGGATCGGAGCATATAATATACTTTCCTTTTTGTATTTTGCAATATTTTAAAGCTGTATATATTGCTTCGGCTTCGGCTGTAAATATTGAGGAGTATGCAGGTAATTGGGACACTTGGAGTACTTCCATGTTAGCATTTGTCACAGCAAATCCGGAACCGTTTGTTTTCTTGGAGCCGTCAGTATACATGAATTCCCATCCACATTTTAGCCAAGAATTTTTAATTTCTTTGTAGTTTTGATGGTATATGGTGGCAGTGGTTGTAATTTTTGAGAGAGCGAATAATTTACAAATTACACTTTCTTTTTTTAGTAGCCATGGTGGATGTTTCGTGTTGTACTTTATGTGGCTTTTTATACTGATTCCAATGAGTTTTGCTGAGGATATTATTCTATGCATAGAAGAGGGCTGACGTATTATTTTTCTTTTTGCTTGGTTGGATATATTTTCAATCATTGGATTTTCTACTGGCAAAATTATTTTTGGGAGCAGCCGTGAAGTGAGCAACGCCATTCTATCAGTTAATGTTAGTAGTCCGGCTTCTGTCAGTATGTTGGTCATTGGTGTGGTCCGAAATGCACCCAGACAGTAACGGGCAGCTGCATTATAAATTGAATTTATTTTCCTCAGTTGTGATTGTGGTGCGTTTCCAAATATAGGTAGTGCGTAGTCTATTTTCGACAATAATACAGCTTTTAGTACGTTTATGTTGCAATTTGGGTGTGCTTGGCTATTGTAACTGCTTATACATTTAATTAAATTTAATCTATTGTTGAGAGATACTTTTAAATAATCAATATGTGAAGACCATCTATATCTATTGTTAAATATAATACCAAGTATACGGAGATTATTTACATTTTCTATTGTTTTGTTTTGAATTAAAATATTAACAGGATCACAGTTTCTTTTACGGCACACATGGAGTATTTTAGATTTTTCAAACGATATTTTAGACCCTGATTTTTGTAGCCAGGTATTGATGTCTGCAAAAAGAATATTGATTTTATTTTAGAGTATGGAAAAGGAATCAAATTTGGCTGTTATATATAAGTCATCTGCGTAGATTGTATGGTTGAAAAAATGGTAACGATTTATTATTTTATTTAATTTTTCAAATGCAACAAGGAAAAGAGTAACTGATAATGGTGAACCTTGTGGAATACCATTTTGAAGTGGCCATATTAGTGAGTGATTTCCGTTCACTTTAACTCTTATTTTCCTGTTCGATAGAAAAGCATCAATATATTTTATAATTTTTACTCCTACTTTCCATTCTTTTAATGGAGATATTATAACATGCTTGCCTATTCTATCGAAGGCTTTTTCAAAATCGATTGATATTACCGAAAAATGTTTTTTTATGAGATTGAATTAGCGATTAGATAGTCTAGGTATAGTAGGGCGTCAATTGTTCCTTTTAGTGGTTTAAATGCTACTTGTTTGGGATTTATGAGCTTTTTCCTCGTGAGTAACCAATTGAGGCGTTTTGAAATGATTTTTTCCAATATCTTTGATATGCAGGAAACTAGGGAAATAGGTCTGTATCCTTCAAATGAGTTTCCTTTTTTATTGGGTTTTGGAAGTGGTATAACAGTTGCTGTTTTCCAAATTTGAGGAATAATGCTGTTATTGAAAATGTGGTTGTAGATGTTGAGAAGGTTGTGTTTGCCAGAGATAGGTAGGTTTTTTAGCATCTGGTAAGAGACTTTATCATAGCCTGGTGTAGTACATTTTGCTGATGATAAAGCTGCGTTGATCTCAATCAGTGTTATTTCGTTTTCTATTGATTTTGTTATTGTATCTATTGTGTATGATATGGTGTTGAAATTTGTGTTATTTTTAAGTGTTTGGAATTCATTAGTAAAATTGAAATCATTTGAATAGTCGGACCACAATTTTGCAAAATGGTTGGCAATGTCGATTGGTTCATTTAAAACGGTACCATTAGGTAGAGCGAGGGTGCTCAGTTTTCGATAACTTTCATTTCCATAAAGTCGGTGTACATTTTTCCACAGAATTTGAGTAGGAGTATTTGGATTGATGGTAGATGTGAAGTCTTGAAATGATTTCCTTTTTGCTCTCTTAGCTTCAAATTTAAATTTCGCATTCGATTTTCTGTAAAGTAACCTATTTTCTTGTGTTAGATTATTTTTAAAAATTATCCAGCTATTTTGTTTGAAATTTAGATAATTCATCGTTCCACCAGTAGGAATATTTATGTAGAGTTTTACCTAATGTTTTGGGGAAGCGATGATAAACTTTTGAAAGCGAGCAGCATCTTTATGTATATTGCCAGTTATTTCCACGATTTTTTTACTGACAAGTTTTTGGAATCTACTCCAATCAGCTTTATCCATTATAAAGGGTCCGCCAAATAACTTTTTTTTTTTTGAAAATTCTTTTAAAAAAAAACTACTGGATATTTTCTCAAATTTCTTTTTTTATTTGAAAGTACAATCCTTCCGGTTAATAATGGAAAATAATTTCATTCAAATGGCTGCCTCGGCTGGCGATGCAGTAGCCTACACGATCGGTCCAATTTTTAAGCACATTATCGATTGTGTGCAGCTGTATTTCACCAATGGCTTCACGAATATTGTCCTTTAAAGCGTCAATTGCCTCTGGCTTGTCGGCGTAACACTTATCTTTGAGGGCACCCCACAAATAATAGTCCAACGGTGTCAAATCGCAGCTCCGAAGTGGCCAAACCACATCAGCTCTGCGGCTGATAATGCGATCTTCAAAAACAGGGCGCAAAACATCGAGTGTAGCTTCGGCTGTGTGGCACGTAGCGCCGTCCTGTTGAAACCAAATGTTGCCAATATCCTCCTCTTCAATTTTTGTGAACAAAAATTCGTTCAACATGACCCGATAACGATCGCCATTGACTGTAACGGCCACTCCTTGCTCATTTTCGAAGAAAAATGGCCCAATTATGCCTCTGGACCAAAATCCGCACCAAACAGTGACTCGTTTTGAGTGCATCGGCTTTTCAATGTATGCGTGCGGGTTTTCTGTGCCCCAAATGCGACAATTTTGCTTGTTTACATACCCGCCAAGATCAAAATGAGCTTCATCTGAAAAGATGATTTTTTTGGCAAAATCGGCATCTTCTGTAAGTCGATCGCAGGCCCACTTAGCGAGCGAAAACGCATTGGATGGTCAGTTGGCTTCAACTCCTGAACCAATTGGACTTTGTATGGCGTCATACCAAAGTCTTTATGCAAAATTCGTCTCAATGATGTCTCCGAAATGTTCAATTGTTGAGAACGACGGTGAATTGATGATGATGGCGCTTCACGCACACTTTCTGCCACAGCAGCAATATTCTCGGGTGTACGCACTGTTTTTGGCTTTTCACGCTTGGTTTATCGATGAGGATGCCAGTTTCTTTCACTTTTTTCACAAGATAACGAACATACGGAGCTGACGGTGCTTCTCTTCTTCCAAAATCCGTACGAATTTTTCGCACATATTCTGCAACATTACACAACCATATTCGTTCAGCGGAAGGATAAAACTAATTATCTGTCGAATCAGACATGAGCTAAGTGATACCATTTACGAAATAAGCACTAGTTGACAAAAAAAAAACGTTAGATGGCGGACCCGTTATATTTATAATTAGAGTTTCTATTGATTGATCTAGTATGGTTATTTGCCATGGACAAGATAATCGGAAAATGGTCGCTGCCATATAGTTGTGGTTCAATATGCCAAGAAATTAAAGGGATTAAATTTGCAGAACAAAATGAGAGGTCAATATTAGTGAAAGTGGAATGGGTAGATAGATGGGTTGGTGAGCCGTTGTTTAAAAGTGTTAAATTACTGTGGTGCATGAATTGTTCAATTTCTTTACCTCTGGAGTTTGTTTTATTGGACCCCCAGATGGTATTGTGTGCATTAAAGTCGCTTAAGAGGATAAGTGGAGAGGATATATTGTTAACAAGGTGTAAAATATCACTGCATGACGTTGTTATGTTTGGTGGCAAATAAATTGAGATTATTGTTAATTTAATTTCTGTTTGTATTTCAATGATTGTTGTGCAAAGATTGGAGGTGATGCTAATTGGTGTGTAATCTATGCATTTTTTTTATGAATATAGCTGTACCTCCTTTGGCATTACATTGTGTGGTAGTGTTAGTTATAATACTGTTGTATCCGTTTAGGTTTATTTGTGTGGTTGTGAGGTGGGTTTCTTGTATGGCTATAATGTGTGGTGAATGGTGATTCATTAGTATTTGGAGCTCTTGTAAGTTATTATAGTAGCCGTTTAAATTCCATTGCAGAATTTTTAGGACCATAACAATCAGAGATTATTGCTTAATATTATTATTAATCTAATAAAAATAAAAGCATCAATTCATCTCTCTGTCACTAGACGAGGGGCTAGTGCTTCCAGATAAAATTGAATTATGTGTGTGTTTGAATTTTATCGTATTTAATAAGTGCTGGTTTTAATATTGGGTTTGATATAGTTTTGGTGGTAGTTGAATATGTGTTTTTCTTTTGGTTATGTGTGAGTGTTTGATCTAAACTTGACTGATTACTGTGTTTTGCTATTGTATTGAATGATTAAAAGTTGTTTGTATTGAGTGGAGTTGGGAGAGTTGAGATTGGTTTCTTGTTAAAATTTGTTATTGTTTGTGAAGTTGTGGGTAGGGGGGATTCAGCCTTTGCTGAATTTGAAATTGTGGAAGAGAGAGGTTTTTGGAAAGAGAGACGTTTACATCTTTCTTCAATCGCTTTTTCTAGTGTTTCAACTGGAATTTCGTAATTTTGTGGTTTTGCATTTACAGTTTGTGCGGCATTTTGATATGTACATTTTGTTGTTGTTTTTATTTTTAGTATTTCTTGCCTTTGCTTGATGCTTGGGCAGTTTCTGTTATTTGCTCTGTGAGCATGTTTGCAGTTTATGCATTCGACCTTGGTGCATGGTGTTGGGTCATGGATTGCAGACGCGCAGACTTCACACTTTGCTTCACTTTTGCAATATTTTTTGGTGTGTCCCAACTTCAGACAATTTTTACATTACAGAGGAGCTTGAATGTATGCTTCTACTTTGTATTTGAGGAACCCTATATTTACCTCTATTGGGCATACATAGAGGCAAGATAGTAGGCCTCAAGACACCAAACACACAGGTAATCTATGACGTGGGTGCAGTCAAACCAAGGGCTGCACTTATCATTGATACCAACATTAAATATCTGCCATTTATAGAGTTTATGAATGGCGACACAGCAGCAGCACTCGTCGAAGTGGATGCAAATGGGAAGAAAATAGAGGCTGTCGTAGCCTCAGCTTACTTTCCAGGAGACACCAACGAAGCACCACCACCGAATATCATAGGTCTAGTGAACTACTGCAAGATACACAACAAGACGTTAATCATTGGTTGCGATGCAAATGCGCACAATACAATCTGGGGCAGTACAGATACAAACACAAGAGGTGAGTCGCTCCTAGAATATTTACTACAAACTAACATAGCTATCGTAAACAGGGGCAATAAACCCACCTTTGAAAATGCCATACGACAAGAGGTTCTTGACTTAACACTCATAACAAATAATTCACTTGATATGATCACGAACTGGAGAGTCTCTGATGAGGACTCAATGTCTGATCATAAACATATTCTCTTTGAAATCATGGTGTTAAATAAGAGCGTAATGCTCTATAGAAGCCCTAAATCAACAAACTGGGATAAATACTCAGAGTGCTTAGAAACTAAGCTAACCAGAAGCATGCTTCACATAAGATCGACAGAGGAATTGGATGCATCAGTTGAAGCTCTGACTGACTCCATTATATCCTCATATCACGAATGTTGTCCACTCAAGACAAAAACCTCAACGAAGAGGGTCCCTTGGTGGAACAAAGAACTAGCTAATTTGCGTCAAATTGCAAGGTCTAAATTCAATGTCGCAAAGAAATACAAAACATGGGACGAATATAAAAAATCCCTGACACTATACAACAAGGAACTGAGGAAATCAAAAAGGAACTCATGGAAAAACTTCTGTGAAGAACTTAAAGATGTCCCAACGACAGCCAGAATACAAAAATCACTGTCCAAGGGGGTAATTAATCCAATTGGCACTCTAAAGGCACCGGATGGTACTTTCACAAACACTTTTAAGGATACACTAGAGCTTCTTCTTAAAACTCATTTCCCTGATTGCCGGCCTAACACAACCAGCGACAACGATCATGGGGTGTCAACGTACAATCGCTACAGGGCAAGAAACTCTACTATCTTCAGAATAGTAAAATTTGAAAGGGTTGAATGGGCAATCAACTCGTTTAAACCCTACAAATCACCTGGACCTGATGGTATATTTCCAGCCCTACTTTCAAAAGGGACCAGGAGATTAATACAAATTTTGGTTCAAATCTTTAGATCTACTTTAATATTGGGATATGTTCCTAAGGTTTGGCGGGAGGTTAAGGCTATATTCCTACCAAAGGGTGGAAATAAACCCCCCGAATCTCCCAAATCCTACAGGCCAATCAGTCTAACGTCCTTCATGTTAAAAACCATGGAAAAGATATTGGACTGCTACCTAAGAGAGGAGGTAATCTCTGATACTCCACTACATAAGCTACAATTTGCCTATCAAAAAGGGAAATCTACAGTCACAGCACTGCACACAATTGTTCGTGATATTGAAAAGGCACTAGGCCTAAAGGAGGTAGCCCTCCGTGCATTCATGGACATTGAGGGTGCTTTCGACAATGCGAACTTTCAAGCAATAGAACTGGCACTCTCCAACAGGGGAGTAGATCCAGCAATAGTAAAATGGGTAAGCAATATGCTAAACCAAAGAATAATCACAGCCTCTTTAGGGCAAGTTAACATGAGTGTTACAGCGGTAAAGGGATGTCCGCAGGGGGGAGTACTATCACCACTGCTATGGTCCATACTAGTTGATAACCTAATACAGATCCTTAATAATAAAGGATACAAAACAATTGGATATGCAGATGACATATCTATAATAATCCAAGGCAATCATGAAAGGACTATTGGAGACCTGATGCAAGATGCCTTAGACACAACATGGGAGTGGTGCAGGAAAGAGGGGCTATCAATCAACCCCACCAAAACCACTATTGTCCCCTTCACCAGGAAAAGGACATTTGATATCCCAACATTAAAAATAAATGGAATAGAGGTACCCTTACATGAAGAGGTAAAATATCTAGGTATCATCCTGGATAAAAAACTCACCTGGGAGGCACACCTTAACTCGGTAATAAAAAAGCCACGAAAAACCTTTGGACTACAAACCAACTTCTGGGAAAATCCTGGGGTCTGAGCCCCAAAATGACCTTCTGGATATACACCCAAATGGTTAAACCCATCATACTATATGGGGCATTGGTATGGTGGGGAAAAACAAAACAAACAACAGCCAAATTAAAACTGTGCAAATTACAAAGGCTGGCATGCCTAAGCATCACAGAGGCTATGAGAACTACCCCAACTGCTGGCATGGAAGCGCTGTTAAATTTACCACCGCTACACCTAGCAATACAAGAGGAAGCTGCAAGGCAAGCACTCTCAATCCATGCAAATGAAAAATTCAAACCAGCAAATCTCACTGGACACCTAGAAATCCTAAATTTGGTCAAAGATGCTATGCACATGACCCAGGTAAGTGACCACACAGACTCAGTACTCAATTTCACCAAGAGGTACAATGTCATATTCCCATCAAGGGAGGAGTGGAACGATAGCCCAACATGGCTACACGATGATTCGCAAAAATGGTATACAGATGGATCCAAAACGCTCAAGGGGGTAGGAGCAGGAATAGTGGGACCTAGAGCACACAAATCAATAACCCTAAGTGCAGATACCACGATTTTCCATGCGGAGCTCTATGCTATAATGGAAACAGTGGAAATCTTATCTAAAAGAGGACTTAAAGGAGTAAAAACTAAAATACTCTCAGACAGTCAATCAGTCCTCAAAGCTCTTAAAAGCTACACATTTACATCAAAAGTCCTTATAGAGTGTAACAACGCACTCAACGAACTCGCCATCCACAATCAGGTCTCTCTGATTTGGGTGCACGAAGGACACGAAGGACACGAAGGTAACGAAAAGGCAGACCTTTATGCCAAAAAAGGGGCTGAAGGATCATTTATTGGACCCACCCCCTTCTTTGGCTTTAATAAAAACAACATAAAACAAGAGACCAAAAAATGGATCCAACATAAAATCAGCGAATATTGGAATGGCATTGACGGCCTCGATCACTCCAAAAAATTCCTGAGCTTTGACGCTAATAGAGCAAAAATCGCTCTTACCTTAAACAAAAAATGCCTTAGATCACTCTCTGGAGCATTAACAGGCCACTTCGCCTGCAACAAACACCTACACAAAATAGGTATATCTAGCACGAGCACTTGCAGATTCTGCTGTGATGAAGAGGAGTCTGTGGGACACTTAATCACCAACTGTGATGCATTAGGCCACAGGAGACACAGGATCTTAGGTTCCTATATACTAGAAGATGAAGACCTTCAAATGCTCTGTCCAAAGGAGCTGGTCCGATTCCTTGATATACTAAGTATACTAAATAATTAAGTACGAAGGGGCGCACAATAGATCAAGTTGGTCGCAGTGCATAAAGGCCTTAGCCTAACCCTTACAATCATTACATTACATTACCTCTTTTGGGAGTTCGTATTTATTAAATGATATAATGTGAAGAGAGGTATTCACAGTTTTACCATCAATAAATTTTTTAATTTTTTGGCACTCTACTACATCTTGATTATTTAGTCCGTCAAGAATTTCTGTTTCGGACAAGTCTCGTAGTGGTGGAGCAAACACAACTCCTTTTACTGTGTTTAGAGTCGGGTGTAAACTTGCTACTATCGGACATATTCCACCTAAATTTGTTGCTTTTAAGAATTTACTTGTTTGCTTCTCATTTTTTGTGAGAATCAATAAATTGCCATCTCTAGTAAATGTAATTTCTTGGACACTTTCAGAACATATTCCTTCAAGAGCTTTGGTTACAAGAAAGATATTAAAACTTTTTAAAGGTTTGGTTTCCACTTTGCTCTTTAAAACAACGAATTTTGGGCTGTGAGTTTTTCCATAACTGGGCTTTGAACCAAGAATGGGGAAATCATGTTGGTTGTCGATGTTTATACTTGTTTTTTTCCTTTTTCTGTCTGGGTCTAGCAGTTCAAATCTGTTTCCTCCAGAGGAGGAAACCATGATTTTAGAAATTATTCTTTAATTGTTGTATATTTACCCAGAAAAAGAGTAACAGTGACACACAATTTTGTTGTTGCTGTTGTTTTTTTTTTAAAGCACAGGGAAGAAGTGAGATGGGAAAGAAACACTATACTTAAACGATTGAAGAGCGCAAACTATACACCGAACTGTTCAATACGAGCACTGAGTAAAGAGTGACTTTTTTAAATCAAATTTCATATATGTATTTAAATTATTAAACGAGCTGATATAAATTTCTCGACATTATTTTTATTTAATTGATAATATTAATATTACAAAATAATATTTGAGAAATATGTAAAACAAATCAGACCGGAGCGCAGAAAAAACAGTATAGACTTGAGATTTGAAAAATGTCTATACATTCCTGACTTTCTTCTATAATAGTAATTTGGACCAATAAAATTATATTATATTGTGTCCAACGAGGGAAATAAGTTATAAAGAAACACGTCGTGCGTGCACTGGTTAAATCTCACTTTTACATTCAGGTTTATTTACTTAATGGATTAAGTTTTGTTGTTTGAAAATACACTCCTGTGAAATATTTCTTCACATTTTGTGCGATTTTTTTTCTTTACTTTCAGATATTAAAAAAATTGTTGCTTATTCGGATCGCGTGAGTCAATAATGTCATGTTGGTTAATTTGTATAATAAAGAATTGAGCCATGGATTAACACAACACAAAACCCAAAATCGAAGCCAAAACATTTCCTCTATAATTTATCGAATTAACCAGACTGGCTTCGTATCACTAATAGTGAGGGTACCGAAAGTTAAGTGCTACAACATGCAATGCGGCAATTCTCGTACACTTACCAACGTCTTACTCCAATTATACTACACTTCCACAAAATATATTATCGTGAAATACGACTACAACGATTTGCACACCCAGAATAATGTAATAATATATTCTACATCCTTGCAGAAAATGTGAACATTAGCGGCACAAGGATACTTTTAGTGCATACGTGTTTTGGTATAAGTAAATACAATTTTCAAATGAACTCGTCTTACTTTAAGGCTTTGATTAAGTGCTTCGATAATGCGAAGTGCTTCGCACGAGAAGAATCCAGGGCCGCATGAAAACACTTTAGCAATAATATTTGTTTGTAAAATGCGGTAAGTATATGGTATTTTTAATGGCATTTTCAATTGTCAATATATGAGTAGTTTAAACAAATTGGAGAATTCAATTGAAAACATATTATCATGTTTTACATATGTACTTTGATTAAACTATGATAAATTGAATTTGGATACAATTGAACATATCTATAATACATTTGCCATTTAGTACATAAGCATTTGAATCTGGCACGTTCTTTCTAAATTCGAATTTGCAAAGTATTAAAATTCCTCATATTAACGATATTGCTCATCAGAAGTGTATTATCCCTTGTATATTACATGCAATTTTATTCGTATATCTGGAACAAAGTATAAATAATTATATACATATTTGCAGTCCTTTTTTACAAAATACAATTGCTTGTTAACCATTTCCTTTTGCAGCAAACGATTCGTATATTCATCAACTTCTAATTTTGTCCACTAATTATACGACGAATTCTTTTGGTTTTCCTTTAATATAATTCAAATTTTAATTACAATATGTTTAAAACAACAATGGGTACTTTTAAATTATTTTGATTTTGCATTCTCTTTGTTTTGGTAAACTACCTATTAACAAGTATGTAGGAAATTTGATGGAGAAAACATATCTATATATGAATGTTCGCCTCCAATAACGTTGCAACCGACAAAATTGAAAATGTTTAGTACAGGAAAAAAATGGTTTAAAGACGCCAGATTCGAAATTTCTTTTATATTTGCTCCCTTTTTTAAATTAACCTTTGCCAGACCTGATTTATAGTTAAAAAAAAATAATTAAAATGCGTAATAAATGCCCAAAAAGACTTTTGCAATATTTTTTTTGTGGAATAACATTGTATGGATTTTATAAAATGGATTATATAACGTTGTTTCACTGCAAGCAGCATCAGCATTAAATACAACGCCTTTCCCTCAAAAAAACGCATCACTCTATATTTCATGTATTTTGAAATATTTATTAACATAAAATAATTATACATTATTAATTTACAGGTAATAAAAAAAATTTGGCAAATTCAAGTCTTTATTACTCTCATTACATTAAACTTCATTTTGCCTTAATAACATATGGGCCGTAATCTTTACTCTTGACAAATTTCAATATAAACTTGTGCATATTCGCTTTACAAAATTGATGGCATCGATAGCAGGTCTTTTTTCTTTTCAGAACTAATAGTTACAGGCTCATGTACTCCAACATTAGTTTAATTAAATTAACAACATCATCAGGAACGTAAAGTTTTGATGTATCCTTCTTTTTCTCTATAAGCGCGAAATCATTGTCACATGATAAGAAGCTGTGCCCAGAAAATAAATAATTTTGATTCAATTTAGAAAGTATTTCAGTTTGATCAGGAATTGATACAGAGCTAACATTGTCCAATTATTATTTTGTCCTACACATCGATTATATGAAAAATGCATAACACATGGTTTGCCACGAATGCTTTGAGCTCATGAATTGGATTTCGTATCCAATGAAGTACGAACTCTGAATCCATCCATAAAAATAACGCTGCATTTTTGAACGCTGGGATGTTCATAATTTTCGGAAGCGGTTTACAAGCAAGCTCTACTGCACATACCTCCAGTCATGGAATCGTAACGTTTTTGATTGGCGCCACTCGACTCCTTAAACATAACAACTTCGCACTCCATTCGCGGTTCGTGTGAATACGCACGTGAGCGACCGCACCGTATGCATTTTCAGAAGCATCACAATAAACATGGACCTGCTATTCAGCAACGTGTCTAACCATCTTGGTATTCGAAAGCGGTCAATCGATCTTAATTCTTCACAAAATCATTTTCATTCTAACTGTAATTTCAGTGGCAATAGATCATCCAATCTGCTTTCTGCACGCCATAAATCTTGGATGTATAAGTTTGCTCGTATGGTTGCCGGTGTCACGTAACCCTGTGGATCCTATATTCGTGCTGCTTCGTTGGTCATTACATGTTTCGTAATGGCCTCTGGTTGAGGGCGTGATTGGACTTTAAATTGTCCCTTTTGAAATTCCATACGATGCCCACAACACCGATACTATCTTGCTCGTTCATATCTTTCATATCTGTCGCTTCATCGGTGATTTCTTCGCAACTCGAACGCCATTTGGCTACCTTTCTGAAGCAATCCAGTCAATTCTTGTTTCACTGCCACCGCATCAGCTGCTGCTTCAACCGCAATCAGCGCATCGTCCTTATAGAAACATGTTTTTGAAATTTCTGCTGCCCGCGGAAATTCTGTTGCATTATCCAAAGCACACTGATGCAATGTTGTTAAAAGCAACACTGTTTAATTACAACTCTATATAATCTTCATATTCTTCGTTAACTCATGCATACGTGTCCTATTCTGATTGGTTGTTTTATTCAGCTACTAACGTATGTAACAACTTAGATATATACAACTCTATTACCCATGTATATTTGTATTACTTCGTTTCTAACCTTTGCAAATACAAGAACTACTTATGTATATTGTAATATTAAACCCACTCGTGTTTTACTTCAATAGGTTATGGGCCCAGTGGAGTTTAATTAAATTAAATTAAAGTTCAAGTATTTGGAAAGTGTTAAGGTTTGATTAAAAATAAAACGGTGCAGCAATGACGGAGGAATCCATCGATTTTTTCCACCGACTAAACAACAGCAACTACAGGTTGTGGAAGTTCAATGTCTATGCGGTTTTAAAAGGCCAAGGATTACTAGGAATAGTACAAGGGAAGACGAAGTTTAATGACTCGACAACCCAAGAACAGAGGGATTTTTGGATGAAGCGTGACGGTAAAGCCATGGGAATACTTATTTCCTCCATCGAAAAAGATCAGGCAAATCATATATTGTCATGTTCCGACACAAACGAAGTCTACGAAAAGCTGAAGAATATCCACGACAAGCAAAGTGAAGTGAAAGTTATGTGCCTGTACGAAGAATATTTTTCGCTAAAGATGCAAGAAGATGAATCAGTAGCAGCATATGTGTCGAAAGTATCTTCATTAGCGGCAGAAATAGAGGCGCAAGGTGAAAAGTTATCCGACAACATAAAAATGGTGCGAATCATAAGTAGTTTGCCACCAAGGTACCAAAACTTCAAAACTGTGTGGTATAATATAAAAGAAGGTAGAAACATAGAAAATGTGATGGCAAAACTTCAACTAGAGGAAGATCAGCTTAAGAAAAATAACGACGCTGACGTGACGGAAGCAGCGTTTAATGCAAAATCAGATAAACACAAAAAATCTATTGCAGATAGAAAGAGAACATCTAAATGCAATTTTTGTCACAAAGTTGGACATTGGGAGAGAGAATGTCGTGCAAAAAAGAAACAAATAAAACATAAACAAGAGAGTAATTCGAAAAGAGACAGCAATGACGACGAGGTTGCCTTTGTTGCATCGATGTCAGATGTCATATCAGCCCCATATAGCGATGTGTGGATCGCAGATTCAGGTGCTACTGAGCATATGACTTCACGCAAAGAGTGGTTTTCTGAACTACATCTTACAAGTTCCAATCGCTTTGTTTACATTGCAAATAATGAGAAATTGCCAATTAGAGGTTTTGGCACAATTAACATAAACACTCTTGTAAACAACAAATGGATACCTCGCACTCTCACTAACGTACAATACGTTCCAAAACTAAAACAAAACTTATTCTCTACTGGATCAACGACATCCAAAGGTTTCTCAATGGTAACAGAATCCACATGTTGTGTTTTGAAAGACAAAAACGAAAATATTGTGGCAATAGGTGTTCGGGATTCTAAAAATCAATATAGAATGATATTTCAATTGGGAAATGATTGTGCAGCAAATTCGGCGAAGCTAGATACTCTTCAACAGTGGCATTGCAGACTTGGGCACATAAATACAGCAGCAATCAAGAATATGTGCAATAAAAATCTAGGTGATGGAATAAACATGACAGATAAAACGGATTTTTTTTGTGAAGATTGCAAAAAAGGAAAAATGCATCGTTCATCGCATAGCACAACAATCAAACGTGAAGCAGCTAAATGCGAATATTTTCATATGGATTTATGCGGCCCGATGAATGAAACTGGAGTTGGTGGAGTTCGTTATTTCATGTTGCTTAAGGATGAAAGCACAAGTTTCAGGTATGTTTACTTTATATGTAACAAATCTGAAGTGCATCAAAAGCTAAAATGTTTCATTTTTATGGTACGCAACATGACTGGCGAACGGGTGAAACACATACGGTGTGACAACGGTACGCAGTTTATAAACAAAGATATAGTGGAGCTTCTGTCAAACAATGGAATTGTTCTAGAAAAGATCTCGCCGTACACTCCAGAACAAAATGGTTTCATCGAGAGGGACAACAGGACAGTTCAAGAGTCGGCTCGTACGAGGTTATTAGCGAGCGGTTTGAACACATTTCTTTGGCCAGAAGCAGTTCGAACAGCGGTTTATATTCTAAACAGATCAGCGCCTGCAAATCATTTAAAAACACCTTACGAATGGTGGTTTGGCAAGAAACCAGATTTAAGTCACCTGAAGATTTTCGGTACTGAATGTATGGTGTACCAACCAAAACAACTTGGGAGGAAGAAGTGGGATGCTAAGGCGAAGAAAATGTTTTTTGTTGGGTATGAACCTACCACAAAAAACTTTCGCATGTATGACAAAGAGTCGAAGAAGGTTGTTGTTAGCTGTGACGTCGTTTTCAATGAAAACCCTATTAAAGTTGAGAAAACTATTGAAATAGAAGAAGAAGCAACAAATGATGTAAATGGCGGACAAGACAGTGTATCTGATAGTTTCCTATTTCAACAACGAGCAGCCAGTACTCCGAAGACTTCGATAACAAAGGAATCATCAACGATTGATAAGGTAACGACTCCTGACAGCTCTACAAATCGAGATTTAGCAGCAGATATGAGGGAACATAAACGGTATGGTTTGCGAAAAGAAATTGTACCCACTAAACGCTTTGGTATCGATTACATGAGTTGCTTGGCAACCATTTCAGAACCGGATACATACAATGACGCTGTTAGTTCGGAATATGCAGAAAATTGGATTTCAGCGATAAATGATGAACTATATTCACTCGAACTAAACCAAACATGGGAACTGGTACATAAGCCACAAAACAAGAATATTGTTGGATGTAAGTGGGTGTTTAAAATTAAATCACTCCCAAATCAAGAACCCATATTTAAAGCGCGACTAGTTGCCAAAGGCTATTCGCAAGAGTCTGGAATAGACTTTAAAGAAACATATTCTCCGGTCGTAAGATGTGATTCAGTGAAAGCTGCTTTAGCGTTGGCCGCTATTCCTTCTCTTGCATTGGCAGTACGACCATTATGCCGAAGGGTGTTTTTTTTAGACGTGTGGTTTTCAATCTGACAATACTTTTTTCGGAGTTCGTCTTTTTGACAGCTGTGACTTGATTTATGCTCAGTTTGGTTTACCATTTCATAAGTTTATGGCCGAACGCCCATCAAGCACGTCGCACGTTCGGTGAATGGGCCCAAAACGAGATGGCCACCAATCCCGATTTTCACAATAAAATTTTGTTCAGCGATGAAGCTCACTTTTGATTGAATGGGTACGTTAATAAGCAAAATTGTCGCATTTGGAGTGACGATAGTCCAGAAGCTATTGTTGAGACGCCGGTACATCCTCAAAAAGTCACTGTTTGCTGCGCTCTATGGGTAGAGGGAATCATTGGTCCATATTTCTTCAAAAATGAAGACGGTCATACTGTTACAGTCAATGGGGAACGCTATAGAGCCATGATTAATGAGTTTTCGTGCCTGAATTGGAGGATGTTGATGTGGACGACCTTTGGGTCCAACAAGACGGCGCTACAAGCCATACAGCCAACGAAACGATCAATTTATTGAAGGAAACTTTTGGTGAGCGCATTACGTCGCGTCGTGGCCTGTGGCGTGGCCTCCAAGATCGTGCGATTTAACACCGTTGGACTATTTTTTGTGGAGTTATGTGAAATCGCTTGTCTACGCAGATAAGCTCGACACGATTGACGCCTTGGAAGAGAATATTCGACGCGTTATTGCTGACATACGGCCCCAATTGCTGCAAAGAGTGGTCGAAAATTGGGCTTCTCGGCTTTATTCGAGGCAGCCGAGGCGGCCACTTGCCCGAAATCATTTTTAAAACATAATGGCAAACCCTTATCTTTATAATAAAGCTAAATTCTTGGCCATAACATTAAATTATATGCATTTTATTTCTGCTTGAAAACCACATGTCTAAAAAAATCAGTCTTTACTACATGATATTCGTTGTAAGTGGCTAATAGAGTTTGCTATGCCAGCTGATAATTATCATGATTTGGTGGCCACGGTCCCAACGTTTCAGCAACTCTGTCGGTGCATGCTCTCTGCAAATACAGCAACAAATTGACCGCTTCAATGTCATTGTTGTGAACTTCGGCTATAAATAAGTCTCTGAACGCCGGCCACACTGCTGGATTACCGTTTAATTTGCCGATTTTCGGCATTCAAGCAGTTTCTACTCGAATGACTGACTAAAGATTTATCAACGAAATTTCACAGGAAAGTTGTGGGTACTAGCGCTAAACACCACACAAAAAATGGGCGGGTTGTTTTGAGAGCCAACCCCACCATTGGCATATTTTTATAACTTTCGATCTATACTATATTTTGGGGCGAAATTTTACACTAGTACGTATATTGACGCTGCAAATCCATACACAATACATTGGGTCGATCAATTAAAGAACACGCCTCCCAAATACTGCCACGAGCACAATTAGCCAAAAATCATTACTAGGTTCCTATAGAAGATTCATCAACGAAATTTCACAGGAAGGTTGGAGGCACTAACATTAAACACCACACAAGGAATGGGCGGGTTACTTACAGATCTACGCCTACTATTGGCATTTTTTTATAACTAACGAATTATACAATATTTTTTGACCACATTTTATATTAGTACGTTGACACTACAAAGTCATACAGAAGAGATTGGGTCGATATAATCCATTCAAGGTATCCTACCAAAAATTACCGTAGATATGCTCCTAATAATGATTTGTGAAGAAAACATTCCCATTGTTCAACCCGCAAGCACAAGGAAAGTTAATGGATATTTCGAAGTCGGTCTAACTCGACTTCAGACTTCTGTACTCGTTAAGGTAGGATTTGATTAATATTAAATAGTTTATTGGAAGCATTTTCTTTGTTTTATTGAGTAATTCGTCATGTGAAGGCAATTTACCCATTTTTTCTTTCACAAGAGGAGAGATCTGCGTGCATGGACTCTTGATCAGGCGGTGTTGACTTCCAACCAGCCTGTTGGAGGCAATTATTGAAGTGTTCAATAGCTGTCATGATATCTTCACTAGAAGTAAGCGAGTGCTTCAAGTTAATTGTTGAAGATTTTGACACTCGGAATTAATTCCAATAGTTTTGCTGTTGTAATGGCGATATTCAGAAGGTGAGTCAACAAAATTATTAATTATTGTAAACATTACTGGAGAATAGTCAGACGATAGATCATAGCATGTGCTGCATGTTTTATCTCTAGTGTCTTTCATTATGCAAAAGTCTATTACGTCGGGAATTTTATTTATATCGGTTAGCCAATACGTTGCTGAGCCTGAGGTAGCTGTGCGAAGATCTAGATTTTTTATAACCGCCAAGAGTTGTCGGGCTTTGGGAGTAGTGAGACGGGAACCCCAGTATATATGCTTTGCATTATAATCTCCTCCAACTTGAAACCTGTTTCCGAGGGTTGTAAAGCACTTGTCATAGTCCTCTGTCTTGATTGCATGTTTGGGTGGCTGCCGAGAATGTAATTAGGCCTTTTCAATATTCAACAACTATGTTGGTGGCTTGAATAGCTTCTGTGCAGTAAGATTTAATAGTGATGTGTCTGATATTCTTTTTTATTATAATAGCTGAACCAGCATGTGCTTTTTTGTCGGGGTGCATTGTGTCATAGAGCTTATAGTTTGGTATTTCAAAGTAGCTCTTATAGGTAAAATGAGTTTCAGATATTAGAAGTATCTATGAAAGTGAATTTGAGCTCTGTCTGGATGGTTGGGAGACAACAAGTGTGGGATTGGGTTCCTTTTTTCTCAGTTATGGATATTTTAATGTTTGCAATTATTTGTAGACCATACAGACTTTATAATTTGCTGAATGATTACCTTTCACACAACGCACATTTGACGTCATCATTTCTCGTTTTATGCGTGCATTCTGCAGATGAGTAAGTTCCAGTACATTAAATGCAGGCCGGTTTTCTGCGGCAGTAGGCTTTTGTGTGACCATACTGGTGGCAGTTAGCGAATTGTGGGATTTCGCACTTTGGACGAGGTGTCTCAAATACAATTTTGAAGAGGTACTTGAAGAGATCCTTGTTGATTGGGTTCGCTTTTACCTCAACAATGATCATTGGCAGTGGTTTTTGGTGTTTCTTTGTTTAATATTCCAGATGTTCACGGCAGTGTGGCCGAGTCCTAGTAGCAGCAATTTCCTCAGTGATTGTAGACGAGTGCATATTTTTGAATATCAAGATTCTTTTCTGTTTTGATTTATAGGTGTAGAATACTGTATTTGTTTGCTCTAGTTGGTTTATTATTGTTTTGTATTCTTCAGGAGTCGATGCTTGTGTTTTTACTTGCTCATTACTTATGAGCTTTAAGAAATAGCAGCTGTTTCCGTTCGGAGCTTCATTAGAGGAGTAATGTTGCTGACTTTGTCAACTAATATTAGTGGGGGCTTTTACTTGGGGCTTGAGACATTTATCATCTTCTTCAATTTCTATATAAGAGAACCTATTTCTATATCTGTAGGCTGAGAGACACTTAGCCAATATTTGTCGAGTTTGGCTTGTTTTTGGGATGCTTTGGGTTTACCTGGACTTTCTATACTACAAAGATACTACCAAACAGGATACATAATTATGTATAATCTTTAATACTACATTGATATCTTCACTCAGCGAAATGAGTTAAAATTGCGTGGCTAACTATGCCATAATTATTTAACTCAACGTCCGAAGTGACTCGGCACTTCAAGGGCAAAACCTATAGACATATGTACATTCTGGTTTTTTCCTTTTGCTACGAGTTCTATATTTGCATCTGCGTTTATTACATATTTTAAAATTGATTTTAAAATTGATGTATGTAGTGGTAAAAACACAGTGATACACGTTTAATTCTATCCATCGTAATTCCTCAATGCACTTAACTTCTCTAAATAACTCGAAACATACAATCTTTTCGATAATTTATCATTGTCTATGAACTCCCAAGATCCACAAGTCGAAATATTGCAGTTGTGTTTAAGTAAAAACATTAATTCGACAAACTAAAAAATTTATTTCCGTTATTATTAAAGAAAGAAACACTACCTCTGTTTAATTAAAACCATAAAGCCGTTAACTTAATTCCTTTATCTGCCTATTTGACCTATTTAGAAGATTTTTCTGAGATTATTGAAACTGTTGTTATTTGTGAGAATACTGTAAAAAGGTTTAATTGCCTTATGACCGGCAATTTCTAAAGTTTCGTGTTCCAATGCTCCTACTTCTTCTAAGTTTCGTGTCCCTGTGCTCTTTCATTCGTTCATGGTCATAGTTAAATATGCACGCAGAGGGGTTTTTCGGGGCCCTAAAAGTTAAATTAAACGTAGGCCTGATTTCTTTTGATTTTTTCTCCGAATATTCGGTATTTTAGACAACATCCCAGAAGTGAAACCAACTAGTTAAAATATAATAAAATAATTATTAGTAAAACTCATATATATATATATATATATATATATATATATATATATATATATATATATATATATATATATATATATATATATATATATATATATATATATATATATATATATATATACGATGTGTGATCAAAAAATAACCGTTATTTTCAAATTTCGTGAGTTACGTATGTTCGATGTTCGCATTTTTTTTCTGTTATGTTTGTACACATGTCTGTTATATATGTTGGCAATACCAAACATTTTGGATTGTCAGTTTGTTTTTGACAGATAAAAAGGTTAGTCGTGTTTTGGTGTGCTCTTCGATTTTGTACTATTCGAAAAAATGGATCAAAGAAACTGTATTCAGTTTTGTGTAAAAAATGAAATTAAATGCGCAAGGACATTTGAAATGTTGACTGTGGCCTTTGGCGAGTCTACTATGAGCAGAACACAAGTTCAATTGTGGTATACGCGGTTTAAGGAAGGCCGAGAAGATGTCAATGACGATGCTCGTCCTGGTCGCCCGAGCACGTCAACAACCGATGAAAACATTGACGCAGTGAAGAAAATGATTTTGGATAATCGTCGAATCACTATCAGAGAGGTTGCTGATGATGTTGGCATATCGTTCGGCTCATGCCAAGCAATTTTTACGGATGTTTTAGGCATGAAACGTGCGGCAGCGAAGATTGTTCCAAAATTGCTAAATTTTGAGCAAAAACAACGTCGCATGGACATCGCTCAGGAGCTGTTTTTGGCCAAAAACAAAACCGTTATCATGCCTCAACCACCGTATTCACCGGACTTGGCCCCCGCTGACTTTTTCCTCTTTCCAAAACTAAAGACACCGATGAAAGGAAAGCGTTTTGCTACGATTGAGGAGATAAAAGAAAAATCGAAACAGGAGCTGTAGGCGATACCAAAAAAAGCGTTTCAGAAGTGTTTCGAGGATTGGATAAAACGCTGGCATAAGTGTATTATATCTGAGGGGAATTATTTTGAAGGGGACAAGATAGTTGTTGATGAATAAATAAATACTTAATTTTTTGATCACACCTCGTATATATATATATATATATATATATATATACTCGTATATATATAAAATTCATATATTTGTATTGTAGTGCATGTGCACTATTGCGCACAAACGTAGTGTAGCACAAAAACTACCTACGCAAACTCTACACATCCAAACCATACCAATACGGAAGACACAGCCATCCACTGCACTGCGACACTATGACACTTGACATGTGCACCGTAATTAGAATCCTAGCGTGCAGTCATTGGTGAATTAGTTTGTTTTACATTTGAGTGGAATTTGAGTAAACAATTAAGAATAATCGAATTTACTATCGAATTTATAACTCAAACAAATCATATAAAAACCCTGCTCGGGAATTAAAGAAATCAGTTTCCAACTGACAACTCAAAACATTGCATTTTTCTTGTAATCAGCCTTTCTTCGGCTTCAGCCTTTCTTCGGCTCAAATTAGTAATATTCTCAATGGCGTCTTGCCGAGCAACGCTCTGACGTATATATGTATATTTGGTATTTACATACTCGTATATACTCGTACATTATGGTGGTTTTATCTCATAGGGTAAAAAAAAAATGTCAGAACTTTTTTGGGGGCACCCCCCTAAAATGTTCCTTTCTGTCAGATTTTAGGATTACCATGATTGACCACGGTTTGAGCACGATTGAAAGATGTTAACACGTGCCACTGGGGCCTCAA
Organism: Clusia tigrina; assembly: GCA_920105625.2. Taxonomy (NCBI): domain Eukaryota; kingdom Metazoa; phylum Arthropoda; class Insecta; order Diptera; family Clusiidae; genus Clusia; species Clusia tigrina. The sequence continues at coordinate 153,701,409 of OV050031.1, read as the reverse complement.
AGTTATGAAAATCTCGATTTTTTGGCAGTTTGGCGACTTTGCCGACCCATATCTCTAGAACGGTTTAATATATTTGCCCGTGTCATACATCAAATTGAAGGCGATACTGTTTATAATATTTTATATGCAGTAAAAAAATACGTAAGTAGTACTGAATTCGAAATAATGAAGCCAATGCCCCTAAAAACTTGACTAGGTACCCCTTAGAGCGAAGATGGAACCTATTGTGAAAAAACCCATTTTCCTTCCTATATTATCAATTTTTGGAATGAAAACAATTATGTATTTAAAAAATCAAGTATAATAAATGTCTTTTTCATTTTATTCTTATTTAAATTTATTCAAGGAACTGACATAATGTGGTTTTGGAGCTATGTGGATACAGCTGACGGCATCTGCTGAGTACTTGGAGAGCGTATTGTTTTTGTTGCTCGTCCTTTGTAAGAAATTGGTTGTAATCTGTGATGAGCTTGACTCCTCGCTCTGCCATGTCGTTCACAACTTTCAAGTTTTTTACCATCCTTTGCCCCTCCTGGTAGTTGATATTCTGCGGCCAAGTTGCAGGATATTTTTCCAGAAATTCCAATTTGTTTAATCTCTTCAACAACAGGTAAGTCTCACTTGTAATTAGGTCTGGGAGACCTTTTTCTAGGAATTTCGGCAGTTGTTCTTTTTTTAGTTTGGGTCGCATATTTCTGGAGCACTTCTCATTTTCTTCTGCTTGATTTGTTAAGATTTTTGTCGCCATTTGGCTCTTTACGGTTTTTTGCACTGTCGGGTCAAACAATGCCAGGGCAACAAGTTCAGGACTAAGATACCACATCATTTTGTTAATTCCGTTTTCTGATATTTTTTTGTCAATGCTTTCGTATTTCAATAGATTTTCAATGAGGTCTAGGTCTTGTTTTGGTGCTAAACATGCTCTGGAGGCGTTAAACCAGGCTTTACAGTAGACTCGAACGATGAAAACACAAAGTGCTTCTAGGGCCTCTTGTTCTTGGGAAGTCAGCTTAAACTAGTTACGGAAGAGTTGTATTTTCAGACAGTAAATAGCTTTTGCCATCCACCGGGCATGGTGTACTGGACCTGGAGACATCTGCTCCAGGAGATTGCACGCTCCATTGAGTCTCCCAGTATTTGATGCTGTTGTATCGAAGCACATAGCCACGACCGAGCTGGCGAGACCCCATTCCTCTAGACATTCGTACACTGCTAGGGCTTGTTCCTCCCCTGAGCTACTGTCAGTTTCAGGAACGCCCAGGAGTTGTTCTTTAGTCCCATGTGATACCAGAACAGCAACACGTTCTTTCTGCACTGTTTTGAGGATACCTGGTAGTAGTTTTCCATCCCAGTGCACGCAAACAGCCTCGTTTTGGGGTATCTTAAGTCTGTCTTGAATTTGTTCCGTGTATTTTTCACGGTTTATTCTCCGCTGTTCACGAATAACGATTCTGGAGATCTTATATTCTTTGGGATCTTCTCCGAGAGCTTCTACTGTAGCCAAAATGATACGAGTAGCGTTCCTATCGGACACCTTACAGCGGTCCAGCAACAATGACAATTTCATGGTTAGGACCTCTTTGAAGCCACGCTTGATTCTCTTGGGGGCAGATGGTGCTTCAGATTCTACGTTCATCTCGAGCTCTTCATACGGCGTTTCACGACCTTCTGACTCTTCTGTTGTCTCGTCGTCCGTGAGCTCCACCGTCTCTGTGAACAATGAGATGAGACAAAAGGTAAAAAGTTAATATTGATGGAAATTTCAGCTAGTGATCTAGATATTATCTAGAGCTTATTATTAATTAGAAAAATTTTGTCTCTACCTCTACTTCTCACGCCAGATGTAGAAGCCATCACTTTTACGAGAAATAAAAATGTTCACTAGAAGAAAGAATAAATGACACAGAATGACACTAACTAAAACAAAGAGTACGTGTTAGTAGGTACCAACCTAATTAAAATAAAAATGTCTTTTGTAGTTAATATTTCGTGGGTTTTTTTAAACTCGATCACACGAACGCAGAACAAAATACGACTTTCACTGTTCAGCGAATACTTTTCAACTGACCAAGAAACAAAATCATAAAAGCAAGAACCACCTAGCTATCCTTTTCTTTTTTTAATAACAGACTCTGAACCCCTGGACTTCTACTTAAAATATAACAATAGGTAGTAGGGTAACCCAATACATTTTTAAACTAGTTTGGTTTTACCTGCTTGGGGTCGCCAGTGATACAGTATGAGGAAAAATAGATACATACCTGACATAAAAAAAAACATTGTTGTGGGTCTAAAATTAACGGCATACCATAGAAAACATATTTAAATGAAATGGGATGGGAGAGATATGGGTCGCCGATGTCGCCAAAAAATGGAGATTTTCAAAACTATGAGGCCCCAGTGTAACGTGTTAACATCTTCCAATTGTGGTCAAACTTTGGCAATCTTAAAATCTAGCAAAATGAAACATTTTAGGGGGGTGCCCCCAAAAAAATTCCGACATCGATTTTTTAAAACCACCCTAATATACTCGTACATATATTAAAATATTCTTGCCCAAATATATACGCGCATTACAGTATGTAAATAATATAATAATGTGCACTCGACATGTAAAATAATGTTTGTGCCTAAATGAGAAGCGTATTAATTTAGAATATTAATTTATGGTGCCGCATTTCCACTCTTCTTTGCGAACACTTTGCGGATATTTTAATTCACGCGTTAACTTGAAGATTTTTCTCTAAAATGAGGCATTACAAAAAGTGGTTGAAATTACAAAAATAACTGTTTTTCTTCAGATTCCAATGTTTGTATTTACTTCCTTTTTTATTAAATTGACAAGAAAGGAAAAATTTAGTATACACGGCAATGAAGTGCCACAGAAGTCAGTAACTAGTTAGCTTATAGATAAGTTTTGAACTACTAAATGAACCACTTGATATTTTACTATTAAATTTAGTAGTATATTTTGAAGACTGTCTACAATTGTCACTACAGGGATATGGAATATGTTTACATAAAACACAAATTCATATAAACTATACGTGTGACCAAAAAAAAAATGGTCGAAACGGTAAATAGAAATGGAGGGAATTGAATGTATTTTCTTATTCTTCTTTGGTTGTATGCTTGCTTGCAGGTTTACGGCATGCATATGTGGCTATGTATGATGTATATAAATGTGGGTATGTTATTTTTATTTCCTGATTTCTGAATTTTAAATTGGATTGAAAAACAAATTTCAATCATAGAAATTGAAGACGAGGCATTAGCAAAGACGACATGTGGACCAGTTGTAGTGTATACATGCTAAGCCAAGTCGACTTTGTTAAGCCCTGCACAAATGTAATTCATATATGTATATAATAATACAATTGCTCTTATTCGGCAGTGTGTAATATTAAATGTATTCAGGAACCGTAGATTTAGATTTTTGATAAGTGTAAATAATATAAATGTATTTAATTAACTTCCTTTTTTAAATGTACTCGTTCGTATATTAGTAACTATTAACAATAATTATTATTATCTATGAAAATCGTCACACAGTCATTCTTATTGATTATTAACTGCAACGCTGATCATGATACTAATCTGGACTGGTACTTCTACCTGACATCGGATACTAATATTGTATCGTATGACCAAATTATTGAAAAGTTATGCGCACTTTCGGACAATTTTGACAAATTCTAATACGACGAAATGACAATGAATACCAATAGCACTGAAAATGGGGGTGGGGATGAGCCAAGTGCAGAAGCTGCTGCTTCGCGTTACTTTACGGGTTACAGTTTGAAGGCCAGACCTAAAATGTTTAACTACGCAAACTGCATGCAGCCTGACTTTGCCGAAAGGGGGCTCTTTGCACTTGGCACTTTGCACTAAGGAACAAAACTACACACCAAATCTTCTGCTTAAAAAATCCTTCTAATATATTTTTGCAGATCTACCAAATACATTATAAAGTACATATTTCCATCCATCTGTCTCACAAAACATTTAAAACAACAAATAGTTGTCTCTTGTGTAACAAAAACTAATCAAAAAATACCCATATTGGTTTTCGCATGGAATATGAGGCACACATAGACTGGAGGTCCTGAAATTTCTAATAGTGGTGTTACTTAGAAAGCACTCCGGATTGATGCTTCAAGACCATTTGACCAAGATCAGGCATAAAAAACTGTGCAATAGAAAATCTGACAACAACCACAAGGGACAACCAAATAATAAATTTGCCAAATTTGGGATCTAGTCATATTGTGGTCCATGCCATAAGTCTGAAGACATATGCCAGATATATTATGTTCACTGAGAATTAAATTCCTTGTGCACATTTTAGTATTAACGGAGCTGTTGGCTATTGCTTGTACAGTTGGCTATTGCTTGTAAGTGTAAATAATATAAATGTATTTAATTAACTTCATTTTTTAAATGTACTCGTTCGTATATTAGTTATTATTAATAATAATTATTATTATCTATGAAAATCGTCACACAGTCATTCTTATTGATTATTAACTGCAACGCTGATCATGATACTAATCTGGACTGGTACTTCTACCTGACATCGGATACTAATATTGTATCGTATGACCAAATTATTGAAAAGTTATGCGCACTTTCGGACAATTTTGACAAATTCTAATACGACGAAATGACAATGAATACCAATAGCACTGAAAATGGGGGTGGGGATGAGCCAAGTGCAGAAGCTGCTGCTTCGCGTTACTTTACGGGTTACAGTTTGAAGGCCAGACCTAAAATGTTTAACTACGCAAACTGCATGCAGCCTGACTTTGCCGAAAGGGGGCTCTTTGCACTTGGCACTTTGCACTAAGGAACAAAACTACACACCAAATCTTCTGCTTAAAAATCCTTCTAACATATTTTTCCAGATCTACCAAATACATTTTAAAGTACATATTTCCATCCATCTGTCTCACAAAACATTTAAAACAACAAATAGTTGTCTGTTGTGTAACAAAAACTAATAAAAAATACCCATATTGGTTTTCGCATGGAATATGAGGCACACATAGACTGGAGGTCCTGAAATTTCTAATAGTGGTGTTACTTAGAAAGCACTCCGGATTGATGCTTCAAGACCATTTGACCAAGATCAGGCATAAAAAACTGTGCAATAGAAAATCTGACAACAACCACAAGGGACAACCAAATAATAAATTTGCCAAATTTGGGATCTAGTCATATTGTGGTCCATGCCATAAGTCTGAAGTCATATGCCAGATATATTATGTTCACTGAGAATTAAATTCCTTGTGCACATTTTAGTATTAACGGAGCTGTTGGCTATTGCTTGTACAGTGTAGGAACACAATTTTTTTTTTAAATATAGGGATGTGTCAGGCTAAAACGTTTATACTTTGTGTAAATAGAAGAGTTAGTAATTGTATATTGAAGTGTTATTGGTATTTAGTTTTTGGTCTCCTTATTTCTTATCATAAATAGAGTAGCACTTTCGTTCTAATTAGTGTAGTATTGTATGTTATACTTCCCTCAAGTTATTTAGTACACTTACTTTCCTAACTCTTTGCAATTTTTTGTAGAACTCCACACGTTTATTGTTACTGTACAGGTCAAAGTATTTCAATGAGTGACGCTATAAATAGTGTTTTGCTATTTAGAGTTTTGTCAATACTTTCAATAATGCAGTACTGTTGCCTACACTGCAGTTATAGTTTCATCTAGTTTGCTTCTCAATCACAGTTTCCCTATATAAATGTTATAAAATTTTCTGTTGTGTTTTTTTTAATATATAATATAAACTATAAAATTCGTTCGATTGATTCTGCCTTATAGTATTATATATAAAGTATAACAGCTGAAAGCCTAAGTTGCTAGTGCTGTCTTATTTATATAGTTTGTATACTTATTTATGATTATATAAATCTTTTAAGTAAATATATAAATACAAAGTATAACTGCAAACGAAAAATTATCGAACCTAATTAGAATTACTTTTAAGAAAACTTTGCTGCAATTTAAGTAGCCAATTCCATATGGGTACACTATTCCCCTCTGATTCTCCGGTCCCCCTACATATATACGATATTTTAAGGCTCATGTATACTTTGAGAATTTTGATTGCTTGGTTTTGTAATTATTTCCGTTATCGATACGCTTTCTACCAAATATTTCAAATGTTTTAACCAAGGTGTTCAATTCTTGGCGCTGTTTTTTGGTGACAAAATGGTTATTGATGTTGGTTTATTAAATTATTTCCTGGATTCATGGAACCAAAGTTATTGATGGCGATTATGGGAAATTTCCAAAGTCACATGCAATGGACGCTATACAATTTGACACACATGTGGATTAGGTCAATTGGAAGAACATAAAAAAAACGCGCCACTTACTCTACCTAAGTGGTGGTGTGGAAAAGAAAATTTACAAATTTTGGCAATGCAACTCTAATATTTTAAAATAATAATTTCCTTTAAACAATGCATTACTTGCAATTTATTGATATATCAAGTAACGAATAATACAAATATACTATATAGCTGTACATCGTCCATTGCATGTTACTTGGGATATTTCGCATAATCGCCATCAATAAATTTGGTTAAATGAATCCAGTTGATAATTTAATAAATCAACATAAATATCCATTTTGCCATCAAAAAACACCTTCAAGAAGAAAATACCCATTTCAAAATGAAACATGTAATTAATGGTTAAAATATTTGAAATATTTGATACAAAGCATATCGATAACAGAAATAATTACATAGCCAGTTACACGCATTCCAAAATCTATACTTACCATTCTCAAATTATACTTGTACCTTAACATCCTGTATATAGGTGGACGGGAAAATCAGAGGGGAATAGTGTACCCATACGGAAGTGGCTACCTAAATTGTAGCAAAAGTTCCACAAAAATTCATTAAAATTAGCTTCGGTAAATTTTCTTTTGAATTTATAGCATAACTATGTTATACTATAAGGGAGGATCAATAGACCGAATTTTATAGTTTATATTAAATTAAAATAAAAACAACAGAAAATTTAATAAAATTTAAATATGGAAGAGGTGATGAAGAAGCAAACTAGCTGAAGCCATAATTTCAGTGTAAGCAACAGTACTGCAGTAATGAAAGTACTGACAAAATTCTAAATAGCATATACGAGGGCGGATTGATATTGAAGCTACCTAAGTAGGAAAAAAATATTTTTTTTTTCAAAAACCATTTATTTCTCAACATTGTCTCCTTTTACTTCGACACACTTAGTAAGACGATATTCCAACTTTTTTATACCATCTGAATAATACGATTTCGGGAACCCCTCAAAATACGCGTTAGTTTCGGTAATCACTTCTTCGTTTGAGATGAATCTTTTTCCTGCGAGCCATTTTTTCAAGTTTGGAAACAGGAAAAAGTCACTAGGAGCTAAATCTGGTCTGGACTATAAGGTGGATGATTAACCAATTCGAAGTGTATTTCACGTAATTTTAGCATCGTATCTAATGCTGTGTGAACCGGTGCGTTGTCTTGAAGAAAGAGCATTTTTTTCTTCTTTAAATGTGGTCGTTTTTCCTTGATTGCATCAATCAATTGATCCAATAATGCACAATAATACTTTCCTGTGATTGTGGATCCTCTTTCAAGATAATCAATGAGCAATATTCCGTGTGCATCCCAAAATACAGTGGCCATAACCTTGCCAGCCGATTTCACTGCCTTCGCCTTCTTCGGAGCACTTCCACCAGCTTCCACCCATTGTTTCGATAGATTTTTAGTTTCAGGTGTGTAGTTTCATCAACAGTTATTAATCGACGCCAAAAATCAACAGGATTCCGCTTTATCATGTCCAAACACCGCTGTGAAGTGGTCTGTCGAACTCGTTTTTGTTCGACACTAAGCAAACGCGGCACCAATCTTGCCGATAGCTTTTTCATATGCAAATGTTCATGCAAAATGTTGAACACACGTTCATATGATATGTTTACCATTTCAACAATCTCACGCAACTTGACTCGGCGATCATTCATAACGATATCGAGGATTTTCTTGATATTTTCTTCAGAATTCACCTCTTTTGGCCTTCCTGTTGATGGTATTGTTGCAGTGCTTGTTCGGCCGCATTTAAATTCAGCAATCCAATAATTTACCATGCAATCTGACGGAGCAGACTCACCGTAATGTTTATCGAGCTTTTCTTTTGTCTCTTTCACCGTTTTCCCTTTCAAATAATAGTGTTTAATCACTGCACGAAATTCGCCTTTTTCATTTTTCAAGAAACACAATAGTTGCTTACTTCAAACGACTACAACAAATAAACTAATCAATGAATTTGGGTGAAATTTTAACAGCTGACGTTTGACAGATCTCAATTTCTAAAAAAAATTTGTGCTGCTATCTAGCGCTAGGTAGCTTCAATATCAATCCGCTCTCGTACACATATCTAGCAAAACGCGATTTATAGCATTAGACAACTATTTGTTGTTTTAAATTTCTTGTGTAAGAGATGGTTGGCAATATGTCTGCAAATACTTTAAAATGTATTTGGCAGATCTGGAAAAATATATTAGGAGGATTTTTAAGGAGAAGAAGTTTTCTCCTTAATGGATCCTAAGGTATTCAAGTTCAAAGAGCCCCCTTCGCCAAAGTCAGGTTACAGTTTGCACAGGTAAATTCTTTAAGTCTAGCCTGCAAACTGTAACCCGCAAAGTAACGCGAAGTACCAGATTCTGTATTTGCATCATTCCCACTGCCAATTTCAGTGGTATTGTCATTAACTGTAATTTGGCGGGAATATTAGAATTGTCAAAATAGTTCGGAAGTATGCATAACTTATCAATAATTTGGTCATACGATACAGTATTAGCATCCGATGTCGGGGAGAAGCTCCAGTCCAGATTGTATCATGATCATCGTTGCAGGTAGTATTCAATATGAAAAACTCAAATTCAAGCAACAAGCAATACAGGACCAATATGGACCGCTAACCATAACATCAGTGTATTGTCCTCCAAGGTATTCCATTAAAAAAGAGCAATATTACCATTTTTTTCAAACACTAGGTGTACGATTTTTAGCTGATGGTGATTACAACGCTAAACACCAATTTTAGGGTTCTCGGACAATCAATCCGAAAGGAAGAGAGCTACTAAAAACAATGCAAGACCACAACCGTACACACGTATCAACAGGTCAACCTAGTTACTGGCCATCTGATAGAAACAAAATTCCAGATGTCATTGACTTCTGCGTGATGAAAGGTGTTCTCAGAAGCTGTATTGAGATATCCCCGTCTCTGGATCTGTCATCAGACCACTCTCCAATTATTGCAACACTGAACTCGAAGGTAGAATGCACAATAACACCACCCACACTACATACGAAACATACAAACTGGTTGCATTTCAAGGAAATTGTAGATGACATTCTGCCCCTCAATATTTGTCTGAAGTGTGCTGATGATATTGAGTTTGCCGTTGAAAATTTTAACAAAACTGTCCAATACGCCGCATGCAACTCTACTGCGGAGCCTAAAAATCAACTGATCAAGCATCCTCCCCATGTCCAAATGAAGAAATACAGAACTACTTGTCCACTTTGTCAGCAAAAGAGATCACAGATTACTCACTTTGGAAGACGACAAAAAAGCTGAAGCAACCCGTGCTCCTCCTATCAAAAGCGCAAATGGCTCGTGGGCAAAAACTGATAAGGAGAAAGCAATTATATTTGCCAAACACCTTACTGGGGTCCTTAGGCCGTTTCCACCAACTTCACAGCAAGAGAAAAGGAGGTATTTAATCTTCTCAATAGTCCAGGACAATTAGAGTTACCTATCACGCCCTTTACAAAAAATGAAATACATAACGCTGTGCACAGGACACTGAATGTGAAAAGGCACCGGGCTACGACCTGATAACAGGTAAAATATTAAAGGAACTACCAAATAAAGTAAAAAAATACCTTACCTATTTCTTCAATTCAATAATTAGATGTGGATATTTTCCGCGTCAATGGAAAGTGGCCGAAATTATTGTCATCCCTAAACCCGGGAGGCCCTTGGAGGAAGTCACTTCTTATAGACCAATCAGCCTTTTGCCAATTGTTTCCAAAATGTTTGAAAAGCTCCGGTTAAACAAACTTAAACCAATTCTTCTCAAAAAGAAGATAATACCTAATAATCAATTTTGATTTAGGGAACACCATGCCACAACAGAACAAGTGCACCGAGTGTACAGCATAATAACGCTTTTGATTAAAACCGTTATTGTACAACTGCTTTCCTAGATATAACACAGGCGTTCGATAAAGTATGGCACCCTGGATTACTATTTAAACTGAAAAAGTTACTACGTCAGACGTTTTATGATATCTTAAGATCATATCTGGAAGAGCGGCATTTCAGAGTAAAGCCCAATGAAGAAGTCACTGAACTATTCTCTATAAAGGCGGGTGTACCACAAGGCAGTGTTCTTGGTCCTGTACTCTACACTACTGACCTTTCACTGACGGAGAATACAAAAATCGCAACCTACGCGGATGATACTGTCATAATGGCTACAAGCAGCAACAACATAATCGTTACAAATTATCTCAGAGAAAGCTTGGGTAAGCTCCAAATCTAGCTAAATAAATGGGGGATTAAGGTAAATGCAATTAAGTCTGTGCAAGTAACCTTCAGCTTAAAACAGAAGCCTTCTCCTTCAGTAATACTAAATGATTGTCAACTGCCCCAATCCGAAGACGTCAAATATTTAGGGCTACATCTCGATCGACGTCTGACATGGCAGAAGCATATTCTTACGAAGAGAAAACAACTTGGAATCAAGCTTTCTTCTTTATATTGGCTCTTGGCGTATAAATCCCAGTTATCGCTTGACAATAAACTTCTCGGTTATAATACAATCCTAAAACCCATATGGACATATGGTATACAGCTATGGGGTTCAGCGGCAAAACCCCATATCAAAATCATTGAGAGATTCCAATCCAAAGTATTACGCATGATAGTAAAGGCTCCATGGTTCGTCAAGAATGATATAATACGTCACGACCTACTGTCGATGAGGAAATATCAAGATACAGCATTAAATACCTGGAACGACTAATGAAGCATCCTAATATACTAGCTTCAAATCTTCTGTAGAGGCCAGGCACAACACGGCGACTGAAGCGAGCAACACATCTCCATTTATAATAATAATTTTTCTAACGCAATAGTTCTGAACTAACCTTATGGGAGATTAGCACTGGCTCCTTTTCCTCATGTTGATTTAAATAACTATTTAAAAAATTTCTTTGTGTATTGATTTATGTAGTTGTTTAATATTGTTACTTAATTTGATTATTGCCCCAAGGGGTAGAATGCAAATAAAACTGGAGTATACAAAAAAAAAAGTTTATTTATCATAAGGACCAATTGGAAAACATGCCTTTAATAAGAAACACACACACATGCTTTGCAAGAGTGGAAGACCTAAAGAAACCGTTATCTTCGAATCCGCCGATGAGATTCAACTTTTCATTATATCTAAGCCCTGTTCTTTTTTTTTATACTCCACTTTTCTTTGTATTCTACCCCTTGGGGCAATAATCAAATTAAATAACAATATTAAATAACTACATAAATAAATACACAAAGTTAATTTTTAAATAGTTATTTAAAACAACATGAGGAAGAGGAACCAGTGCTAATCTCCCATAAGGTTAGTACATATACATTGAACTATTACATTAGAAAATTATTATTATAAATTCAATGGTGTTGCTCGCTTTAGTCGCCGTTTTGTGCCTGTCCTCTCCAGAAGATTTGCAGCTAGTATATTAGGATGATTGCTTAGTCGTTCCCGGTATTTAATGCTGTATCTTGAAATTTCCTCATCCACAGCAGGGATGTTAAGGTCGTGACGTATTGTTTCATTTCGGATGAAGCATGGTGCCTTTACTATCATGCGTAATACTTTTGCTTGGAATCTCTCAATGATTTTGATATTTGGGTTTTGCCGCTGAACCCCATAGCTGTATATTATATGTACATATGGGTTTTAGGATTGTTTTATAAACGAGCAGTTTATTCTCAAGCGATAATTGGGTTTTATACCCCAAGAACCAATATAAGGAAATGAGCTTGATTCCAAGTTGTTTTCTCTTCGTATAAATATGTTTCTGCCATGTCAGACGTCAATCAAGATGTAGACCTAAATATTTGACGTTTTCGGGGCAGTTGGACAAGTCTTCTGTTTTAAGCTGAAGGTTACTTGTACAGACTTAGTTGAATTCAGATAATTCTCCACTTATTTTACCAGATTATCCAAGCTTTCTTGGAGATAATCTGTAGCGATTATATTGTTGCTGCTTGTAGCCATTATGACAGTATCATCCGAGCAGGTTGCGATGTTGGTATTCTCCGTCAGTGGAAGGTCAGCCGTGTAGATTGCCCTGTTCTAATTGTCATTTCATTCATCAACAGTATAGCGTTTTCCTTGTCTACTTGCTTCAAATTCATGAACATCTTTTTTATAAAATCCAACGCACTGTTTTTAAAACCAGGTTGAAGTGATTTTATTAGGGTCCAGCAATAAATTGTTAAAGCATGCGGCAAGTTTAGATTTAGTTTATTTCTGAGGACTGTGAAATGTAGAATATATTTTTAGCTAATATTCTTTGGAATACTCTCTTAGCCGAGAACACAACAGTAACATTGTATTGCCATGTATTGCCTCAGACCACCGCACTTTAAATTACGTATCTCATTATTACCCCTCATTTGTTTCGTTAATTTGCTCTCGTTTTCTATTACATTGAAATGGTTTCATAGTATATTACTTTTTAAGTGGGCAGGCTAATTAAGCCTAATCGACATTAACATTTAGGGTATTTTCTATAAAGCTTAAAATTTTTTGTGAACGTTCGATATTAAATATTACTCTTTGGTCGTATTCCGCCTTATTGTGAGAGTAGGTCAATAGTCGTCAATTCATTGAAATTAAGATTATTGCTCTCGAATTTATTGACAGACAAGTGCACACGGTAGATGCATTTAAATTTTTTACAATTAATAAGATGCAATTCTGAAGCCACTTAAAAGTTTGAAATCTCGCCGAATTTTTTTTCAAATGATTGCGTAGTACTTTTATCGAGTTATTTTTGAAAAATGCCACTTAGGGGTCAATATGATCCCATCCGGTCGGTTGAGTGTTAAAATTCATTATAAAAATTATTATTATTGATAAAATCTTTCGTAAATAAAAAGGTCCAAATCTGAAACCAACGTTTTGCAAATTCGAATCAAGTTCCCCCAAATTCCCAAAAGCACACACTGTGAGACGGATGAAAATTTCGCATATACGAGTCACGTCAGGCCGGCCTAACTTTGGGCTTTTTACCAACAGAGATTAACTCCACCAACATCTGCTTAAAGGTAAATTGTATAAAATCTGCCAGTTGCATATTATATTAGAGCAACCAATAACTGCAATGAAGAAAGTATGAGAAGTACGCAGATCAAATTTCGTTAGAAGGGTGGAGTTATAACCATTATATTAAAATGAAAGAAGTCATACATACGAGATACATAAGACTCGTACATATGTATGTACATATGTATGTAAATACATATGTAAGTGTATACTTCTGTTTAGCAAACGTTATAATAGGGAAGAATGTGCTGTTCACCTCACTTATCCAGAATTTGTAAAAGAGGTTTTTTGAAACTCGTAATAGTTGAGATTTGCTTGTATTCCTTTTAGCTCAATACATTTTCTTTTAAAATTCCTTCCTAACCATTCCATTCTAATGCTTATGGGCTAGCAATATGAAACTAACACTGCAATGAACTCAGGCATCATACAACACGAACAGTGCTTGCTTAAAGTGAAAAAGATTTCAGTTAAAACTTTGCGAAACCTGTTTAATTTAACCAATAATCAAACCAGTTTGCCCTGAAGATTAAAATACAAGAGACGCGGAGAGCAGTGGTAGTGACTTGTGCAGAGAGGTGAATGGCAAATTTAACCAGGTAAGAGACAGGCAAAATCCTTCCAAGGAATGAAGCTCACAAAAAAAAAACTTAGTTTTAGTGTTTGCTTAATTTCACGTATAAATTCAGTTTTATTTAAAACGTAGAAGCAGTATACATAAATAGAGCGAAAATTGTTGTTGGAAAAATTATGTTCGAGAGGTTTTCTAGTAAACCCCTCGAACATAAATACACGCATTGCATCTCACTTCCCCTTGCCGCTCACCGATTTTTGTAAAATCATTACCATTTCACAAAATTTTGAGTGATTCAATCTATATTTATGTATTTTCTTTAGTTGAAGCCATGCGCTACCATTGCTGTCTTTCTAGTTGGTTATTTTAATTATAAAATTGACAGACAATTTACATCTATACATCTACATCTATGTCTGTCAACAAATTCGTTAAGAAATAATTTCAATTATCAAGTTTTTTAAAATAAATTCATATTTCAAACGTTATAAATGTGGTACAAATAGCATCCAAAATGCTGGCTTAAGAATCGACTTCAATTTCCTAATCAGTACTTTTGGTAAATCTGTTATATAGTTTTCATCAAATAAGATGAGCAATATAATTGCGAACCGCTTCTTCATGGTTCTACCTGGTTATTATGCTATGGCTAGAAATATTTTTATGAAACATAATAAACTGGTATCCGGTTTGGTTGGTTTGATGTTTAATTTTTTATTTGCTCCAAACATCGTTGAATGACGACAGCGAGAAAACTGCAAAACAATTTGTGTGGGGATATGTTTGAAATTTCAAAAACTAAAAAAAGAAAAACTAACAAGGCCGATCAACAGCATCGAACCTTCATATTGTAGACATACATATGCCAAATACAATTATAATTCAAACTTTATTCATTGGAATACCATCATTGGAAGTACTGTGTAACAATCTCTCTCTCTCTCGCTCTTTTTATTTTGTGTATACTTTTTCCCAAGCTTGAAAAGTTGAAATTTAATTATTGTAAACCTGGAATTGCTCTCAGCTAAAGCTTACATTCGTGCTATGGTTTCGTAAGATCAATAGCTGTTTAGCTTTATTGGAAGAGGACTGTGAGGAAAATTGTTTGCAGCGTCCGTCTTTCTGGTCGATTAGTTGGCCAGTACTACATCGACCCTTCAACCCGGTTATAATAACGACCGGATGGTTTGTGTGAATCGTGTATGGTAAGCATTGCAGAGTATTTGCTGTCTCAATGTATCTAAGCAATACAGAAAAGGATAATAAAAGTACACAACCGCCTGGATAGTGCCTAAAATATGGAATCTTAAGCTGGTTTGTAAACTGAGCCGAAATTCTCTATACGTTCGTAGTTGATGCCCTCTTGTGTGCGGTATGTGTGTATTTTCGGTATAGATGCACTCATTATGAAAGATACAAATTGCGGATAATGGCCAATTACCGGTGATAAAATATTAGCTATTGTGTACGTGAATTAATCCTAGACGATTTCGATTCGACAGTGACAAAAAGAAATATAGTAAACCTACAAATTAAATATTGAAAATTTATATTCTCACTGATGCACACATTTTTTTATAAAAAAAGTATCAGTGTCGAATGCTCCCGATTAGTTAAAATATTAATAAATACACATTGAATACTATATGTACATACATATGTAACTAAAAGGTCCGAGAAGAATATAAAGTGAATTTTCCTTTGTTTTGTATTTGCCGTGTAACACTCTGATCAGTGATTGCTGAATGGCAATCTATCTGAAATCATGTACATACATATGTATGTATGTATGTATATAATAATTATTTTCAAATTTAAAAGTAACTAAATTGCCAATACCTTAAACATTTTATAATGTTCTAAGAATAGAAAAAAGTAAACCATTTAAATTTATATCAATATTGCTACGTTCCATCGAAAAATTTGTGAAAAATCGTCCTAAATACTTTTTATCTATGTGAAATTAAAAACAAAATAAAGGCAGTTGTATTTTGTAAATATTGAAAATGTTTCATAAATAGTTTCGTAGTGAATTCACGTTCTATTCAATGTGCTAGATTCTTGAGACTTAGGTTCATCTGTTTGTTTTTGCTGATAAAAAAAAAACACACATGGAAAGATTAAATAACAGACATCAATTTCATCACCATTTTTTATCTTAATTGGATTTAATCCATAGTGTCAGCAGCAACAACAGAAGCAGCTGTGCAGACAATTTTTGAAGGTAAGATACGCTGCGATTAGACTTTTTTTTGCATTGTATACTTATTGTTTAGTCGAATTACTCTTGTTTATAAATCTTGAAAAAATCCGAATCATGTTTGAGTCAGAAGCTTTGATTTGATATGGATACTTTTTGTAGAGCTTTATTTAAATGATACATACTCGTATATGGCAATTACAAATATCTAGAGCTTTAAAGAATAAGAAATTGCTACAGATTTGTAGTCCAATGGATAATTTTCTCAAATTATTGTAGTAATATTTGTTTCTGTTTATAATTGTAGAAGTCATGCAATGCTTCAACCTTCATTTTAATTGTTAATGACTGATTTTTGAATTTGATTGGGGTCATGCAGTCATTCACAGCTTTTCATTAATGATACAAACCAATATTTTTTGTACTAATCATTTATTTTACTTAAAACAACAAAGAAATTTAATCCACTTTATTCCATAATAATATATTTATTGAATGAATGAGTGCAATCTATTGGGTTGAAACGTGCCATTTTAGTCAACATTGAACTAAATTTTCCTTAGTGAAACATCTCAAGGAATAAATATATCTTAGTAAATTCCAATGTTGTCAAAACTATTTCAACGACTACTAAGGTTAAAATTTTCAGCAGATGTACAAGGAAGGGGTCTAATTCCACATCATCAATTTAGATCTCGCCGAAAACATGATACAATAGAAACAAATAATTCGTGAAACTAATGAGATAAAAAAAACCCACAGAAATAAAGTTGAAGGCAAAATACACCTATTGATTCCTTGATATAAAAAGCAGGACAGCAACTAGGGTACAAAGTCTTTTTATATAATCCAGTTATTAAACCGATATGTTCATATGGAGCACAGATGTGGGGAAATGCTACCGCATCCAATATTGAATTGATCAAGCGTTCACAATCGATTCGATTCATTGTAGGCTCCCCTGGTACGTACCAAATTATCCACAACGATTTTAATATACCACTAGTTAAAAATTAATACCAAAAAAATTATTGCAAATATAACTTGGTCCGACAATAACTCCAATTAAAATAAAATCACAGTTGATTTGTTGAAATAGTTATAAGTAAAAAGTATAATTTACTCAAAAACTCTAAAATACTGAATGAATATTGTTATTAGATATAATACGTAAATAATTATTGTTATTCTTATTATAAGAGAATTCAATAATAAAAACTTAAAAAAAAATGCCAGGAGAATTTAGCAGGGAACACAATGTGGCGCTGAAGCTTTCGGCAGAGGCTGACTATGAAGCGCAATAAAAAATGAAGCGCTCCAAACGAAGAATACGAACAGAATGCAGCCCACGCAGCTGCAGCTGCCGTTGTTACCACATATTTGAAATATTTATCGTGAAAAAATGTTAATTAAATATGCGTAAATTCGTGTACAATATCTCGCGATGAATTTAACTTATATAAGATGAATAAAAAGTTTTATTTAATGATACTGTAACATTTTGCCAATAATTATTCCTTTTTTAGAAAGCATATATGGTAGCGCCCGTTTTGTCTTCCATTTTTTAGATCTGATAATCAGCTGTTTTTCTTTTGCATCGATTCAAAGTAGAAAACTTTTTAACTTGCGCTTCAGTCTCAACTTCAGCGTCATCTTCAGCTTCTCGTTGTATGTGCTTCCATTTAAGAAGCTGTGATCAGTGTTGCACAAGTACGTACTTTCGTACCATTTAGAGTACCTTTCTATATTGCGAGTACGAAGTACATTTATTTTGGTACTAGTACCTTTTATTTTTTCAAATGATTATTTATTAGATTATTTTCAGGAAGTACATTTACTATAACTGGGTACGTTCTAAAAAATTTCAAGTTTTGGGTGTTTTTGTTTTTCATGTTTTTGTTTTTTTTTTAAATAAGAGTACTTTTTTATTTTCCTTTTTTAGTACGAAAATTTACAACTCTACAGAAATGGAGAATGACGACCGAAAATGAAATGATGCGAAATAGAATAGAAGACAGAATTATTGATGAATACCAACAAGGTGAAGGGTACGAAGTACGAAATGTACTTAGTATTTTGGTATACATAAAATCCCATACAAATTTTATGGGAAACAATCTGTACGAAGTACGTTTTTGAATTTGTACTGGTACTATTGTTTGTTTACGAATACCAAATGTAATGAAAGAAAGAAAATGATGTTTACGAAAAGTGAATAGAATTTCAAAGAATAATTCGGTTTTGTTTGTTAATTTCTTCATATATGCGTATTACTTAATACAAAATTGTAAACAAAAAATGATTGAATTTGAAATTATGTAAACTATCTATATATATATATATATATATATATATATATATATATATATATATATATATATATATATATATATATATATATATATATATATATATATATATATATATATATATATATATATATATATATATATATATATATATATATATATATATATATATATATATATATATATATATATATATATATATATATATATATATATATATATATATATATATATATATATATATATATATATATATATATATATATATATATATATATATATATATATATATATATATATATATATATATATATATATATATATATATATATATATATATATATATATATATATATATATATATATAGATTTTATTTGTCAAAAATACAACACAGCCTGTGTTGTATTTTTGACAGCGCCTCAGGCTTCAGCCTCACATTGTGTTTCAGCACTTTAATCAATGTATAATAACTTAAATCTAGAGGAGATATAGGCAATAGAAAAACTGAGATGTGGAGAGATTGGAAAAACCAAGAAAACCAATTGAAAAATATATGCTAAACACGTCAGACAGAGAACTAATTTCATTAAAAACGAGTAAAGAAGTCTGAAGTCGGGTTAGACCGACTACGAAATACCCTTTACTTTCCTGTGCGTGCGGGTTCAACAATGGGGATGTTTTCTTCATAAATCGTCATTAGGAGCATACTAACGGTAATTTTTGGTAGGGTACCTTGAAATGATTATATCGAGCCCATTTCTTGTGTATGGCTTTGTAATATCTTCAGATGCCATCTGTAGATTCTGTGGAGAAAGTGACGAAACCTCACTGCACCTGATCACAGACAGGCAAGATCCCTCAACTTCATTCCTCCAACATACATATATGAATTCCTGTCGGAAATTAACCTGACAGAAGATTTATAGATGAGACTATCCTCATCTTTCAAATAAATAGGGGCATCACAATAGATCTTTCAGGTCGCAGTGTATAACACCCTTAAATATATCTATCTATTGCTTTGTAGTGTAAATATACCACTAATATAAAATTTCGTCCAAAAATATTGTATAGGTCGTAAGTTATAATAATATGTGAATAGTGGGCGTGGCTGTAGAAACAAAACCATTTTTTGTGCGGTGTTTAATGTTAGTACCCGCAACATTCCTGTGAAATTTCGTTGATAAATCTTTAATAGGAACCTAGTGAAATTTCGTTGATAAATCTTTAATAGGAACCTAGTAATGATTTTTGGTTCATTGTGGGCGTGGCAGTAGTAATAATCTGCCAATATTTGGAATGCATGTTAGTATAGACCCATTGTATACATCTACCAATTTGTTTTCATATATCATAGATAGTGTAATTGTCTTTAAGTGGGGTCCCCAAAATTCATTATATGTGAGGGAGGCGTATACTTCATCTGATCAACCCTGAATCTTGTATGTGGCTTTGCAGGGTCCATATACGAACTAATGTAAAATTTCGTCCAAAAATATTATGTAGGTCGTAAGTTATAATACTATGTGAATAGTGGGCGTGGTTGTAGAAATAACACGCCCATTTTTTGTGTGGTGTTTAATGTTAGTACCTGCAACCTTCCTGTGAAATTTCGTTGATAAATCTTTAATAGGAACACAGTAATGATTTTTAACTAATTGTGGGCGTGGCAGTTCTATTATGATATCCATATTTTTCACACACACTACTATGGACCCCATGTATATTTCAGCAAATTTTAATTCCGCTGGCATCAATACGAGCATATGTAGGCTAATTTTAATTTTAGACCCGAAAGTTCCCTAAATCAAAAGTGGGCGTGTCTTTTCTCTGATCAGCCCCATTTGTTGCAGATAGCTTTGTAATGTACACATGTTCCTTACCGTAAAATTTCGTCCGTAAATCTCTACCAGAACTTAAGTTATTAATAATTGTTAATAGTGGGCGTGGCAGTTGATATATACCGTCCACTTTTTGCACAGTCTTTAGTAGGACCCACATCTCCATAAATGCCAAATTGCGACACGATTCCATCAATCGGACCGAAGTTATAGTCATTTTAAAAAAGGTGAAAAAAGTTCCTTATATGGGAGGTAGGCGTGGTCCTTGTCCAAATCGGCCCATAAAGCAATCTGGTTCTGTATCTTTGTCCAGACTATACTTTTCCAAAATTTCATTAAGATAGCCCTAACGGTGTAGAAAAAAAGTGGCCACAGACGGACAGAGGGACAGACGGACAGATGGACGGACAAAATAAAAATTGCTTAGAAAGTAATTCTGATCATATCTGTATATATATGTCCATACCTACCATGCCTCCTTCTTGAAATTGCAACCCCTCTCAAAAGTACAAAGTTAGTATACCCTATTTACCTTTTTTAAAGGTAAAGGGTATAAAAATACTTGAAGAATGTGAAATACAATATTTTTCAAAACCCTAACAGCTGCTTCACATTATCCATCATTGTACATACATATATGGATGGATGGGGATAATTTATTGACAATTGGTCCAGGCAGTGTGCCACGAAATTCACGCTAAGGTATTTAAAAGTTCTCTCAATATAATGTGCACTTACTTTTTAGGATTACTATATAATGTATTATTTCAATGATCACGCCTGGATCACGAAATTTTAGAATTCTTTTACTGCTGCTATCCAAATAATTATTTTGGTGCTCATCTATTGGAATTTTATTGGAAAGGTTGCATTACATTACCGATATTTTAATCGTAGAGAGAAATTGTTTCGTATTACTCTCACTATTTCAGGATGTAAATCTGTGACACTTTGACGTTTTCACCAATTTAAACCAATGTAATGCTGCTATCTTGTGTACCCAAAATATGACCTGCGGAGTAAATATCAACAAAGTTTCTTCTTTTTTTTGGGCCTTATGTACCCATTATGGGTTCATGTTAATTTGCTGATTTTCCATTTACTTATATCAAATATAATCATAAATTAGTAATGGAATAGTATACTACGTTCATCATATACATAGAATGCCAACAAACTTATCTGTTGTTAGTCTCACTGGCCCATTGTAAATACTTAGCGACTAATTCTAAACTATTACTGCTAAATTTCATAATAACTAAAAAAATAGAATGTACCTGAGATTAATATTAAATTAAATTAAATGAAAGAAATATACTCTATTTACGAATGTATTAAAAATTTTGAACCTTTTTCGTTTGGCATTTTTTTGGTATATCAATTAAAATCTAATTTCGTGAGTAGACATTTTTTTATTACATAAAAATTTGTTGAAACAATATTTAGTACTTTTGTAATTTAATTAAACCCATTATATTCATAGGTATTGTAATACTCTACCGAAATCCAAATAAAGCACTCAGAACCACAGAATATTTGTTTGCAATTAATTTATTTTATTTCTCAGTACCACGCTGCTTATCGTTTGTTTACTTTTATAATAACTAAACGTTTACAACTATGTTGCGACCCGTTCTCAATTTCCCCGACATGGATCAGTGTTGCCACATCCCTCCTATCCTTTTTAGCTTTAATTTTATTCCTTGGTCTCCTGATCCCGGCAAGGCTGGTGGTGAATCATCCACATGACTTGGTGGCGAAGTAAAGGCTGGTGATAAATCGTCCACATGACTTGGTGGCGAAGTAAAGGCTGTTGATGAATCATCCACATGACTTGGTGGCAAGGTATTATTCGGTGTTGATGGCGATGCCTGTGAAGAGTCCGTAACTGGTGATGATGGGTTTTGCGGGACTGTGGATGACGGTATCTTTTTAACATGGCTGATGTTTCTCCTGAATGTTTTTCCATTACCCCTGACTTCTACGTCGTTTCCACTTCTGTTTACCACTTCGTATTCGGTAACATCAAAGTTGGTTGTGAGCTGATGCGGACAAAAAACATTCTTGAGCAGCACTTTGTCTCCAACAGCTATTTCCGATGCTTTTGCTTTCCGTCTTTTATCCCCTCTTTCCTTTCCTTTTTGTTTGTTTATGCAATCCAAGTCTCTTGCAGATGAGTCGATTATATCCTCTGTAATGTCCTGAATGCTTGGGATCTTGTCCCGTATAACTCGGTTAAACATTAGTTCAGATGGAGGTGATCCTGTCGTGCCATGCGGTGTAACGTTATACATTAAAATTAACTTCTGTATCTCCTGTTTATAGTTGCCCTTGTTTACGTTGGCAATTTTTAACCTTTTTACCAGGGACCTGTTCATGTTCTCGACCTCTCCATTGGCCTGTGGCCAGTACGGTGGTGTCGTGATTTGTGTGATGCCGTTCCGGGTACAAAAGTTTTTGAATTCTGCGCTAATGTATTGACGGCCATTATCTGTTCTCAACGATTTTGGCAATCCCAGTCTACAAAATATCTCCTCCATGGCCTTTATGATTCTTTCAGAGGATATGTTCTTCAGAAACACTACCTCCTGATACCGCGAGTAGTAGTCTATCAGTACTAAGACGTGCTCGTTGTTGGGAAGTGGCCCTAATAAGTCTGTTGCCACGCATTGCCAGGGGCCATTCGAAAACGCGTGCCTCTGCATCGGCGCCGGATTTGATACTTAAGAGACTAGCAGACAGTCGCGACAGCTCTTGACAAAGTTTTCTGCTTCTTTATCTATACCCGGCCACCAGACTTTAGCTCTTAGTCTGCGTTTCATAGCTGACTCTCCTGGGTGTCCTTCATGAGCTAACTGAAGTATTTCACTCCGCAGCGACTTCGGTATTACGATGCGAGTACCCCGCAGGAGGATACATCCAATCGCCGAGAGCTCTACCCGGAATGGCTTGTGGTCTGTCACTAATTCAAATTCCAAGCCCGCTAGGTAATAATAAAATTTTTCAACTGACCAAACTAGAGCCAAACTTTCTTTTTCCGTCTGCGAGTATCGCTTTTCAACGTCAGACAAGCTCTTGCTAGCGAAAGTTATAATCTTTGGATCACTGTTAGACTCAAACTGGATCAATACCGCGCCCAAGGCCACTGGACTGGCGTCTGCCACTACGCGAGTTCTTTTCTTGGGATCGAAGTATGATAAGTTTGGAATATGGGCTAGTTGCGTTTTGAGAGTTTGAAAAGCGTTTGCCTGATCCGGGCCCCAAACAAATTTTGCGTCCGCTTTTAACAGGATCCTCAATGGTTCAGTAACATCTGCCAAGTCAGGGATGAATTTACCTACATACGTGATCAGGCCCAAGAAACTTCTTGTCTCTTCTCTAGAATTTGGAGCTCGAAATTCTGTGATGGTCTTAATTTTTTCTGGATCTGCAGTGAAGCCCTTGTCTGAGAGGATGTGTCCCAAAAACTTTATTTTTTGAGTTTTCCAAACGCATTTTTCTTCGTTGAGTACCAGATTATGTTCCTTAACTACATTAAGTACTTCTTTGACGGCTTTGTCGTGCTCTTCTTCCGTGTTCCCATATATAATGACATCGTCTATATAATTAAGGCAATTACTACATGTTGCCAAGAGTCCTTCTATTGTCCGTTGAAAAATTTCAGGCGCAGAATTTACGCCGAACATTAGCCTTTTATATCTAAATAGACCCTTGTGCGTTATAAAGGTGGTTATTTCGCGGCTGCCTTCGTGTAGCTCAAGCTGGTGATATGCGCTTTTAAGGTCTAGTCTTGAAAAATATTTTGCGCTTCTTAGTTTCGTCATAAAAGAGTCAAAAGTCGGTAACGGGTAGTTTTCTCGCAGGATAGGTTTGTTCGCTCGCCGCATATCAATGCATAACCTCATTTCACCATTTCCCTTAAATACTATCACCATCGGCGAAATCCATGGACTTGGACCGACCACCGGTTCGATTATGTCCAGACTGATTGCCTCCTCAAGCTTATTAGCCACTTTTTCCTCAAGGGCTATTGGTATGCGTCGAAGTGGTTGTTGTACAGGCTTCACAGAGGGATCAATTGACAGTTTAACTTGTACGCTCTTCATTTTAGGGAATGGCTTAGCGCTTTCGATACGATTAACATCCAATCCAAGCCGCAGTACGTTGAGTCTCACCGATGTTTCGCACCCTAGTAATGACTGACTTCCATTTTCAATTACATAAAATGTAGCAATCATTTCAGACTCGTTGTTTACTGTAATTGGGGCGTCGAACACACAGATGACTTTCAGGACCTGGTTCGAAGCATATGCCTTGAATTGGTTTGACGAGCTCTATCGTATATTCCATAGGACCGAATTATTGTTCTTCAGCATCGTCCAGTTTTTCTCACTCACGAGATTAAACCGCGAGCCGGAATCAATAACCATTAGCAATGGTTGTCCTCCAATACGACACTCTATGATTTCGTCACCTTTGCAATTGTCATCGATTTTGAAACAGTCAAATTCGCGCAATGCGTCTCCATCATCTGGGTCCATTCCTTCTCCATTTTGGATACAACGTACCTTCGTCGGCCTAGTGTAGCGCTGCTTTTCGTCACTCCCTCTGTCAAATTTCCTCTTGAAGCTTTTGGTTTTGCATTTTTTGGGCAGTTCATGGAGGTGCCGGTATGGCCCTTTCGCCCACATCTAAAACACTCAGCGTCTGGGTTTTGAGCAAAACGTTTTTTCGACGAAATTTTGTTCACTATCTCCCCATCGGCCTTTGTCAGCAAACCTTGAGACTGGTTGTTAATCTGCTCGTAAATTTGACAAGCTTCCATGATTTCATTCAAGCTATGCTCTTTTTCCAATAGCCTCTTTTTCAGCTCAAGGGGGGCCCACGTGTCGATTAGCTTGTCCTTTATGCAAATTTCTTCTATTTCCGCTTTTGTGGATCCAAAATGGCATTTTGCAACTTGTTGCCTCAAGCGCAATACAAATTTGTTAAAGGGCTCTCCCTCAGCTGGTGTTATGCTCCTGTACAAATGCCTCTCAAATGTGGAATTTCTCTTCGGCGAAAAATATTCGTCTAATTTTGAGACAAATATAGTGAACACATCGTTATTGCATTTCTCGTCGTATGTGACCAAAGCGCCAGGGATATTGAAGATGACCTCTTGCAGTTGCGGGCCTCCCAAATGAAGAAGCTTGTTCTTCTTTTTAATTGGAGCGACTATTTCCTCCGATGCGAGGTACAACTTGAACGACCGAAACCATTTTTCCCACTCCGAAAGCAGCAACGCTTTATCTATTGCGTCGCACAAAAATGGTTTTATGTCGGACATTGTCGCTCTTCCGATAAGAAGTCTCCAACCTTGGGGTATGTGTCCACGCACAATTTAATATGCTGCAAGTACAATTTGGTGCGCTCCACCAATGCCACAATTTAATGTGCTTCAACAAAAATTAACACGCACAATTGAATGTTTAGTTTTCGCAATTTAATGCCCTCCGACAATGCCCCAATTGAATGTGCCGCCAATTTCACAATTTAATGTGTTGTCACCTGCACAATTTAATGTGTCGTCCCCTGCACAATTTAATGTGTCGCCACCTGCACAATTGAATGTGCTGCCGGTTTAGCAATTTAATGCACTTTTCAGTGGCACAATTCAATGCGCTAATATTTCTTACCACACAATTCTGTGTGTTAGCCAAATATACAATTTAATGTAAACGCCTGGAAGAAAAACAACAAAAAAAAAACGCACACACACAATTTAATGTGCCATTGCATTAACATGGAATTTGCTTTTATCTGTTTCATGGACGGACACCGGCACAATTTGGGCATTTGCTGCCGAGTATTTTTCGTCTATAGACAATATCCATAAATATTATTTACCACTCGTCGCCAATGTAATACTCTACCAAAATCCAAATAAAGCACTCAGAACCACAGAATATTTGTTTGCAATTAATTTATTTTATTTCTCAGTACCACGCTGCTTATCGTTTGTTTACTTTTATAATAACTAAACGTTTACAACTATGTTGCCACCCGTTCTCAATTTCCCCGACATGGATCAGTGTTGCCACAGGTATATTAATTACATTCCATGGCTTTGTAAATATTGAGCTTGGTGGATACTCACACTTTGTGCGTCTCCCAATCTTTAAAATCTACTTCAGTTCCTATGAGCTCCGTTTAAGTGAAATGGACGGAATGGAAAAAGACGCCATATTTTGATTAGTTCACACTTGTCTGACATTGTTTTTTTACTACGATGCTTAAAATACTTCATATTTTATACCTTTCTCGTTTCTTCTAAATATACTGTACCGGTCTAGCTTTTAAGTGTATGAGAATAGTGGTAGAATAGAATACACTTTTTGCTAATTTGAAATGTTATTCAGGAAACGCCAAATTGTGCCGGGCAGCAATAACAGCAACAATAACTATAAACACAACTACAATTAAATAAACAACGCCAGTCTCTCAATGCGTTAGTTCGTTTCCAATTAATGTAAGGTGCTGGGACTGTTTGCTGCTTTCGTCGATATTGCCAGTCCCACATGGATTTGTTATTTTACATTTTATTTCATTATAAGTGCGCATTGTTCACACGATCGTTAACGATTTAAAATGAGCGCAGACAACATGTAAGCTTGCAACAGCTGACGACAATGAACGGATCCATTGCTGATTTAAGTATATATAGCACAGACATAAAATATCCATATCTTCAATACCAAACTGTTCACAGTAGACCAAAGGTATAGTTTGATTAAAATAGGTTAAATGCTTGGCGCACACTTATTATTCAACGTCGCAATATCGTCAGATAACATATCTACAGGTTTAAATTACTATACTCCTATTTTCTTAGTTTCCAATTGTACAATTGCATTTGTGTGTCATTGATATTATTTTCAAAGACTGTAAAAAGTAATATTAAAATAATTATTTAAAAATGATGTCACATTAATCTTTACATATTTTATCCAATCCACATTTTCACTCATTAGTTTTAGAAAATACCTGCGCTCTTTTCGACAGGACACTCATATCCGAATTTATTTATTTATTTATCAAATTAACTTTTAACCTTATTGATGCTAGCTAAAAGTAAAACTAAACTAACAGGCTCTTAAACTTGACCATATCCATATTTTAACACATAGTTCACTGAACTCAATTATGTGATTTCGAAACTGAAATGAGAAAGAAGTCAATATTGTACATAATTATGTAGTTAATTTCAATTGTTTCGAGCCACATAACTTTCAATGGGTATTAATAAAAACTGATTTGGTCTGATGGTGTTGTACCATATGGAAAATGTGTGTTTTCGTTCCATTATTCTCCATTCATCTGGCTAATAAGAAAGATTTAATTTGTTTAAATGATATCGTGGCATAAAATGCACATCTCGATAGAAGTCTGATTGTTGATTAAATTTATTGTTTGATGTTTGATTGATTGTTGTAACATTTAGAGCCAACTTGTTGGAAACATTTTTCGGTAAGATTATATATGTCACAATATGTCGATTCAGCAACTTTTCATGATAATTTGTAAATTTGCTCTATGTTCGGACGTTTGTGGAAAAATCACACCACAATATTTGGAAAAATTATAAACCCTATATATGGTCGATCGAACCTCCAGGTAACTAGTAAAACATCCTGTAATGGAGATAGACAACAACTAGAAAAAGAGAAAAACTTTGTGGAGAGTATTTTGAGAGCAGCTGGAAAAATGTTGATGTATGAACCCTTTAATCCCCTTTTCGGAAAAGAACCCGATATTGGGATTTTGGTCATTCCGCTTAAAACTTTTGTGGGTTAGAAATTAAATTAAATCTATCTGTGCATATTGCTACAGGCAGAGCACCAATTAATTCCATGCCGACAATTCCTCGTATACCCATTTTGCATACCAAAGTATTCAATTAGTTTATATTCTGTTATTTTGTGATATGAAATATTTTTATTTTAATTAGCGTAGTTATTGCAAATCTGGAATAATTTCTTTCAAAAAACCTTCTGATTACAATTCATCTATAATTGAATTACTTAATAATTCAATGGTTACAGATTCAAACACTCATTAAATGAATTTTATTGTTCAGTTAGCCAAAATTGCAGTCTACGACAAGTACAGAAGTACTTTTCGACCATTCCTTAAATCGTATCTAGCATATCATTCAATTAATAGCCATGGAAACTAATTATCCTGAGTAGAATCGAACATTGGAACAGTAATTTCTTACGTAGACAATTTTTTTGTACAATTTAGTAATATTTTCTTATCCGTCGTTCAAATTTTATTTATTTAATTTTTCCAATACCGGTGCAACATGAAAATGCTTTCAATGCTGAAACTAGCTACTCACAAATCAATATTTATTTCCTTATTTATGTATGTGTTGTATTTACAGTATAAAACTAAATAACAACACAGAAAGCAATGACCACGGTGGCCTTAAGCTTAATGAGATGTTAATTACAGCTGATAATTAAATATCTTTGTAGATGCAATATTTTAAATAGATAATTAAATTCATTAGTAGGTCTATTCGTCCTAACTTGGATAAGGATGATCTGTGTTGGCTAAAGTGTTACACTTTTCTAAAATATACTCTATACTAATAGGAAATTTATTGCAGTGTATACGAGTACATATAGAGGTAATATCCTTATTAATTCGATTTTGGTGAGTTAATCTGGAGTGTCCCAGTCGTAAACATACGATTTTGACCAGGGCTGTTCTTTTTACACTTGTGTTATGATCAATTATAAAAGAATTGTAGATTTCTGTGGATTCATATTTTTGTACCAATTAGTTGTTCTGTTGAATAGAGAGTATTGTTGTTTTTGGAAAATTTAATTAATATGGTTAACTATGTCGCTGGTTAAAAAGTTACGGAACATGATTACAGATTGATTTCATGCCATCGTTGCTGTTTGATCTGCTAACTCATTGCCATTGATTTGTGTGTATCAGGGAGCCCAGATTAGTATGAATTTATTTTATTTTTTATGAGACGGTTTCGGATTGTTTCAGTGTAATAATTATTGTTGTCTGTTTTTATATACATTTTAGAGAGGAAATAATGTCTTTGCAAATTTGACGTGTCTTTGATTTACGAATTTTATGACTGCGGAGAGTCACGATTTCTGCTGTGAAATTGGAACTATAAGATGACAGATGCCCTACTGCAATTGTTTTCCCAACAAAGACTATGCCAAAGCTTGTTAAATTTTCTGTTTTTAATCCATTTATGTACAGAAATTTAAACTGATTCAGTTTTTTTCTTAGTAAGTAAGTACTTTTTTGGTAAATGTGTCTAAGGGGTATTATTTTTTGCCCAAATTGTAGAAACTATAATAATAAATACCTCATTGAGGATTGGGGTAGTTGCCAGTTGGGGACTTTGAAAGTAGGTTTTTTTAAATGCCCAATTCTCTAGCTTTTTATATTATTCTCTTAAGTGTAGATGGTATCTTTTGGTTTCTTTTTTGTTATTTATTTTAGTAGTTAGTTTGGATTGGGGTTGAATGTTCATTCAGAACTATAGATTTGTGATGAGATCACGGTTTGACTCAATTGGCATAATTTTAGATTTATAAATCATGTTGTAAATGAGTGTAGTTCGATATAAACCTAAAGCGAGCAAGGCAGTCGCAAGTGGCAAAAAAAAAACTGATCCTAATGAAATAACTACCACAGCAATAATAAACTCGTACCACCAATCGTGCCAAGAGAAAATTAAGACAAGCAATAGGATTACCCCTTGGTGGAACAAAAATTTAGAAAAACTGCGTAAAGATACTAGAATACTCTTCAATAAAGCTAAGAGAAACGATGACTGGGTAAAATATAAATAATCCCTCACCGATTACAAGTTAGAGATTAGAAGAGCGAAGGTAGAAACGTGGAGAATCTTATGTGGTGAGCTAACTGATCTAAACAGCAATGATAGAATCCGCACAGTACTTTCCAAACCATACATTACCAATGTTAGTCTTCTTTAGAGAGGAAAAGGAACCTACTCAGCTAACACTCATTTTGCGCGTTCCACTCAATTGAGCTAGTGGGTCACAAACCCAATAGGCATGACTGGACAAGGGCTAATACTATCTTTTGTATTATTATTATTATTAATGTGTAGGGGATTTAAAGCACCGTGACCTTTCGATCTATTGTGTCCCCCATCAGAGGTTCAAAGTACATTTTTGAGTCTTGTCCGCGGGATAAGCGTGATAACAATTTCACATCACTGGCAGATCCTTAAAAGAATCCCATGTATTTCCTGCGGGTGTGCACGAGAACCGGCCATTGTGTCAGCACATGCAAAGACGTCTCCTCTTCCTCCATACAGAATCTGCAGGAGCCTTCAGAGGTGACCACATCCTCACCATATGCGAGTTCAGTTTACAGTGTTCTGTGAGTAGGCCTGTCATCATCCTAAGATTATTCTTAGAAAGATTGATGAGTGATTCGAATCTCTTGAGGTCGTATGTCCCTAGCAGACTCTTTGATACCCTTAGGCCTGGTGTGTTAATCCAGTGTTTGTGCTTATGGTGTCACTCATCGATCCTACGCTGACTGAATAGCCTGCCCTTACCACGGTAGAGTTCTGGGCCAATATAGGGTGTTGCAGCCCCCTTCCTTGCAAGTTCGTCGGCAATCTCGTTCCCTTCTATCCCAGTATGTCCTGGAACCAATAGAATCGTAATTTTGTTGCGTGAGCCAAGAGCATTAAGTTTTTTAATGCACTCCCATACTAGTTTCGAATTTACCTGATAAGAGGTAAGTGCCCTAATGGCCGCTTGGCTATCCGATAAGATAGCAATTTTATTGCGCTCGTAACCTTTTTAAATGTTGAAATGTGCACTTCTCAATAGCGTGGATTTCCGCCTGGAAGATGCTAGTATATTTGCCTAGGGATTCATAGTATTTGTATCTAGCTCCAAATACCCCAGCGCCGGAACCCACTTCTGTGAGAGACCCGTCGGTGTACCAGGTGACCGTGTATTGATCTAACCTGTTGGTTTCACTGAGACCTCTCCACGCGTTTTTGTAGCTTCACTTTGTTTTAAACAACCTAGTGAAACTGTAGCGCGTGATTGTAAAGTCCTTCGCTTGCCTTTGGTCTGGAATGGCCTTTGATAATGTTTCTACCATCTGACTCCGGATGAGACTTTCAGGACCATTTACTGCTCTCATCATTCGATACAGAGTCCTCTTCTCTTGTGTTTCCACAAATATGTGTAGGGGTGTAAGTTCCAGTATGACGTTTAGGGCGGCTGTAGGACAGGTTCTCATAGGTCCAGTTATACAGACGCCAGCAAGCCCTTGCACCTTAGGTAGTGCTTGCGCAAAGTTTAGTTGTCTTGCTTTCTTAGCCCACAGAACCGCTCCGTAAGTGATCATTGGGCGTACTATCATGATGTACATCCATCGCAGGATCATGGGATTGCATTCCCAATTTTTCCCCGCTATTAATCTACATATCATGATATTTTCGCTTTACTAATTGTCTAATTGATGTGAGACCTCCATAATAATTTTCCATCTAGTTTGATGCCTAGAATTTCAGATTGCACATTGATCTCCACTCCATTTAATTTAACAGGTTTAAGGTTTTTGAGTTTATATTTCGCGTGAAAGGAACAACAGTAGTTTATTAGTAGTTTAGTGGCTTATTTGAAGTCCAATCCTGTTGAACCAATCACCTGCAATTCTTACACCACATTGGAGTAGTTCATATAGTGTACTGTCGAACTTTCCCCTGCATGTAATCGCTATGTCATCAGCGTATCCCTGACAGCATAACCCCAGGCTTGTTAATTACCAGAGAAGTTCATCCACAACAAAGGCACCACAGCAGAGGAGATAGTACTCCACCCTACGGACATCCTCGAACAGTATTGACCACTGTGGTGGTTGAGGTGAGGGATACTTCGGCTGTTCTGGTTTTCAGCATCTGTTCTATCCAATTGGATAGGGTAGAGTTTACCCCCTTACAAACAAGACCCCTACTCACTGCCTTGTGTGAGGTGTTGTCAATGGCACCTTCAATATCCAAAATGGCTCCTAATGCCACCTCCTTGTCCTCGAGGGCTTGCTGGAGTGTTGCCGTCAGGTGGTACAAAGCAGTTTCAGTAGATCTGCCTGCCCTATATGCATGTTGGTTCGGATGGAGGGGTGCATACGCCAGAATCTGTGTTCTGATGAAGTTATCACAGACCTTTTCAGCTGTTTTCAAGATGAATTAGGTTAGGCATATTGGCCTAAAGGATTTGGGATGAAATGGATCCTTCTTCTTAGCCTTCGGAATGAAAACTACCTTGGCCCTCCTCCATGGTGCTGACATATAGCACAGTGCTAGACTACTCCTTATAATTTTTAGTAGTGGTTGGAAGATGAGATCTAACCGATTTTGTAGCAAGGCTGGAAAGATATCATTCACTCCTGGTGACTTAAATGGTTTTAATGTGTGGATGGCCCGTTTTAGCCGATTATCAGTACATATAGATTTTGCTATAGCCCAGTCCTCATTTCTGAGTCTATGTACTGTGCCAGCACTACCCCTTCTTCATTACGTACAAAGGACCCTGGGAAGTGAGTTTTCAGAAGAAGCATAGCTTTTTCTTCCTCATTTACAGTATAACTACCATCATCACTCCTAAGAGTGAGTGATGAGATAGTGTGTGCTTTTGCTAGATCTTTTTGCAGCCGGCTAGCTTCCGGAGTTTCAGTGATACCTTCACAGTATTTCCTGAAACTTATACGTTTAGCACTTCTAATTTCCTTGTTGTAGTTAGTGAGAGCCATCGGATATTCCTCCCATTATCTATGCTTTTAGTCCGGTTGAATAGTCTACGTATATTTACACTAAGATTTGCAAGCTTATCACTCTACCAGGATGAGTCCATGGTAGATTTAACTTTGTTCGTAGTGCAATTAGCTTCATATGAGTTTATTATGTCTTTATTTAGCTCCTCGACCACTATTTCAAGTTCGAGAGAGTTCCTTATGGACTTGTCCAGATTTACCTGGTTTATATTGTACATAAGGTTCCTAGAAAATAACTCCCAGTTTGTTTTCCTGGGAGTTCTTGTGTTAATGACTGTGGACTGATGGATTCCAATACTTCTACAAAAAGGCTACAACACATCATGCCAGCACTAATCAGTATATCTTATACAGATACCTCTCCATAAAAATTAATATGCCTATCAGAGAGCTGCATCAAGCTACTTGGTTTTTAGGTTGATTCAATGATACGGTAAGCTTGCTTAGCTTACGGCTTTTTACATACAATTCAAGTTGAACTAAGGTTTAAAAGCTCAAGAGCAAGCAACAAGCCGAGCTCAAGCTTGTTTGGTTCAATCTAACCCATTGTTTGAGCTTGTTTTATCGAGCTGTTGCGAACTTTTCGAAGCAGTGAATCAGCTTGAAAGCAATGGAATTTGATCCTGCTCTGGTTAGTCGCTTTCGCAATGATATTTGAAGTATTTTAATTAGAATATTAATAATGGTGCAAATAAATATTATAACACAGCTAGTAAAAAGCGGAGCATATAAAATATCGTAGAGGAAGGGACGAAGTGAGGTCTGTTTTTGGTGAAATTGAAAAAGCCGATGGGCTGATTGCGCCGAATTTTATTGGGTGCCGTGTCTGTTTGACTATGCTCAATCATAACGGGAAACAAACGTCCAATATGAATAGACACAAATGTTTGCAGAAGCAATAATTCCATTGAAAAAATTGAAGCAAGAAGAAAAAAGGTGACTGAAAAAACAAAGATTGTGCTGACGTATAACTTTTAACACTTTGCCTCCAACCACAGCCATTCTTCAATAGTGCATTAATTGTGTTATTGGAGACTCGCCCCTTCGCTGCCTTAATGGGAAGTGGTTTTAAAGATTTAGCCCAGACGCTGTTTAAGATTGGAGCAAAGTTGGCCTCGCCAACTTGATACCCCAACAATATTATCAAAGCAGATCTGCTTAACGGCGCAAGAGAAGAAAAATATGCTTTCTCCTGTCTTATAATTTTCATTAAGCTTCAGCCACAGTCGATTTATGGACCGACAATTATGTAAACCGAAGCTTCTTATGTGTGAATTTTAATTTTTTGGATGATGGGAAATTTCAGGAGATTGTTTTATGATTAAAGTCTATGGACTTTCAAAGATCTACAGGAGAAATATCAAACAAAAAATTTATAGTGTTTTATTAATTTGGAGTTTCTAATACGAGCAAAATAACTTTCATAACGGACAGGGGCTCGAATAGTCACATAGCCTTGAATAGTCACATACGCATTAATTGTTCTAATCATTTGTTTTCGAGGCAGTATTTAATGCTACAGCGCTGTTGAAGCCAATAATTGATGCCAGTAAAAAGCTCGTTAAATATTTCAAAAAAGCAAATTTACCCCATTTGGTGGAAACAACATTGAAAACGAAGTGTCCAACGCGGTGGAACTCAAATGCATTATTCTGGACCAAGTAGATACCACTTGAATTCCAAATTTACATTCTATTGAAGTAAAACACGAGTGGGTTCAATATTACAATATAAGTAGTTCTTGTATTTGCAAAGGTTAGAAACGAAGTAATAAAAATATACATGGGTAATAGAGTTGTATATATCTAAGTTGTTACATACGTTAGTAGCTGAATAAAACAACTAATCAGAATAGGACACGTATGCATGAGTTAACGAAGAATATGAAGATAGGAATATGAAGATTATATAGAGTTGTAATTAAACAGTGTTGCTTTTAACACTCTCACTCATTGTTTAAATTCCAACATTCCCAAAAGCTGTAGATCATTCTTAAATCTTTGAGCCGTCAAAGGCTTTGTAAGTATATCAGCACGTTGTAATTCAGTATTTACATATTTGAGCTCAATAGTTTTATTCTTCTGAAGATCTCTGATGAATTGTAGTCTTATGTCGATATGTTTTGTATTATGATGCAATTCCGGATTTCCAATGAGTCGAATTGCACCCTGGTTATCAACATTAAGAATTGTAGGTGAGCTTTGAGAATATCCAACATCAGATAATAATTGCTGAAGCCAAATTGCTTTCTTAGCACCTTCACATGCCGCCATACACTCTGCTTCCGTTGTGGATAACGCGACTGTTTTCTGACGATGACTTCTCCAAGTGATTGCGCTGTCGTTTATGAGAAAGACGTAGCCTGTTGTGGATCTTCTTGTGTCGATGTCACGAGCAAAAGCTGCGTCAGTAAAACCTTCAAATTTGAATGATTTGTTTGATTTATATTCGATGCAGTTGTCTATAGTTGCTTTCAGGTACCGAAATATACGATTAAGGGCCTCGACATGACTTCTTTTCGGACTTTCGGTGAATTTACTTATTTCTCCTACTGCATACGAAATATCGGGTCTAGATACTATAGCAGCAAACATCAAAGAACCAACAGCTTGTCTAAATGGGTATTGGACATTAGCTTCGTCACTCGATTTAGTTAAATATACGTTGCAATCAGATGGCGTTGAAATTGTATTAGCATCATCCATATTAAATTTCCGAAGAATTTTCTGAATATAGGAATGTTGATTTATTGTGATGGACTTGTTCAATCTATCCCGATGAATTTCTAGGCCAACATAATAATTATGCTCGCCATACGTAATACGAAAATTTTCTGACAACGTATCAATGAATAATTTTAATCCACGTTTGCTAGTGGACATTATCAACCCGTCGTCAACATATAGCAGCAAAATCATTGTACTGTTTTCAATAGTTCCATAGAAAACACAGTGATCGGCAATAGATTGCTTCATTTTAAATATTTTTAGAAATTCAATGAATTTCAAATTCCAATTTCGAGACGCCTGCTTTAGGCCATAAAGACATTTTTTGAGACGAAAAACTAAATTTTTATCTTGGCTTACGTTGATGCCCTTTGGAATTTCCATATATATCTCTTCGCTGAGTTCGCCATATAAAAAGGCTGTTTTTACGTCAAATTGCATCATTTCCATGTCTTCAATAGCGGCGAACGCTAAAGCAGCTCTCACTGAATCACATCTTACGACCGGAGAATATGTTTCTTTAAAGTCTATTCCAGACTCTTGCGAATAGCCTTTGGCAACTAGTCGCGCTTTAAATATGGGTTCTTGATTTGGGAGTGATTTAATTTTAAACACCCACTTACATCCAACAATATTCTTGTTTTGTGGCTTATGTACCAGTTCCCATGTTTGGTTTAGTTCGAGTGAATATAGTTCATCATTTATCGCTGAAATCCAATTTTCTGCATATTCCGAACTAACAGCGTCATTGTATGTACCCGGTTCTGAAATGGTTGCCAAGCAACTCATGTAATCGATACCAAAGCGTTTAGTGGGTACAATTTCTTTTCGCAAACCATACCGTTTATGTTCCCTCATATCTGCTGCTAAATCTCGATTTGTAGAGCTGTCAGGAGTCGTTACCTTATCAATCGTTGATGATTCCTTTGTTATCGAAGTCTTCGGAGTACTGGCTGCTCGTTGTTGAAATAGGAAACTATCAGATACACTGTCTTGTCCGCCATTTACATCATTTGTTGCTTCTTCTTCTATTTCAATAGTTTTCTCAACTTTAATAGGCTTTTCATTGAAAACGACGTCACAGCTAACAACAACCTTCTTCGACTCTTTGTCATACATGCGAAAGTTTTTTGTGGTAGGTTCATACCCAACAAAAAACATTTTCTTCGCCTTAACATCCCACTTCTTCCTCCCAAGTTGTTTTGTTTGGTACACCATACATTCAGTACCGAAAATCTTCAGGTGACTTAAATCTGGTTTCTTGCCAAACCACCATTCGTAAGGTGTTTTTGAACGATTTGCAGGCGCTGATCTGTTTAGAATATAAACCGCTGTTCGAACTGCTTCTGGCCAAAGAAATGTGTTCAAACCGCTCGCTAATAACCTCGTACGAGCCGACTCTTGAACTGTCCTGTTGTCCCTCTCGATGAAACCATTTTGTTCTGGAGTGTACGGCGAGATCTTTTCTAGAACAATTCCATTGTTTGACAGAAGCTCCACTACATCTTTGTTTATAAACTCCGTACCGTTGTCACACCGTATGTGTTTCACCCGTTCGCCAGTCATGTTGCGTACCATAAAAATGAAACATTTTAGCTTTTGATGCACTTCAGATTTGTTACATATAATGTAAACATACCTGAAACTTGTGCTTTCATCCTTAAGCAACATGAAATAATGAACTCCACCAACTCCAGTTTCATTTATCGGGCCGCATAAATCCATATGAAAATATTCGCATTTAGCTGCTTCACGTTTGATTGTTGTGCTATGCGATGAACGATGCATTTTTCCTTTTTTGCAATCTTCACAAAAAAAATCCGTTTTATCTGTCATGTTTATTCCATCACCTAGATTTTTATTGCACATATTCTTGATTGCTGCTGTATTTATGTGCCCAAGTCTGCAATGCCACTGTTGAAGAGTATCTAGCTTCGCCGAATTTGCTGCACAATCATTTCCCAATTGAAATATCATTCTATATTGATTTTTAGAATCCCGAACACCTATTGCCACAATATTTTCGTTTTTGTCTTTCAAAACACAACATGTGGATTCTGTTACCATTGAGAAACCTTTGGATGTCGTTGATCCAGTAGAGAATAAGTTTTGTTTTAGTTGTGGAACGTATTGTACGTTAGTGAGAGTGCGAGGTATCCATTTGTTGTTTACAAGAGCGTTTATGTTAATTGTGCCAAAACCTCTAATTGACAATCTCTCATTATTTGCAATGTAAACAAAGCGATTGGAACTTGTAAGATGTAGTTCAGAAAACCACTCTTTGCGTGAAGTCATATGCTCAGTAGCACCTGAATCTGCGATCCACACATCGCTATATGGGGCTGATATGACATCTGACATCGATGCAACAAAGGCAACCTCGTCGTCATTGCTGTCTCTTTTCGAATTGTTTATGTTTTATTTGTTTCTTTTTTGCACGACATTCTCTCTCCCAATATCCAACTTTGTGGCAAAAATTAGATGTTCTCTTTCTATCTGCAATAGATTTTTTGTGTTTATCTTATTTTGCATTAAACGCTGCTTCCGTCACGACAGCGTCGTTATTTTTCTTAAGCTGATCTTCCTCTAATTGAAGTTTTGCCATCAGATTTTCTATGTTTCTACCTTCTTTTATATTATACCACACAGTTTTGAAGTTTTGGTACCTTGGTGGCAAACTACTTATGATTCGCACCATTTTTATGTTGTCGGATAACTTTTCACCTTGCGCCTCTATTTCTGCCGCTAATGAAGATACTTTCGACACATATGCTGCTACTGATTCATCTTCTTGCATCTTTAGCGAAAAATATTCTTCGTACAGGCACATAACTTTCACTTCACTTTGCTTGTCGTGGATATTCTTCAGCTTTTCGTAGACTTCGTTTGAGTCGGAACATGACAATATATGATTTGCCTGATCCTTTTCGATGGAGGAAATACGTATTCCCATGGCTTTACCGTCACGCTTCATCCACAAATCCCTCTGTTCTTGGGTTGTCGAGTCATTAAACTTCGTCTTCCCTTGTACTATTCCTAGTAATCCTTGGCCTTTTAAAACCGCATCGACATTGAACTTCCACAACCTGTAGTTGCTGTTGTTTAGTCGGTGGAAAAAATGGATGGATTCCTCCGTCATTGCTGCACCGTTTTATTTTTAATCAAACCTTAACACTTTCCAAATACTTGAACTTTAATTTAATTTAATTAAACTCCACTGGGCCCATAACCTATTGAAGTAAAACACGAGTGGGTTCAATATTACAATATAAGTAGTTCTTGTATTTGCAAAGGTTAGAAACGAAGTAATAAAAATATACATGGGTAATAGAGTTGTATATATCTAAGTTGTTACATACGTTAGTAGCTGAATAAAACAACCAATTAGAATAGGACACGTATGCATTGTTAACGAAGAATATGAAGATAGGAATATGAAGATTATATAGAGTTGTAATTAAACAGTGTTGCTTTTAACACATACATTACACAAAGTGGCAGTTTTCCTATATCTACCCCCCAATAATTTTCTCGATGTAATCAACATTAACGAAGCAAAAGATTTTTCTTGAAACACAATGTGATTTTCCTACTCTGTCATGCGTAGCTAAACAAATTCTTTCTATTTCTGCCGGGAGTGCAGCTTCCAAAAGAGTATTTTCACTTGCTGCCAATATTGTGACCGAAAAACGCAGTAGAAAAACGCAGTAGATTGGCACCAAAAACTATCAATAATATTGTTTTCTTACATTCTATAATGTATATGAAATTTTAACAACAAAGTTCTAAGTTATTTCATTTGTATGGGAAAATCTACATATGAAGATTTATTACTAACTTTGTTCTTTTTGTCATTATCGTTATGATATTTAAAACGGAATTCCACTTAAGATCCATTTTGTCTACTGCTGCTGGGTTTATTTAGCAGTAGGGCCAAGAAACTCCGTGTTTCAGGCCGAGATTCATGCAAAAGAATTGTGGTTAAGAGTGGAACTAGCCAGATTGACCAATAATCATCTATATTCGCAACGATAGCAAGGCGGCACTACTAGCAGTTCACGCCTTCGAAATTAAATGTAAATTAGTTTGGGACTGCCTAGTACAGCTCAAAAAACTTGCATCACATAACAGAGTTCATTTTATATGGGTGCCAGGCCACAGTGGATACATAGAAGAGGCAGATAGGCTCGCTAGAAAAGGAGCTGCCAACAGTTTTACTGGATCGGAACCATTCTGTGAGTAGCCTAGGAGTTCAGCCCATCTTTAAATCAAGCAAGGCTTGAGGGAGGAGCGCACCAATATTGGACGGAATCAAAGATATTAGGGTGGCTAAAACCTTCATGCCCGAACATTCTCGCAAGAGAACCACAGATATACTTAGCCTCAGCCGTGTAGGCATTCGCATAGTCACAGGATTTTAGACTGGTCATTGCAGAGTATTGAAACACTTACATAAAATGCGAATCAGTCATACTGAATATTGTAGATAGTGTAACGAGGGCGAGGAAAGAGCAGAGAATTTGCTATCCCTCTGTAACGGTCTAATATGGATCCGACTACGATATTTAAGTTCACACTACCTAGAACCGCCAGAAACTGCGGACAAATATCCTAAGAAGATCTTTATATTATTAATGAATATTACATTCTCGGAAGATTTGTAACTTATTGAGTGTGTCGCAATAGGTCCATTTGAGGCGCAGTGACTAGGTGACTAGATCCCGCTCTTCTTTTAATCTAATCTAATCTCTATATGCGAAAAATATTTTTCAAAAATTGTTTCCAACCGAATCATGTGATTTGTTCTAAAAAAAAACTAATTTAGTCCACACCAAATGGTTTTTAAAAAAGAGCACTATGGAGGCTTCACTATATTTCGAACATTTCACTTCAAAAGCATATCGTGTGAAAACTGCGTATCTATACCTAGCCTGGACTTTGAATAGGCCTTTGACAGAATAAGAGCACATATTCTGCTCTGCTACAACAACTAGCCACATGGAAAATTGGAGATCAAATTTATAATTTCGTCATAACGTCATAACTGTTTTTAACGAACAAAAAATTTTCAAGTTACTGTAAGCAATACTGACTCATACACACATGTATGTACAACGGTATATCGCGGGGTGACCACTATCGGTGACCCTATTTATTATTACTTTTAATGAAATTAGTAATATAATATCGAAAGTCAAGAACATTGAATATATTTTATACGCTGACGATGTATTCATATTTTTCCAAAATAGTGACTTACATGTAATTACTAACAAGTTTCGTGATATTTTAAATGACATTTATCCATATAGCTGCCAGGCCAAATCTTCTAATCATAGCATAATAGGTATAATATCATTAATCAACGGAGCAAAATCATTTATTTTATAAGAATTGATTATGGTCTTTCAATCTATAGACAATCAATCTATGGGTTGGCAGAAGCATTCGCAGGAATATGTTTTACATCGACTATTATGTTTATGTTACCGAAAGCTGAGCTGCCATCAATCCCTAATAATACGGTGGGAGTAATTCCCAAAGTGCTCTTGTTCAGTAGAGACGGGCTTTCCACGCATAAAATTTCCGAATTTCAAATAATCTTAATATATTTGGTTACACTGCGAGGTTAGAATTTGCAAGTTTTTATTGATTTACTTTATTAGTGAATAGGTTAAGAACAACAAATATATATATACAGACAAAAAACATAAGAAAAAAGGCATAAAAGGAATGCATAAAAAATGTAATAATAGCGCAGCTGATCGCTGTACAGTGTTGCAGCAACATCCTCCCGCCACGATGACATTGTTGCAACATCATCTATTTCGTGCCTTCTATGAGGTAAGGTGACTAGAAATAAAAATAATAAGTGTGTTAGCTCAATGATCTACTATTGGTACATGTTCATTGTCGGAAATGGGCAATGGAGAAAGCTTGGAAACAGGCCGTTGTATGACTTCATTCCGGATTTTTAACGTAACTACTCGAAAGTCATTATCATTTCCCGGATGAAAGGGTAATATCCGTCCGAGAGGCCAGCTATGACTCGGTAGTCGTTCATCCTTTATAAGCACAATATCGTTGACCTCAAGATTAGGCCGAGATTTCAGCCATTTGGGTCTCCGTGGAAGTCTATTCAAATATTCGGTGCTGCAGCGACTGCAAAATTGTTGTACAAGAAACTGTTGATAGGACTCCATTTATCAATTTCTGGAACACTTTTGATAGGACTCCATTTATCAATTTCTGGAATAGTGAATCACCGATTAAAGAATGTCCTGGCGTTAATACGAGCAAGTCATTTGGATCGTTGTGTTAGTGGGCATCATGGCCTGGAGTTTAAGCAAGATTCAACCTGCACCAAATCTGTGGATAATTCTTCAAAAGTTACGATTCGGTCTCCCATTGTTCTTTTGAGATGGTATTTCGTTGATTTCACACCAGCTTCCCACAACCCACCGAAGTGTGGTGCCGAAGGAGGTATATAATGCCATTGTATCTTGTGTGAAACAAGAATTGTTACCGCATGACCTTCGATAAAGAGTTTGTAGGCTGTTTTTTCTTCTTCTGCTTCCGATTAGCTCCAAAAAAGGTGGTATCACAATCGCTGAATATGTCTCGACATAGACCTCGGCGGCCAATAAAGCGTTGCAATGCTCCGAGAAAGGCTTCAGAAGAAAGATCTCCAACTGCTTCCATGTGCACCGCTTTAGGGGCAAGCCATACAAAAATCGCTGTTTATCCTTTTTACGAAGCAAAAACCAGCATAGTCTACCCCTACTGAGGAAAAGGTGCGCGCAGGAGGGATACGGAAACCAGGAAGGTCTCCCATTACTGGATGTTGTATTTTTGGTCGATGTTTGAAGCAGTTTACACAACGATTAAAGAAGTATCTGACTTGA
The DNA here is from genome assembly GCA_920105625.2 of Clusia tigrina. Taxonomy (NCBI): domain Eukaryota; kingdom Metazoa; phylum Arthropoda; class Insecta; order Diptera; family Clusiidae; genus Clusia; species Clusia tigrina. Next base: position 153,658,590 of record OV050031.1, on the reverse strand, counting down.
TTACGTCCATCAAATATCCAAAATCGTGTTATTTAAAGTTAGTGAAGTTTCACCGTGTAACGTGAAATCATGACTACTGGATATAACCAAGGTAGTGAAATGATGCTTAGCCAGTAAAATATCTGGATGCTTTTCATTGTTATATGGTAACAACGAGTCGCGAAGACGACCTCCTACACGAATCACTCGTTCGGATTCATCAAAGAATGGATTTAGTCCTCGTATGGAACTCTTTTTTGACACATATTGGTGAGAAGAAATCTGCTTCCATCTACAAAGATCTTTGTTTGAATAAGTCGAATCACTCCCAAGAGAGCGTTAAGTCTCTCCTCCACCGTCAAAGTTCCATAAGCAAAGACCTTCTACCGAGTTATATCTCCGCGGATCTATCGCAAAACTATCAATGAAGCTGTCCAGAAAAAGATTTGAGTTGGTTTAAGTTCAGATGTTAAATGAGGTCAAACCATATTAAATAGCTTTACGGCTAGCACTGCAGCGCCGAGTTGCGCACCTGGGATAGGGAGCTTTGGTCTAACAATTGCAATTTTACATTTTGCCATCAGCAAATTCGTGTGATAAATTCCGATATCATCAAGAACACTTAGATATGCTGCTACCGCGTAGGCATATGATGATGCATCTCTAAATAAATGAAGCGTGATGTCGCAATCCCTTGCATGTGAGTTCAGCCGCCTTGGAATACGAATATTGGATATTGCTTTCAACTGCGTAAGGTAGCGGTTCCAAGAGAGTCTTATGTCATCGGGGACTACCTCATCCCATTGTAATATATGTAACCAAAGCTGTTGCATAATCACCTTTGCTTTAACAATCACTGGATTTAACCAGCCAAATGGATCAAATAACTGAGCTATAATAGATAAAATTATACGTTTAGTAGGATCAACGGGAGAAAGAATTAACTTCACGCTATAACTAAAACAATCCTTAGTTGGATTTCAAATAATACCCAATGCCTTTATGTTATCCTTAGCATACAATTCGTACAAATCCTTTGTAGCACGGTCTTCAATAGATATATTTTCTAAGCTTTCCTTAGCATTACTAGCCCACTTTCGTAAATTAAATGTTCCGCTGCTGAGTAGCACAATCGATTGTCGTTGTTGGTTGATTGCTTCCTTGATCGAGTGCCCGCCAGATAATTCATCGTCTACGTAAGTTGGCCGTTTTAACATTTTGCCGGCCAATGATTGATAGCTTCATCTTCCGCAAGCTTATGTATCGTTTTGATTGCTGTATATGGGGCTGAACGTGTACCGAACATTACTGTAAAGCAATAAAATTCCTGCATTTCCTCACATGGATTATTCCGCCATAAAATTCGCTGAAACTGAGCATCATCTTTTTGTACGTTAATACACAGATACATCTTTTCCACTTCAGCCATGAGTGCGTATTTGAAACTTCTCCACAGCATCAGCAGTCCTGCAAGATCATTCTGAAGTACCAGACCAATTGCCAAAATATCATTTAAAGAATTCCCATTCATTGTCTTTGCTGACGCATCAAATACGATACGCACCTATCGTCGTACCTATCTCCTTTTAGTTTGATTATGTGGAAGATAGCTGCATAAACATACATCCACGCCCAAATTGCTCACACGATTGTCGGTTTCACCTGATGTTACTACTTACATCTGAACCAATGTTAAATATCCATTAATGAGAGTTGTATCCCAATGTGAATCACCTTCTAACAATTGTAATGCTGGGCATGCATCATGATACGTCGCATGTGATAGACTATTGACTGTTTTTAAGAAAGAGAACGATGTTGGTCCTTGAACATTTATCAGCAACAATCGCAAGTAAAAGCATTCACGCTGTTGTGTACAGTCGACCTAAAAATATCTCTTTTGCGAGGCTCCCACGCTTTGTTTTGTTCTGTGAAGTAAACACTTTGTCCGTTCTCAAGATGTATGGCCAAATGAATAACTGCAGGATCTCTTTCATGAATTGGAAATGAAAGGATTCGCCATACAGGTTCATTGCTGCTTATATACCTGCCCATTTGTTAACGTGTAACTTCATCATTTGCATTTACATCTTGAACGGCGAAGACGGCCATGTCGCTGCCGTTGTGGACGTATTTGCATATGTATTTAATGGATTGGATGGAACTGCAAAATTCAATATTGATGTGTGCATTGTAGGTTTTAGATAATATTGGTGAATATGGAACAACCCATCGATTATCTATTTGAATTTCATCGTATTGATTTCTCGCGGCTAACATAAACGAATTTCCTCCACGTTTCGTACATTTTCCGTTATCCATACATGGTGAATTTGGATTTATCCAACCCCAATGACCATGGATCATATTCTTGGTAACAATTTGGAATAGATCTGAATATACATCTGGATCAAATATTTCAGATATGATTTGATCTATTTCTTCTGGTCTTATTTTGTTTATTAACCAAATTAATATATGCGGCAAACCTCGTTTTTGCCACTCGATTGAATACATCCAGCAACGCGTTTCTCAGAAGATGTGATGTTTGACTATTAAATATATTATAGATTTTAATTTCTGCTTGAAAACGCATCCTGTGATGTCGTGGTGATCAGTTGGTGATTGGCCAGATATTAATGGTTTTTTAATTTCATCCCATTGGGGATTACATGTGAAAATAATCAAAAAATCCGCCTTCCATATGCTCGTACTTAGCATCTTGTACACATTCCTGCATATGCCGAGGGCTACCTGTAAACGACGAAGGCAGGATACACATTTGACCTATATTTTTAATGTTTAAACTTGCATCTACATTTTTGTTGATGGAATCACGCAAATGTATATATTCCGCGGTTCTAAGTTTAGACTGATTAAATCGAATGTAGCGAACTGTTCACTTTCAATTTTTGCGTACATCTCCACAATGAATTGGTGATATAAATTAAGATATAGGCATAGAAATTCATTGCGCTCACTTACTTTATTTGTTTCTTGTCCTAAAAAGTAATGAAATTTTTTGTAAATAATAATAATTTGTGTGTAAATATTTTAAGTGTAAAAAGTGTACCTGTTGATGGATCTCTTTGTTTATATTGATGTGATATCCATCCTCGCCTTCCCAAAATATTAATGGATATTTTAATGCATCGTATGAACGATGGATGTCTTGAATTACTTGTAGAGTGTTATTTCGGCATATGATACGAACATCTCTCCCTATTGGCCACTTCATTAACAGTGGGAGCATTGAAACGATGCGCATGTTCACCCACTGGAACTTTATCAGCTTTTATTACAATCATGTAATTGTTGTTTTGTAATTGTCCTGATACTTGTTTGAACACTTGAATGAGTTGATTCTTTTCAGATAAAAAAGTTGCTAATGTTGAAACAATTATTCGCTCTTGCACTCTCTCAATGTGAATGTAATCATATTTACACCGTATATTAACTTTGTGCTCCTCATCTCCAACGAAATAGATTTGTAAAAATTTCGGTGGTTCATTTGGCAAAGGAAGCAGGGACCCAGTCTGATGGTATACTTGGCTCTGTATTTTGAATGTAGAATCGTAATTGCGACCTTGTCAAAACTAATTTGGAGTCTACGTTGTTGCCTTGCATAAGCGATTTTAATGGTTCTAGTGGTGGGATCAAAGTAGGCAACGCAACTTTTCCCGTAGAACAGCACATTCCGGCTGCCTCATTTTTGAATTTTAACGCGTGACAATGCGTACATTCTTTATCCATATTGGCAATAATGATTTTTGAGTGTGTACAATATTCTATACCGGGATCATACTCGAAAGCAATGGGATTAAATGGGAAGAGCGTTAATGCTTGATCTATTTGCTGATCGTGTAATATTTGCTTTATTGTGTTGGGGTCCGTATCTGCTTGTCGGCGAGAGAGACGTCCTGTCGCCGTTTTCGGGCGCGTGGCTGAAAAATCAAGAGCCCTAACATAGAATTCAAAAAGTGGTCAACAAAAAAGTTTGCTCAAAGTCGGAGTATGCCAAAATTGGTGGCGAGCTAATTATTTCCTTTAGCCTCTCGAATGCTTGCTGACATCTCTCTGTCCATTCGAACTTTGCTTCTTTACGTAGCAACTTATTAATTGGCAACGCAATTCCGGCTAGTCCTTCCACGAACTTTCTATAATAGTTCACTAGTCCTAGGAATGCTTGCACTTCTTTTCTGTTTCTCGGAATCGCTAAATTTTTAACGCATTCCACCTTCTGCGGGTCAGGCAGTGCTCCTGCTTCTGAGCAACGATGGCCTAAATAAACCACCTCCCTTCGCAAAAATTGACACTTCTCCGTGTTCAATTTCAAATTGTGTTCTCGTAATTTCTGGAGCACCTTGCACAAGCGTTGCGAATGCTGCTGCAAGTTCTTCCCATAAATCACAATATCATCGAGATACACAAAACAATCTAACCCTTGTAAGCCTGTTAGCACATGGTTCATTAGCCGTTGAAAGGTAACCGGTGCTCCTGTTAATCCAAACGGCATTCTATTAAACTCATAATGGCCCAAACCGGTGCTGAACGCGGTTCTCTGCTTATCTTGGGTATCCACCAGAATTTGGTGGTAGCCACTCGCTAAATCAAGTGTAGAAAAATATCTACTGTGTCCCAATTGATCCAGTATCTCTTCTATCCTTGGTATTGGGAACACCTGCTTGATAGTGGCGTCGTTCAATTTCCTAAAATCAACGACCATTCTCCACTTCTTCTCACCCTGAGCACCTCCCTTCTTTGGCACCAAAATTATTGGTGAATTCCAAGGCGAGATACTCGGCGAAATAATGTTATCTTTCAACATTCCCTCCACTTGCCTATTTACCTCATCTTTGTGAGCTTGCGGCAATCTGTACTGTTTCTGGTTAATTGATGCTTGATCCACTCTAGTAGGTATTTCATGCTCTACCTCTGGTGTATATGTTAACTGGTCTCCTTCCAGCAAAAATATGTAATGGAATGACGCACAAATGGCTTCTATTGATGCCTTCTCTTCTGAATTCACGCTTGGGTCCAACTTCAAGGATTCTAGCACCCTCTCCATTCTTTTTCTTATATCTACCTGCTTAATCTGATTCACCGATCTATAATTCGGTTCCTTAAAATTATCATAACTAGTGAATTTGGGCCTAAAATCCTCCTCCATCAGGTAGTCCTTTTCCGATGCGTTGAGTACGCAAGCGTACACCTTACCCTTGTCAACGTGCGTTATGGTTTCTCCCATATATACGCCCTCCGCTAGCTGCTGCTTGTGCAAAACAAGAGTCCTAAGTTTTGTGTTTACATGCATAGTAACTAATCTGGTTGACCTTGCATTCACTGCCTCCATACAATTCTTAACCTTACTTACGGTTCCTTCCTGCCATGACATTAATGGAAGAGTAAGGATTCTATGCTTATTGTTATCATAGAATGATAACTGCTTGTCGAGCACATCCAGTATGGTGCGTCCCCAAAGACTATCGCGGCCAATTATCCCATCAGCCGGGATACCTTTCCTATCGACTTCCACTGCGTGCATTCTAAAACTCATACCCTTAACTTCACTGTGCCCAATTCTGAGCGACCCCAATGTCCTAATGCACCCTCCAAACGCTCCGTTAAGCGTTCTTAAGTCCCTTTGATTAATGTCTAGCCCCTTTCGTAAAACACTAGATTTTACGAGGCTAGTGTCCGCTCCTGAATCTACTAATAGCACTAGCTTTCCACTCGCTGACTCCTCGCAGGGTATCTCGAAGAAGGCATCACCTATCCTGCTAATAGCGAAGCAACCTCCTTTTGTTCCCAATATGGACGTGTATCCACTCCCTAACTCTTCGTGATACTGGAGAGCCTCTTGCTCCTCCTTCTCCTGGACTGTAGTTCCTATATTACTAGTCCCACGTACTTCCGGCCTTATTATTACTTCCTTTCGTTTAGCTTTCCAGTCTATTGGCCTCGACTGGGCCGCTGGAAGTTTCCCTGGTTCTTTTGTCGGGATTGTCTATCCCTGCATTCCGCTGCCCGATGTCCCATTCGTCCACCTGAGAAGCATCTCAATCCCTGTATGTTATTGCCTATCCTTGGTTCACTTCTAGAATCCAAACTTGGTCGCTGCTGACCACTCCCAGTTTTGAAAGGATTTCCTCCTTGGTTAATTCCTTCTGTTGAATTAACTCGGGGACTACTGAAGTTACCCCTGCTGTCCCTCAAGGGTGGATCCGGGCGCCTCGTAGCTGGCTGCCTTCTACTTTGACCCCATTTAGTGTCTACTTGGCACTGTCTACTTGCCTCATGACCGTAAGTTTGGCACTCCATACAGTAGGGCGTGTTTTTCCGTGTAACGCATTCATCCCTTGTGTGCCCTGGCTTATCACAGAATGAGCAAATGGGTTTCCTTGGCTGGAACCTCCCAACCAGGAATTCCTGGTCTCTTTGTTGCGGAAATTGGCCCATCAATCTACCGACTCCACATCTGTTTTGCTGCTGTACTGTTCCTACCTCTGCAGGAGCATCAGTCCAGCAGATTCCACCTGTTGTCGTTCGCTGTTGTATTGCTGCTTCAGCTAGAGAGACCGCCTCCACTAACTCTGCCATACTCCTCGGCGTGAGAGTAAGAGTATAATTAGCTAAATCCCTATTTATCAGGCCTGCCTTGAACACAAAAATCATAGTCCGTTCTACTTGAGCCTTGTATGCTGCAACATTTTCTGGAAACTGCCTGTTGGCTTCCGTCTCAGCAGTGTTCCCGAGAGACTGGAGCCTTCGTCCCCAGGCTCTCAATTCCTCCCCCGGTGTCTGAGTTGATTCCTGTATTTCCCGTACAAGACAGTCGTACGACTTTTGTTTCAAATATGTCCGATCCAAAAGTACATATAATTCTGCCAGGGTGCTTACTGAGCTATGCACCAGTAAATCAAACGCATCACCTGTGGTTCTTTGCCTAATACACTTTATTAAGTGTTCCCCGTCCGCTTCCGGAACACTCTGTTGCGCTAGCTCACAACCTTCTTTGAAGCGCCGGATCTCAGTTCTCAGATCATACAACTCGACTCCTGAGAACATGGGCACCAACTTCTCCACCGCATGAGCAACTTCCAGAATGCCCATTTTATTCCTTTGTGTTTTCTCAATTGCTGGTAAAACCTTAGCTTTATTAATCTCTTTGGTAGTTTCCAAATTCACTTCTCCCGGATCTGAGAGGTAATTGGCCAGTGACGGCCTCAAACTAATTAGTCTTCGATCGTTTGTTCGTACTGGCGAAATATTGTCCCCAGTATCGAGACTTTGCTGCACTGTTACTGCTTCCGGCTCCTCTGGCGGATATCCCTGATTTTCGTTATTTATCGGGCTTCCCGGAGAAAAAGGCTCGACACCGACTTCAGATGCGCCAAACAAAAATTCCGCTTGCTTTTCTTCATTAAGTACCAATTTTGGCTTTACCATGCGGCTTATCCCTTCTGGTGTTAAATACTCCGGCCAGCGAACTTCAGGAGGCAATGTCAATACTGTCTGTGTAAATCCAGCCGATGCTGATTTTGATCTCTCCTTTCTATGTGGGTTGCTATTGGTCGCCCGTCCTCTTTTCAATCCTGCACACTCCTTCTCCAACAGCGCTGCTGCTTCCTCTGTTTCCGACAATCTCTGAGAAAGTTCCTTTACCTTATTCTCAAGGTACTTTTTTTGTGCTTTCCAATCTTCTGCTTTCTTATGAAAACTGAACAACTTTTCTTCTGTTCTTTTTTGAATTGCCGTTAAGGCTTGATCCGCTACTTCTAATGGTGACACAGCCCCTCCGGCATTCGCCTGCTTCCACAATTCCTGAGCTTCTTCCCTGCTCGTACTCGCTCCGAACTGGTCAATTATTTTCCCAGTAAACAGTTCCATCTCTGACTGCATTGATTTCAATCTGTTCCTTACTTCCTCGTCTGGCGAAACCAAACTCACTGTTTGTTGCCCTAGTCCTTCTAATTCAGAACTAAATGTATCTGCCCATTCGTTGACCAGACTATTTATGTAGTCTGCGTAATTTTCCGCAAAATATTTTCCCTTGCCGTACTCAACTGCGTGAGGCAACAACAGTCCGTGATTATTGTTGAACTCTCTCCCTAGATTTTGCAACTGAGTTATTCGCTTGCGGTAATACACGTTGTCCTTACGTAAACTGCCGTCTTTCTTAAAGTTACGGACCAGCTTTTCAATCGTTTCGCCAATTTGCTCCTGCCTCAGCAGTAATCCTTGCGCTTCCTCCGTCATATCCCAAATGCCAGAACAGATGGCGTATCCCAATTACAAATAAAAATCCAATAGTTGTTAAAACTTGTTATTAACTTATCCCAATATTTTATTCCATCTTACTTATTGATAAATACAAATTTATTTAAAAAAAAACATTCCACCGTAAATTCTATATATATGTACATATTCTGCTATACTTGTTTTCCATCACAAAGTTCCGCTGTCTACCGGCGTCCATTAAGTCCTTCCATCAATGCAAATTGGTCCTTGGCTTCCTCACAGATACTTCTTGATTTCCTCTCACCATCTTTAATCCTCCCAAGAATCCATAGAAAAAGGCCATATGTTTGTAAAAACCGAAATTTGATTTACCGGCAAAAGTGTCTTGATTCATTCCCGGAAATTTGAATCCATATTTACAAATAAACCCGTAACGTATGCGCCACATAGTAATAGCATTTAAATGTTTTCTTCAACATTGCTACGCAAATCGTAGTTTCCGAACTACAAAAAACTTTGATGCAACAACACGTGTTGTCTGCACCTCTTCACCTAATACCCTAAACTCAAAATGCCAAATATTTAAATCAATCTCTATTTTGATTTCAAAACAATATAAATAGAATCGTATAAATGTCCCTACCGACAAACAAACACAAATCCCCTATCATAACCGTACGAACCCTATACCGTGGCACGTTCTTTCCGAACCAAACCAACCGGTATACACAAGTTCGCAATTCAATAACGCAAAATCCGTGAATAAACAGATACGTCCCACATTCCCCGAGAATGCTGAAACAAAATGTATTAAAAAGTATGAGCCTAATCTCAGTGGAACAACCCTATACAACCTGACCGTAAGTAAAAATTTTTCTTTTGGATCGACCTATTGTCACCTAACCGCAGCGGCTAATCAGCCCCAATGCTGCTTCTTCTGCATGACCGGCGCAAAAACGCCCACACGGTCACCGAAGAATCGTCGACAAAATTCACTTAGATACTAGAATGTCCTACTATAAGCATACTCACCATTTTTTTACCCTCCATTGAACTCCTTTGGGATGGTTATCCTGATGGTTTCCTGTTGGTGGATTCCCGTGTAGGAGTGCTCTTTTCCTGGCACTCGACGTTGTATCCTACCGGCTGCGCCAAAATGTTGGGGTCCGTATCTGCTTGTCGGCGAGAGAGACGTCCTGTCGCCGTTTTCGGGCGCGTGGCTGAAAAATCAAGAGCCCTAACATAGAATTCAAACACTACCACTTTTCGGTTTCAAAACACAAGAGAGCTTTATTCTTAAAAATACTAGTTCTTATATACTATTTACCAATAAACATTTAAGTGTACGTCTTGACTTTTCTGGTGTTCCAGTTACGCAATTGTTATTTGGTGTCAGTTGCTCAAGCCCACTGACCTACTGCAAGTAAAAGTGTCGTCGGTGCATTCTAAATGCCCCTCGTCAGCTTGACTGCGGAACTGTGACACCCTAAAAGTTTACATCATAATTAATGCTTAAATACTACTATTTACAATATTTGCACCCTAAAAATATGTGCTCTCATAATGAATTTAATAGGAGCCGTTGCTGTGAGTCAACTACGCGTAGGTAGCTTGATTCTAACTCACAACAATTGCGCATCATTTATCTTGCTGATATTCGCAAATCACCTTCGATTATCTTCAGATTCAATCGAACATTTGTATTCGTACCGTTTCTGCTGTTTCAGCTCTGTTAAATTTTCGCGGCTTCTTTGCCTATTTACAGTATCGCAACTATATCTACCAATGTCTGCTCTTCGTGGTGGAGGAGGCATGAATTAACTGTAATATATAAAATAAAAATAACGCTACTTGAAAATAATTTGGTAAAATGAAAAATTGTATTAAATAATAATTTTCCATCCTTAATTAATAGTACATATATTAGTTATAATAATTAGTTATTGTTTATATATAATCCAAATTTACAAAAGCCTGTAATAAATTTACGAGTATGTTGTTTTAGTTTTACTGGTTATGTATGTATTTAATTATATACGTGTAGAATCTATGTGTAGCGCGTACTGAATACACACTTGACTATTAAAATACATTCAAATTTAAACTGTAATTTAACTTAGATTTAATAACAAAATTGACAAAATTCACAAAATTTTGTTTTTACCAGATTAATTTATATTATTAATTTTGATGTTAAAAAATGTTTATATGCAATCTAATCAATGGAGATTGATGACTAAATGACATTTGAACAATTATGTATGTATATCACAACCCAAACGCCACCTACTGGATCCAAACATACATACAAAATTTTCTCATGTCCTAACATACATAATTTTGAATTTGAGTAAAATCGGAACATAAATATATATAAATGTTCCATACCTACAGGGTCCATTTATACATACAATTTTTTCTCATGATAAAAAAAAAGTGTAAAGAATCCTGAAGTCGGGTTAGACCGACTTCGAAATACCCATTACCTTTCCTTGTGCGGGCGAGTTGAACAATGGGGATGTTTTCTTCATAAATAATCATTAGGAGAGTATCTACAGTAATTTTTTGTCGTGTACCTTGAATTGATTATATTAGCGGGAGGAGTGGCATTTATCTGATCGACCCCATTTCTTGTATATGGTTTGTAGAATCAATATGTGTACTAATATTGTTGGAGATTATAACTTAAGATAAATTTAATACATGTTGTTACCACATGTTGTAATTGTATAACATATTGCTAGGATTATTTTCTTTGTCTCTATTTTTTTTTTTTTTTGTTATTTTCATTTTTTTAATATGAGGTTCTTCCTGTAATGAGAAGTGTGGGATTTTTTGAAACAGATGATGACGGACGATCTCGCTTATAGCGCCGACACTTAATATTTTTTATTTTTAATATCGAATCTATATATACATGTATTTTCAATTAAATAAAATTGAACCGTTTTCAAACATCATTTGGAAACAATATTTTTGAATTGCACCCCCCGGAGAAGACAAAGTTTTACGTTTGCAACAACAAATATAAAATATCGTCCAAAAATATTCCATAGGTCGTAATATGCCAACATTATAAAGCTTTCTATAAGAAATAGGGTTGATCAGATGAAAACGACCACTTTTATATAAGGAATTTTCGGGACTAAAATCCTAATTATCCTATCTACCACCCTATTAAATATATATGAATAAACTTTATCAATAATGCAAATTGAATCCATACTATTTTTTTGAAACTCCTCATTTATTTGCATTCTACCCCTTGGGACAATAATAAAAATAAATAACAATTATAAATAATTACATTTATAAATTCACAAAGTTAAATTTTTAAATAGTTATTTAAAACAACACGAGGAACAGGAGCCAGTGTATATCTCGTATACGGTTAGTACATACGTATACATACAGGACTATTGAATTAGAAAATTATTATTATTATAAATTGAGTAGGGTTGGTCACTTCAGTCGCCGTGTTGTGCCTGTCCTCTACAGAAGATTTAAAGCTAGTATATTAGGATTCTTCCTTAGTCGTTCCCGGTATTAAATGCTGTATCTTGATATTTCCTCTTAGACAGTAGGGATGTTAAGGTCGTGACGTATTATTTCATCACGGACAAACCATGGAGCCTTTACTATCATGCGTAATACTTTTGCTTGGAATCTCTCAATGATTTTGATATTGGTTTTTATCGCTGAACCCCCTAGCTGTATATCATATGTTCATATGGGCTTTATGATTGTTTTATAAAGGAGCAGTTTATTCTCAAGCGATAACTGGGATTTATACCCCAAGAGTCATTATCTTTATAAGTAAACTTGATTCCAAGTTATTTTCTCTTCGTAAAAATATGTTTCTGCCATGTCAGACGCCGATCAAGATGTAACCCTAAATATTTGACTAGTGCGTGTCCAAAATACAGATAGCATATTTCTATTGGCAAGCACACAATTAACCAAAAATCATCAGTAGGTCATATCATTAAACATCTTACAAAAAATTAGAGGGTTATTTACAAATTAACGCCCACTATTGTCATATTTTTATAACTTAGGAACAAACGTTGATATGAAGAAGTATATTGACGCAACAAAGCCATGCAAAAGAAATGGAATCGATGAGATAAAGTCCACGCCACCCCCTTATAGTCAACTCTGTGTACCCCACCGAAAATTGCGCTGGATATTCTCCTAATAATGGTAGTAATGTACAACGCCAAGGTTTAACTTGCCTACACATACCGAAGTTGGTCTACTTGAGCGTACTTTAGTGGTTGTTAATATAATGTCGGAATGTAAAGATTTCAAGTTATAGTTAACAAATATTCCAGAAAACTGTCCAGAAAAAGTCTCCGCTCACCAAGCGCAATATTGTTTAGTAACGGATATTGTTGCGTTTGTTAATTCTAATTTTATTTTAAATTCAATTGGAATTCAGAAATTTTAATATAATTTAATTCAATAACATTAATTTATTACTTTCAATATAAACTCTTAAAATAATGAGTCCCTTTCTGGTTTGTGTCTCAACAGCAAGAGAAAGCATGTAACCTAAATTTTATATTACAAACCTAGAAAATTAAAGAATGAACTATTATATACATACATACAACGGCTGGGATAGGTCAGTTATCTCAATACATATTGCAAAGCAAACTCATTCAACAGAGAAAAGAAGTGAGAGTGTGAAACAAAGAATTGAAAGTGCGGTGGCGGTTAAAACTAAAATAGCAATGAATATGAAAATTAATAACATTGGTAATAAATATATCAGCTCGACATCAAACAGACATAATTAAGAAAAAACGATATTTTTTCAAAAAATGTTTAATTATAATTAATGCATCTTATTCTATATATGTATAAACTTTTTATTCAAATAGTTCATCAAATAAATTAAAAAGTACAATTTTTTTTTCAAAGGTACGATATTTTTTATTTAGGAACAGAAAAAGTATCCGCTCATCACCAAATAATTTAAAAAGACAAACGAAAAATACTTTAATATAATAAATAGCTAATATATCTGGTCGTTTGTTGGGTAGCTGCAGCGTTTTAAAACTTCTGCAAACCTTTTAGGCATTATTTGAACCAGTTTTCGGGTATCCATCCTCAAGTGAAAAAATAGGTATCCATCCTCAAGTGAAAAAATATCTGCAGGATTATTTTTTTCAACAATTCCTTGCTAGTAATTATGTTTGTGCGAAGTCTTCGCTACAAGAGACAACACAAATGCTCCATAGGTTTAAGATCGGGCGATTGAGGAGGTGAAAGTAGTTGTTTTGGGGCATTGTATGTAACCAAAGTCGTATAATTTCTGGAATGTGCTTCGAGTCGTTGTCTTGTTGAAAGTAAAATTGACTTGGCGACCCTAATTTTTCAGTACTTTCCTCATATTTCTTTTCAAAATATTTTAATAATCAAATCTCTTCCTTTTGCAATGAACAAATTCTATACTTCCTACTCCACAATCAGACATGCACCCGCACAAAAGTACTCAACCACCGCCATGCTTTACGAGTACTATCGGTAAAAGGTTGTTTGCATCTAAGGCTGTACCAGGCTTTTTGCAGACAATCTGTTGTATTCCCTTTATACCAAAAAGGCAGTCTTCCATAAATCAGATTCCCAGAATGCTGAAGACTTGTTTATATGCTTGTTACCAAACGCTAAACCGTTAAAACCATCATTTTTTCTGGCCGTGTCACACAAAATTTTTTTCTAATCTTTCTCTAACTTCCACTGCTATCTGAAAGGCCGTCATACCAGGATTTATCTTCACAAAATTGATAACTTTGGGTATTTCGCGTTCCGATAATATTCGTGTACGACCGGGCTGGGACTCTGAAGTAATCCAGTCGAATTGAAGGTATGTATGACAATTCGGACCGATAATTTTGTTTCACCAATAGTTTTCACAATTTCACAATAACTTTTAAAATAATTTTGCGCTCATCAATTCTAATTTCTTTTCCTTTTTAATCCATTTTCAATAAAATATTTAATTGTCACGTAATTGAAGATCAGACTTATATTTATTTATTAAATTACCTAATACATACTATTTCGAAGTAATACATAAAAGTAAGAGATTACTATAATAAGCGGAGACTTTTTCTGTTCTTAAACGTATCTTTGAAATAAAAAATAGTATTTAATTTATTTGATGAACTTTTTGCATTAATTATAATTAAAAACATTTTTGAGAAATATTGTTTTTTTTTAAAATCTGTCTTTAAACAAATTTGCGCTTGGTGACTGGATACTTTTTCTGACTAGTGTAGGTATTCGGCGGAACAAGTGCAATAGGGTCATATTGGGTTTCCAAAAATATTTTCGCAGAGGGGTCCATAGAATCTGTTCGACGTCACTGGGCCAGCACATAAATACTTAATGTAAATTTACGAACGACTGCATCCTTATGTGTTTATGTAGGAGTACAACTAAACCCATAACGAATGCAGAATGGAAATTTTGCACCAGTATATACTAGTATTAAATCACAACCTTTAAGGAAATCTGAAAAATAAGAAAAATGAAATAAGAAATTATATATATATGTTGACTGTTAACAAAACCTTTGTCATACTTACCACTTGAAAATATTTTTATCACTCCTGAAGGAATCATATACGGTTTGACAAAGCAGCAGGAGCTATTATTGGCTTCGCAAAGTAAACTACAAAGGAGAGCAAAGCGTTTGAACAATTAGATTTTGTGGTCGAGCTGAATGCCGTCTATGGGTTACATATATTCGCATACACATTTTCGTATTTAAGTGGGTACTTTTACAAATTGCGCAAATGTTGCTGTTGCATGTATTGTGCAACATCTCACATACATACATACAATCATACATATTACTCCCGGTTTTCAAAGCATGTTTTTGAATTCGAGTGCGATATGGGGTAAGTAAACTCTTTCTCATCTATACAGTCATACATGCATAAATAGTCACACAAGCAAACACAAATTTTCTTTTCATGGTGGTTTGGAAGGTAGTAAAGGCAACAATTATTACACGGATGATATAACTAGTCAGTGCCTTTTCGGTTTAGCACAGGAATTGCATGCACAATAAAATACTAGTATTGCAGTACTATTGCAGTAAAGGAATAAAACGTTGCAGCTGGTCGAAGTAACGAAGAAACTGTAAGCGTAACAAACAACCAGAAAGTAGGCAACGCAACAAAAAACCGGATCGGCAATGGCGATGTATGTACATTCAAGTTACGAACATAATGGACTCAAAAATGCTTAAACTCGCGGTGACTTAACTATGCCAGGCGATACTTAAGATAATTGCAGAGTGTACGCGTATGCTCAGTAGCGTTTCTTGCGCCTGTAAGGAATAGCGAATGAAGTGATGTTTGCCAGTGCCGTTACTAAACATATGCGAGTATTGAAAATGCATATAGAGGTAAGCTGTTACTAATTTAAGCAAATGACGATCATAGAACAATTTCTATACCGACAAGGCCAAGTTCCGCTTGCAACTATAAAAAAACGTTGTGATGTAACACTGCAGGTAATGAGAGCAATTGATCAAAAATTTGTAACTGCGAGTTGTATTAAAATTTTCAATAAAATGCTTTCATGTAAAGTTAACAACGAAGATTATACAGACCACTTACCATTTCCAATGTTGACGTACAAATGTACACCCAACCGCAATATTTTAAGAGAATTTCAGGCCTCCTCATTATCCATGTTTTTCCAAAAACCTTTGCGTTGCAGTTTTTCTGCAATGTGGTGACTCTTGGTTTAAGAATTGATAAATTTAAAAAAAAATACTATGCTGAATTTATATAGATTTTTACATTACATTATTTTATTACCTCGACCCCAATATATTTTCAGTCTAATTCAGGATAATTTGGAGTGTTATATAAAAATATGCAATAAAACATTTAATAAACAAAAATAACAGTTATTAGCCTTGTAGTAATTCGACCATGACGTACATATAACCATGACAACAATTTGTTTCTTCGAATACAATCAATTTATTTTTTATTTTGTAGCTAGTTTATATGAACGAATCGAACTTGAGACAATCTGAGTCGATATGAATATATAGAATTATTTACATATAAATACATGAACTACGTATTAGAAGTCTCTAGCAGTGCCTTTCGGCGATTAAAGTCATGAAGGACCTAGTTGAGAGACAAATGCAATTTCGTCAGAAATAAAGTTTCTATATGTTACAATCATATTCTTTCGATGATTCGAAAGTTTTGGTTGTACAATTTTATAAAATGCTGAATATGTTTCTTTCCACAACTGACTCCTACGATAAGCATTGTTTTTCAGTACCAGGGCGCAGGTGTGAACATATATATATATATATATATATATATATATATATATATATATATATATATATATATATATATATATATATATATATATATATATATATATATATATATATATATATATATATATATATATATATATATATATATATATATATATATATATATATATATATATATATATATATATATATATATATATATATATATATATATATATATATATATATATATATATATATATATATATATATATATATATATATATATATATATATATATATATATATATATATATATATATATATATATATATATATATATATATATATATATATATATATATATATATATATATATATATATATATATATATATATATATATATATATATATATATATATATATATATATATATATATATATATATATATATATATATATATATATATATATATATATATATATATATATATATATATATATATATATATATATATATATATATATATATATATATATATATATATATATATATATATATATATATATATATATATATATATATATATATATATATATATATATATATATATATATATATATATATATATATATATATATATATATATATATATATATATATATATATATATATATATATATATATATATATATATATATATATATATATATATATATATATATATATATATATATATATATATATATATATATATATATTATATATATATATATATATATATATATATATATATATATATATATATATATATATATATATATATATATATATATATATATATATATATATATATATATATATCGGGGCCGATGCCAATGCCCATCACGAGGTGTGGGGCAGCACGGATACCAACGAGCGGGGTGAGTCAAGGGTGAAATCAAAACCTCCCTTCTATTTGAGGTGATGAAGGTTGGCTCCCTCCCCCTGTTAGCAATGACTAAGTCGTTAGTAAGAATGAAATCAAAGAGTGACTCACCCCGCTCGTTGGTATCCGTGCTGCCCCACACCTCGTGATGGGCATTGGCATCGGCCCCGATATATATATATATATATATATATATATATATATATATATATATATATATATATATATATATATATATATATATATATATATATATATATATATATATATATATATATATATATATATATATATATATATATATATATATATATATATATATATATATATATATATATATATATATATATATATATATATATATATATATATATATATATATATATATATATATATATATATATATATATATATATATATATATATATATATATATATATATATATATATATATATATATATATATATATATATATATATATATATATATATATATAATATATATATATATATATATATATATATATATATATATATATATATATATATATATATATATATATATATATATATATATATATATATATATATATATATATATATATATATATATATATATATATATATATATATATATATATATATATATATATATATATATATATATATATATATATATATATATATATATATATATATATATATATATATATATATATATATATATATATATATATATCGGGGCCGATGCCAATGCCCATCACGAGGTGTGGGGCAGCACGGATACCAACGAGCGGGGTGAGTCACTCTTTGATTTCATTCTTACTAACGACTTAGTCATTGCTAACAGGGGGAGGGAGCCAACCTTCATCACCTCAAATAGAAGGGAGGTTTTGATTTCACCCTTGGCAATAATCACTCGTCTCATCTTATTTCGAGTTGGCGCGTTTTGCAGGAATGCTCCTTCTCGGACCATTGTTACATCTGTTTTAGAATTGCGATCTCTGATATGTTAGATATGGCAGAGCGCAAAATGCACACTAACAGGAAAAGAACTGACTGGACAAAATTCCAGACCATTATGGAGTCGGGCCTGCAGTCGACTCCTCCCATTATCAACAATCACCTCGATATAGATCGAGCGGTTGAAACCATTACAGCACTATTTAACTCTGCTGCCAAATCAGCCTGCAACTTCCCGAAGCCTACGAAAAGAATGCCGCAAGCTCTTCAACAGAGCCAAAGCGAGCGTCTTGGCGAGACTTCCGTGGCAACATAGAAAGCTCGTCCGAGACAAGTAGACTCCGGAGGATCCTCAATACCACCCCTCGGGCTCTTGGATGTATTCAGAGATCAGACGGTACCTAGACTGACTCTGAAACCGACACTCTAGACGCCCTAATAGAAACACACTTCCCGGGGAATGAAATCTTTGTGGATTGCAGGTCTCTTGACGCCAACCACTCCTTAAGTCACTCAACCCAATTCCAAATAACCAACACGCATATTCAGTGGGCCATCAACAGCTTTAAGCCTTTTAAATCACCCGGGCCTGATGGCATCATTCCCGCGGATATTCAGCACACTGCAAGTGCGGTTGCGCCTTGGCTACTGCATATTTATAATGCATGCCTAAGATGGTCGTACATTCCCAAAAGCTGGAGATCCTGCTAATATTGAGTAGCTGACTAGTACGCCTAATGTCGATAGTGATCCTGGTTTTTCTGGCAATACTACAGGTATGTTAATTTACCCAGTCTCTTTTAGCTGCAGTGTGACACCTACATCAAAAGAGGGGGAGATGTCAGGGAGCAGCGTATCTATTTTGGCCAATTCTTCGGCCTCGCAGTTTCCTATGTCCAGGCACCCAGCATATGTGAACTTGTGAGTTACCTGAGACGACGTTCAGGGAGGAGCTGCAATCGAGTACAAGCTTAGAGATAGTAAATACACCTGCTAGTGACTTGATTACCGCCTGACTGTCCGTTAATATGCGTATCATCACATCGCATACTTCATTGCGAATAAGCCACTTGGACGCTTGGAATATTGCTATTACTTCGGCCTGAAAGACGCTGCAATAGTCAGGTAGACGATAGGAGAGCTTGATGCCAAGTTTTCTGGAGAAGATGCCGCAACCGACCTTTTTGTTTGGAGCCATCCGTATATATGTCAATGGAACTACCAGTGACCACTAAATTGTTGGACCATTCCTCTCTACTAGGAATGTAAGTGTCCAACCCGTGGTTTAGATTAGGTGTAGAGCACGTATAGTCAACGTCCGTCTGTACGGGCGTGTCCTGCATCAGAATATTGGCATGGCCCAGGTTCAGCCTAATCCGGCGCGATATAGCATTGAGTCTAGTTGCCATTTTGCTTGTTGCCTGACCAGAAGCCTAGTGGGGAACCAATGACGGAATGCAAATAGAGCTTTGGTAGAGGTGGTACGCAGAGCCCCTGTTATCAGAAACGCTGCTTTTCTTCTAACCTTGTCAAGAGGTTTTAGGTTCACCGCTTTGTCAGTTGCGGGCCACCAGAAGACAGCGCCGTAGAGAAAGTACGGCTCAACCACCGCCGCATAGAGCCAGGACATGGTTCGAGGCTGGACGCCCCATCTTGTTCCCATGGATCTCTTGCAACAGTAGAGAGCAAACGTGGCTATCCGTACCCTCTCCGTCAAATTTGCTTTCCAATGGAGCTTAGGGTCCAGGATCAGACCTAGATACTTGACGCTATTGAGGCTAAGCGAATTCCCATTAAGTTTGGGTAAGTCAAAACTTGGTATTTTGTGCTTCCTGGTGAAGAGCATAATCTCAATTTTGGAATGGTTGACATCTAGGCCAACTTCAAGACACCATTGGGACAAAATGCAAAGAGTATAGCTTACCTTTTCTGATAGTGTTGAAAGAAACTTCCGGAAACAGAGATAGCAATGTCGTCCGCATAAGCTATAGTGTTACAGCCGGTCTGATTTAATCTCCTAAGTAGTGTGTTCACCGTCAGATTCCAGATGAGGAGTGAGAGCACACCGCCTTGTGGAGTACCTCTCTTGACAGTCCTTTTAGCATGCACGTTTCCTATTGAGGAGCTAATGACGCGTGTTTTCAGTAGCTGTTCGATGAACCTAACCAAGCTGGGGTCCAGGTTCAGGTTTACTAAGGATTTAGTAATGGCGGAGGGACAAATATTGTTGATTGCCCCTTCTATGTCGAGAAATACTGCAAGAGTATATTCTTTGTTGGCAAGAGATTTCTCTACTTGCTCAATGAGCACGTGAAGCGCTGTTTCCACAGACTTGCCTTTAGTATAGGCATGTTGTGATTTGGATAGGCACGTGGAATTAATAGAGCTCCTGATTTGTATATTAAGGACCCTTCCCAGTGTTTTCAAAACAAAAGAGGGCAAACTAATTGGTCTATAGTCCTTAGGCTTGGTGTGGGTCGACTTTCCCGCTTTAGGGATGAATACTACTCGAGCGTCTCTCCAGCTTTTGGGAATGTACGACCATCTTAGGCATGCATTATAAATATGCAGTAGCCAAGGCGCAACCGCATATATATATATATATATATTTATATATATATATATATATATATATATATATATATATATATATATATATATATATATATATATGTATATGTATATGTATATGTATATGTATATGTATATGTATATGTATATGTATATGTATATGTATATGTATATGTATATGTCTATGTCTATGTCTATGTATATGTATATGTATATGTATTTTATTTTTATTTTATTTTTTTTTTTTTTTGTGTATTGGAGGTGGAAATCTGCAACCAGACACTGGACGACGCGCCAGTAGTGTGGGGCTCTTACCCACTAAAACCACCCCCACGGACGCCTCCCCGACGGTACATAACCGCTAAGCAATACTTCATTCGGGGAGGGGAATGGTCAAAGGACCCCTCCTATGGATTCCCTGAACGTCGTCGCCACTCCAAGTGGCGGAGGTCTCGCATTATTTCTGCCGAAGCGTCACAGACCACTTCCCATTTCTTGGGGCACTCGAGCATATGGTGCACGATATTGTCAGGGGTCACGGGCTCTCCGGAAACTCTCTGAAGCACCGCTCTGGCACCGCTGTACCGCGGGCATGCGAAAAGGACATGCTCCGCATCCTGTGGCTCCGTGCCTCCACAGTTTCCACAACAGGGGGATTCATCTAGCCGGAATCTGTGCAAATATGCGCGGAAACCTCCGTGCCCGGTCAGCATTTGTGTGACGTGGTAGTTCATGTCGCCTTGTGACCTGTTCATCCAACGTTGGAGGTCAGGAATCAGTCTCCACGTCCAACGGCTCTTCTCAGACGCATCCCATCGGGCTTATATGTATATGTATATGTATATGTATATGTATATGTATATGTATATGTATATGTATATGTATATGTATATGTATATGTATATGTATATATATATATATATATATATATATATATATATATATATATATATATATATATATATATATATATATATATGTATATGTATATATATATATATATATATATATATATATATATATATATATATATATATGTATATGTATATGTATATGTATATGTATATGTATATATATATATATATATATATATATGTATATATATATGTATATATATATATATATATATATGTATATGTATATGTATATGTATATGTATATGTATATGTATATGTATATGTATATGTATATGTATATGTATATATATATATATATATATGTATATGTATATGTATATGTATATGTATATGTATATGTATATATATATATATATATATATATATATATATATATATATATATATATATATATATATGTATATATATATATATATATATATATATATATATATATATATATATATATATATATATATATATGTATATATATATATGTATATGTATATGTATATGTATATGTATATGTATATGTATATATATATATATATATATATATATATATATATATATATATATATATATATATATATATATGTATATGTATATTTATATATATATATATATATATATATTTCGTTCGATGAAAAACCCATCAACCGCACAAACTTGGTATACTTAGTAAGGTATACAAAAAAATATTTCTATAGTGGTTGAAACTACATGCTGAGCTGAATTGGGTTAAGAATAACAACATTGTTCACAGACGCATAGACGGATGGACGGATGGAACGAACAAAATTCAAATTGCTCAGAAAGTATTTCTGATAATTTGTACGAAGTCTGTGTGTGAAAAATTGTGTTCCATACTTTGCAAAAGTATGCTCTTCACCAAAACACAGAAGCAGATAAATATATGAACCTATTTGGATAAAGACCAAGTCTATCTCCCAAAAATGAAATATTTTATAAAATGACTATAACTTCAGTCCAATAAATGGAATAATGACGGATGGAGTCCTATAAATGAAATAATAACTAATATATAATATTTGGGCTTTCCACTACATTTTCTCTCTTGAGAGATTGAGAGTTCGACTCGTTTAGTTCGACTATGCTAAAAGCAGTCTGCAGTCCTTGGCCGAGTTGTAATATGTTATTTAATAATAAAACTAAGGGTGTATTAATATTAAGAAACTATTTCATTTGTATTACATTACGTATTATTATTATTATTACTATAATTAATTACAATAATTAATTATTATAGCTCATTTTAAATAAGAGTACTAGCTGCCAGGGCTTTCGACTCTGATTTACTTATATATACATACATACATACAAACGCATGCACACAACATACAACCCACACGCATACACGCATATCCATATATATACATACATATATGCACATAATTTTTATATATATTTTATTAGGTTAGCTGATTTAAAATAATGTTCTATTGCTGATATATTGCTATAATTAATTTCTTTTAGTAAATTTGAAGGTGTTTTGTCTCCAAAAATGTCATTTCTAATTTTGTTGAATATTGGGCATTCATTTAGAATGTGCTCTATAGTGGCTGGTCCATTGCAAACTAGGCATCCTGTTGAGGTGCTACCATTTAGTAGGTGTTGGTGAGAGAATATCGTATGACCAACTCGTAGTCGCACAAACAGTTTAGTTTGCTGGCGTGAGCAAAAAGCTGGGTATAATGCTTTACATCCTCCGTTATTAAAATTTGTATATCGGTGGTTGTATGAAGACCATCTAAGACTCTGCTGTGTGTTGATATATTTTTTAATGCATGATGTAGATCTGTTTTTCGGCTGTGTAGAAGGTATAGCAGAGTGATTTATTTGATTCTTTTGCTGCTTTATCTGCGAGTTCGTTTCCTTCTATACCTGTGTGCCCAGGGACCCACATGATTTTGATTTTTCGGGGGTGTCTAATGCATGCATTCCTTATGTTCCTGATAAGTTCGCTATTATTGTTGATGTTACGAATGGCATCAAATGAGGATTTACTGTCCGTGCAAATTAGGTATTTTCCTGTGTTTTGTGTGGCAAAATCTGTAGCGATTTTAATAGCTAATGTTTCGGCAGTAAAAACTGAGGAATGTTTGGCAAGTTGTCCAGTTTAGATTGTACTCCCATTGTGATGTACTACGCCAAAAGTGGCGTTCTCCTTCATTTTGGAGCCATCCGTGTACAAGATTTTCCAATTTTTGTCGAGGAAATTTGTTGTGTGCTCAGCAAATAGCTTGCGGTATATTGAAGCGTCTGTTGATTGTTTGGGGAATTCTGATAATTCAGGGACGAAAGATGAACTATTGAGAAACCATGGGGGATAGATATTTTTATTTCTTTGAAGCCGAGGGATGATGTCGAGTTGAATGGATTTGGAATATTCGATACAGCGTTGAATTACGGATTTGTTTTTTGGTATTTTTTTCTGTTTAATTGCTTTTATCATATCTTGGTAAAGCATGTGGTTATTGCAGTTGAAAAGCTTTGGGATTACTTTAATTGTCTCCGCTTCAATTCTTTCAGGAATTTTTGGTAAGCCAGCTTCTGCCAGTATATTTTTGATAGGTGATGTTGGAAATGCGCTAATGCTTCTACGAACTGCTGTATGGTAAGGAGCGTTTAGTTTTTTAATGTTGCTTTGGGCGCACCAGCCGTATATTAGGAGAGCGTAATCAATTTTGGAGAGTAATAGACACCGAATGACATTAGTCAATATATGAATATGAATGGAACTATGTTTTGATGTTAAATACTTAATAATGTTAAGCCTGGCAGCAAGTTTTTTTCTTAGGTCTAAACATTGTTCCTTAAAGTTAAATTTGTTGTCAAATGTAATGCCTAATATTTTTAAATAGTTCACGGAATTAATATTTACATTGTTGAAATTTAAAGTGAATTTTTGGACAATTTCTTTTTTTGCATATATGGAGGACCTTGCATTTTTTTCATGAGAGCGTGGCTCCAGAATAATTACCCCAATTTTTTATATCCCTTAAAATTTCGGTAAACATTTTTACCACCGAGTCAATTTTGTTGGTTTTTGAAAATATAATGGCATCGTCAGCATATATTGCATGATTTATACTTTTATGTTTGTTTAGTAATTTGCTTATCTGATCAAATGCTTTTATAAATAAGATAACTGATAAAGGAGATCCCTGTGGGATTCCGTTGCAGAGTGGATATGTGGTTGATAAAGTTGCATTTACTCGGACTTGGAATTTACGGTTTGTCAAGAATGCTTTAACAAAATTAAAGATTTTCTGACCAACTTGCCAGGTTCCTAGCTGGCTTAGTACTACATGTACACCTATGCGATCGAAAGCTCTTTCAAAATCAGTCGCTAAAATAGAGACATGGTTTTTGTTTGAAAGAGCACTCGACACATAATGTTGAAGGTGGAGAAGCACATCATTTGTGGATTGCTTCCGTTTAAATGCAACTTGGTTTGGGCTAATAAAGTTCTTTGTACTCATAAACCATGAAATCCTGTTTGCAATAATTTTTTCCAAAATTTTCCCCATGCAAGGAAGAAGCGAGATTGGGCGATAGCCGCTAGTATCGGTTGCAGGTTTATTAGGTTTTGGAATCGGTACTATTTGAGCTGTTCGCCAACTTTGAGGGTAGACGCCAGTAGTAAAAATGTTTTTGTATAATGTTAGAAGTCTATTTTTTAGGGTAGTAGGTAAATTATAGAGCATTGGGTAGGATATTCGGTCGAAGCCAGGTGTTTTTCCTTTTGCAAAGGTTAAGGCGTTTTCCAGCTCAATGATTGTGATTTCTGAGTCTATTTGTTTTGCGGCTGCTGACAATTTGCTTGTGTGGTATGCATTTTTTAGAACTGATTCTTTATTTGAAATGAAATTTTTAGAAAAATTGTTGTCATCTGAGTAGAGTGACCAAGTGGAGGCTAAACAGTTTGCAGTGGCAATTTACCACTTTCTAATACATGACAAGCACGCGTATTAACAAAAGTACCCTTCAATGACCTTTAAGAAGAGAATATGATCATAGTCAACCTCTTCGTGACATTTGTGCATTAACTGCAGTTCTTACTGGTTAATCAATATATGTGTGATAGCGTGGTGGACGATATTTGTCAGCGGGGCTCATGTATCAGCGTCGTAACTGCACCAACCACTTTGCCAAAAAAGAAGAACAAGTAAGAGAGGTAATGTCAATAGCTGAATATCGGAACCTCTAATACACCCACTAACAACATTAACAATGACTGAAGCGAAGAAGAGAAGGAAACCGTGCAAAGCATAACTTTGATTGATCCATTCGACGGCGACAAAAATTACCTAGCATTTTATATTGATGGTTTGGATGCTTTGATGCCCACGTCGTCTTCTCTACATAAGAAAAAAACCATTTTACTTCCAATGTGTTGTAAGTACTCTTCGTGGCCCGGCGTTACATATGGTGAGAAGAGAAAAACCTGCAAGTTGGGAAATTTTCAGAAGACTGTTAATCGATGAGTTTGCAGATCCTACACCTGTTACCACCTTGATATTAGTGGTAAGTAACACAAAATATTGAGGAAGTGTTAAGCAACTTTGCGAGGGAATAAATGCAGAAGTTTGTAAAATTAAAGACAGTATAAAACTAAAAGAATCAAACATTTCTATTATCAATTAATGCTAATATGACTACAGACGTGAAATCCGAGTATTAAAAGAAAACTATGTTTGATATTGTTGTAATAGAAAATAATATCAAAAGTAAACAAAATTTAATACAAACCAAACAGCAATTCAACAGTCCTAGAAATACAAATTCATACCAAACTTCAGCTAACAATAATAACTTTACTAACGCGCAACCATATCTCCCTTACAATAATAGTTTCACAGACATATAACAACATCACCCCTTCAGTAACAATTTTACCAATAATCAACAAAACCCCCTTTACAATGCTCGTTTTAACAATAACCTACAAAACCAAAACCATAACACACAATATAACAGCAATAATAATTTTAGTAACCCATTACGAATAACAACCCAATAATGCATTCATAACAAATATATAATACTAGGGAAACAGTTCAAATCAATCTAGGATTAACCGTTTCGAAATTCTCGAACTTATGGAACAACGAGCAATCTCGGCTAGAAGCCTCTGATAGCTACCAAATGTAGAATTAATACTTGTAAAATCGCCCTTTTAAATTTCTTGTGGATACAGGATCATCAGTAATCTTGATTAAACCTAATATTCTCAGAACACAAATTTTTGAAACAAAGTCAATTACCCTAACAACTGTTACAGGGGAAATAACATTAAACCAAACTCAAAAGATATATGATAAAAAAAGTAAAAGATGAGTTGGTATTCTACTTTTTTGACTTTTCCACAAAATACGATTTGTTTGCTAGGTTAAAATATGATTCAGCAACTTAACCCCAAAATTGATATTGTTAACGAAAACATGATTTTAAATGAATAGATTTATAGAAAACGCTGATTCAAAAACATACGTATTTTTAGAAGATTTAAGTGTGAGTAGTGATTCCAAAGATGCACTTGAACATCTCAACAGAGAAGAGCTTTCAGTATAACAAATCTTTTGACTGCATACAAACATATATTTTATAAAGAAATTGACACATTAATATTAACAAATAAAATTAAACCCAAAATAAAGACGATCCACGAGGACCCTATATACGTCAGATCCTACAGATATCCCCAAATAACTCAGAAGTCGAGAAACAAATTACAAATATGTTGAAGCAGGTTATAATTTGCCACAGCAAGTCGCCACATTCCGCACCAATCTGGGTTGTACGTACCAAAGAAGCTGGATGTTTCTAAAATACAAGTGTTTTTTTAAATTTAAAGCAAAATTTCGACTCGTGGTGCATTCACATGAAGAGTGTACTAATCCACTCAGATGTGTGGGGGATTGTAAGTGGTACAGTTGTGCAAGATCCAGCAAAAGATCCCGACAGATGTGATGGATTAGACCAAAAAGCTATAACGTTGTGCATAAAGCATTCACAGCGTAACCACATAAAAGTGTGTAAAAAGTCTGTAGAAGTCTGGAGCAGGCAAAAAGAAGTGTTTCATCCAAGTGACCCTGTGAAAAAGGTTTCTTTGTATAAGAAATTATTAAATTTGCGTATGGCAAATGATTGCGAAATGTCGCAACATATAAATTCATTTTCAAGCATTGTGGATAAGCTTGCTGAAGTAGGCATTGAGCTCAACGATGAATTCCTTGTCATCATTTTACTCTCAAGTTTACCAAAAACGTACCAGCAATTTGTAGTTACTATGGAAACTAGAGATGAATTGCCGCTGTTAAATCAAGCTTTTGGAAGAAGATGAAAGAAATAATCAAAATTGCTTGCTTATATGGCACGGGGAAAAGAAAAAGAAGAAAAAAGTAAGCAATATACACAGAAAGATGCGAAGCAAAGAAGAAATAATTTTAAATGTCTCAAATGCGGTAAAAAGGGCAGCTGATTGTTATTCTAATAATAAAATGACAAAAGGAGAACAATGATTAACACTGTTAGCTGCAGCTGATGCACAAATGCTTGAAAAAACTCAATTGTGTGTTGACAGCGGAGGACAGACTGCACACATGTGCTGTGATCGTCATTTGTTTTGTTCTTTTAACGAACACGTAGAAAAAATTTCGTTGGCGCGGGTGAAGGGATAGGCGATGTAAAGATATAGACAGCAACACATAACTTAAAACTTAGAAATGTTTTGAATGTACCTGGAAGGAGTGGAAATTTGTTGTCAGTTAGTCGCGCCGTGGAAAAGAGTTTTGACGTGAATTTCAACAGCAAGTGTGCCACAATCAAAAACAAAAACGGTGAAATAATTTTAAATGCTAAAAAACAAAATAAGCTGTATATTTTTGAACAAAATAGCAATGAGTGTTATATCTATCGTCGCGTAATGAATCTGTGCTGGGTCATAACCGATACGGACACTTAAATTTTAATAGTATACGCGTATTGAAACAAAAGATGGTGCTCGGTCTGAGAAAAGTTAATTTTTCAGAGACTATTAAATGTGATAGTTTCATGAAAAGCTAAATTTTTTTCTCAGCCGTTTCCAAATTCGCAAATACGTGCAAAAAATATACACAGTGATGTTTGTGGACCATTTAATACACAATCTGTTGATGGTGCGCGATATTTTTTTGTGTTAGCCAAGTTTGAAATGTTTAAAAATATGGTACAACGTCAAACAGAAAGCAAAATAAAAATATTGCGTAGTGCTAACGGGGGTGAATTTGTGAACAAAGAATTTGATAAAATATTTGAAGACAATGGTATTAAAATGCAATTGACAGTGCCGTATACTCCACGACAAAATTGAGTTGCGGACCATGGAAACCGTAAACTCTTGGAAATGACAAGAAGTATGATGGCTGGTGTTTGTGAGTCGTTGTGAGGCCATTTCTACAGCGGTGTACATAAGTTAACACATGAAAGCACCCTAAAGCACTCTAACGGGCATTCCATTAAGACGCTAATATAAACAAATCAAATATATTTCAATAATAAACGAAATACATATATCAATCTAAATAAAATTGTCACCAAGTCTCTTAAGTGGTAGCTAATTGCAAACTATTGCCCTGCAATACGATAATAAATATTTAAGTTGTCATCAGGGCTTTTAAATAGCTTTTAAATAATAAAAACGATTTATTATTTTCGCACCATTGGCCTACTATTAAATAAACAAGCCTATTGGCTTGAAGAATTGTCACGAAAAGCATATAAATACTACTGCTTTTCTAGAATTAGGTTAATTTTTAAAGCGACTTTCCTAGTCAGGAATAAATTTTAAACTTTGAAATCCATTCGATTGGTGTTTTTTTTTCATCACTTCAATCAACTCATTAATTGGCGCCCAACGAGCTTAAAATTTCTGTCCAACAACTAAAAAGTTTAACAGTTTAACAGCATCCCTAATCGGAACACAAAAAGGACTTCAACAACTTAAGGAGAAACTTTAAGCAGCATCCCTAATCGGAACATAAAAAGGACTCCAACAACTTAAGGAGGAACCTTACGCAGCATCCCTAATCGAAACGCAAAAAGTACCAACTGGGAAATAAAATAATTAATCACGTAAGTGTGATGAAAAAAGATACACTTTTATATATATTAAGTATTTAAAATAGATATATAAGATTTTAGAATTATTACCACAGTGAAGACAAATTAAGTAAAAAAAATTTTTTTTTGGAAAAGTGAATGTATTCATAGATTATAAAACTAGCTAACAAAAAAGTAAACGCGATTAATAAACTTATAAATACATTTAAACAATTTAAAATGTCTAAAAAAAATGGATAAAGATCAAGTAACACAATTAGTGCAATCATTAAGTTTTGAATTCAGTAATAAAGTGGATTATTTGGAAAATTCTATAAGCGGGTTGACGAGAAGTTCAAATGTTTATAGAAGATCAAAGCTATAATTTGAATGTTGCTTGTGACCTCTCTTTAGATGTCATCAAAACAATTCCAGAATATGGAGGAAATTCCAATACTTATGTTGCATGCGACAATCGGCAACAATTGCTATTAAACCAGTCCAATCTTTTCCAGACAGTTTAAAATTATATCAAGCAGTTTGCATGATTAGAAATAAAATAACAAATTCTGCAAATTCTCTTTTAGCATCTCATGCAACTTCACTAAATTTCGATGCTATAATAGCAACATTAGATTTCGCATAACTGCGACAAAAGACCAATTCATATATTAGAACAGGAACTTTCAATACTTCGACAATGACGAGATTCTTAAATCCAATTTTATAATAGGATTAATGAAAAATTGACTCTCATAATAAATAAAAATATAATGACTTATGGTAATAATTCCTTAGTCACCAAAGCATACAATGAAAAAGCCAGAGAAAACGCATTAAGGATTTTTATAACTGGACTAAATGCTCCATTATCAAATATTATATTTTCATTAAATCCAACGGATCTACATAATGCCTTAGCTCAGGAACTGATTTCAAATAATGAAAGATATCATTTCATATCATCATATCAGTGGAAGAATCATTACATTTTTTAGATTAAACGCGGTATTACCGCATATAATCAAAACTAAATCAAATGGAAAAAAATTTTGTAAAATTAATCTTCTTTCGAAACCAAACACATTGCCTGAAATAAGCAAGTTCATAGTCAACTCGGTTCATTGCAAAACTGAAATAACTCAATATCATAAGATTAATGTTTTGGGAGAATATACAAAAATATATATACTACCAGAATCGAAATCACATGATATAATATTAGGATATGAATTTATAAAACAAATTCAAGGAATAATCGATACGACAAATAATAAATTACTTCATACAAATGGTATAGAATGTCTTTACCAGGAAGAAAAAAAGGTTAAAAAGTTACCCTATGCATTAAGCGCAAATGATTTTGTGAATAGTGAAATAAAGAAAGTATTAAACCCTCAAAGTCTCCTTATAATTCACCAGTCTGGGTAGTTACCAAAAAAGGAGTAAATTTAGATGGTACTCCAAGTTAGTTATAGATAACAGAAAATTGAATCAGCATACAAAATTCGATAGATATCCAATACCAGAACCCTCAGTAATCTTATGAAATTTAGGAACAGCAAGATATTTTTCTACACTATATTTAGAATCTGGTGTTCATCAAATACTTATGAGAGAAAGAGATTGCTAAAAAACCGCATTTTCAAGAAACAATGGCAAGTACGAATTTTTACGAATGCCATTTGGATTGAAAAATGGACCAAGTATTTTTCAAAGAGCAATAGACGATATTCTCAGTCCTTATGTTGGAAAATTTTGTCATGTTTATATAGATGGTATAATCATTTTCTCCAAAACCATAAAAGAACACTTGGAACATATTAAGATAATAATAAGAACAGTCTTAAAAGCTAACATGCGTATTAGCAAAGAGAAAAATAAGTTTTTTAATAATGAAACAGAATTTTTAGGATATATTGTATCAGAAAAAGGATTAAGAACAGCACCTGAAAAAATAAAACAATAACGGCATACCCAGAGTCAAAAACATTAAGACAGTTAAGATCTTTTTTAGGATTGGCTGCATATTATAGAAAATTCGTGAAGGATTATGCAACAATAACAAAAAATTTAACAACATTTTTAAAAGGAGAGTTAAAGCAGATTTCATTTAATATTGATGACGAAGCAAGAAATGCTTTTAATAAAGTAAAAGAATTATTAACAAATGATGTATTATTAATACAACCAAATTTTAACAAATAATTTAAGCTTACTACTGACGCAAATCAATGCCATAGGCGCAGTCTTAGCACAAGGTGGAAGGCCAATAACTTTTATAAGTTGAACATTGAGTATAGTCGAGGAAAATTATGCTCCAAAGGAAATAAAATTATTAGCCATAGTATGGGCACTACAGAATTTAAAAAAGTATTTATATGTAAATAAAGGTTTAGAAATATATACGGATCATCAACCATTAACATTTGCAACGTCTGATAAAAATCCAAAAAGAAATTGAAACTAAGGAAAGCGTGTATAGAAGAGTTTTCACCTAAAATTCAATATAAACCAGGGAAAG
The DNA here is from genome assembly GCA_920105625.2 of Clusia tigrina. Classification (NCBI taxonomy): domain Eukaryota; kingdom Metazoa; phylum Arthropoda; class Insecta; order Diptera; family Clusiidae; genus Clusia; species Clusia tigrina. The sequence continues at coordinate 153,626,075 of OV050031.1, read as the reverse complement.
AAAATATAGTAGCAGACGCATTATCACGTCAATATCTTAATGCTTTATCAAATGCTGAAAGCAGTCAACATAGTATAGATACATCACAAGAAAATATGATGAAATCAGTCCAAAGCCTAAAATTGTTTTAAAAATCAAATTATATTAAGAGAAACAAGAATAGAGACTGTAATTACTGAACAAATATTTCAAAAACTATTCAGACACATTGTATGTTTTAATGACCAAAACAACTCAATACGACTTCTTAAAAAAATATGAAATCCTAAACTCACTAACGTAATTAAGGTAGATGCTGAATATAAACCATTTATGGCAAATATTTTAACAAAAAGTTTTGATCACGTTAAAACAGTTTTTACAGATAAATTAGTTATAGATTTAAGAAATGAGAATGATCAAGATTCTGAAATAATAAATACGCATGAAAGAGCACATAGAAATGCTACTGGAAATTATAATCAAATTCTGATTAATTACTACTTCCCAATAATAAGACAAAAATTAAAAAGTTTAAGCAATAAATACGAAAGGCATTCCCAAAAACAGAATATACCAGAAACATATTGTTACGAAATTGCCCTCTTGACAATTTCTCTAACTCTCTGTACTCGGACTCGTACCACTGGATTGTGTAGTAATCAAACAATCGCTGGTTAAATTAAAATAATTAGCTTTATTTAATTATTGCTATTTACACATTTAATATTAGGCTTAAAGTTTACTTAGTTATTATTTGCACTTTATTTCACAAACCATTAGTCACTTTATTTAATAAGTAATTTCATCACTTTATTTAATAATGATTTTCATCACTTTGCAAAATTACAAACACTGCTAATACTGCTGCTTAGATTAAAATGCCTGATGTATACACTTTTACGATCTCTGATCTACTGTATTCGAGTTTGAACAGTCTTGTCGCTTTTATAGTTTTCGAATGGTTGGAGTCGAAAATTCTACGCTATTCTCGTATTTTCTAGAAGCTTCTATCCACTTCGACAGAAGTCGAGAATATTCTTTTTGATATTACCGACGGATGGTTCTTGAATAAGCTTTTATTCGAATAGTTCGCATCTTGATTCACAGGGGGCACTCATTTTCCAGATGGGATCCTAAAAGTATGCAATCCCTTTTCACTGAGCTATCACGTTTCAATATATACAAAAAAGAGTAGGAGAAGTATTACATGTAGATATTTTTAAAACCGAAAATCAGTTATTTTTTACATGTCTTGACAAATTTTGCAAATTTACTATAGTAAAACTCAGAACATCAAGGAATCGTAGTGAATAATAATTGCATTTACAGAAATTCTAAAATTGTATCCAGAAACGAAAACAATAATTATTGATAATGAATGTGGATTAACAGATCTTGATAAACAGTCATTATAAAATACATCACGTTAAAATACGAGTAGCACCACATCACTCTTGTAGTAATGGTGAATGAAAGATTTCATAGTACCTTAGCAGAAATAGCTAGATGCAATAAAGAAGAATATAAACTAAATAATCGAAAAGAATTAATACTTTTAGCAACGAAAAAGTCAAAAGATATAGTAGTCACTCAGTAATAAAAGAAAGCCAATTAAAATCTTTCATAATGAAACGTGATAGCTCAGTGAAAAGGGATTGCATACTTTTAGGATCCCATCTGGAGAATGAGTGCCCCCTGTGAGTCAAGATGCGAACTATTCGAATAAAAGTTTATTCAAGAACCATCTGCCGGTAATATCAAAAAGAATATTCTCGACTTCTGTCGAAGAGGATAGAAGCTTCTAGAAACTACGAGAATAGCGTAGAAGTTTCTACACCAACCATTCGAAAACTATAAAAGCGACAAGACTGTTCAAACTCGAGGACAGTAGATCAGAGACCGTAAAAGTGTGTGCATCTAGCATTATAATCAAAGCAGCAGTATTTGTAATTGTGCAAAGTGATGAAATTACTTATTAAATAAAGTGTTAAATAAAGTGCAAATCATAACTAAGTAAACTTTAAGCCTAATATTAAATGTGTAAATAGCAATAATTAAATAAAGCTAATTATTTTAATTTAACCAGCGATTGTTTGATTACTACACAATCCAGCGGTACGAGTCCGAGTAAAGAGAGTTAGAGGAATTGTCAGGAGGGCAATTTTGTAACAGAGTAAATTGTCAAGAGGGCAATTTCGTAACAATTGGTGTCAGAAGTGGGATTGTGTATCTGTAATAAACAATGGTTAAATTCGAAAAACTGAGATTGGAGCAGCTCAAGAAGGAGCTTGAGCGCTTAAATTTGCAAACACAAGGGCTTAAAGCGGAGCTGCAGGTGCGATTAAGAAGCGCTTTAGAGGAGCAGGGTATAGACGTCGATGAGCATGAATTCCAGTGTGAAGAGCCAACGACATCTCGCCACGAATAAACACCACAAGAACCTAACACGGGTAACTTTGACATGAGCGCACTTATCGGGATAATGCAATCCTTTAAACAGGATATGCAGCAGCAGTTACAACAAAATTCTCAAGCTGTCAAGGAACAATTAGAACAAAATGCTGAAACCCTGAAGCAAGCAGTCGATGAGAGGATACAGGAGCGATTACAACAAAATGCTCAAGCTGTCAGAGAGGATGTTAAAGAACAGTTACAGCAGAGTGAAATACGACTTGCTCTACTAGCGGAACAAAACTCACAGCAGATGAAAGAAATGTCCGAGATGGTAGACAGGAAGGTTTGTGAAATTGAGACACGGCAGTAATCGTTCGAAAAATCTGTAGAACAAAAATTAATTGCGAACGAGCAAAAGCAAAACGAATTAGAGCAAAGAATTCACCTACTACAGGAAGGTGCATTACCTGTGCCAGCTTTATCCTCAATAAAACTGAAGCCTCCTACCTAAGATGGAACCACAACATTTAGTGTCTTCAGAATGCAGTTTGAGACTACCGCTAGCACAAATGGTTGGAGTGCTCGCGAAAAAGTGGCTGCATTAACCGTTTCATTGAAAGGTGATGCCGCTGATGTGCTTCAAACTATCTTAGAAAGTTAGCGAGACTGCTATGAAAGCTTAATGAATGCAGTTCAGCGCAAGTATGGTAGTGAACATCGCAAGCAGATGTACCAAGTAGAGCTACGAACACGTGTACAAAAGAGTGGTGAGACTCTTCAACAGTTTGCGGCGGAAGTGGAGCGGTTGGCTCATCTTGCCTACCCAGGAGAGATCACTGAGAGGTGTATGATGGACACCTTTGTATATGGCATTCGCGATGCGGAGATAAAGCGTTCTGCTATAACTAATTCGAAAGCTACATATATGGAGACAGTAGCTAGCGCTTTAACTTCAGAGACAGCAGCCTTGATGTGCCAGCCAGTATACAGAGCCCGTCAGGTACAAGTTGAAAGCGGCCAAAGTTTCACGGGCAAATGCTTCACCTGCGGAGAGGTCGGACACATGGCCCGTAATTGCCAATCGAGACGGAAACGTTCTAGATCACGCTCACCGGTAAGACCTCCAAAGCAAGTCAGATTCCAAAGTAGGGAATCAGAAAACGTTGAAAAGCCGTCGACAAACTAGATGGAGTCAGTCTCGAGGGGCTTGATCTGACTCCCACAACATGTAGCCCCAGAATCTTCGTTTCTCAGATGGCACGGAAAATCAACAGCCTAACTGTCGACAGCGTAGTAAATGGAAGAAAAATCGTGGTAACATTGGATACGGGTGCATCACATTCCATAATTAGAAGGGATCTCGTTCGGGGAATCGAGCCGCTTCTGGGAATAAGATTGCGTACGGCAACTGGAGATGATGCACCGGTACTGGGAAAAGTTACACGGAAAATAACTATCGGCACCACAACAGTGACGCACGAGTTTGTAGTTGCGGATATTGTGGACGAATTAATCTTAGGTGTGGATTTTATGATTCGGAATGGATTCACCCTAGATTTGAAATGCCGAATGTTGAAGTATGCGAACACCGAAATACCGTTATCCGTTGGTGAGGATAAGTATGGAGGTATCCGACAAGCCATTGTATCGCGGCGGACAAAAATCCCAGCAAAGTCAGAGGCAGTCATATGGTCCAAAATGGACGGAGATGTGGAGAAGAACAAGTTGTGGGTTGTGGAGACGGATGAAAAATTTGTACTGGATGACATCATCATTGGAAAAACCCTCGTAGAAGAACAGCAGAACAGAATAGTGCCAGTAAGAGTGGTCAATCTTGCAAATTCCGCTAAAACCATAGAGAAAGGACAGATAATTGGAAATTGCCGGGCAATTTCGGCAATTGTAAACTGTGAAAGCCAGCCTCGAGACACAAAAATTAAGATACCAGCTGATAAAAAGGTACTCGACGATCTCACGAAAGAATGGAGCAAAGACTTATCCACAGAGCAGAGGAGGACTGCCAGCCAACTTTTGGCAAGACATTGGTCAGTATTTGCTGAAAAGGGTAAAAACGAAGGCAGAACAAAGATGGTGAAACACACAATCAACACTGGTGATGCCAAACCCATTCGTCAAGCGTCAAGAAGAGTACCTCTGGCAAAGAGAGAAGAGGTGACTGTATTGCTGAAGGAAATGCATCAGAACAACGTCATAGAGCCATCAGCGAGCCCCTGGAGTTCTCCAGTGGTATTAGTCAAGAAGAAGGATGGCTCCACACGTTTCTGTGTAGATTATCGAAAACTAAATGAAATAACGAATAAAGATAGTTATCCATTACCTCGAATCGACGATACGTTGGACACACTTTCTGGTTCAAATTGGTTCTCAACGCTGGATTTACAAAGCGGATATTGGCAAGTGGCAGTAGACGAACAAGACAAGGAAAAGACAGCATTCAGTGCCGGCGATGGACTATGGCAATTTTTGGTGATGCCATTCGGACTGTGTAATGCTCCAGCTACATTTGAACGCTTAATGGAACATGTGCTAAAGGGTCTCCACTGGAAAACGTGTCTGGTGTACTTAGATGACATCATCGTTATGGGAAAGGACTTCAAGGACCACTTGAAGAATTTGGAAGAAGTATTGATGCGATTAGGAGCTTCAGGGTTGAAGCTGAGCGCAAAGAAATGCTCGTTCTTCAAGAAAGAAGTCAAGTACCTTGGACATAAAGTCACACCTGAAGGAGTACACACAGATCCAGATAAGATAGACTCAGTAAGGGAGTGGCCAAGACCAACTAGTTTGCATGAGCTACGCAGCTTCTTGGGTCTTTGCACCTATTACAGACGCTTTGTTCCAGGCTTTGCAGACGTGGCTGGTAGTCTGCATGCATTAACGAGGAAAAATTGTCCTTTTGAGTGGAAAAGCGAACAGGAGAAGGCATTCAACAGATTGAAAGAGCTATTGTGTACAGCTCCGATCCTTGCGTATCCAATTCCTGGCGAAAAATTTATTTTGGATACAGATGCAAGTGGATTCGGGATTGGAGGTGTCCTGTCGCAAGTTATTGACGGACATGAAAGAGTAATAGCCTACTTCAGCAAGATCTTATCAAAGGCAGAGCGAAATTACTGTGTAACACGGAGAGAACTTTTGGCGGTTATGCAGTGCGTGAAGCACTTTAACAAGTACTTGTATGGACAAAAGTTCTTGTTGAGAACGGATCACGCTGCTCTGCGCTGGCTATTACAGTTCAAAAATCCCGAAGGTCAGGTTGCGAGATGGATTGAGAGACTCCAAAGCTACGATTTCACAATAGAACATCGCAGAGGCGGAAACCACTGGAATGCTGATGCACTATCACGGCGTCCTTGCAGTATGGAATGTAAGCACTGTTCTAAAGCTGAAGGGAAAGAAGGAGTAGTCGATGTGCGCTTAATGGCTGTTTTACCAGACGATGAATGGACAGCGGAAAAGATAAAAGAAGAACAACGAAATGACCCAGATTTGGCAAAAATCGTATCAAGTAAGAGCGAAGGAAAACGGCCTGATTGGAACGAAATCTCGACTGAAAGCCCCATAACTAAAGCATATTGGGCTCAATGGAATAGCTTAAAGCTGCAAGATGGATGCCTATTCCGCCTGTGGGAGAGCGAAGATGGAAAAACCACGAAGAACTTGATTGTGGTACCCAAGGCAAGAATAAGCGAAATTCTCAAGGAATACCATAGTGGGCCAAGCGGAGGACATTTGGGAATAACAAAAACAGTCGAGAAAATTAAAACACGATTTTATTGGGTTGGTTGCCAGCAATCGGTGGTTGACTGGATTACTGCTTGTGAAAAGTGTACAGCTGCCAAGGGACCGAGCCGTCGCAGCCAGGGGAAGATGCATTTATACAACGTGGGAGCGCCATTTGAGCGTATTGCAATGGACATAGCAGGTCCGTTTCCAATTAGTGATTCCGGCAACAAATATGTTCTCGTCGTAATCGACTATTTTAGTAAATGGCCAGAAGTGTACCCCATTCCCGATCAAGAAGCTAAGACCGTTGCAGATGCATTTATCAATAATTGGGTCTGCAGATTCGGAGCTCCCCTCGAGTTGCACTCGGATCAAGGCAGAAATTTCGAGTCAGCAATATTCCGGGAAATGAGTGAATTGATGGGCATACGCAAAACTCGTACAACCCCTTTGCACCCACAATCCGATGGAATGGTTGAAAGATTTAATCGTACGCTTGAGGAACACCTAAGAAAAGTCGTGGACAGAAACCAGAAAGATTGGGACCAACACATACCCCTCTTCTTAATGGCATACCGATCGGCAACTCACGATACAACATCTACAACACCAGCTAAGGCTATTTTCGGTTGTGACATAAGATTACCTGCAGATCTGAAATTCGGTGCCTACTCATCTACGGAAGTTTCATGTAGCAGTTATGTAGCTGACAAACGAAGACAGCTGAATGAAATTCATGGAACCATCAGAAAGCGCACACAACTGATGAGTGATAAAATGAAAGCCAGATATGATCTACGAGCAAACTCCAAGGGATTTCAGGAAGGGCAGCTAGTTATGCTTCATAATCCGCAAAGGAAAAAGGGATTATCGCCAAAACTGCAAACACACTGGGAAGGCCCTTATAAGGTGATAAAGCGGCTCAACGATGTAGTATACCGCATCCAGTTGGCGAGAAAGGCCAGGAGGAAAATAAAAGTCGTTCATTTAGAGAGGTTATCTCCTTATAAAGGTTGCAGTACTATCCTTGTTCGGGACGAACAAGTTTAAGCGGAGGGCAGTGAAACGTGATAGCTCAGTGAAAAAGGATTGCATACTTTTAGGATCGAATAAAAGTTTATCCAAGAACCATCTGCCGGTAATATCAAAAAGAATATTCTCGACTTCTGTCGAAGTGGATAGAAGCTTCTAGAAACTACGAGAATAGCGTAGAAGTTTCTACACCAACCATTCGAAAACTATAAAAGCGACAAGACTGTTCAAACTCGAGGACAGTAGATCAGATACCGTAAAAGTGTGTGCATCTAGCATTATAATCAAAGCAGCAGTATTTGTAATTGTGCAAAGTGATGAAATTACTTATTAAATAAAGTGTTAAATAAAGTGCAAATCATAACTAAGTAAACTTTAAGCCTAATATTAAATGTGTAAATAGCAATAATTAAATAAAGCTAATTATTTTAATTTAACCAGCGATTGTTTGATTACTACACAATCCAGCGGTACGAGTCCGAGTAAAGAGAGTTAGAGGAATTGTCAGGAGGGCAATTTTGTAACAGAGTAAATTGTCAAGAGGGCAATTTCGTAACAATAATGAACAAAAAACAGATATAGTAAAAAAATTAATAGCAAAACAAAAGAAGGAATTAGAATTTCACAATAAAAAAAGGTTAAAAAAGCAATTTTATGCAGAAGATAAAATATTTTCTAAAGCAAAACATTATAGTAAGAAATTAGCCCCAAAGTACAATAATTAAAGAAAATTTTGATACACATCTTATTGACATTAAAAATTAAAAAAATCATAAAGATAACATTAGAAAACATATATCGGATTAAAAATGTTTGCAATTTATATAGCTTTATCAGGATTATTTGCTATATGCAACGCAGCAATCTTGGTTATTACAGATTTCCGTATATTCTCATTGAAGATGGTGAAGCAGCCATATTTGATACTTATGGTGAAATTTTTCACTTAACAAATTTAACATTATATGATGAAATACTAACAGACACAAATTCAATAGTACGGTCAATTCCAATCTCAGAAAACATTAGAAATTATATTGAAATTGATATTAAAATTTAATTTAATACTTCAAAGCTTGCTGAATCAACTAAAAATATATCATTTAAGCAAAAGAAGTTTAAACTTTTTGTGAACAATTTGGAAATGGATAGCCTGATTATGATGATTTTCATGATGCTCAATTAAAGCTCCAAGAAATTATTGAAAATAACAATAAACAATATGAAATTAACAAAAAAGTAATCGAAAAGGTAAAACATTTAATCGAACAAATTAATAAAGCCAATTTAAAAACAAATGAATACATCCACTTGAGTTTGCAAAGAAATAGAATTGTAATATTAGAGCTTTAAAATATTGAAACGTGATAAGCTCAGTGAAAAGGGATTGCATACTTTTAGGATCCCATCTGGAGAATGAGTGCCCCCTGTGACTCAAGATGCGAACTATTCGAATAATAGCTTATTCAAGAACCATCTGTCGGTAATATCAAAAAGAATATTCTCGACTTCCGTCGAAGAGGATAGAAGCTTCTAGATAATACGAGAATAGCGTGGAAGTTTCTACACCAACCATTCGAAAACTATAAAAGCGACAAGACTGTTCAAACTCGAAGACAGTAGATCAGAGATCGTAAAAGTGTATACATCAGGCATTTTAATCTAAGCAGCAGTATTAGCAGTATTTGTAATTTTGCAAAGTGATGAAATTCATTATTAAATAAAGTGATGAAATTACTTAGTAAATAAAGTGACTAATGGTTTGTGAAATAAAGTGCAAATAATAACTAAGTAAACTTTAAGCCTAATATTAAATGTGTAAATAACAATAATTAAATAAAGCTAATTATTTTAATTTAACCAGCGATTGTTTGATTACTACACAATCCAGCGGTACGAGTCCGAGTACAGATAGTTAGAGGAATTGTCAGGAGGGCAATTTTGTAACAGAGTAAATTGTCCGGAGGGCAATTTTGTAACAGAGTAAATTGTCAAGAGGGCAATTTCGTAACAATTGGTGTCAGAAGTGGGATTGTGTATCTGTAATAAACAATGGTTAAATTCGAAAAACTCAGATTGGAGCAGCTCAAGAAGGAGCTTGAGCGCTTAAATTTGCAAACACAAGGGCTTAAAGCGGAGCTGCAGGTGCGATTAAGAAGCGCTTTAGAGGAGCAGGGTATAGATGTTGATGAGCATGAATTCCAATGTGAAGAGCCAATGACATCTCGACACGAAGAAACACCGCAAGAAACTAACACGGGTAACTTTGACATGAGTGCACTTATCGGGCTAATAAAGATGCAGTTACAACAAAATTCTCAAGCAGCTGAAGAGAGGATCCAACAGCAGTTACAACAAAACGCTCTGGCAGCCGAAGAGAGGATGCAGCAGCGAGATGAAAAGATGCAGCAGCGAGATGAAAAGATGCAGCAGCGAGATGAAAAGATGCAGCAACAATTACAACAAAATGCTCAAACCGTCGAAAAGAGTGTTGCATCCGTCAAAGAGGACGTAGAAAAGAGTGCTGAATCGCTCAAACAAGCAGTCAAAGAGGATGTCAAAGAACAGTTACAGCAGAGTAAAATACAACTTACTCAACTAGTGGAAAAGAACTCACAGCAGATGAAAGAAATGTCCGAGATGGTAGACAGGAAGGTTTGTGAAATTGAGACACGGCAAGAATCGTTCGAAAAATCTTTAGTACAAAGGCAGAATGAATTTAAGCAACAAATAGAACAAAGAATTAATCTACTACAGGAAGGTGCATTGCCTGTGCCAGCTTTATCCTCAATAAAACTGAAGCCTCCTACCTATGATGGAACCACGACATTTAGTGTCTTCAGAATGCAGTTTGAGACTACCGCTAGCACAAATGGTTGGAGTGCTCGCGAAAAAGTGGCTGCATTAACCGTTTCATTGAAAGGTGCTGCCGCTGATGTGCTTCAAACTATCTCAGAAAGTGAGCGAGACTGCTATGAAAGCTTAATGAATGCCGTTCAGCGCAAGTATGGTAGTGAACACCGGAATCAGATGTACCAAGTAGAGCTACGAACACGTGTACAGAAGAGTGGTGAGTCTCTACAACAGTTTGCGGCGGAAGTGGAACGGTTGGCTCATCTTGCCTACCCAGGAGAGATCACTGAGAGGTGTATGATGGACACCTTTGTATATGGCATTCGCGATGCGGAGATAAAGCGTTCTGCAATAACTAATCCGAAAGCTACATATATGGAGACAGTAGCTAGCGCTTTGTTATCAGAGACAGCAGCATTGGTGTGTCGGTCAGAATGCACAGCCCGTCAGATAAGAGTCGAGAACAGACAAAGTTTCACGGGCAAATGCTTTACCTGCGGTGATGTGGGGCACATGGCTCGTGATTGTCAGTTGAGATGGAAACATTATGCAACACACGCTCCGGTAAGATTGCCAAAGCAAGACAAAGTCCGAATTAGGGAATCGGAAAAGATTGTCAAGCCGGGAAATGACCGGACTCCCACAACTGATGGCCCAAGAATCTTCGTTTCTCAGATGGCGCGGAAAAATAACAGCCTATCTGTCAACAGTGTAATAAGCGGAAGAAAAGTTATGGTAACATTGGATACGGGGTCATCACATTCCATAATCAGAAGGGATCTCGTTCGGGGAATCGAGCCGCTTCAGGGATTAAGTTTGCGTACGGCAACTGGAGATGATGCACCGGTACTTGCAAAACTTACACGGAAAATCACTATCGGCACCACAACAGTGAAGCACGAGTTTATAGTTGCGGATATTGTGGATGAAGTAATCTTAGGTGTGGATTTCATGATTCGGAATGGACTCACACTAGATTTTAAAAGCCGAGTACTGAAATATGCGAACACCCAAATACCGTTATTTATAGGTGATGATAAGTATGGAGCTGTTAAACAAGCCATTGTATCGCGACGGACAACAATCGCACCCAAGTCAGTTATACGGGCCAAAATGGGCGGAGATGTTGGGAAGCATAAGAGCCGAATCGTACCAGAAAAAGTAGTGAATATTTCAAATACCGCTGAAACCATAGCGAAAAAGAAGGTAAGGTGCCACAGAATTTCAGCAATTGTAAACTGTGAGAGGCAACCGCGAGTCACGAAAAGCAAGATACGAGCTAATACAAAGGTACCCGACGATCTAGCGAAAGAATGGTCTAAAGAGTCATATACAGTACTTCCATGCAGCAATTGTAAACCTAAAAAACGAGGACAGTTGAATGAAATTCATGGAAACAGCAGAAATCGTACGCAACTGATGAGGGATAAAAGGAAAGCGAGATATGATGTACGAGTAAACTCTAAGGGATTTCAGGAAGGGCAACTAGTTATGCTTCATAATCCGCAAAGGAAAAGTGGATTATCGCCAAAACTGCAAACACACTGGGAAGGACCTTATAAGGTGATAAAACGGATCAACGATGTTAGATACCGCATCCAGTGGACGAGAAATGTCAGGAGCAAAATGAAAGTCGTTCATTTAGAGAGAGTATCTCCTTATAAACGTTGCAGTACTATCCTTGTTCGGGACGAACAAGTCTAAGCGGAGGACAGTGAAACGTGATAGCTCAGTGAAAAGGGATTGCATACTTTTAGGATCCCATCTGGAGAATGAGTGCCCCCTGTGACTCAAGATGCGAACTATTCGAATAATAGCTTATTCAAGAACCATCTGTCGGTAATATCAAAAAGAATATTCTCGACTTCCGTCGAAGAGGATAGAAGCTTCTAGATAATACGAGAATAGCGTGGAAGTTTCTACACCAACCATTCGAAAACTATAAAAGCGACAAGACTGTTCAAACTCGAAGACAGTAGATCAGAGATCGTAAAAGTGTATACATCAGGCATTTTAATATAAGCAGCAGTATTAGCAGTATTTGTAATTTTGCAAAGTGATGAAATTCATTATTAAATAAAGTGATGAAATTACTTATTAAATAAAGTGACTAATGGTTTGTGAAATAAAGTGCAAATAATAACTAAGTAAACTTTAAGCCTAATATTAAATGTGTAAATAACAATAATTAAATAAAGCTAATTATTTTAATTTAACCAGCGATTGTTTGATTACTACACAATCCAGCGGTACGAGTCCGAGTACAGATAGTTAGAGAAATTGTCAGGAGGGCAATTTTGTAACAGAGTAAATTGTCCGGAGGGCAATTTTGTAACAGAGTAAATTGTCAAGAGGGCAATTTCGTAACAATTGGTGTCAGAAGTGGGATTGTGTATCTGTAATAAACAATGGTTAAATTCGAAAAACTCAGATTGGAGCAGCTCAAGAAGGAGCTTGAGCGCTTAAATTTGCAAACACAAGGGCTTAAAGCGGAGCTGCAGGTGCGATTAAGAAGCGCTTTAGAGGAGCAGGGTATAGATGTTGATGAGCATGAATTCCAATGTGAAGAGCCAATGACATCTCGACACGAAGAAACACCGCAAGAAACTAACACGGGTAACTTTGACATGAGTGCACTTATCGGGCTAATAAAGATGCAGTTACAACAAAATTCTCAAGCAGCTGAAGAGAGGATCCAACAGCAGTTACAACAAAACGCTCTGGCAGCCGAAGAGAGGATGCAGCAGCGAGATGAAAAGATGCAGCAGCGAGATGAAAAGATGCAGCAGCGAGATGAAAAGATGCAGCAACAATTACAACAAAATGCTCAAACCGTCGAAAAGAGTGTTGCATCCGTCAAAGAGGACGTAGAAAAGAGTGCTGAATCGCTCAAACAAGCAGTCAAAGAGGATGTCAAAGAACAGTTACAGCAGAGTAAAATACAACTTACTCAACTAGTGGAAAAGAACTCACAGCAGATGAAAGAAATGTCCGAGATGGTAGACAGGAAGGTTTGTGAAATTGAGACACGGCAAGAATCGTTCGAAAAATCTTTAGTACAAAGGCAGAATGAATTTAAGCAACAAATAGAACAAAGAATTAATCTACTACAGGAAGGTGCATTGCCTGTGCCAGCTTTATCCTCAATAAAACTGAAGCCTCCTACCTATGATGGAACCACGACATTTAGTGTCTTCAGAATGCAGTTTGAGACTACCGCTAGCACAAATGGTTGGAGTGCTCGCGAAAAAGTGGCTGCATTAACCGTTTCATTGAAAGGTGCTGCCGCTGATGTGCTTCAAACTATCTCAGAAAGTGAGCGAGACTGCTATGAAAGCTTAATGAATGCCGTTCAGCGCAAGTATGGTAGTGAACACCGGAATCAGATGTACCAAGTAGAGCTACGAACACGTGTACAGAAGAGTGGTGAGTCTGTACAACAGTTTGCGGCGGAAGTGGAACGGTTGGCTCATCTTGCCTACCCAGGAGAGATCACTGAGAGGTGTATGATGGACACCTTTGTATATGGCATTCGCGATGCGGAGATAAAGCGTTCTGCAATAACTAATCCGAAAGCTACATATATGGAGACAGTAGCTAGCGCTTTGTTATCAGAGACAGCAGCATTGGTGTGTCGGTCAGAATGCACAGCCCGTCAGATAAGAGTCGAGAACAGACAAAGTTTCACGGGCAAATGCTTTACCTGCGGTGATGTGGGGCACATGGCTCGTGATTGTCAGTTGAGATGGAAACATTATGCAACACACGCTCCGGTAAGATTGCCAAAGCAAGACAAAGTCCGAATTAGGGAATCGGAAAAGATTGTCAAGCCGGGAAATGACCGGACTCCCACAACTGATGGCCCAAGAATCTTCGTTTCTCAGATGGCGCGGAAAAATAACAGCCTATCTGTCAACAGTGTAATAAGCGGAAGAAAAGTTATGGTAACATTGGATACGGGGTCATCACATTCCATAATCAGAAGGGATCTCGTTCGGGGAATCGAGCCGCTTCAGGGATTAAGTTTGCGTACGGCAACTGGAGATGATGCACCGGTACTTGCAAAACTTACACGGAAAATCACTATCGGCACCACAACAGTGAAGCACGAGTTTATAGTTGCGGATATTGTGGATGAAGTAATCTTAGGTGTGGATTTCATGATTCGGAATGGACTCACACTAGATTTTAAAAGCCGAGTACTGAAATATGCGAACACCCAAATACCGTTATTTATAGGTGATGATAAGTATGGAGCTGTTAAACAAGCCATTGTATCGCGACGGACAACAATCGCACCCAAGTCAGTTATACGGGCCAAAATGGGCGGAGATGTTGGGAAGCATAAGAGCCGAATCGTACCAGAAAAAGTAGTGAATATTTCAAATACCGCTGAAACCATAGCGAAAAAGAAGGTAAGGTGCCACAGAATTTCAGCAATTGTAAACTGTGAGAGGCAACCGCGAGTCACGAAAAGCAAGATACGAGCTAATACAAAGGTACCCGACGATCTAGCGAAAGAATGGTCTAAAGAGTCATATACAGTACTTCCATGCAGCAATTGTAAACCTAAAAAACGAGGACAGTTGAATGAAATTCATGGAAACAGCAGAAATCGTACGCAACTGATGAGGGATAAAAGGAAAGCGAGATATGATGTACGAGTAAACTCTAAGGGATTTCAGGAAGGGCAACTAGTTATGCTTCATAATCCGCAAAGGAAAAGTGGATTATCGCCAAAACTGCAAACACACTGGGAAGGACCTTATAAGGTGATAAAACGGATCAACGATGTTAGATACCGCATCCAGTGGACGAGAAATGTCAGGAGCAAAATGAAAGTCGTTCATTTAGAGAGAGTATCTCCTTATAAACGTTGCAGTACTATCCTTGTTCGGGACGAACAAGTCTAAGCGGAGGACAGTGAAACGTGATAGCTCAGTGAAAAGGGATTGCATACTTTTAGGATCCCATCTGGAGAATGAGTGCCCCCTGTGACTCAAGATGCGAACTATTCGAATAATAGCTTATTCAAGAACCATCTGTCGGTAATATCAAAAAGAATATTCTCGACTTCCGTCGAAGAGGATAGAAGCTTCTAGATAATACGAGAATAGCGTGGAAGTTTCTACACCAACCATTCGAAAACTATAAAAGCGACAAGACTGTTCAAACTCGAAGACAGTAGATCAGAGATCGTAAAAGTGTATACATCAGGCATTTTAATATAAGCAGCAGTATTAGCAGTATTTGTAATTTTGCAAAGTGATGAAATTCATTATTAAATAAAGTGATGAAATTACTTATTAAATAAAGTGACTAATGGTTTGTGAAATAAAGTGCAAATAATAACTAAGTAAACTTTAAGCCTAATATTAAATGTGTAAATAACAATAATTAAATAAAGCTAATTATTTTAATTTAACCAGCGATTGTTTGATTACTACACAATCCAGCGGTACGAGTCCGAGTACAGATAGTTAGAGAAATTGTCAGGAGGGCAATTTTGTAACAGAGTAAATTGTCCGGAGGGCAATTTTGTAACAGAGTAAATTGTCAAGAGGGCAATTTCGTAACAATATTGTTACGAAATTGCCCTCTTGACAATTTACTCTGTTACAAAATTGCCCTCCTGACAATTCCTCTAACTCTCTGTACTCGGACTCGTACCGCTGGATTGTGTAGTAATCAAACAATCGCTGGTTAAATTAAAATAATTAGCTTTATTTAATTATTGTTATTTACACATTTAATATTAGGCTTAAAGTTTACTTAGTTATGATTTGCACTTTATTTAACACTTTATTTAATAAGTAATTTCATCACTTTATTTAATAATGAATTTCATCACTTTGCACAATTACAAATACTGCTGCTTTGATTATGATGCACACAACGGTCTCTGATCTACTGTCTTCGACTTTGAACAGTCTTGTCGCTTTTATAGTTTTCGAATGGTTGGTGTAGAAAATTCTACGCTATTCTCGTATTTTCTAGAAGCTTCTATCCACTTCGACAGAAGTCGAGAATATTCCCTTTGATATTACCGACGGATGGTTCTTGAATAAGCTTTTATTCGAATAGTTCGCATCTTGACTCACAGGGGGCACTCATTCTCCAGATGGGATCCTAAAAGTATGCAATCCCTTTTCACTGAGCTATCACGTTTCAATATTATTCGAACAATAACATTAGCTATACTTAAAACTTTTAAATATAGGGTGTTTTTTTAGACGTGTGTGGTTTTCAAGCAGAAATAAAACGCATATATATAATTTACTGTTATAGCCAAGAATTTAGCTTTATTAAAAAGGCAAGGGTTTGCCATTATGTTTTAAAAATGATTTCGGGCAAGTGGCCGCCGCGGCTGCCTCGAATAAATTCCAGCCGAGAGGCCTAATTTCCGACCACTTTTTGCAGCAATTGGGGCCGTATGCCGGCAATAACGCGCCGAATATTCTCTTCCAAGTCTAAAAAAACACCCTTTACATTAACTTAAGATGAAACAGATGTAAAAATAATTATATTTAATGAACATAAGGATATTTCCTTGATTGATTTGTTAAACGAATCTGAATTTAAAATTTATCAAAGTAAAAACACAATTGTAATTCTTATAAAATATCTTATAATAAAACAAATATGTAAAAGAGTGCCACATAATAATGAAAAACTTTATGTTGCAAAATTGGTTTAGATAAGACCCAGAATAAAAAGTTTCAGCCTAAACATAAAGTTTTCAAAATGGTTGGCTACTTTCTAAATGCAAAGGCGTATAGAATATATGATCCAGAGACTCATCAAGTGGTAGAAAAGAGTGAGGTTTGATTTGATGAAGGAATTCATGAAGGTTTCGAAATAGTAGACCTTGGTGAGCACATGAAATGTGCAACTAATATGGATGGCAGCAACTTTCTGGTGATCAAGCTGTAAAAGGTGAAAAAGAAAACGATGGCACTGAATATGAAAGCCTGGATGAAGTCATCAGCGAAGAGAAACGAGCTCCAATTGTTGGACCAGGTAGACCGAAAATCATCCATAACGGAAAACCTGGTAGACCGAGGAAATACGATGCAAGTTATAGGCGTAATTAAGATTGCAGAAAGTGCTACAGCAGTTTCTAATAATGAGCATTCGAAGGAATGGAAAGCAGTTATGCAAAAAGAATACGATGCTGTGTGGGGTGTTTTGTTTTGAAGCGAGACAGAGATGGTAACGTCGATAAGTTCAAAGCGTGTTTAGTGGAGAAAGGTTGTAGCCAGCAATTTGGGTTAGATTATAGTGATACGCTCTCACCTGCAATAAGATATGCAACTATTCTCTACCGCATGTTAATATCTCTAGCGGTGGAGCATAAGTTATACCTTCATCAAATGAATGTTTGTCCCGCTTACCTGAATCAGTGAACTTCACGATTTAGTATATATGAGACAACCTGAAGATTTTACTAGCAAAAAATATCCAAATAAATAAAAAATATCTAAATAAAACAATATACAGTCTGAAGCAATTAGGACGTGAGTGGAACGCTAAGCTTATGTCAATGGGCTTTACACCATGTGAGAGCGAACCATGTTTATATAGACAACAAGACAACATTATCAACTTAATAGCTGTGTACTTTGTTGACATTATTGTTGCTAGTAACTTTAAAGAAGATTTAAGGCACAGATTGCAAGCAGATTTGAATGCGTCGACAAGGTCATCTAAATTATTTTCTGGGAATACAAATCGATCGTGAAGGAGAATAAGGTGCAATTTCTCTCAACCAGATGCATTACATAAAGGATCTTGTCAAGAATCAAGATAGGGAAAATTGTAGGCCAGACTCCACCCCTTTAGATACGGGATTTCAGATGGGATGTTACAACGATGAATGTGTAAAAATTGATCCGACAGAGTATGAATCAATTATAGGTACTATAATGTATCTAGCGATGTCGACTTGCCCTGACATCTTGCACTCGGTAGCGAAGTTGGCTCAACGTAATACAAATCCACATAAAGAATATGTAGCGGTATAAAGCATATGAGGTGTGATCAAAAAATAACCGTTATTTTCATCTTTTCGTGAGTTACGTATGTTCGATGTTCGCATTTTTTTTCTGTTAGTTGGTACACATGTCTGTTATATATGTTGGCAATACCAACCATTTTGGATTGTCAGTTTGTTTTTGACAGATAAAAAGGTTAGTCGTGTTTTGGTGTGCTCTTCGATTTTGTACTATTCGAAAAAATGGATCAAAGAAACTGTATTCAGTTTTGTGTAAAAAATGAAATTAAATGCGCAAGGACATTTGAAATGTTGACTGTGGCCTTTGGCGAGTCTACTATGAGCAGAACACAAGTTCAATTGTGGTATAACCGGTTTAAGGAAGACCGAGAAGATGTCAATGACGATGCTCGTCCTGGTCGCCCGAGCATGTCAACAACCGATGAAAATATTGACGCAGTGAAGAAAATGATTTTGGATAATCGTCGAATCACTATCAGAGAGGTTGCTGATGATGTTGGCATATCGTTCGGCTCATGCCAAGCAATTCTTACGGATGTTTTAGGCATGAAACGGAGCTGTTGGCGATACCAAAAAAAGCGTTTCAGAAGTGTTTCGAGGATTTGGAAAAAACGCTGGCATAAGTGTATTATATCTGAGGGGAATTACTTTGAAGGGGACAAGATAGTTGTTGATGAATAAATAAATACTTTATTTTTTGATCACACAATAACGGTTATTTTTTGATCACACCTCGTATTTTGAGATGTTTGTCTTATCCAGAATGTAAAACCTGCTATAGTCTACGTCGATGCCGATTAGGGCAGAAACTTGTTAGACAGAAAATCATATACAGGGTATGCATTCTTTATGGCAGGCTCTTTATTCTCGTGGGAATCTAAAAGATCAGAAAGTGTAGCTCTTAGCAGCACCGAAACAGAATGTGTGGCTCCAGCCACAGCTGCAAAATAAGCAATTTATCTGAAGAAACTGCTAAAAGAGATATTTTTAAAAAATTTGATTATCCAAAAGAAATCTTTGGTGATAATATAAGTGCGTAGCAGTTAGCGAAGAACCTTACTTACCATGCCCGAAGCAAGCATATTTATATTAAGTACAATTTTATAAGAGATATTGTAAAAGGACAATGTATTGATTTAAAATATGTTCCTACAAATGAAAATGTGTCTTTACCAAGAATTTAAGTAAAGTAAAACATGAAGATTTTGTAAAATCAATGGGCATCATTTAATATTTAAAAAAAAATGTTTTTAATGTTAACTTGTATAATGTGTTTAAGTAATATTATAATAAAATTTTTGTAACTTTAACAATCCATTCGTGTTGAAGAGGAGTGTTGAAATGTAATTAAAAAGTAGTAACTTCAACTCAAATGGCAACACTACAACATTGTTCCATTTCTCTTTTTATAATAATTTCTTAGTCTGAAATAAAGCCTCTAATGAAGTAGACGTGTCGACTTTTTACTGAGCAAGGGAAAAAACTTCAACAATTAGATAGATTCCATTTTCAAGTATTCACTGCCAAAAACTTAAAATAAGATAAAGCAATTTTTAGGATTTGTTGGATTTTATCGGAAATTTATTAGGGACTTTTTAAAATTTCCAAACCTTTAACTTGCTGCCTTTACTTTGACTACCGATGCATCAAATGTGGCTCTTGGAGCTGTTTTAAGGCAACAGCGTCACCCTGTTTTCTTTGCAAGTCGCACTCTTAATGAACACGCGTTACATTACCCCACAACGGAGAGAGATTTGCTGGCTGTTATTTGGGCAACCAAATATTTCCGTTCATATTTATATGGTAAAAAATTTGTCATAAATAGCGACCTTCGACCTCTTTAATGGCTCCACAATTGGAAGGAACCAAACGCCAATATGCAAAGGCGGAAATGGAAACTTAATGAGTTTGATTTTAATTTGAAATACTTACCGGGAAACGAAAAACGCCAAAAATCAACAGGATTACGCTTTATCATGTCCAACCACCGCTGGGAAGTGGTCTGTCGAACTCGTTTTTGTTCGACACTGAGCAAACGCGGCACCCATCTTGCCGATAGCTTTTTCATATGCAAATGTTCATGCAAAATGTTGAACACACTCTCACGCACCTTGACTCTGCGATCATTCATAACGATATCGAGGATTTTCTTGATATTTTCTTCAGAATTCACCTCTTTTGGCCTTCCTGTTGATGGTATTGTTGCAGTGCTTGTTCGGCCGCGTTTAAATTCAGCAATCCAATATTTTACCATGTAATCTGACGGAGCAGACTCACCGTAATGTTTATCGAGCTTTTCTTTTGTCTCTTTCGCCGTTTTCCCTTTCAAATAATAGTGTTTAATCACTGCACGAAATTCGCTATTTTCCAATTTTCAAGAAACACAAAAGTTGCTTACTTCAAACGACTGCAGCAAATAAACTAATCGATGAATTTGGGTGAAATTTTAACAGCTGACGTTTGACAGATCGCAATTTCTAAAAAAAAAAGTTTTTGTATTTGTGCTATTATTATATTACTATATTATTACAATTTTTCTTCATTGTAACTCATGATACATTAAACAGAAATTGTTAACTGGAATTAAAGTACTAAACGCAATAAGGATATTGCAATTTTTTTTGTGGTGGGAAGAGTGACATATGTACTAATTTGTTGTACTAATGATATGCTCGCCTTCCACTACATTTTGTCTCTTAAGAGTGTGAGAGTTTGAAGCTACGCTTAAAGCAGTCTGCAGTCAATGGTCGAGTTGCAATAGTTAATTTAAAGACTTGTTCCTGTAACGTGCTATTTAATAAATTAACTAAATGTATATTATTTTATATAAATTAAAACGAGTACAGAAGTCTAAAGTCGGGTTAGACCGACTTCGAAATACCCTTTACCTTTTCTTGTGCGTGCAAGTTCAACAATGGGGATATTTTCTTCATAAATCATCATTAGGAGCACACTAACGGTAATTTTTGGTAGGATACCTTTAAATGATTATATCGACACCTTTTCTTATGTATGGCTTTGTAGTGTCAATATAACCACTAATATAAAATTTTGTCCAAAAATATTGTATAGGTCGCAAGTTATAATAATATGTGAATAGTGGGCGTGGCTGTAGAAATAACACGCCTATTTTTTGTCTGGTGTTTAAGGTTAGTAACCGCAACATTCCTGTGAAATTTTTTTGATAAATCTTTAATAGGAACACAGTAATAATTTTTGGCTAACTGTGGGCGTGGCAGTTGTATTATGATATCCATATTCTGCACACACACACTATCATGGACCCCATGTATATTTCTGCAAATTTGTATTCCGCTGGCATCAATACGAGCATTGGTAGGATAATTTAAATTTTAGACCCGAAACTTCCTTATATCAAAAGTGGGCGAGTCTTTTCTCTGATCAGCCCCATTTATTGCAGATAGCTGTATAATATCCACATGTTCCTTCCCGTAAAATTTCGTCCGTAAATCTCTACCAGATCTTAAGTTATTAATATTTGTTAATAGTGGGCGTGGTAGTTAACCGCCCCCTTTCTGCTCAGTGTTTAGTAGGACCCACATCTCCATAACTGCCAAATAATGTCGCGGTTCCGTCAATTGGACAGAAGTTATAGTCATTTTAGAAAAGGTGAAAAAAGTTCCTTATATGGGAGGTAGGCGTGGTCTTTGTCCAAATCGCCCCATATAGCAATCTGGTTCTGTATCTTTGTCCAGGCTACACTTTTGCAAAATTTCATTAACATAGCTCTAACGGTGTAGAAAAAAAGAGGCCACAGACGGACAGACGGACGGACAAAATAAAAATTGCTTAGAAATTGATTCTGATAATATCTGTATATGTAGATATGTCCATACCTACCATGCCTCCTACTCGAAATTGCAACCCCTCTCAAAAGCACAAAATTTGTATACCCAATTTACCTTTTTTAAAGGTAAAGGGTATAAACATATATTCGTGAACTTATACTTATACCTTTCTCCCGACCAATTCGAAACTATCGTACACAAATATATCCTTAACAATATTTCCAAATTCGGAAAAAAAGATTTTAAATGGTGCGTTAAAATTTGTCGGTATAATGTTGGCACTGTTGTATTGGATCTATTTTGTATTTGTTTTAAATGCAAACACTCGTTCAATAATTCATTTTGATCTATTTCTTTCTGATACAGATTTGCCAAGATTTTGCATTTGTTGTCCTAATCAGGGCCGATATTGAACCTAGTGTGCTCAAAAATGAAAAGAGATTTCCAAGTTTTTCGGATACTTCATAACGTTTGGACATATCGAAACTCAATGTATCTAAAATTGGTAAAACGTTTCGGCTTCAAACTTTTTGCTATCTTTTGAAACCATTTCTTCTCTTTCGCCATTATATCATGATTTTTGAACACTCCGTTTTTGTTCGTTTTTGTACATCGTAGTACTCTCGTTAGGGAATTTTTTTTTTAATTCATATTTTTCTTTATTGGATCTTCTAATTTAATTTAGAGCAAACAATAATTTAACAAAGTTTAAATAAAGTTCATATATACAAACACAAAAAGTTTACAGTTTTTCAAAACTCGTTACCACTGCTTCGAGCGAAATTAGTTTTCAAAGTTTTTTACAAGTTTATTCTTAATAATACTGAATGTTCATATAATTATTTCAAATTAAATGCAATTTTAGAGTATCCTTCCTTCTAAGTCGGATGTAGCCTTTATTTTGTAATAAATTTCTGGCTAAAATGTATGGGTGCTTTCCAAGTTTAGAACTATAGCTTTTAGATAGGTGTGATATCTCGTTAAATACCGTCGGGATATTTAAATCCTTGAGGATATTTGAGTTTTTCATGTACCAAGGGGCTTTGTGCGAAAGACTTTTGATTGAGCCCCGTGGTAGTTTCGCAACATTGGATGGACACGTTGTGCCCCAGAGGTGGAAACCGTAAGTCCATATAGAGTTTATAATAACTTTTTAGAGTAAGACCTTGAAATCCAGTTTGAGTCTGGATTGCCTATTAAGAAGCCAGTTTAACTCAATCATATTTAATTTTATTTCCATGATTTTGGTGCTGATGTGTTTTGACCATGTTAGTTGGCGATCAAGGTGTATTACTAAATATTTTGTATCGGAGCACTGAAAGATAGGCTTCAAGTTTATCTCTACTGGGGCGCTAGTTTTTTTATATAATGTAAATGTTAAATGGGAAAATTTCGACAAGGCTTTACGTTCGTATATGTCAAACATTTCTCAGAATGACGCGAATAACTGTTGAAAATGAACAACTATTAAACACAGCTTTCTTATATTATACTTTAACTCATCTTTTTCATATACACGAATGTCCACTATAATGAATTAATAAAGCTTCTTGTTCCACAACTGTCGGAATTAGATACACGCGTTTTTAATTCTTCTCACAGCAAATTAACTTCTTAACAATGAACCAAGAAAAGTTCATTCCTCAGAAATTATTGGTGTAATATCATTATCATATGACTATATACATATATACATATTTTAACATAGGGATTGGAAGATTATAACATTTTCGAATATATTACCGATTAAATATATTTAAAAAAGTATATTGAATTCCATTTTATATGCATTTTGTGATTTTTTTTTTATTTAGTATGTCAAATCATATAAAAACGTTCCCCTTAACTTTTGCCATATTCTCCCATTATGCGCCTCAACGGCGGTGGCGTTGTACGTATGTATGTATATGCATTTAAAGGCTTGGCTTTGACGCTATCTAATTGGAACTGACACACATTGCTAAAACAAACTTTTCGAACGCAACACAAAATCCACAATTTTGAATGCATTTTAGGTTTAGTTTTTTGTGGCTGACGCCGCTAAAAGTTAAAGCTATTTTATGTCCAAGCAACTATTTCAAGTTATTTTCCCAATACTTGAATTTTTAACAGTTCATTTCCACCGAACAATCTCCATTTTCAGCAAAAGTAGTTAAACCACAACAATCATAACGACGGACTTTTAATTTCGGAAATTATTTGGTAATCGGTGCATAAGCGAACATTTGATACATACGAAATAGCTGCAGAACGAGCCGGTTCGCCGGCTGGCTGGTCATGGATCCAATACAGTTAGTAGTGGCTTTGTCGTTGTAGTGTAGCAATTACTTATAATTTTTAGAAAAATTTTGTTTTTTCTATAAATTATTACCTACTATAACTTTTTATTCCTTAACATCAATTTTTAAGAAATTGTATAACTGGTGATTGCCATGTGTACAAACACACATATCTGCATTCTATCCAAATTGTCCTTAAATCATTAAAAACTTTCTTCGATTATTGAGCGGCAATTTCTTCTTCGACTAAAGGATTAAAATATTCGAATAATAGCCCCACCATTTAGTTCGACTACATATTAGTTCTAAATGAATATCAAATATTAGACAGATGTTTTCTTATATTTTTGCATTTGGTGATCAAATAGAAAAATACGAGTATACACCATGAAAGCAAGATGAAAAATTGCCGCACATATCTTTTTTGACAAATGTATGGAATATGTGCATAGGTATAAATAAATATGTATGTCCAAAAAATGCTATCTTGCGGGAATTATCACAAGAAAAATTTAACAGCACTTAAGCAAAGTTAGATAAGGGTTGCGTATTAAGAAATTTCACTTCCCCGTTATAACAAAAATTTAGCTGGTCTTTTAAACTGAAATAGCCCCGAGACAGAAAAGGGAACCAGTGCGATTCCCTGATGAAAAGCGGTGTTGCTAATGAGGGTGCCAAAAATGGACGAAATCAAAGTAGCTATTTTTCTTAACCCCATTGGCGCCAACTTACTCGTCACAAATACTAACCATGGGAAATATCGGCTATGACGAACCGGTCTTTTTTTATAAACGAAAACAAGAGAAGGATTTACGACAACTGTCGGAGGCATGAAATTGAAATTAAATGTTAAATTTTTCTTGTGATAATTCCCGCAAGATAGCATTTTTTGGACATACATATATATATATATATATATATATATATATATATATATATATATATATATATATATATATATATATATATATATATATATATATATATATTTATATATATATATATATATACGAGTATATATATATAATATGAACTAAGCGACAAACTTATCAATTTAAACATATTGTGAGCTGTGAATCGTATATGCAGAATAGCATTACTGGAGAAAACAAGGCCATTTGAAGTTCATATAGAAGCAACGGCGTGACGAAGGAGTATAGAGAAAGGTGGTTTATATTTGCATAGCATTAATAATGTTCGAAAAAATGTGAGTCGTTATTATACTCCTATTAACTTCAAATTAGCTACAGGTTCCTCGATAAATATTTTATCATATAAATTTTTAATATAATCTCAATTTACGATGAATTTGGTCGCATACTGCAATCTTCTTGAAGCTATACAAACTTTTTCCGAAGGTACAGTAAGGTAAAAAAGAAGCTATAATAGTATAACATTAGCTCAAAATTGGTTTGTAATTACAACAGAATCAGTGGTTTTCCGACGTTTCATGTTTATTATTGTTAATGAAATTAATAAATTTGTGTATGGAACAGAAACTGGAAAAATGAGACCTTAAGCAAAAAGATCGTGTCGAAGGTTTCGGGTGTTTTTCTAAGGAATTAAGCTTGAGAACTTGCCTCTCTATTCCTCTAACTGCTAGACTTGCTTGCAAAATTCCTTTTGCGATTGATAAAATTGAAAAAAATATTTCAAAGACGATACAAATCGGTGTACTTGACCCGGTTAAATATCCAAAGAATTGTGTTAATAATTTAATAGTCGTCGAAAACCTAATGGGGCCTCAAGACTGTGTATATACCCAAAATAAGGCTCTAGTGCATAAACGGTATATAATTCCGGAAGCTGGAATTGTTTTCATCCAAGTTTTGTAATATGAAATACATTTCTGTTTTAAATATGAACCAAATTAACTGTTGTGGAGACATTTCTCGTAACAATTCGATGGTTTCTCTAGAAATACAACATGTGGCGCCGTTTTGTTGGAACCACATGTTCACCAAACCATTGGCATACAATTCTGGTCTAAAAAAGTTTTTTTTATCATATCACGATAACGTTCACCATTGACTGTAACAGCTCAACCTTTCGGATTTTCGTAAAAATATAGTCGAATGACCCCTCCAGCCCAAATTGCACACCATACCGTCACTTTCAAGGGGTGTAATGGTGATTGATGAATTATTTGAGGATTCTCTACTGCCCAGAACTAGCTGTTTTGTTTGTTTACGTGTCCACATAAGTGGAAATGAGATTCGTCACTCACAATTACGATATATTAATATATAGTATTTGGTCACTAGAACCTGAAGTAGAGCTTATAGAAATAAAAGATAATCTTCAAGAGACAGGATTGACATTAAAATCTGTTTTACTGTTTAATATTAAGAATGTGGAGACAGTTCCGCAACCACTTTTCTGAATAGAGCTTGAACGAAGAAATATTACTGTAAAACAAAATGAATAACCCCATTTACAACCTACGATAGCAAAGCCTGAGACAGGCAACGAAGCTACTCAATTGGAAGTATCCC
Source organism: Clusia tigrina (assembly GCA_920105625.2). Lineage (NCBI taxonomy): Eukaryota > Metazoa > Arthropoda > Insecta > Diptera > Clusiidae > Clusia > Clusia tigrina. The sequence continues at coordinate 153,599,470 of OV050031.1, read as the reverse complement.
GCTGGGTGAGGAAAGATGGTAAGGCTATGTCAACAATTATTCTGTGCGCAACTCCATTGCAAATAGTGCATATAAAAAACAGCAAAACGTCAAAAGCAGCTTGGACTATATTAAAAGAGATTCATCAGCCAAAAGGGCCTATTCGCAAAGTCGAATTATTCAAGCAGCTATTGTCTTTGAAGATAGACGAAAACGAATTTATTCAGCAGCACATTTGCAAGTTCACGTCAACAGTCGAAAAACTAGCCGAAATCGGAATTACTCTTCAAGAGTAGCTATTCGTAATAATGCTATTGGCAAGTTTGGCTAAAAGCTACGAAACTTTTGTGGTTGCGTTAGAAACGCGTGATGATCTTCCTAAGCTAAGTGCGCTGAGAGTCAAATTGACTACCCTCTGCAGCGTCGCAAAACAAACAGTAACGAAATTGCTAATGCTGACAGTAGCGTAGAAGCGTTTATGTTTAGAATGAACAACGGAAACAATCAGAATTTTGTCAAAAAGTGCAACAACAAGACTAATAAAACAGTTATGCGCAAACCTACTAGCAAAGAAGACAAAGAAAAGACATTCAATTCCCTCCAAATTTATTTACCGTTCCGACCATTTTTTTTGGTCACACGTATAGTGTATGTGAATTTATTGTCTTTGTTGTAAAAATATTCCATATCCCTGTAGTGAAAATTATAGGCAGTCTTCAAAATGTACTACTAAATTTAATAGTAAAAAATCAAGTGGTTAATTTACTAGTTCAAAACTAATTTATAAGTTAACCGTTACTGACTTTTGCGGCACTTCATTGCCGTGTACACGTATACTAAATTTTTCCTTTCTTGTCAATTTAATAAAAAAGGAAGTAAAGACAAACATTGGAATTTGAAGAAAAACAGTTATTTTTATAATTTCAAGCACTTTTTGTAATTCCTCAATTTAGAGATAAATCTTCAAGTTAACACGTGTTTTAAAATATCCGCAAAGTGTCCGCAAAGAAGAGTGGAAATGAGGCACCATGAATTAACATGCTGAATTAATGTTGAGTACACATTATTATATTATGTACATACATACATATATATGAATTTAACATATAATTATGAGTTTTACTAGTATTTTACATGTCGAGTACACATTATTATAATATGTATATATGAATTTCACATATAATCTGAGTTTTACTAGTACTTTAACTAGTTGGTTTCACTGCTGGGATGTTGTCTAAAATTGCGAATATTCGGAGAAAAAAATCAGAAGAAAACAGGGCTACGTTTAATTTAAACTTTTAGGGGGTCACTTCATTTGTATTTTAAAAAGAACTGCGAAACTTCTAAAAAGAAACTAAAATAATAAATAAAAAAAAATTGTATTATTTAATTTGGAATTGAAAACTCAAATGTTAACAAGTTCTTTTCATAAATTATAACTATTCGTAATGTAAAATCTGATCCAATTGCTTTCCATTTACACTTCTGTTCACTGTAAACGCACCATAGTAATCATAAGATGTAGAATAATAATTATTTGGTTTTTTGACATAATATTATACTACTAATAACTAAAATAATTAATAAAAATTCATTTATATTAAAATGGGGTCCGACTGCCCCAGTAGTACCCCAAGCGTGATTTATATGCATGGCCATGAACGAATGAAAGTGCACAGGGGACAGTAAAAATATTAGAATTTGGAACAGAAGGAGACAAAAATTAAGAAATTGACGGTCAAAAGAAAATTCAACATTTTTACAGTATTCTCACAAATAACAACAGTTTCAATAATCTCAGAAAAATCTTCAAAATAGGTCAAAAATGCAGCTAAACGAATTAAGTAAACGGCTTTATGCTTTTAATTAAACAGAGGTAGTGTTTCTTTCTTTAATAATGACGAAAACAATTTTTTATTTTGTCGAATTAATTTTTTTACTTAAACGCAAGTTGGATATTTCGACTTGTGGATCTTGAGGGTTCATTGACAATGAGAAATTATCAACAGAATTTGGTGTTTTCAGTTATTTTGAGAAGTTAAGTGAATTGAGGAATGACGAAAGTTAGAGTTAAGGGGGGTGCACTGTATTTTTACCACTAGATACATCAATTTGAAAACCTCCTCACACTAGCAGAACTCGCACAAATACATTCATATCAACTGTCTATTCTTGTATATTCTTTGCTACTAGTTTGAAATGCTACAACTACGGTGGAAAAGGCCATTAGGCAGCGCAGTGCAAAGTAAAAGAGAAGAGGACAGACCAAACACAAGCATCGTCTCAGTCTTAAACTCAAATGCTCTTAAAATCTTAATATGTGGTGTGTCGACACACCCCTTCACATTTATGTGACGAAAACATTTGTATGGCAGACAAGAAAAGTGTAAAAGCAGAAAGCATTGGGAACGTTCGCATAAAAACTGGTACTATTTATATCGAGCTAAACGACGTTCTTTTTGTGCCACACTTATGTTGTAATTTTATGTCTGTTGGAAAAGCATTAGCAAATAATTACTCTGTGGAATTTACATCGAAATCAGCAAGGATTTTCAGCTGTAGTGGTGAGATTATTCTTCAAGCAAATAAGGTCGAAGACCTTTTTCTTTTTAATGCAATTTGTAACCACTTTTTTTTACGTGTTACGATCGTGCTGTCACATGGCATAATCGCTATGGTCATATGAACTGCGCTAGCTAGAACGAGCTGGTCAAGATAGACCTGGTGCTGGGTCTTAACGTCAAGTTTCCTGATGTCATCGATTGCCAAGTTTGCATGAGAAGCAAATGCGCAGTCAAACCATTTCCACATTCAGATAATCGATCTAAATATGTGCTTGAAATAGTGCATACTGATGTATGGGGGCCGATAAACAAAACATCGAATGGCGGTAGCGCGTACTTTTTACATTTATCGACGACAAATCACGATATGTATTTGTGTACTTTATAAAAACAAAAAGCGAAGTTTTTGATAAGTTTCGTGAACCATGGTAGAGCGGCGAACAGATAAAAAAAATTAAAATTTTACGTAGCGACAACGGTACTGAATTCGTTTGATGGTTTTTTGAAGTAGACGGGTATTAAAAGGCAACTTACTGTGCCACATACGCGTCAAAAAAATGGCGTAGCCGAACGTTTTAACAAAAAGATAGTGGAGATGGCCCGAAGCATGATTGTAGCACCTGATGCAGATGAAGCGTATTTAAGCGTTGAGTGACAAAACCCCATATGAAGTTTGGTTTCAACGAAAGCCTAATGTATCGCATTTAAAAATATTTGACTCTATAGCTATTGCGTTAAATAAGAAGCATCATGGTAAATTCCGACTAAAGGGCAAGGTATATTTGATGGTCGGATATTCTGATGAGTCGAAAGCATATCGCTTGATGGATAAGGCAACGCGCAAAATTATTGAAAGCCGTGACGTCTACTTTATTGAACAACGTACAAAAAACAAAAGCATCGAAGTCATCATTTAAGAAGACAATGCAAGCAGCATGGAGATGAGCGAAGAAGGTGAATTAGTTGAAAATACATACGGCGACACAAAATGTGGAAAGATAGAAGAGGAACCTATGCGCAAAATTGCACCCGGACGACCAAAGCTTTTACGAACAGGCGTTCTAGGCAGACCGCGTAAGCAGTACAATGTGATAAATTTTATGCGCGCAGATGATATTAAAATCCCTGAAACCGTCACCGAAGCCTTAAACAGCTAGTATGCAGATAGCTGTTGGAAGGCAATGCAAAGTGAGTATCAAGCACTCTTATCAAATGATACTTGGAAGCTAATAGAGCTACCAAAGGAAATTAAGTGCGACAATAGCAATTGTGAACGAGTTGATCCTACTCAATACCAATCTCTTATTGGCTCATTGATGTACATCGCAATGCTAACACGCCCTTTCATATAACACTCAGTGTGTAAATTATCGCAAATGAACACTGATCCTCATCGCGAACATATGGTTGCGGCGAAACTCGTGCTTAAGTATTTAAGCTATAAAATCAATATGCAAAACAAGTCAACCATTTCAATGCTATGTGGATGCTGAGTGGGGTGGCGACGCTTCTGATCGCAAATCCTTTACTGCATATACGTCCTTGCTGGAGGAACAGTTTCTTGGCAGTGTATGAAACAATCGACCGTTGCACTCCGCAGCACAGAAGCTGAGTACATGGCTCTATCATCTGCTGCGATGGAGACCATTTTTCTAAAGAAATTACTCAGTGAAATTAAACTATTTAGAAATGAACCAATAATTATACACGACGACTTAAGTGCGATACATCTTGTTAAAAATCCTGTTTACCATAGCCGAAGCAAGCACATCGATATACGTTATCACCACATTTATTCCAAGTTTCAGGTAAATACAGCTGCCGCTAATGCCATATTTACCTCAGGAGCCAATGTTAAATATAGTTTAAACCTTTCTCTCAATCGATGTTCTAATTGTACTGCTGTTGAACTAACATTGCTCAAAACTTCGGGTTTTCTGGATAATTTTAGCAGTTTATTACTCAAAGAAAGTAACGCAGGAATAATACAACCATATTTCACATTGGCTTCACCTTGGAGAAAGTCCAAAGTTTGGGAAATAGGGTCCATTAGCAGCTTGTACGACTCCAAATATTGAAAATCACTTGATGTCAAAGGAGACAGATTCAGCTCATCGGAAAGCTCATTTAATTTCTCCTTGTACTGTAGTAACTTCAGGATTGCATCATATAGTGAGTTCCACCTAGTTACTACTGGTACAACAAGAGCTGAACCTAAAATGCTCTGAATGATTTCAGAGGATTTTGGCCATTTGCACTTTTCCAAAGGTGTTTGCACTTTTTGATCGTGTTTAAGAAATGAATTTTAGTTGCATTTAAAAAAAAAAATATGTATAGATATTACCATTGAGTACTGAATTTCCATTGTTGGTTGGTTTTTCAAAATCCTGGTATAGTCAGTGCTGGCTAATAAATTTAACGTGTGACTGGCACACCTTTCGTGTGTCGGCAAATATTTGGTATTTTCGAAAATCGGCATTTCGTCTTCACTATTTTCCTCTTCCTCATCACTATCATATTTTCCCAAACCATAATCACGAAATGCCTTGACAAAGTTTGACCCGTTGTCCGTGATGGTCGTAATTCTGTTTTTGTTGTTCAGGTCAAAGGAAGAATTAATTTCTCCAACCATCTGCGCGATTTTCTCCGCAGAATGGATACCAAATATTCGCCTACACGCCAACGCAGCTGATTTCCTCTCGAAATTTTGATCAAACCAATGACATGTGTAACCCAAAAAGCTCCTCTGATTACCCGACCATATATCCGCTGTGGTACAAAAATACTTTGATGACGACATGTCATTCCGTACTGCTGACACCATGCTATTGTAGCTTTCGTCAAGTTTTTTCATGGCAGACTTTTTACACATAACATGCAATCCAGTGCCACTAAACTAGTCACGGAAGGACTCCTTTTCTACAATAGAAACGGGTAACGCGCAGTCTACCAAAAACCGGATAATTTTTTTTTTCTAAAGCTTCCTGTGCCGTGCTTTCACGGGAAGGGCCAGATTTCATACTTAAATACTTTTTGTGTAAGTCATTGTGGCGAACTTTCAAATGGGATATGAAGTTTGACGTTACTTCACCGGTGCCTCGTATGATTTTATTACAGGCGGCACATTTAGCCGTTGTTCTTCCATTTGACTGCCATAACAAAAAAAAAACCATTAATACAATAGTTTAATATAAATATTCATGAATAAACAAAATTCCTATTGATCGGAGTAAACAAAAAAAAAAAAACGATATATAAAAAAACTTATCTTTTAAATACAAAATCACCAATAGAAAACCTAGAAAATCACAACATAGTTTCAACTTCACCAACACTTAGTTTAACAAACTTTTTCCATTGCCACGTAAAATTCTGATTTGAAAATTAATTTAGGCGAACTCCTTCCGACGCTACGCATTCTTTTACCACTCACTGCCGGTTCACTATCCGCAACAATATTCCTCTTGCGGATCACCTTCTCTGGGATAAAATTTGGGTCAACAACATCATCATCTGCCGAGAAGTCTTGGTCTTCAAACAGATCTTGATCCATTCCGACATTTTGCTCCATTTCGACAACTACGATATTGTAAATGTTATATTTACAAATAGAGTTTTCACCACAAACAGTATGAATCAGGTGAGTGAAGAGCCTGAACAACAGGGTGACCTTGATGCAATATTATATAATATTCAAAAATATTTATATCATGTAAAGAAGTATAGTGTACAAAAATAAAAAAATTTTTTTTTACAAAAATATTTCAAAATAGTTGATCTAATCAAATCTAATCAAAACTAATCGAGAAATCTAATCGATTTTTTTTTATTAGTTTTGATTAGATATGCTCCTGGTAGCTAATCGCCATTAGATTTTTGATTAGTTCTAATCTAATCAATAAGTAATCGATTAATATAGCCAACTAATCCTAATTAATCAATTATTCTGCAAAATAAAAGTTTATAATCCGATTACTAATCATTAGGATTACTAATCATTATTCCCCAGCTATGCTTTGAATATAACCATCAATGTGATTGCACACAAATATTTGAAGCTCGCGCTTTTTATTCGAAAAATCCATAAATTTAATAGTAAAAAATCAAGTGTTTTATTTACTAGTTATAAACTTATCTATAAGTTAACCAGTTGCGGACTTCTGTGGCACTATATTGCGTGTAAAATAAATTTTGAGTATTTTTTGTTCCTTTCTTTTCAATTTGATAAAAAGATAAGTAAAGACAAACATTGGAATTTGAAGAATAACAGTTATTCTTTTTATAATTTCACTTGCTTTTTGTAATTCCTCATTTTAGAGATAAATCTTCAAGTAAACGTGTGTTTTAAAATATGATAATATAATAAAATGTCCGCAAAGAAAAGTGGAAATGCGGCATCATGAATTAACAAGCTGAATTACCACATTCCTCATTTATGCACAAAAATTATTTTACATGTCGAATTCACATTATTATATTATTTACATATATATGAATTTTACATATAATATGAGTTTTACTAGAATTTTAACTAGTTGGTTTCACTGCTGGGATGTTGTCTAAAATAGCGAATATTCGGATAAAAAAATCAGAAGAAATCAGCGCTACGTTTAAATTAAACTTTTAGGTGGGGTCACTTTCTTTTGTATTTATTTTAAAACGAACTACGAAACGTCTAAAAAAATGTGATAATTAGTCCGAAAAAATTATAATATTTAATTTGGAGTTGAAAGCTCAAGTTCTTTTAATATATTCCGTGGTGTCGTGAAATCCGCAAAATATTTTTTGCGGAAATATTTCCACTTCCACAAGTTTTTTGTGTCATGAAATCCGCAATATTTTTAAGCTATTTAAGTGAATCTTCAATTGTTTCCAACGACTTCCGAGACGAGATCTATCTCCCTTCGCAAAGTTTCTCGGATTCCATATACTCTAAACAAGCTGTGTTGTGCAATATTTTTATGTTTCCCCTAATAAATACAATTAAGTTTCTAATTAAAAATAAGAAAAATTTCAAATATATACTTACATTTCTTTAAATTTTATTTTATTATTACTTATCACATATATTTCAACTATAAAATTGAAACACACACTGACACTTTGAGAAAACCACCAAAATTTTTCTTAACTTTTCAAACCGAAAGAAATTGTCGGAATGCGGATTTCATGACACCAAATTCCGCAAATATTTCCACTTCCACTATTCGGAGTCGGAATTTCACGGATTCGGATTTCATGACACCAAAAAGTGGATTCGTTTCAAAATTAGTGGAAAATTTTGCGGATTCGGATTTCATGACACCACCAATTATAACTATTCTTATTAAAAAATCTGTTCCAATTGCTTTCCATGTTCACTTTTGTTCACTGTAAATGCACCATGATAATCATAAGTTGAAGAAACATAATTGTTTGTTTTTTGGCATAATATTATACTACTAGTAACTAAAATAATTAATAAAAATTCATTTATATTAAAATGGTGTCCGAGTGCCAGAGTAAAACCCCTCTATGTGCATATTTACCTATCTTCATGGCGAATGAAGGAGCACAGGGACACGAAACTTAGAAGAAATAGGAGCATAGGGACACGAAACTTTAGAAATTACCGGTCATAAGGCAATTAAACCTTTTTACAGTATTCTCACAATTAACAACAGTTTCAATAATCTCAGAAAAATCTTCAAAATAGGTCAAAAATGCAGATTAAGGGCGGATTGAGGGATTAAGTTAACGGCTTTACGCTTTTAATTAAACAGAGGTAGTGTTTCTTTCTTTAATAATAACGAAAATAAATTTTTTAGTTTGTCGAATTAATGTTTTTACTTAAACGCAACTGCAATATTTCGACTTGTGGATCTTGGGAGTTCATAGACAATGAGAAATTATAGAAAAGATTGTATGTTTCGAGTTATTTAGAGAAGTTAAGTGAATTGAGGAATTACGATGGTTAGAATTAAACGTGGATCACTGTGTTTTTACCACTACATACATCAATTTTAAAATCTCCTCACACTAGCAGAGCTCGCACAAATACATTAATATCAACTGTTTATTCTATATGTTCTTTGATACAACCATTCGCAGAATGTAATAAACACACATGCAAATATACAACTCGTAGCAAAAGGAAAAAACCAGAATGTATATCTATAGGTTTTGCCCTTGCATTGCCGAGCCACTTCGGACGTTGAGTTAAATAATTATGGCATAGTTAGCCACGCAATTTTAACTCATTTCGCTGAGTGAAGATATCAATGTAGTATTAAAGAGTATACATAATTATGTATCCTGTTTGGTAGTATCTTTGTAGTATATTGTCTTTGCTTCAACAAAACTTCGAGTGTTAAACTAATTTAAAAATATTAAAAGCTGTGCTCAAGTGTACGTAAGCATATTGTGCGTGTGTTGCAGTGCCGCGATCGCTTTGTGAAACATAGATCGCAAAGTGAACAAAAACAAAATCAAATTAATTGGTGTGCTGAAACAAAAACAATATTTTTGGCGCGCTGAATCAGCTGAATATATGCCAAACATTTTTTAAGTCAATAAGTATGCAGTGATTTTTGATTTTTGTTTTTGTCCTGCTAATATAATTGAAAATAGAGTTGCCAAAAAACTGTTCAAAACAAAATTAAACAAAAAAAATAAAAGAAAAAAAACCGGAAAATTTCCACCCAATTGGGGCTTCCAAAAACAATAACAACAACAAACTCCTCAGCGACAACAGCAACGAACATGTAGTCTCCGACAGCAGCAGCCGAATTCGAAGCTGCAACAACAACAACAACTGGAAATAGAGCAACCGAAGCCGAAACAACTACAATATCATAAGCAGCCGAATTCGAAACTAACCCCTAATTCTACAATCAATGAATATGCAACAGCAAATTCAGTAACTTCAAACCAGTTGCAATTGTTATGCCAGCAAAAAGCTCCGCCTCAAGTATCAAGTAGTAAGTCTACACCTGGTAACGGTTTGACAGTTGTTGAGCCCAAAAAAAAAAACACCGCGAAAGTCCAGGGAAGACCAAAGCATACCAAAAACAAGCCAAACTCGACAAATATTGGCTAAGTGTCCCTCAACCTACAGAAAAAAGGTTATCTTCCATAGAAATTGAAGAAGATGATAAATGTCTTAAGCCCCAATTAAAAGCCCCCAAGCCCCCACCAATATTTGTTGACAAAGTCAGCAACATTACTAGTTCTTATGATTTAAAGCTCCTAAGTAATGAGCATCGACTCCTAAAGCCTACAAAACAATAATAAGCCAACTAGAGCAAAAAAATACAGAATCTCTACACCTATAAATCTAAACAGGAAAGAAGCTTTTGGGTGACACTCAAAAACATGCACTCGTCTATAATCACTGAGGAAATTGCTGAAGCACTACTAGGACTCGGCCACACTGCTGTGAACATCTGGAATATTAAACAAAGAAACACCAAAAAACCACTGCCAATGTTCTTTGTTGAGCTAAAAGCAAACCCAATCAACAAGGACATCTTCAAGTACCTCTTCAATACGAAAATTGTATTTGAGACACCTCGTCCAAAGTGCGAAATCCCACAATTCGCTAACTGCCACCAGTATGGTCACACAAAAGCCTAATGCCGCAGAAAACCGGCTTGCATTATATGTACTGGAACTCACTCATCTGCAGAATGCTTGCGTAAGACAAGAAATGATGACGTCAAATGTGCGTTGTGTGAAAGGTAATCATTCAGCAAATTATAAAGTCTGTATGGTGTATACATAATTGCAGACATTAAAATATCCATAACTGAGAAAAAAGGAACCCAATCCCACACTTGTTGTCTCCAAACCATCCAGACAGAGCTCAAATTGACTTTCATACTCCCAAGTAGTTAGAAACACTACACAAGACGCGAGAGAGAATCCTAAGGAAATCGCCTCCGAGTCTTCAAACGAAATGCGAGAAATGACCATGCTTTTCAAGCAAGTCATGCAGCAAATCCCAAGTATGATGAATCTACTTGTAACTCTCACGACGAAAAATTTTAGTTCTTCAATCCCACAAATATTCTCGTATCGAATGCAAATGGGCTATCCAAACACATATTAGAGATTCAAACACTACTCCAGACTCACGACATAGATATTCTTCTAATATCTGAAACTCATTTTATCGATAAGAGCTACTTTCAAATACAAAACTATCAGCTCTACTACAAAATGTACCCCAACAAAAAAGCACATGCTGGTTCAGCTATTATAATAAAAAAGAATATCAGACACGTCACTATTAAATCTTACTGCACAGAAGCTATTCAAGCCACCAACATAGTTGTTGAAGATTGAAAAGGCCCAATTACATTTTCGGCAGCATATAGCCCACCCAAACATGCAATCAAGACAGAGGAGTATGACAACTACTTTACAACCCTCGGAAACAGGTTTCAAGTTGGAGGAGACTATAATGCAAAGCATACATACCGGAGTTCCCGTCTCACTACTCCCAAATGCCGACAATTCTTGGCGGTTATAAAAATTTAAATCTTCTCGCAGCTTCCTCAGGCTCAGCAACGTATTCGCCACCCGATATAAATAAAATTCCCGACGTAATTAAACCTTTTTACAGTATTCTCACAATTAACAACGGTTTCAATAATCTCAGAAAAATCTTCAAAATAGGTCAAAAATGCAGATTAAGGGCGGATTAAGGGATTAAGTTAACGGCTTTACGCTTTTAATTAAACAGAGGTAGTGTTTCTTTCTTTAATAATAACGAAAATAAATTTTTTAGTTTGTCGAATTAATGTTTTTACTTAAACGCAACTGCAATATTTCGACTTGTGGATCTTGGGAGTTCATAGACAATGAGAAATTATAGAAAAGATTGTATGTTTCGAGTTATTTAGAGAAGTTAAGTGAATTGAGGAATTACGATGGTTAGAATTAAACGTGGATCACTGTGTTTTTACCACTACATACATCAATTTTAAAATCTCCTCACACTAGCAGAGCTCGCACAAATACATTAATATCAACTGTTTATTCTATATGTTCTTTGATACAACCATTCGCAGAATGTAATAAACACACATGCAAATATAGAACTCGTAGCAAAAGGAAAAAACCAGAATGTATGTCTATAGGTTTTGCCCTTGCATTGCCGAGCCACTTCGGACGTTGAGTTAAATAATTATGGCATAGTTAGCCACGCAATTTTAACTCATTTCGCTGAGTGAAGATATCAATGTAGTATTAAAGAGTATACATAATTATGTATCCTGTTTGGTAGTATCTTTGTAGTATATTGTCTTTGCTTCAACAAAACTTCGAGTGTTAAACTAATTAAAAAATATTAAAAGCTGTGCTCAGTGTACGTAAGCATATTGTGCGTGTGTTGCAGTGCCGCGATCGCTTTGTGAAACATAGATCGCAAAGTGAACAAAAACAAAATCAAATTAAATTGGTGTGCTGAAACAAAAACAATACTTTTGGCGCGCTGAATCAGTTGAATATATGCCAAACATTTTTTAAGTCAATAAGTATGCAGTGATTTTTGATTTTTGTTTTTGTCCTGCTAATATAATTGAAAATAGAGTTGCCAAAAAACTTTTCAGAACAAAATTAAACAAAAAAATAAAAGAAAAAAAACCGGAAAATTTCCACCCAATTGGGGCTTCCAAAAACAACAACAACAAACTCCTCAGCGACAACAGCAACGAACATATAGCCTCCGACAGCAGCAGCCGAATTCGAAGCTGCAACAACAACAACAACTGGAAATAGAGCAACCGAAGCCGAAACAACTACAATATCATAAGCAGCCGAATTCGAAACTAACCCCTAATTCTACAATCAATGAATGTGCAATAGCAAATTCAGTAACTTCAAAACCAGTTGCAATTGTTATGCCAGCAAAAAGCTCCGCCTCAAGTATCAAGTAGTAAGTCTACACCTGGTAACGGTTTGACAGTTGTTGAGCCCAAAAAAAAAAAACACCGCGAAAGTACAGGGAAGACCAAAGCATACCAAAAAACAAGCCAAACTCGACAAATATTGGCTAATGTCCCTCAGCCTACAGAAAAAAGGTTATCTTCCATAGAAATTGAAGAAGATGATAAATGTCTTAAGCCCCAATTAAAATCCCCCAAGCCCCCACCAATATTTGTTGACAAAGTCAGCAACATTACTAGTTCTTATGATTTAAAGCTCCTAAGTAATGAGCATCGACTCCTAAAGCCTACAAAACAATAATAAGCCAACTAGAGCAAAAAAATACAGAATCTCTACACCTATAAATCTAAACAGGAAAGAAGCTTTTGGGTGACACTCAAAAACATGCACTCGTCTATAATCACTGAGGAAATTGCTGAAGCACTACTAGGACTCGGCCACACTGCTGTGAACATCTGGAATATTAAACAAAGAAACACCAAAAAACCACTGCCAATGTTCATTGTTGAGCTAAAAGCAAACCCAATCAACAAGGACATCTTCAAGTACCTCTTCAATACGAAAATTGTATTTGAGACACCTCGTCCAAAGTGCGAAATCCCACAATTCGCTAACTGCCACCAGTATGGTCACACAAAAGCCTAATGCCGCAGAAAACAGGCTTGCATTATATGTACTGGAACTCACTCATCTGCAGAATGCTTGCGTAAGACGAGAAATGATGACGTCAAATGTGCGTTGTGTGAAAGGTAATCATTCAGCAAATTATAAAGTCTGTATGGTGTATACATAATTGCAGACATGAAAATATCCATAACTGAGAAAAAAGGAACCCAATCCCACACTTGTTGTCTCCAAACCATCCAGACAGAGCTCAAATTGACTTTCATACTCCCAAGTAGTTAGAAACACTACACAAGACGCGAGAGAGAATCCTAAGGAAATCGCCTCCGAGTCTTCAAACGAAATGCGAGAAATGACCATGCTTTTCAAGCAAGTCATGCAGCAAATCCCAAGTATGATGAATCTACTTGTAACTCTCACGACGAAAAATTTTAGTTCTTCAATCCCACAAATATTCTCGTATCGAATGCAAATGGGCTATCCAAACACATATTAGAGATTCAAACACTACTCCAGACTCACGACATAGATATTCTTCTAATATCTGAAACTCATTTTATCGATAAGAGCTACTTTCAAATACAAAACTATCAGCTCTACTACAAAATGTACCCCAACAAAAAAGCACATGCTGGTTCAGCTATTATAATAAAAAAGAATATCAGACACGTCACTATTAAATCTTACTGCACAGAAGCTATTCAAGCCACCAACATAGTTGTTGAAGATTGAAAAGGCCCAATTACATTTTCGGCAGCATATAGCCCACCCAAACATGCAATCAAGACAGAGGAGTATGACAACTACTTTACAACCCTCGGAAACTGGTTTCAAGTTGGAGGAGACTATAATGCAAAGCATACATACCGGAGTTCCCGTCTCACTACTCCCAAATGCCGACAATTCTTGGCGGTTATAAAAATTTAAATCTTCTCGCAGCTTCCTCAGGCTCAGCAACGTATTCGCCAACCGATATAAATAAAATTCCCGACGTAATAGACTTTTGCATATTATATATATATATATATATATATATATATATATATATATATATATATATATATATATATACTCGTATATATATATATATATATATATATATATATATATATATATATATATATATATATATATATATACGAGGGCGGATTGATATTGAAGCTACCTAAATAGGAAAAAATTTTTTTTTTTTTCAAAAACCATTTATTTCTCAACATAGTCTCCTTTTACTTCGACACACTTAGTAAGACGATATTCCAACTTTTTTATACCATCTGAATAATACGATTTCGTTAACCCCTCAAAATACGCGTTAGTTTCGGTAATCACTTCTTCGTTTGAGATGAATCTTTTTCCTGCGAGCCATTTTTTCAAGTTTGGAAACAGGAAAAAGTCACTAGGAGCTAAATCTGGACTATAAGGTGGATGATTAACCAATTCGAAGTATATTTCACGTAATTTTTGCATCGTATATAATGCTGTGTGAACCGGTGCGTTGTTTTGGAGAAAGAGCCATTTTTGCCTTCTTTAAATGTGGTCGTTTTTCCTTGATTGCATCAATTGATTGTGGATCCTTTTTCAAGATAATCGATGAGCAATATTCCGTGAGCATCCCAAAATACAGTGGCCATAACCTTGCCAGCCGATTTCATTGCCTTCGCCTTCTTCTGAGCACTTCCACCAGCTTCCACCCATTGTCTCGATAGATTTTTGGTTTCAAGTATGTAGTGGTGGACCAACGTTTCATCAACAGTTATTAATCGACGCCAAAAATCAACAGGATTACGCTTTATCATGTCCAAACACCGCTGTGAAGTGGTCTGTCGAACTCGTTTTTGTTCGACACTGAGCAAACGCGGCACCCATCTTGCCGATAGCTTTTTCATATGCAAATGTTCGTGCAAAATGTTGAACACACGTTCATATGATATGTTTACCATTTCAACAATCTCACGCAACTTGACTCGGCGATCATTCATAACGATATCGAGGATTTTCTTGATATTTTCTTCAGTAACCACCTCTTTTGGCCTCTCTGTTGATGGTATTGTTGCAGTGCTTGTTCGGCCGCGTTTAAATTCAGCAATCCAATATTTTACCATGTAATCTGACGGAACAGACTCACCGTAATATTTATCGAGCTTTTCTTTTGTCTCTTTCGCCGTTTTCCCTTTCAAATAATAGTGTTTAGTCACTGCACGAAGTTAGCTTTTTTCCATTTTTCAAGAAACACAAAAGTTGCTTACTTCAAACGACTACAACAAATAAACTAAACGATTTGGGTGAAATTTTAACAGCAGACGTTTGACAGATCGCAATTTCTAAAAAAAAAAGTTTTTGTGTTTGTGCTGCCTTCTAGCGCTAGGTAGCTTCAATATCAATCCGCCCTCGTATATATATATATATATATATATATATATATATATATATATATATATATATATATATATATATATATATATATATATATATATATATATATATATATATATCGAGGACATGGGCCAAAAGTGACAGAAAAATCTGCAGCTTTAGTATCTTTAAGCCACAGGAAGCATCGAGTGTAGCCGAAATGGAATGTTTTTATCATGATAAAAACATTCCATTCCATTCATAAAAAAGTCAAAATCCCTCAAATTAGCTAAGAGCAGAAATATACAAATTAAGGTCTAAGAAGTAGCCAGGGTGTGGCTTCATCACTAGTGAAATGCTAAAATAGCTCCCTCAAAATATAATATCTAAAATAATTTAGATTATGAATGCTACTTTTAAATTGGATCACAATTCTATCTACCGGAAATCTGCCGAGGTAATCATGTTCAACAAGCCAGTGAAGCCAGCGCACGATATAACATGATATCAGCCAATATCGCTACTGCCCATAATTTCAAAATGCTTCTTGTTAAACTTCTCAAGCATATAATTAAGCAGAGAAAAGTAATACCTGCGTCCTAATTACGTTTCCGCACGAAACACTCAACCAATGATAAAGTCCACAGAATAATTCGAGTTTCTGAAAACTCTTTCGAAGAAAATAATCAGATCACTTTTTGCGAATCACATACATAATCAGATCTTAAGGAAATAAAAAAGCTGGTGTCTCTCAGGTTAGTGTGTTGAAACTCATCCTGTACATCTTTGAGTTTAAATCACGAGAGGACGTTTTACGGATTTTTATATGTATCATCAGCAAATGTAGACTTAACTAAGTCGTTAACTTATCCCATAAAATATGAATGGATTTATTTTGCGGACGGAATATATATTGATTTGAACTCGAAGATATAGCCATTGATGCAGTTCATCTGATAATTATGAAACCAAATTGAGAACTGGCATCAAATTATTTTGCGATGGTAAGCAGATTGAATTTTTGCTCTTCTCGATATATTGATTATCTTTCTCAATGCAAAGAGTATTAATACTTCACTTTAAAATACACTAGATAATACTTGGGCAAAAACGAATAAACACAAAGCAAATACTCTTGCAAAACATTTTGAAACGGTATTCAGAAACGACATGGACAATCAAATTACCGAGCTTACCAATACCGAAATTACCCGAAACACTGCAATAAAAATGACAAATATATCAGAAATTAAGAATCAAATCAAGAATTTAAAAAACAAAAAGGCACCTGGATATGATCTTATTAACGGAAAAATACTGAAAGAACTACCTGACATAACAATAGTCTATATTAGAAATGTATTTAATGCTATAATAAGGCTTAACTATTTTCCAATCTTGTGGAAGGTAGCACAAATAACAGCTATCCCAAAACCAAATAAGGACGCAACAAGAACCAGTTCATATCGACCTATCAGTCTCTTGCCATCTCTTTCAAAGATATTTGAAAAAATATTATTTGACAGAATTGAGCCTATCTTGATACAACAAAAAGCTTTGCCAAGCCATCAATTCGGCTTTAGACGAAACCACTCAACTGTGCAACAAGTTCACAGAGTTGTGAACAAAATCATGGATGATATTGACAAAAAGAAGTACTGCGTGGCTGTATTCCTGGACATTGCGAAAGCGTTTGACAGAGTGTGGCACAAAGGACTTCTGAATAAACTAAATAATATTCTACCTTTAAACTATTATTACTTGCTAAGCAGTTATATCACCAACAGATACTTTTACATTAAATATGACGATGAATGCTCTGAGATCCTAACAAAGACAGCGGGAGTGCCTCAAGGCAGTGTGCTGGGTCCACTCCTATACCTAATATACACTGCAGACATTCCAACCAAAAGACACAAGGAACCATGATAGCAACATTCGCGGATGACACGGTCCTCTTAGCATCCAATGAAGACGAAAAAGCGGCGACAGACATACTTAACAGATAATACAAAATATAGTCTCGTGGTTCGAGAAATGGGGAATAGAAGTTAACAAAGAGAAAACTGTCCAAGTAATATATACGAATAGAAACTGTGCTAAACACCCACAATAAAAGACGAAATTATAAAAATTTGCCCCAGCGCATAGCAATCGACGCAAAACTTACATGGAGACAACATATATTAAATAAACGAAATGAAATAAAAAGTAGATTCAAACAATTAAACTGGTTACTAGGACTTAGTTCAAAGTTATCACTGTATAATAAAAGAATGATATATACATCAATGATAACACCCATCTGGAGATATGGGATCGAAGTATGGGGGACAGGAAGCAAAACGAATATACAACTGATTCAGAGAACACAATGCAAAATACTGCGGATAATAACAAAAGCCGACTGGTATATAAGAAATGAAGACATACACCACGATCTCAACATTGACTCGGTGGAAGACACTATTAAAAAATGTAGCAGCAAATACACAGAGCGCCTAAAAATTCATCAAAACCGAGACGTGCGCCAATTGCCGGCAATGGAAAAAACATGAAAGAAGACTCAAACGAATTGGACCCACAGAACTTCCACATAGAATATTTTAAACGGCACTTTTCGTATATAAATTAATTATATATAATTAAATTAAATTATGTTCTGTGGTAATGACTAAAGAACATATTAAGGTCCATAGTATCATTTAAAAATTACTTATTGTTCACGAACAGAATGTAATTAAAAATGGGGCAAAAATAAAAAATAAATTTTAAAAAAACTTTAAAATAGCTTCAAAAGAACATTTGTCATCTCAGTGCATATACAAATTCTTGGACCAATTTTATATGATTAAATATATTGACGCTATAAAACCATTCATAAGAAATAGGGACGATCTGATGAAGACCGCGTCTCTATCTATTATAATAACTTTGTGTAGCCCACCGAAAATTACCCTAGATGTGCACCTAATATAATAATATATGAATACAATTTTGTAGTAATGTGGATCGCTGTGTTTTAACTCGCACACAATTGTGGAGGTTAAGCGTATCTCAAAGTCGGTCTAACCCGACTTCAGCTTTATTTACTTGTTTAACCGATATTTGTAGTTCAATTAATTCACATTTAAAGTGTTGTGTACATCACATGTAATAACTAATATTGAGTAAATATATTCAGAAGTATGTAAAATGAGTTACACCATATTAAAAATATATTATGTTTGAATTTGCTTCACTTTTATTAGAAAGCTCCACTGCATAGAATATTTTTTATTCCCTTTATGAAATAATGCAAACAAATATAATGACATAATTTGTATATTGATAGTAAATATCCGCTTTCGTGGCTTTTCTGTTTGAATACTAATATAGAATAGGGATTGATACTATAGAACTTAGAGCAACATAAATCGGGTAATTAATGGTCGAACATTTATTGGTGCCACTCATGAATTTTTTCTCAAGCATACCCTTTGGTTACTCTCTTACACAATCTAACACTCTTTGAAGCAAGTTCATAAATACCCTATATCAGCAAATCCAAAAAAGTATCTCCCTACATTATGTTATTAATATATTTACGTTTTCCAGAATAATTACAAATATATTTCACTGGTTGATATTATTGCTTTATTTAAGTAAAGCTTTTCAAAAACTAACCTTGCTGTATTTGTCTTTTGAATTTTAATATCAATTACAAATTAACATCTAGCTTTATGTAAAATGCCATTTAAATAGTAATCTTGCGGAATTTATAGTGGTATTATAATTGAATATCGTTTATAATCTAGCTGCGAATTGGAAAATCATTTGGTAACGATAAACTTGAAATTGTTATTAACTGATAAGATATATAGTGAGAACGCCGTTGAACAATGGGGCAATCTGCTCTCAGAATCAAAACTGCCACAGACAACATAGAAGTATATACGAGTACGTATGTGTATAACTATTTTGGAGAACTACTTTTTACTTTTCACTGTTATCGAAAATTTGCATGTTATTGTCTAAACTACTATTTAATACAATGTACCAAATGTGATTATGAAAAATCGCTTGCAACGTTTCAATAACTACCTTCTCTAGTTTTGGGATTATGAGTAATCGAGGTAAAAATTTAACAGCTCCGGAAATAAGTTTACTACATCGACAAAATGCTATCCATGTATACACAGACTACTGAATAGTTTACAATGTGCGATTTAATAATATTATTTTTTTTGTTGCAGAAATGGTGTCAAACAATAAAAATCACAGAAACTGCAAACATCAGTACTACAGCACCAAATGTGCCGCCTCACCCTTAAGACCATGTTCTTCCATACTAAGCACATCAACCAGACATCGAATATTGACAATCAGCCTTCTAATTGGAATTCTGTGGCCATCGCACGTGCATTGTGTGGATCCCAAATTCGATCCATCGACACGGATGCGTCTAGTATTGGTGCCCGCTGATGCACAAGTTGGCTCAGTAATTTACAGATTGCGTGCCACCGATGAGGAATTCGACTATCCTTTGGCATTTGAATTTGCGGGAGATGTCTCATTATCTACAGTAAAAATCGAATCGCTTCCATGCACTAAGTACAATTCAATTTGCCAAGCAAATGTTATTCTACAGCGGCGTCTAGAGCCCGGACGCTACTATGACTTCCCGGTTTCGGTGAAGGACTCCAAAGGGGGAATGGCCACGCAATTATGTTCGATAACAGCGACCAATTTTACAACACCACAAGATCTTATATTTCCGCATAAACCGGCTATCATAATGATTCCAGAGGTGAGTTTTTATAACAAAGAATAACTTCAATATGTTTGAGATATACAATTAACTACTTAATTGTGAGACTGCCTCTCAGTTGCAAAAGAACAAATTATTTGAAAGACTTTCTTTAAATCATTTGGCATGTCTAAATAAAAAACACAGAACATTGATTTAGGACAAATATTTTGAATATTAGCAGCAGCCCAATTTGCATCACATCTACACATATTTTCCCAAATTCCTATGTTTACTCATTGGATAAGCAAAAACTTCTATTTAAACTAATATTATTCTTAGGAAGGATTTTTTTTATTTTCGCTTTTGAAGATTTAAAGAAATGTGTGCTCTCATACATAGCTTTAAATCAGGAGTGTCCTCGCTATTGCTTTTTAGTTCGTGGTGCTCAAACCCCGTTAGAATTACAACAATTGGACCTTTTGAGCTCACATTGTTTTATAATTTTGCGCCAGCAAAAACAGACACGCTTCCAATTTCCTCGGTCTGAAAACAAAAACAAATGCATAGCGTTTGGTTATTTGGGCAAATACTCTCTATAAAGAATATGCGACAACCTTCCAGTTAGTACAAAATCTTGAAATGTTGCTTTGATTCGGGACTGTCGACTTTTGTTGACAGCTTTTATTAAGAGCTTTGTGTCTTGTGGACCGAATTTATAAATTGGATTTTAATTCCTTCTTTATTTTGATTATTTACATCTTGATCGTTTGCTTATCATTTATTGTGCTTTATATTGATTTCAGCAATTAAAGCGCAATTTTATACGTACACACATACATATGTATATAAATTACATACGTACATCCAACTTATTCGGTTGGATTTATATTATGGTATTTTAATATGTATATATACATATCATGAATTGAAATGCTTAATATTTGATTTTTTCATACTCTTACAGAAATTTGGAAAATTTTATAAAAATCTATTTTATTTATAAACATTTTAAATATATATATAATTTTGGGATTTTTATATATTTTTAATATGTAAATTATATTTCACATACAAAAATGCTTCTTCCTCATATTCTACCAAAAAAATCTTCTTTCTATTGATTATATCGACCACTCATACCAAGCGAACAGAAAGCGAAAACAGCACCACACTTCGCATCAGGAATTGAAAATTAAAATCATTAAATTGGTTTGTAATGTGGACAAATCCTCTTTGTATTAGGCATTTCGGTCAGTTCGCAAGTCGCTACCTACTATACTATACTATACTATATGTATAAATGTATGTAAGTGCCTGCTCAGAATTAATGCGAGGGGATTCACTTTTGTTCAGATCTGATATTTTGAAGCACCAATGAAAAGGAATACCTTTCTTGTGTACGTACGAAGCAATAGGCAGCGCTTTACAAGCTTGAAGCTTAGCTAGAAGTGCGAAACCTTGCAAATATGTAAGCTTTCTTTAAGAGGGCTGCAATTTTGTGAGTTGGGGACCTCTGGTTAAAAGTGGCCTAATTTGCAATTGAAGAATAATTTCAACTTGCAATTGAAAATTGTAAATCCCTACTGCTTTCGTTTTCTGTTCGCCTGGTATGAGTGGCGAACATACTCAATAGAAATGATACTTTTTTTTTTATTATTATTGTTATTATTATAATGCAACAAACCCTACAAAATGAGTCCTAATATTTCCATTTTCTTAAAAATCTGTAATATATGAAATCAAATAAATTCTAAATTTCTTACTCACACATATTCATGTACGTATAAAATTGAGAAAGTATTTGATTTCATTAAATAGTGTGTGTTCTTTATATGAAATGTGACAATTTTGTGCAAATTGTCAAACTTCAAAATAATAAATTGTAAATATGTACATATATAAAAAAATATATGTATGACTCCACACCATGTGACATAATTTGACATACATTCGTTTAGAAGAAAAGCATATGCAAAATTGATAATACAAACAAGAAGTTTGTGCTTGTATGCACAATTGTGTATGCTGAAGAAATATTTCTTCGGCACACTGATCCAACAAGTGTTCGTTATGATTATTCCATTATATTTGTGTTCTTAATCCGAGGCAGAGCGACACAGAGCCTGCCTCGTCAAAGAACAGCGAAATACTGATTAGACAGTAGCAAAATTCGATCCACATAAGGAAAAAAGCTCTGCAATATCAAAATGTTCCCAGCCCCGAGCCAGCAAGACAATTTAGTACTGAAGAGAGGTTGTCGCATATTCTTATTATAGAGTATTTGATTTGGGTCGTTTTTGATTTGTTTACTATTTTTTGCTTCTCAGAAATTTTTATTTCTGCGTGCACTGAAAGAAAACATTGAGTGGACTGAAACATTTTAACAATATCGTAGTAGGCTAGCAGATAATAATCTTAACTTATTGAGGATAGCTTTATCATCTGAAGCAGTTGATTCTAATGAGTTGGTATCTGCAACTTACGAATAATTTTTGAGTTATTGCAGGTAATTTAAGTGCAGCACATTTCAGTGCTATTTACTACATTAAAAATTAAAAAGTTACATTTGAAATAATTCAATAAAATTAACACAAAAACTGTGTACCTTTAATACAGTCGTCATGAGGCTCTGCACAAACTCTTGTATTTAGCGAATCGAGTTAAACTAGACGAAAGGGCGATTGAAAAGAAAAAGTGGGGGGAGGAGGTTCTGTAGAGTCTGAGCCTTTGCCGACGCCAGACACCTTTGCGGTTAGCGGAGTCAAATTAAAATCTTGTGTTTGTTGTTTGAGCTCACAACAAACATTTTTCTGGACACCCCTGCTTTAAATAAATCTGCTTCCAAAACATCAATTATCGATTGTTCATGTTGTTTGTTATAAGTAGGATTGTTATCCGTTCTCATTTTTCCGGACACTGTCCTCTTTTTTAGAGCGTTCGGGGACGTCCCATATAGTTTTCCATTTGTCTCCGGGTAAATATTGGCGTCCGGGAAAAGTCCTCATTTTTTTTGTAAGTATATAGTCTAAACAAATTTTTAAAATCAGTTTTCAATCATAGTTTTATATTTTTTGCTCCTTTTTGACGATATAAAATTTGCATATTAGCATTGTTACTGGACCCGTTCGCAAACATTGCTGCAAATTTTGATAAATAGAAAGAGAAAAAACATTATTTTAAGCCTGTAAATTTTTAAAAGATCAGAACTAAAAAAGAAAAAACTCAACCACTCAAAACCTACTTTTTAAGATAATCCGCCAAAAATATTAAAGGATTTTTTCAAGAGCGATCTTAGTGAAGCTTATTTATATAGATACATTCCACAATGAGCATAATGCATATAAATATTGAAAAAATTGAACTTTTGAAGTAAAAAAAAATTTTGATTATATTCTTCATAATTTAAGTCAAATATTTGCTTAAAATTTCATACCAATAAAAGTTAAAGAAATTTTGAGAAAAAATAAAGCATCGGATTCCATATTTGTTGAAAAAGTAGGGAGTTTTTATACAATAATGAAAGATTATTTAGAGTCTTGGATTGTGCCACTAAAGCATTTAGATGTATTTAATTGGTTAGATTTTGAAGCTTATAATTCGGTAAACTGGTCTGATGTACAACCTTTGGTTACATTTTTAAATAACTGTGGAATTACAATTTACGAAGAAACCCCTTTTTATGAGCTCCTTTGTTTCCAAGCTTTTGTAAAGAGCATGAAAGATGAAAATATAAATTGCAACAAATTTTGGTGTACTTTATTTGAAAGTTCGAAAGTTGCTAAGAACTAAGAAAATTAGTTAAGCTTCTTTTTTGCCTTCATGCACACAATGCAAATGTTGAACGTATATTTTCTGTAGTAAAAGCTCAGTGGTCGTCTGAAAGAAATAGGTTGGATCCACAGACTATATTTGATATCATTAAAACAAAATATAATTTTCAACTGAGCTGTGAGAATTTCTATAACTATTTGCTTCAATGCAGTGAAGAAGTATATAAAGATATTGGAAGTGGAGACAAGTATATTTTAACTGAGCAGTGTAGGAACATTAATATGTGCGTACACATTTTTTAATTTATGTATGTGTGTATACATGTCCTTATTGTATAAAAGTTCTTAATAACATTTTTCAAATTACTTGTAAATTAAAAATTTTAATGTAAAAACAATTCTTTGTATTTCTTACAACCACCCAATTACATAGTGTGTGCCATGTTAAGTTTTCTTTTCATTCTTCACTTAACACAACCAAGGGAACAATCTACGCCCCTTATCTTAATAAAGTTTCAGACGAGGAAATAGTAAGGGAACTCAGCAATCAAGGTGTTACCTCTGTTTATAAATTTAATAAAATTATCAATGGTAAGCCTAGCCCAAGTGGTGTTCTTCTCTTGTCTTTTGACTCCTACAAACTGCCTAACAAAATAGATGTATAATGGCACTCCGTGAAGGTCAGGGAGTACATCCCTAATCCCATGCGATGCAAAATGTGCCAACTACTTGGTCACACTTCAAAATGGTGCAAAAATCAACCAATATGTGTTGGATGTGCACTGCCCCCACATCAACCAGACGTTTGTAGTCGCATTATGTGTGCTAATTGTTCGGAACAACATCCTTCATCATCCAACGAATGCAAAAAATTTAAACAAGCTAAAGATATTTTAGCTATTAAAACCAACAATAAATGCTCTATGATGGAAGCTAGAAATATTTATCGTACACAAATTACACTAACCCCCCTTAATACTTCAACATCTTACGCCGCTGCTCTTACATTATCAAACACTTCCCATGCTGCTACTACAGTAACTACACAAAGTACTTCTATTTCAAAAACAACAATAAATAAAGATAACAACATCAAATCATTGAACACCAAACAAAATAACTCTCCAAGCACTTCTCTTTCTTTAACTGTATCACCACTTGCTACTTTTAAGCAAACTACCTCTATCCCAAACACATTAATGAACAAAGACATTAACACCACAAATTCATTGAATACCAAGCAAAACTACTCTTCAAACCCAAAAGTCTCCAACAACCATACATCTCTTTTTCCAATAAACAGCTTAGCTTAGCCAACAATCTAGTGAAGAGATTTTTCTTTTGAGAAATCAAACAGCACAATAAATGACATTACACTATCCGCAGTAGACTATAACAACTCAAATAATTCTCTCAAAAATACCAAAATCATTACAGACGCTAATTTTTCGAATAGTAATTTTTCCCCTCTTCCATCTATGAACAGAGTTCTTTCTTTTTCTCAATTATCTCATATGTCAGACTCGTCTGATGAATGATGCTCACAATAACCAATTTCAGTAATTTAAGTTTCTTATTTACGTTTGAAATTGTACCATTTACTGATGTTCACATTTTTGCAATGGAATCTAAATGGCTTTTTCAATAATGATCATGAGCTTCTTTTGCTTATATCAGAATTTAAACCCGATATAATAGCTTTACAAGAAACGCACCTTGGCTACCCCAATAATCCCTCCCCTCCTTCTCCTTATGTAGCTTATTTCCATAATACAATAAATTTGAATAAACACGGGACAGGTGTGCTTATTAAAAAAGGTGTTTATCATAAAATAATCCATATTCAAGCTAGTTTAAACATTATTGCATTTGAAATTAAAACTAATATAACCTTTAGAATAATATCCGCTTATCTTCCACCTAGCAAAGAATTTGTGGAGATATTAATGTTTGGAGTCCTCTTTGGGGTTCTTCTGTACAAAATAAAAGGGGCAAATCAATTGAGGAATTTATCTGTTCGCAAGACTTAATTGTCTTAAATGATAAATCTCCGACGCATTTTTCCACACATGGCTCTTTCACTCATGTAGATATCACGGTATCGTCAACCAACAGTTACCCTCTCCTTTCATGGAAAATTTTAGAAAATCTCTGTGGTAGTGACCACTACCCTATAGTGTTTGATCTGAACTATGACAAAAGCAATAAAAAGATTCATATCCCTCGTTTTAAAAGCGATAAAGCTGATTGGGAGAAATATAGATTGTTGTGTGACGAACAAATCCTACTTCACCCTACCAGTCACAACATAAATAAAGAGGCCGCATGGATTAAAAGATAATTCTTAATGCAGCTACGTCATCTGTTCCCCAAACGAAACCATACGTTACAAAAAAATGTGTTCCCTGGTGGAATAAGGAGCTTGCTGAGCTACGTACAAAAAAACAAGATGCATGGTATACTTTTAAACGCTTTCGCTCCAGCCAAAACCTCATGCTATATAAAGCAGCAAATGCCAAATTTAAACTTTATGCAAAAAAAGCTAAAAAAGAAAGCTTTATGAGTGTTACCAGTTCCATCAATCCGTCATCTTCTCCTAAAGATATATGGAAGAATGTTAAAAAACTATCGGGTTCTTATAGTCATTTTACTATACCACAGCTTGTGATAAATAATAACCTCATTTTCTCTACAAAAGAAATTGCAATTTCATTTGCAAAACATTGGTCTGACTATTCAGAAGATAAAAACTTTTCCCATGCCTTTGCTGTTCATAAATCTAGAATTTTAAATGAAATATATTGTCCCCCGGAAACCCCCATGCGTTCTGCAAGGGAAATTGACAGTACCATCAATATGCAAGAGTTCGACAATATTGCTAATAAAGTCAAGGGCACCTCTCCTGGGCATGACAGGATTAATTATGTTATGATAAAAAATGTATCTGATTCTATTAAGACTAGAGTATTAAACTTGTACAACTGCATTTTTTCTTCTGGCGTCATTCCTCATAGTTGGAAATGTGCTTGTGTATCTTCTAAACCTAAGCCTAATAAGCCAATAGATGACCCTTCCAACTTTCGACCCATATTCCTTCTACCATGTATCAGCAAGATCCTGGAAAAAATTATTGTCGACTGATGTGGTTTGCTTCCAAACATAAGCTTCTGAATTTTAATCAGGTTGCCTTTATTATTATTATTATTGACAGGCTAAAAGAACACCGCGACCTAAAAGATCTATTGTGTAGCCTCGTACCCAACTAAAACAGTCCTAGACTGTTTATAAATCTCGTAACTGCTGTGGGCTTAATTTTAACTAGGTGATTTGGAGATATGAACCCACTGCCTAGGTACTTATGTCTGCGTCTTGCCACCGCTGGGCAAGTGCATAGAATGTGTTCTGCCGTTTCCTGCTCCTCTTGACAGAGTCGACAAGAATCGTCTTCTACCACGCCTATTTTCTTCAGGTGGTAATTTAGTTTACAGTGTCCTGTTAAAAGTTCAGTGTATAGTTTGATGTCATTTCTGCTGAGGTTTAAAGAAGCATCTACCCTGATGTGTTCAAGATCAATGAGTAGTCTCGACTGCCGCATGCCTTTTTGGGCTCTCCAGTAGTTTAGCAGACTTCGTTTTTCCTGTTCGCACAACAAGTTATTTGTGAAGCTACTGTTTACCCCACAGAAGGGTTCTGGGCCTATAAAGGCAGTGTCTGCACCCTTTTTTGCTAAAGAATCTGCCATTTCGTTGCCCTCATGTCCCTCGTGTCCCGGTACCCACATTAGCGTAACAGAGTTTCTCGCTGCTAGGGTATTGAGAAGTTTACAGCATTCCCAGACCAGCTTTGATTGGAATGAGAAGTTTATTAATGATTTTAGAGCTGCCTGGCTATCTGAGAGTATGCATATTTTGGTGTTGCGTGTACCCCTGCGTAGACATTCTCTAGCACATAACTCTAAAGCGTGGACCTCCGCCTGAAAAATGGAAGCTGTTTTTCCCATTGCAATTGCTTTTTGGAAATTTGGCCCTACAATTCCAGCTCCTGCACTGCCATCTTCCATTTTGGACCCATCTGTATACCACAACTGAGAGTCCTGTTTTATTGTTATTTCCTTGTTTCTCCAAGCTGAACGGTCACTGATGACCACTTTGAATTGCTTTGAGAAGTCTAATTTTCTGTCCATTTTGTCGAAGACCATGAGGCACGGAGAATTCCAGACAGTGTCCAGAATCTTTGCGTGCCCCGAAAGGTTGCCTTCTTTAAGATGGGCTAGATTAGGTAGCCTTAGGGCCGCGCTGGCCGCCATCCTTTTAACTACAAGGTGTAGAGGAGTCAGTCCAGTGATCACTCCCAAAGCTAGTGTGGGGCACGTTCTCATTGCTCCCGTCACACTCAAACAGGCTATACGGTGAATCTTGTTAAGAGTCCTCTGAGCTCCTGTTTGGTTGACTTTTGGCCACCATACCAACGACGCATAAGTAATCATTGGTACTATTATTGTTTTATATGACCACGCCATCATTTTTGGCCGTAGTCCCCATGTTTTACCGTACAACCTCTGGCAAGCATAGGTTGCTCTTAAGGCTTTACTAGTTATGTATGATAAGTGGTTTTTCCAAGTTAGAGTTTTGTCCAGGATTACTCCCAGATATTTCATTTCATTGGACATTGTTAAGTTTGTGGTACCTAAACTTAAGGTCCCCAGATTCAGTTTCCTTCTTTTGGTGAAGGGTACCACGTTTGTTTTATTCGGATTTATCGATAGGCCTTTCTCCTGACACCAGTTTTGAGTGATGTCAAGAGCCAGTTGCATGCGATCTGTTATGGTAGAGTCAAACTTACCTCTGACCATAATTACCAAATCATCCGCAAAGCCCTGAACTTCGTATCCGAGGTCATTGAGAGTTTGTAAGAGCTCGTCGATAACCAATAACCATAGGAGTGGCGATAGGACGCCCCCCTGGGGACATCCTTTGGTTGACCTGACAATTTGCTTTGCTGTCCCTGTTTCAAAGATTGTCGTTCTGTTTTTCAGCATATTGAGAACCCATGTTATGATCAGTCTTTGTATACCTTTTCTGTTCATCCCCTCCTCAATTGATCTGAAAGTAGCATTGTCAAAAGCCCCCGTAATGTCAACCGATGTACAGAGAGCTATTTCTTTACCCTCAAACGCCTTTTCAATTTTGCTTGTTAAGCTATGTATGGCTGTCTCAGTCGATTTGCCTGATTGGTAAGCGTTGTTCAATATGAAGAGGAGAATCTTTAAGATAAGTTTCCCTGATATATTGGTCCAGAATTTTTTCCATAACTTTTAGCAGGAATGACGTCAGGCTAATGGGCCGATAGGCTTTTCTCGTGTGGTCTGCCTTTTTGCCTGCTTTCGGTATGAAGGCCACCCTAGCCTTCGTCCAAGGTTTAGGCACTATGCCTAGCTCCAGGCTTATCCTGAAAATGTTTGTTAGCACAGGTGCTAATACATCAACACCTTGCCGAAGTAGGCACGGTTGTATATTATCGACACCTGGCGATTTGAATGGTCTAAAAGTGGAGATAGCCCATTTGGTTTTATTGACGGTGAAGATTCTGCGAGCCAGTGAGAGTTCCCTCCGTGTAGGCATCAAGAAACGAGTATTCTCGATGATTTCACTATCCTCTCCGCTAGTGGCACAGCCTGGAAAGTGAGTGTCCAACAAAAGCTGTCCCGTCTCTTCCAGGCTCTCCGTAAAATTTCCGTCAGGCTTCTTGAGTGTAGAAAGTCCGTTTGAGTGATCTTTATTGAGTGATTTCTGGAGTCGGGTAGCTGCTGGGAGGGTTTCAATCTCCTCACAGTATTTTTTCCATGAGTCTCTCTTAGATCTTCTCAACTCATTATTATAGGCCGTTAAGGCACTTCTATAAGATGCCCAGTCACCATTAGACTTGGCCCTATTAAAGAGTTGACGGGCTTTTTTGCGCAAAACATTTAGCTCCCCGCTCCACCAGGGTACGTTCCTAGAACGTTTCTTCACAACTAAATTGCAGCTACTTTCAAAAGCCTCGATTATTATATTATTTAATTTGTTAACTTCAAGATCTAGTTCCTGAGAGTTCCTTATTTTTTCACTAAGGCACGCAATATTTTGCTCTAAGTAAAAGTTATATATCGACCAGTTGGTCTTCCTAACATTTCTCATTTCGAAGGTGCCTCCAATCTCCCCCCCCAAATCAAAGCAAATGTACCTATGGTCCGACAAGGAGACCTCATTAAGCACCCTCCAATTAGAAATGTTATTTGATATGAATGCGCTAGTTAGGGTGAGATCTAACACCTCCCCCCTTATCGCATTCATAAAGGTAGGCTCGTCACCCCTATTTACCACCACCAGATTGTTTGTCGTAATAAAATCAAGAAGTGACTCACCTCGCCCGTTCGTGTCCGTGCTTCCCCATACCGTGTGGTGCGCGTTTGCGTCGCAGCACACCACCCACTGTAGACTGCGAGTGCGACAGTACTCCGTAAGCTGCTGGAGCTCGCGCGATACCGCGTCCTCTGTGTCGCCAGGTAAGTACATGGAGGCCAGGACTACCGTTCTCCTCCCTTTGGCACTAGGCACTTCTGCCTGTACTGCCACCAGATCGCGTTGTAGAAGCTCTGAAATTGGGAGGAATTTAATATTTTTGTTGATCATGATCGCTGCCCTCGGTCGGTCAACATTATTATCATAGATCAACTTACATGTTTTTGTCTGCAGACCATTTATGCGCCCATTTGTGGCCCATGGTTCTTGAATGGCTACGAAGTCCAGACTCTGGTGTTCCACCAAGGCACTGAGCCTGTAAGAGGCTGCTATAGCCCTGTGGAGATTTATTTGGAGACAGTGAAGCTGCTTCCAAGAGTTTTGCGTTCGTGATGGGGCCTGGGACATTATTTCCCAGACCGATCCTTGCGGATCTTACCACCCTTTGTGCTCCGCAAAGTTTCCGCAGCCACCGGGTCTTTTCTCTCCCATTTCCTGAGCCTACCAGAGAGAGCAGATGGTTTTGGACGTTGGACACGTGTGTTGCCTCTCTCCGCTCTCGGTACTGGCTTTGTGAAAATGGGCCCCGTTTTCGGCTTCTGGCTACTCTGCTTTGCCCGCGCTGCAACAGATGTTGTTGGTTGCTCTTCAACACCAACAGCAGATTTTGCCCTATTCCCCTTCAGTCTAGGTCAGAGCTGGGCACTGCCAAAGCCATAGTAGACTTTGTTACCCAGTGTGTCAACCCTTTCAGACGAGATGGGGTCCAGAGCAATTGCCAGCTCGACCTGGTCACCTTTTTGTAGGCGATGGAGCACCCGCCACTCGCTGACACTAATACCCGAATTCTGCGACTCCACTTGCCCCAAAATTCGGTCATTTTGCCAAGAT
The DNA here is from genome assembly GCA_920105625.2 of Clusia tigrina. Lineage (NCBI taxonomy): Eukaryota > Metazoa > Arthropoda > Insecta > Diptera > Clusiidae > Clusia > Clusia tigrina. The sequence goes on along the minus strand of OV050031.1, from coordinate 153,568,128 downwards.
ACCGAGCCGGGAAAGTAGCCAACGAAGATTTTGGCCTTTGGCACTTTTGCCTCGTCCACCACCTTCAACTCAGCCCCCTCCCATGGCTTCATGGCTGGTATCCATTCTTCAGCCCAGGCTACGGTTTCGTCGTCCAGACAGTTGATCGTCAACCATCCACGCTTGAAACTACAGCCTGCAAAGTGTGGCTTCACTGGGCCCCCACGAGTCTCGAACATCTTGTCGAGAATACACCGTTGTACCTTCCCAATTTCTTCAGTGGACCATATGCCCTCCGGGAAATTGCTAGGTATAACCCCTATCTTTTTGGAGCAGACTGTCTCCGCTAGAGTAGGCTTTGAGCAGGGGACCCCCAAGGAGGCGCCCTGCACGCCATGTCTTTCAGAGACACTCGCCACCCTCTTACTGGGACCAGGTTCGCCCCCAAGTAAGGTCTCCGCCTCCTTCATCTCACCACACACCGGCGGGTCCGCTGGGGGCACTATTGACATTTTATCAATGTTTTTGTTGCCCTCTTGTGCAAACCGCTTTGTCGGCCTGGAGTTCGATGTCGGCGTGGAGCCATCTGAACGGGATCTTTTAGGGGTCCATCGCGCAGACACGTTGGCTGGATTTGCCGCCAAGGACCGAGCTGTTTCCAGCGATATGCCCCTGGCAAGCAAAGCCTTAAAACGTTTACGTCCAGCTCCGGACAGCTTCACCCTAAGTTTTGGAATCTTCTCTGGAGGAGGTTCAAGAAGATTTCTCTCCAGTTCCGAGGAGATAGACACCCCAGCCGATTCCTGGCTAAGTGGGATGTCCATCTCCTCCGGCCTGTCGGTTAAGGGACCGGGTGCCCCCCCCAACAGGTCGTGCTCCATGCTTTCATTGTCGATGGGACCAGATGTCCCCTCGGCCAATGATGGCTGTTGGCTCATTGTAGCCACAATATGCACATTTGAAGGTGTGCAGTCCATTTTTTTTTCATATAGGCTTAAATTTTCCATATATTTTTCTTTAGTTTTCTTTTGCGTTTTGGTCACCCACGGGCGCCCCCGTGGTAAGGCTAATTAAAACCGTAGGTTCGCCGGACCTCGTACGGAGTTCGCTATTAAGCTTGACTCTACCCCGTCAAGCAAGCTCACTGGCATAGCTGTTCCACCGTGAATTTAGGGTGTTTTTTTATGGGCCAATATGTCTGGTGAACCCTGCCCCAGGGAGTTTTCTCTCTCCCCCGCCCGGCAATCGGCGACCCAAGTCCAGCAGAGACATGACCGTACTGAAAGTGGGCCATTGGTCTGTAAAGTAATTGCCGCACTTCCCCGAAGGGCTGACCAATTGTTAGTGTCTAGGCGATCCGGCGGTCTCAGTGAGACGTTCGATATTGGCCAGTACGACTACTAACTAGCCTTAACGACTGAGCAGGAATCGTAGAAAACTACTTTCAACCTGTGCGTTGAAGGTAGTTCTTAGTTTGCGTAACTGGACCATGTCACCGTCTTTCATGTGCCATGTTCCAGCACATAGTAAGCCCCTACACCGCAACAAGGTGACTACCCAGCGTAGGAGTAGGTTGCCTTTAAAAAAGGACATAACACGGTTGATGCACTTTTATCTTTTGACCATTTCTCTTCAAGCGCTATATCTAGTAAGAAGCATGTTACAGCACCTTTCCTTTGATTTCGAAAAAGCTTTCGATCGTATTGGAGCACATATTGTCCTCAGACAATTAAGATAATGGGGGGTAGGCCTTAAGATATACAACTTTATGAAAGTTTCTTCACAAACCGAAGACTTATGGTCAGAATGAACAGTTCCTTTTCCGACAAACATAATTTAGAAAATGGAATCCCTCAAGGTTCGCCTCTTTCTGTGGTTTTATTTATTATAGCTTTTGACGAAATTAGCAAAATTATAAATAAGTACAATATTAACCACAGTATTTACGTCGATGATGTTCTAATATTTACTAAGCTTGATAACTTGGTATCGGTCAGAACAATTTTGAATAGAATCCTTCAAGACATTTCTGTATGGTCGCTTGAATCGGGAGCGATTATTTCATATAAGAAATGCAGTATCCTGCATATTTGTCGGAAGAGGTGCTGTTCGAGTATACGACTGTACTATAATAATATATCTATAGATAATGTTAACGAAATGAAAATATTAGGTGTGTTCTTTGATAGCAAAGACAATTTTAAATTTCATTGTAACTACATTAGAAATAAGTTAACAAAGCGCCTTAATATTGTAAAATACTTTTCATCTAAGAAATCTTTTGTACATACCTCTACCCTTTGTTATATTGTAAAATCACTCATTTTATCTGTTATTGACTACGCGCTGCCTATTTACGGAAGCTGTGCCAAAAGCAATTTAAATCTCCTCTGTTCCGTACCATGCTGCTCTGCGGAAAAGCCTACGTGCATTCCCTACAGCACCTATATGCAACATTTTAGCAGAGTCTGGACTTCCTAGTCTAATTGAACGGGTAGACTACATGACTGCTGGCCTCATACATAAAGCACTGCAACAACTATAACATTTATAATAGCACCCTTAACGCTGCAAACCGGAAGCTACTGCCAAAGAGATTCTCGGCGCTACATCGTGTTCTTCTTCTGGCCAGGAAAATGAATCTTCGAGTTAAACCTACTCGGCAACTTTATGCTAAATGCCCGCCTTGGTTTTTATCGAACTCGTCATTTGTTGACTGCTTTCAAAGTTGTCAGAAGCAAAACACTAGTGCACTTATTTATCAACAAATCTTTTTGGAGAACAAAAGACAGCTAAGCTTAAAATCGTTTAAATTCATCTTTACCGATGGCTCAAAAAACTGATTTTCAGCGTCTTTCGCGGTTATATCGGAAGACCAGATGGTTTTAAAAAAAGGACTCATGCACAACCACTGCTCCATCTTCACCTGCGAAATGTTTGCTATCTTCCAAGCCACTGTAATAGCCTCCCAAGCTAAAGGTAAATTCTGCATCTGTACTGATAGTCAATCTGCCATCGATGCCCTACGAAACTTTAGTAATAACAGCTTGCTGGTAACTTACGTTCGAGATTTGCTCATTAAACAAGAAAGTAAAATTAAGTTAATGTGGATACCTGGCCACTGCGGTATTCGAGGCAATGAATTCGCTGATTATACTGCAAAGGGTGTTCATATGGAACCTGCACTCTGTTTTGACGCTCTTGAAAAAGCTGACTTAAAACTTCTAATAAAGCAGTATGTACTTACATAATGAGTCATTATTGAAGTGTAATGATTACGTTCATCATTATTCTTCTATTAATCCCACCAAAATGAAGCCGATATTTCCTTCTCAAACTCAACATAAAGATATTTTAATTTTCACAAGGCTTCGTTTGGGTCATACTCAGATCACACATGGTTACCTGTCAAATTCTGGAGATGCATCCTGCTGTTTTTGCAACGCTTCCAGCACGTCAGTTAAACATATCTTAGATAAATGTCCCCGTTTCAAAAATACAGGGCGGATTGTTTTTGGCACTTCAGTTCCATCGGATCTCCTCGCAAACACAACATCGTTAAATATAAACAATATATCTAAATTTATAGCATTATGTCACATATCTCATTTAATTTAATGTATTATACACTTTTGAATTTTGTATACGTAAGAAACAAAAATTGTAATATTTAAATAGAAAGCTAAGAAGAAACCAGCTGATGGCCTCTAGCTAGTGCTGTTAATTTATTATTTTTTGTATATTTATATGCTTAAAATAAATAGGATTTGATTTGTATTTAATTACACATACAAAACATATTTATGTATACTAACATGTGTAAATGTGCATTAAAGATTTTATAAAATAAATGTTTTAAATATTCATATTCTTTTCAAACATTCATATTATTTTATGGGTCCTCGATTTTGGTCAAAATGTCCTAGTTTTTTCAGCTCGCTGTCCTCGATTTCAATATTTTGGCATCACAACCCTAGTTATAAGTGCTCTTTTACCCAATTATAAAGCTATTACAATTGATGTATTGGTTTTTTTCCATTCTTAATTTTCTAATTTTTTACTTTAGCATCATCGTTATCCTGCGAAATATTTCAACACATTATAATGATTTATCCCATTTATTTCAATTATAAGAATGCCAACAACTCGCTGTGGTTGCCTCCCATATAATCGGTTCCTTTGTTTTATTAATAGATTTCTTTGTATTGATACTGTGATTGTACGAGGGGTACTATTTATATTTCGGGAACTGGCAACACAATGGAAATCTCAAGAGAAGGTTTTCGTTGGATTATTTTTCACAACTTTCGACGTGGATTATCTCAACAAGAATGTGTCGATGAACTCAGTTCTTTGTATGGCGATAAAGCACCATAAAAACCACAGTATATCGCTGGTATAGTGAATTCAATCGTGGTCGTAGTTCGGTCGCCGACGTACTCCGTGATGGTCATCCAAACTCGGTTGTTGTGCCACAAAACATCGATGCAGTGCGTGAACTGATAATGCAAGACCGTCATGTGACATATCGTGAGGTGGAGGACACCTTGGGCATTACTGCCACTTTAATTCATTCGATATTGCAGGAACAATTGGATGTAAAAAAGATTTGTTCGCGTTGGATGCCACAAAATTTGACAATCGCCCACAAATAACCAAAATTTATTACTAAGTTCCCATTAAATATTTTTCAGCCACGGCGATAAGCTTCACTAATTATGTTTAAAAGTTATAGTTTATATACTTTTCATTCACTAGGTCTGATTGATCTGATTGAGACAACCTTGATAGCAGGTCATAGCGAAATAAAAAGAAACTGTTTGCAAAACGCTAACAGTGAACTCAGTGAAATTGAAAGGAAATAGTGATTGTGTAGCGAGTTTTTGGTTTTAAATGAAAGAAAACATATTTGTTCCAATTTCCAAAATCAAATACAAATACTTACTTCTTCACTTTGTTGGCAGCGTCCGACATTTTTGAATTTCAAGGTCATGCTGTCCAGCTGCATGAATCATCTGATAAAAGACAAGTTAACGCTGTTAACGTCCAAAATATGAAAATAACGTTTCCCACATAAAAGCCCCACATTTGCAACATTCTAAACTCTTCAACGCGCATCCGGTCAAACTATTGACACGGCGTATGCAGCACCTTCACTAAGCCACGGCACGGTCTCGGATGAAATGTCAAAAAGAATTAGTACAAAAGGCTGGTATGTGCCAACATACAATAATACTTCATGTGAAGGAGCCAGGAATTTCTAAAAAATTATAAATTCCTTGCGTTCTAGTGCCAGACAATTTGTCAAAGTAATCAGCTGTTTTGTAATTCGCATTTGTTTATTTATGTTTTGCTGTTTCTGGTTGCGCGTTTCTTTTATTTAATACAAAATTTCAAAACATTTAGTTTTTTATGGTTCTTTAGCACCATATAGCACTGTGTAAATATGAGTGGCACTTTGCTTATTGTATATTAGAATGCGAGACAGTGCAAAACAAGATTTCGTGTGTGACTCTCTCTCGCCTGACGCTCTGAATCTCTACCGTAAACAATTCATTAAGGAAATAAATAAAAATAAAAGAAAACACGAAAATCAGGAAATTTCTCGACTCTTTTTAAAAACAAATTTTTACATTCGGATTGGTAAATTTTAAAGAAAGTCTTATGAGAACAATGCAAATCCTCATATCATTTAAACGTCAAATGTTTTTTTAACAGTGCTTATTAATAATTATAATTATATATACATAACGAAAATACTAAATTATTTTACAGTACTTTATTTTTCTGTTATATACTTTTTTATTACTAATGTTTCTGCAATTGTAAACTAAATGATTAATATAAACAATTTCTTTCGAATTAATTCTATTGGTTTTTAGTAATTTCATTCATATGTTCTGCGTTAAAGCCGGTATGCAACTCTCAAGACAAGTGAAAACTTCATATAAAACATATATTCATTTTCTTCATCGATTCATTTTTTTTACGATGTATATGCACATCTCAAGAAATTTATTTCTTAAAGAAAAAGTGACGGCTGCCGGAAAAAGCAAGTAAAGCGTGGAAAAAAATGTTCTGTTGAATTTTTATTTTCTTGCAAAGCGAATAAAAAATTTGTCTTGGGCTTTCAAATGTAAAATTTTCTTGACTACTACTTTTTCACACACAAGAAACATATGGTCTTTTTTCTTGAGAGTTGCATACTGGCCTATAAAGTAGAAAACTATTAATATGTGGGCTTTGTTCTGAAATTTATTTCAGAAACATTGTGAATACGAGGTGTGATAAAAAAATAACCGTTATTTTCAAATTTCGTGAGTTACGTATGTTCGATGTTCGCATTTTTTTTCTGTTATGTTGGTACACATGTCTGTTATATATGTTGGCAATACCAACCATTTTGATTTTCAGTTTGTTTTGACAGATAAAAAGGTTAGTCGTGTTTTGGTGTGCTCTTCGATTTTGTTCTATTCGAAAAAATGGATCAAAGAAACTGTATTCAGTTTTGTGTAAAAAATGAAATTAAATGCGCAAGGACATTTGAAATGTTGACTGTGGCCTTTGGCGAATCTACTATGAGCAGAACACAAGTTCAATTGTGGTATAACCGGTTTAAGGAAGACCGAGAAGATGTCAATGACGATGCTCGTCCTGGTCGCCCGACCACGTCAACAACCGATGAAAACATTGACGCAGTGAAGAAAATGATTTTGGATAATCGTCGAATCACTATCAGAGAGGTTGCTGATGATGTTGGCATATCGTTCGGCTCACGCCAAGCAATTTTTACGGATATTTTAGGCATGAAACGTGCGGCAGCGAAGATTGTTCCAAAATTGCTAAATTTTGAGCAAAAACAACGTCGCATGGACATCGCTCAGGAGCTGTTTTTGGCCAAAAACAAAACCATTATCATGCCTCAACCACCTTATTCACCGGACTTGGCCCCCGCTGACTTTTTCCTCCTTCCAAAACTGAAGACACCGATGAAAGGAAAGCGTTTTGCTACGATTGAGGAGATAAAAGAAAAATCGAAACAGGAGCTGTTGGCGATACCAAAAAAAGCGTTTCAGAAGTGTTTCGAGGATTGGAAAAAACGCTGGCATAAGTGTATTATATCTGAGGGGAATTACTTTGAAGGGGACAAGATAGTTGTTGATGAATATACTTTATTTTTTGATCACATAATAACGGTTACTTTTTTATCACACCTCGTATGTAATACTTACTAGTATATGTGCGTAACATAATGGAATTACCAAGAAGGTCTACTCTACACAGCCACAGGCCACATTTAATGAAGCTGATTTATAGAACAATGCAACAACTGATTTATTTCTCAAAACAAAAGTATGTACTTAGAAAAACCTATTCAGTTGAGGTATAATTTTATCATTAAAAAAACTGAATTGAACCAAAAAAGAAGAATATAATAAAGTTTCCAATTGCTAACAAAACAAAACAATGGCACTAAACGTCAAAAACACAACAAAACATTGTATTATATTTTTAAAAAAAATAGTTAACTTAGTACATATAAGCAGAACACCTCACATAACGCTTTATCAAGCAAATAAAGCATATAATCATAAAACTTTGTGCTTTGCTTGTAGAAATGTTTGCTTGATGTTAAGTATATACTCGTACGCCTTTTTATGCACAACAGTTCTCCAATGTAAATACTTCTATATAATTGTTTTAACTGTAACATGTTTTTTTTGTAATCTCTGAATTCCTTTTGCTTTCTTATTTTTATATCACTTCCGCTTCTTTCATTTAATACGGTCAGTCACAATTTGTATAATCTGAAATATATATATGGTTCTATGGCATCGCGGGAGAGCAAAGGGCCGCATAATCTGAAACAGTCTGATTTAATCTTTAATTGTTCAAATAAAATACTTAAATCTGAATATTTTATAAATTCGCAAAAGAAACAAAGACAGTACACTAACAATATTCTCCAAAGACCGCATAGAACATATAGATAGATAGATATATTTAAGGGTGATATGCACCGTGATCTGAAAGATATATTGTGATGCCCCTATTTATTTGAAAGATGAGGATAGTCTCATCTATAAGTCTTCTGTCAGGTTAATTTCCGACAGGAATTCATATATTTTGGAGGAATGAAGTTGAGGGATCTTGCTCATATCTAAGATATATTCTCCAAAACACCTGTGTCTTTTGTGTGCCAATGGTCCGCAGTCTATGATCAGGTGCAGTGAGGTTTCGTCACTTTCTCCACAGAATCGACAGATAGCATCTGAAGATATACCCAACTAGTCTACAATGTCCGCTTAAAATGCGTGTGATGATTCTTAATTTACGCCGAGGCATATTTCCTTAGCTCTTTTAGGATTAAAATCTTACAGAAGAGCTTTGGACTGTCTTAATCCCGGAAGACTTTTCCAGGTTTTGACTGCATCTGTACACTTCTTCAGCAGACCTCCAATAGTATTGGATGATAGTCCACAGAAGGGTTCAGGGCCGTTGAAATCAGAGGCCGCAGCCTTCATAGCTAAGCTATCATCATTCTCATTCCCCTCTACTACTATCAGATAGTATCACGATGTTTTTCCCCCTATATTTCCTGTCAATGTTGATCTGGGCACATCTTTCAATAGCGTGAATTTCCGCTTGAAAAATGTTTGGAAAAGAACCCATTGGTTCCCAGTAGTTGGTTCTAGGCCCAAATACTCCTGCCTCAGTTCCGTCCATTGTCTTAGAACCGTCAATATACCATAAGAGGGAACTTTCTCTTGATTTTATACGTCTCAGTTAGACCTTTCCATTATTTTTTACAACTCATCATTGTACAGTATTTGTGTGCAAAATTGAATTTTCTTGGCATAAAATCCTTGTGAGATTTTAGTATACCCTATTCTTGAGTAGGATTTTTACCCCATATATTTTGGGTGTAATTTGATTCTCTCGAAAAAATTTCTTGTATTCTGGTAAGAGATTTCCTAGCAGAGTCTTGAATTACTAGATGTAAGGGTGTTAGATCTAGTATAACTTCCATTGCTGCCGTTGGACAGGTGCGCATAGCTCCAGTGATAACAAGGCTGGCAAGGCGTTGTACTTTACTTAATGCAGATTTCGCTGTCTTAAGTGTGACTCAATTTGACCAGGCTACAGAACCATAGGTGATGATTGGTCTCACCATCATGGTATACATCCAGCGAACGATTTTTGGGTTACATCCCCAAGATTTACCAGCAAGCCGTCTACATATCCTTAAGGAAGCTGTAGCCCTCTTGGTGGTTGCTGTCAGGTGAGCCTTCCACAATAACTTTTTGTCGAACATGACTCCGAGGTATTTGTTCTCAGAGCTAATATCGACTCGTTTACCATTTAGAAGAATAGTTTTCATATATGGTAGAAATCTTTTGCTAGTAAACGGCGCAATGGTGGTCTTTGAGGCAATGATTTTCAGTCATGTTCCCCTGCACCATTCACTAGCTGCTAATAAGCCCCTCTGGATAATATCACAAAGAGTGGATTCAGATTTTCCTCTAGCTATGATCACAATATCGTCTGCATATCTTTGACATGATATGCCTAAATTTGTGAATTTTACCAGAAGATCATCAACTACTATGCTCCACAAAATGGGTGATAATACCCCACCCTGCGGACATCCTGTATTGACTTCAACAGTTTTGTGACCTGCTTCAGCTGCAGTCAGTCTACTGTTAAATAAAGCTCGTATCCAATTGGAAGTGGTATTATCTATTCTTCTATTGTTAAGAGCCCTAATCATATATTCATGAGGTGTGTTGCCAAAAGCCCCCTAAATATCGAGAAAGACACAAAGTGCTATTTCTTTTTTATACAGTGCTGCCTGAATAAAATCAGTCAGATGGTATAGTGCGGTTTCAGTCGATTTTCCCGCAATATATGCAAACTGACAAGGATGTAAAGGATCCCTTTCCAATACGGTCTTAAGGAGATGTATATTAACTATTTTCTTCATTGCTTTTAGTACAAAGGATGTCAAACTGATGGGCCTGAATGATTTGGGATGGGCCATATCCTTCTTGCCTATCGTGGGGATAAATACCACTTTATCTGTACGCCATGCTTCCGGTATATACCAAAAAGCAAGTCTTGCCCTAGTGATATTTTCCAGGCGCGGAATCAGTGCCTCACCACTCCTTTGGAGAAGGATCGGGAAAATACCATCCGCACCCGGCGATTTATATGGCTGAAAAGAGCTGATATAATATATTAATTATAATTTCTTTGGCCACCTTCCAGCCAATCTTGCTTGCTCTTCTAGGAAGAGCATCCATCTGCAAAGATGGCGGTAATTAGATCGAGCTCCCAGGAAAGTGCACACGCAGCAAAAGGAGAGTGCGACCCTCTTTATTTGCCGTGAACGTCCCATCCTTAGATTTTAATGCCAGCTTTGTTTTTCGCAAGAGCTCTATGGAGTCGTGCTACTTCAGGAGTCGATTCTACACTTTCACAAAAGGATCTAAAGTTAGTCCTTTTGGCTTGTCTGATCCATTTGTTATAGATCGTCAACTCTTTTTTATATTATTCCCGGTCCCCCGTACGCTTATCTAGATTGAATAGCCTACGCACCTTAGTACGTCTAGTAGACAGACGAGAGTTCCACCAAGGAACATTCCTGCTGTTTTTCTTTGTTCTTAGAGGACAAGATAAAACATAGGATTCGGAAATGATTTAGTTCAGCTCATTGACACCCTCCTCTAGCACCACCGGATTTTTATATATTCCTTGGATGTTTGAGGATGAGAGTAGTGAATGCACTGAACTATCGAAGAATTCCCAGTTAGTATACCTAGGATTTCTAAAAACTACCGTTTTTGTGACGATACCTCCTATATCGAACTCAATTATGCTGTGGTCCGACAGAGAGGGTTCGTCCGAAACTTTCCAATTGTTAACAATATCAGTTAGCTACAGAAAGTCAATTCAAGAACTTCCTCCCTAATTACATTTCTCAATATTTTATAAATTCGCAAAAGAAACAAAGACAGTAAATTAACAATATTCTCCAAAGACCGCATAGAACATATACAGTGAATCAAAAAAGTTTAGGCACAGGCAACGATTTTAGGGCAAAAGTGTATCAAAGAATGGTAATGACTATTTCGACGGACTTTTCTGATGCAGTTAGTATCATTGTTTATTTCCCAGAAAAACACTCAAACAAAAAATGTCCCGTTACTTCATCTACTCCTCGAAATGTAAAGAAAAAGAAAAAAGTACAAAATAGACTTCAAAAAAGTTTAGGCTTTTTGCTGAAAAAATTGTAATCTTTCAATTTTCTGCTCATAATAATTGCGCATTAATTAGTCAAAGTAGTAGTTAATTGCCAAAGGTTTTAAATTCGTATTGATCTTGATTTCGTGAGCAAATAGACGTCGTATAGAAATAGACGTCTGTCAAATTATATTAAATCTTCATGTGCAACAAAAATCTTATAGCAAAATTACCAATATAGTGCAGAGGCTGCATTCGAATGTACGGAATATTATAAAGAGTTACAACACTGGCAAATTAGAGCATGAGAGCAAATCTGCACTGCTAAAAAAAATTTACCCCACACCACGAACAGATTGTAATAGCTGTAGTGGCTAAAGTTCCAAAGATTTCGTCTGTCAAATTATGTCATAAAATAGAGCAAAGATTTAAAGAAAACTTTGATCCCCAAACAATACGGAACACCTTAAACAGAGCTGGTTTTCATGGACGTGTTCCTCGGCGCAAACCATTCATTTTTGTTGGGAATAAGAAAAAAAGTATAATTTCGCAAAACTCAATGTTAATCACCCAGAAACATTTTGGAATAGCGTGAAATTTAGTGACGAGTTAAAGTTTGATCAGATGGAGCACAAAAAAATTGTAATCAAAAGACAATAATGTAATCAAAACAGTGCAACACGGCGGCGGTAATGCTATGGTGTGGGGTATATGGCTGCATCTGGAGTCGGAAATCTCGTCTTTTTTATGAGAATATAGACAAACACTTATATTAGAACATTTTAGATTAAAATTTATATCCCAGTGTTGAGAAGTAGGGGTTGAATGAGAAACCATTTATGTTCCAACAAGATACCGACCCGAATACATCGTTTCTTGTCCAGGAATGGCTAATATACCATTGCAGACAATTTAAAACACCTCCACTGTCGTAAGATATGAATCCGATTTGGCACTTATTGAAAAAAAATACGGCATCATCACATAACATCAAAGAATTCGCTTAAGGACGTCATACGCACGGAATGGGCAAATATAACACACGAGGAGACATCCAACTTAGTTAGAAGTATGTGCAGACACTTATAAGCATTTATTCAAGTCAATGGAGGTCTAAATATTAGGTGTACAAAAATCTTACCAATATTACAATTTTTCACATGTGTGCCTAAACTTTTTTTATTTGGGTTAACCTGGCTTGCATAAAGCCACTCATTGGTCCCTAGCGATACCAGATGTCCTTTATGCAGATTTCCAGTAGAAATATCCTAGGATGTCAACGCTTTTTCCGATTTTAAGCAGTGCTGCCCCATTCCTGAGATGTCTTCCAATCTCCCAAATTGTGGGGCTCGTAAGCATTTTAAGCGCGTCATGTAAACAGTGTCATGTAAACAGTGTTGCACAAACCGCTTCTGCCTATTGAGCTATGCCCGAAGGTTCTGTAAGTGAATTCTCCCGTAGCCGTCAGTCTCCCCGCGGATTTCGCTGCAAGATTCTCTTCTACAAGGTGGCATGTTGAGTACTGCTTCGAGAGCAGACATTGGAGTGGTTCTCAGTGCGCCTGGTATGCAAAGTGCAGCGATTCTTCCCATTGGTATTCTATAAGTAGCTTTCTTTGTTGCAGTCCACCACACTAAAGCACCATACAGTAAGATTGGTCTAGCTTGTACTTTCTGGTAAAGAGTATCATGTCCATTTTATCTGCGTTTATCTCCAAGCCTGCTCGAGACGCCCATGTTTTAAGAGTGTTGTTCATTACATTACTGATGGTATCTAGGTACTATCCCACTACTGCTATTGCTATGTCATCTGCATATGCCACTAGTTTAGGTTCCTTCCCATCAAATTCCCTAAGTAGTTCGTTTACTACAAGTAACCACAGAAACGGCGATAGCACTCCTCCTTGTGGGGTACCTCTGCCTGTCTGTTTGGTCACTTCATTTCGCCCATTCCTATCTTTCTGCAACATGGAAGCATATTTATCCATACATAAACAGCGGGTTCTACATTAATTTTTACCACGCTATTCCAAATAGTATCCTTCGTCACGTTGTTGAAGGCTCCTGATATATATAGGAATATCCCAAGGCATATTCTTTATATTCTAAAGCCTTTCTATATTCAGTACTAGCGAATGATGTCCAGTCTCCGTGGATCTGCCTTTAGTATAAGCGTGTTGCACTTTTGACATATTGTCTGGAGCAATTGTGTCCCTGATATATGCGTCTAGTATCTTCTCTAACGTCTTCAGAAGGAATGAGGTCAAACTCATGGGCCTGTATTCTTTTGAATAGAGAGGGTTGATTTTACCCGCTTTCGGTATAAACACAATCCTCGCCTGTTTCTACGAAGCAGGCACATAGCCGAACCCTAAACATCCTGTAGATATCGTTTTTAGCCATGGTACCAAAAGATAGCTGACCTTTTAGAGCAGGGCTGTGTAGATTCCGTCCAGTCCCAGGGATTTAAATGGGTCAATGGAATTTATTGCTCATTCTATTCTATCTGCTGGAATGATATTTGTTAGAATGTCGTTCACAGTATCTCTTATAGGTTCGAGATCTACAGTGTCAGTACAGCCCGGGAAATGTGTACTGACAAAGTCCTCGAGGGATTCCTCATAGCTGTCAGTCCCGTCTCCATTGCTTTTACGTATTAATTTTGACATGGTCGGTTTCTTAGAAATCAGTTTCCTGAGTCTAGCCGTTTCGTTTGTATTTTCTATATTGCTACAAAGTCTTCCCAAGATTCCCTCTTGGCTACGCGCACTTCCCTTTTGCATTCCTTTAATAACTCCCAGTACTCAATCCAACAGAACTCATAGTCAGCTGCTTTGGCCAACTTAAATAATTCAAGTACCTTTCGACTTTACACCCCTAACTCCTTGTTCTACCAGGGAGGTTTCGACTTGCGCTTTGTACGTGTTGGAGGACAAGACCTATGATGAGCTTTAATGACAGTAATTGTGAGTGAATTTATCCCTTTTTCAAGTTCAACGTGCGAGTTGTACCTTCTCGGTCTCATTCGTTTATTTTCTAGTATCTTCCTGTACAAATCCCAGTTCGTGCTTCTAGGATTCCTGAAGTTTAAATTTTGAAATTTAGTCGAGAATGTAACAGAGAAACTTATACATTCGTGGTCAGAAAAGGATGGTGCCCTAAGCACTTTCCAGTCTTCTACCATAATACAATCATTTGTATAGAATGTTACGTCTAGTACGTTCTTCGAGGTGGGTATGTTGTATTTATGTTGGTTCCTCCCCCCTATTGGCTACTTCTAGACTACTTTGAAGAATAAAGTTGAGTAGTGACTCACCTTTATCATTTCTATCAGCGCTTCCCCAAACCGTGTGGTGCCCGTTTGCGTCGGATCCTGCTTCCTTTTGCTGGCTACTTCCGTCAACCTATGAAGTTCACTCGGTGGCGCTGCGTCCTCGTTTGGCATGTAACAAGATGCAAGCTCATCCTTGCCGACTTTTACACCCCCAACAGTTAGAACGTCTGTAGAGAGATTAAGATTAATATGCTTTTCTTACATTATTTGTCACACTCGTGATATAGGTATTGTAATTTTGTGACTTTAGGCCAGAAACCATGTTACCGAGTAAGCGAGTTTACTTATGTGGAGATTAATTTGAAGAGCCTTCAGTATGCGGCATCGGCTCCCTCACGGGGTTGGATGCTTCCCCAGCTCACCCTTCTCCACATCCCGTAAGTTCAAGGAGGCTTTCAAGACCTCTTCCAGGCCGAGTTCTTTTTCCACCTCCCCAGTCTCGAGCGTGTTTTGGTTATCATCTCCCCGGTTCCGTTTTTTGAGGCGAAGGTACACGCTACCAACTCCCCACGCCATCTTCCCAAACCGTGGATAACACATATCTTCTGCCGCCTTTGCGGACGACACAACTGCCAGTCGAATTATCTGGAAGCTCAGTGATATATACACGCGTAGCGATCACAATGCCATTATAATAGACGTGGAGCGAAGAACAAAACAATACACGCGTAAGGCGCAAAAAATTGGCTGGCGAAAAGGGGCGTTCGACGCGGAGTCGCTTGACGTCGTCTAGCAGTCAGCGTCTATTGAAGGCTAAACTGCAACCACCATGGTTGCGGAAATCGCAAAGTATATTGAGGAAGCATGTGATGTGGCGATGTCGCGAAGGTTCAACAAAACATCAAGGACTCCCTTTTACTGGTCGACCGATGATATTGCTGTGATTCGGAAGAGCTGCCATCAACCAAGATGCAAGGCGCAAAGATCTCGATCGACTCCGAATTTCGAGAAACTACAGGCAGAATATAAAGCACAGAGAAATAATCTGAAAAAGGCTATAACAAGGAGCAAAAACAAGTGCTGAGGAGAGTGCGGACAAAGACACTCAGCGAAGGCATTTTTCCAGATGCATAGAAACAGCAGATGCTAGTGCTGTTGTTAAAGCCTGGAAAGCCACCGGACCAAGTTTCCACCTACCGCCCACTTTGTATGCTGTATACAGTGGGAAAGATCCTCGAACGCATCGTCTGTGAAAGACTGCAGGAGACATTTGAGAGCTCAGGAGGTCTCTTTGCCCGACAATTCGGCGTTCAGAAAGCGAGGTCTACAGTCGACGCGATTAGAGTGGTAGTAAGCATTGCTCGGGATGCGACGAGTGGCACTAGGTAGCAGGGAGGCACCAAAATGTACTGCCCGGTGGTCACTTTGGACATTAAGAATGCCTTCAATTCTGTGAATTGGGGACAGATAATGCAGGATCTGCACACTTTTGGGGTACCAACATACTTCCGGCGCATAATCGGTAGCTACCTCGGCAACAGGGTGCTACGGGACAGAGACGGGCGTAAAAGCTCAAGGAACTGTATTAGGGCCCATGCGGTGGAACGCCATGTGCAATGGCATCCTGGAGCTGAAAATGCCAGAAGATGGGACGAAATTTGGCTATGCTGACGACATCGCACTGATAGTGGTGGCCAAACATCTTGAGCATTTGCAGTTGGTGTGTAACTATGCGATTGCAAGGGTTCATAGGTGGCTACAATCAGCTTACCTGGAACTTGCTGCACAAAAGACTGAGGTTCTCCTATTAAGCACACGGAAAAGCGAGAGGAGATGGTGGTGGAGATCGGTAATCACCGTATTAAGTCGCAGCCAAGCATTAAGTATCTTGGAGTTAGCATCGACGCGAGGCTTTCGTTTAAGGAGCACCTGGCAGCGGTCAGCAAAAAGTCTCTAAAATCCAAGACGCCCTTGCGCGGATTTTGCCGAACATTGGAGGCTCACGTGAGGGAAGAAGGCAACTCCTGGCGATAACGGAGTCCGTGATGATCTGTGCAGCACCCATCTGGGCAGGAGCAAAAACGACGTATCTCAGAGAAGCTTGGGCAACGCAACGTTTAAGTGGGCTTAGACTCACCTACCGAACAGTCTTCGATAACGCAATTTCCGTCCTTGCTTCAAAAATGCCCATGGACCTACGAGCGTTGGAGCTGCAGCGAAGAGTGGTAACAGAGATGAGAGCAGTCCGAAAAGGGACGATTGATTTTCCAGCTCCTTCCCAGTGTATCCCAATGGGTGAACAGGAAGCATGGTAGTACCAACTACTATATGACGCAGTTATTCAGCGGTCATGGATTCTTCTTCTTAGGTGGCCCTTACAATCTGCGGGCGGGTCACGGCCGACTTGAGCAACTCTCGCCAGGCGCCTCTACTTCGCGCGCGCCTTCTCCAATCAGTTACACCAAGCGTGGTCAGTGCTTCATCAGCTTGGTCCATCCATCGGAGGCATGGTCTCCCTCTTCGTCGTCGACCTTCGACTTTCGTCTCAAATACCTTTTTCGCTGGAGCTTCTTCATCCATACGATGGACATGACCCAGCCAGCGTAGTCGCTGAATGCTTATACGCTGAACTACGTCGATGTCAGCGTAGAGCTCATACAGCTCGTGGTTCATTCGAATACGGTAGTCGTCGTCAACTCGAACAGGACCAAAGATTTTGCGAAGAACTTTTCTCTCGAACACCCCAAGAGCGGCTGCATTCGCCTGCGATACTACCCATGCCTCAGCGCCATAAAGAAGCACCGGCAGAATGAGCGTCTTGTAGAGTGTCAGCTTCGTCGATCGAGAGAGGGCTCTGCAACCCAATTGCTTACTGAGCCCATAGTAGCACCTATTAGCAATTGTAATTCTTCGCATTATCTCCAGGCTGACATCATTATTGGTGTTAACGGCGGTGCCAAGGTATGTAAATTCCTTGACGACTTCAGCGGTCATGGATGCTTCAGCGAATATTTCTGCCCCTTCAAAATATCAGGAGGTCCCTACTGTCCAAAATGCACGGGTGAATTTGAGACCACCAGGCACGTGATGCCTTACTGCTGACACTTCAGGACCAAGAGAGAACATAATGGATGCAATGCTGGAGTCACCTGCTAAATGGCACAGGAACGAGTAATGGTGGCGCTACGCAAGGCGGAGCTTGAACGACATCGACTACGGCGTCAACAGCAGTTAGCAAATGTAGCAAAAATTTCGCCACTGAGCGGCAACCAGCAGCGGACTTAATATAGGCTGACAATTACAGACGATTGAGCAATAAGGCTCATGACGGCCTCCCGACATAGTTACATTTGTGGTCCCGGGAGGGTTTCCCGCCAAGACAGTGAAGAAATTTTAGTGGGTTGGAGTCCCACACTGACTAATTGGCTTAAAGCTTTCCCGTCTATAAAAAAATTAAATAAATATGTATGTCAAACGCAAAACAAAAAGAAAGAAGAGAGAAATCCGCGTGAACATATATTTATACATATATAATTCTGTTTTTTTAAATGCGAAACCATATCTCCATATGGAATAATTGCTAATTCAGGGTATTATGAGGGTGTACAAGGAAATAATAAAATATTTTTTCTTATACTTGTCATCAAATTTTTTGGAAAACAAATAACAAAAAAATTCGACGGCAACAAAAGAGCTGTTCCGCCATTTGAACCCAGGTCTGAACGCACCAAGATTAGAGCCCTTACCACCACGACCAAAGAAGTTATAAATCCTAAGCAGAATAACTAAAAGAACTACTTGGTGAATACCAACAGATTTTTTGACTTCTCAACTGAAATCTGAAAAATGAAATAATTTGTGGATTTTATAAATATTTATTAATTTGAAGATTGACAATTTTTGCGAAATTGCCTTATTTCATTTCAAAAACACATACTATTTTATGAAATGGAATACTCTCAAAGTTTACATAAATGAATCAGTGTCTCTCATGAAATTTAGAATTTCTTTGATTTCATAAAATTTACCTTTTTTTATTAAAATGGAATTGTTACTGGCTTTAAAAGTTTTGTTGTATGTATAATAATAATAATAATAATAATAATAATAATAATAATAATAATAATAATAATAATGATAATAATATAATATATAAATAAAATAGTTTTCTTTCTATTGACTATGTTGGCCAATCATACCAGGCGAACAGAAATTGAAAACAACATCGCACTTCATATTATCAAATTATTCTTTAAATTCAAATTGATAAGTAAATTTGAAAAAGTCTTATTTTATTTCGCGTTTCGCACCCTTCAGAAGTCGCTACCTGTCAGAATTATATATGGATAATTGTATGTATCTACACACGTGCGTATTCAGAATCAATGTTTTCTTTGCTTTTTTTGCATTTGAGCATAAAACATACATATGTATGAAAGCCCTTGTATTTACAATTCGAACAAAAAATGATGTAGTTTGGCATTTGTAGTGTCGCCCATTTAACTCGTAACGCCAAAGAGAAAATCAAATACTTTGTTCTTCTTCTTGATGCGACTTCTTATTACGTTTATGTTCTTTGATTCTTTGTAACCTCTGCATCAACACAAAATGCTTTTAATCGGTCAGTTCGTACAGTGGATATCGACATATATTTCTAAATCTGCAACACAACAGATTCTATATCAATGGACAACAGATCAGTCGTAGCAGAAATTGTGTTATGAAGAATGTGCACAGGGCAACCTATCCCCTCTATATCTTCCTCCAAAATTTGTGTTCGTATTGTCAGATCCAAATGCTACGAGATTTTCCAATGTATATTGTGGCTCTTAAGAGCATCAATCCAAAATGAAGCGAAAGTATCGGAAGTTTCGTTTTTTTTTTTAATTATTTAACTTTCTGTAAAAAAATGTACCAACAATGAAAACATTTTGTCAACTTTATGATTGCTTGAGTCAGTTCCACATCCGTAAAAAAGAAAATTTTTTATCAGCATATCAGTAATTGTAGAGACTGAATGTGGCGCCAAAACATTTTTGCCTTTGTTCTGACAGTTGACTGTCACAATTCAATCCACAAATGTGGATTGAATTGTATTGTGCCATCCAAAGAACTGACAATATGTCGCGAGAAGTCGACACCACAGATAGTTTTGAACTGTGAGTTGTACTTTTAATATGATCCGCGATGCTTGACCTCCTGCCATGGCTTATTGATAAATAAAATGCGCACACGGAGCAAAAAGCTTCGTTTTCATTCGTTCCTTTTTTTTGAATGACCACTCATTGGTGTACGCGTCAAAGACCTTTCCTTTATACCGGGACGTATGGCAACCCTATATTAGCAGCCAATGATATCATGTGTTTTCATTTGTTGAAGTCGTCGGGTTAGGCATGTGGTATTGAGAAGCTTCTTGGCTGCTTAGTTTACATGCATATGGAGCATCGTAGAATGGGCTTCTGCTTGTTTTTTAAGATCTTCAGTGACCGTAATAACATTGAAGTCACGATGATTATGTCGACATTACGAGCGTACGAAAGTGCTTTGACAATACCTCTGAAGACTTTATTTTTAACTCCTTGGATTATTTTAACATTGTTTTGGCTGGCGCAACTCCATATATGCGCACCATAAGATCATCACACTAGTTTTAAAATTTCTTTGTGTATCGTGATTTTGTTGTATATGGTTAGCTTAGATCTTCGTCCAATGAGCAGTCGTTTTTTATTAATTTCATGTTTAGTTCATTTCGTTTAATTTTTTATGCTCCTTCCAACGTAGCTTGGCATCGAGAGGTAATAGTTAACTTTTTTGTTGGTTAAATTCACATGAATTGATTTGCTGTTGTTTAGTTTTATTCGCCAAGGTTTTGTCCATTTTTCGACTGCGTCAATAGCGATTTGAAGTTTAGCTGTCGCTTCTTCCGCGGTTTTTTCTGTAGCAAGGAAGGCTGTGTCGTCAGCAAAGGTGACGATCAAGCTCTTTGGAGATAATGGTCAATTTTTGTGTACGCTATATATAGGGGGGGGGGGGGGCCAGCATGCTTCCTTGCGACATGCCAGCGCTTTTTCTTTTAGATCTATGTACACATTTCCTTGTTTCACGCGAAAATAGTTTTGAGTTAAATATGATTTCATAAGGTCAGTAAATTAAAAGGGGAGACAGCAATTCATTTTTTTGATTAGGATTTCATGCCATAACATGTCGAATGCTTGCTGCGACTTCTAGGAAGACTGATGAGCATAGGTTTTTCTCCTCAAAAGATTTTTCGATTTCTGCTGTGATTCTGGGCATCCGGTCTATGGTACTGCAACGAAATCCAAATTGGTGTGATGGTATCAAATTCCGTGACTAAATGATTGGCTCTATGCGATTTAGAATAAGCTTTTCTAATAGTTTGGAGATTTGTGGCTGGTATGAAGAGGCAAAATGTGGGTCTATTCCTGGCTTGGCAATCATAATCATCTTAAAACTTGGGTGCGGATCGATGAATTAAACAGTTTTGCTAATTTAATTAGACTTTTGCTGGGAAGTTGTTTTAATATTTACGTAGTGATGAAATAAAAGCCATGGGCTTTCTTATCTCTCAATTGTTTTATTTCCTTTTTCAGTTTACTTAAAGTTATTTGTATGATGGGTGCGCTATCCCGCTCTTATGAAGAGTACAAGTTAGAGAGATGCTTAGCGAATGTTACATCTTTATCCTTATCGCTTCTCGCCATCGAAAGAGTAGTCACCTTTTTTTATCAGCTCTGATAGATATCGATTCATTCATTAATTTCTCGCCTTAGCTCCTGGGTTGCTTTGTTAAGATTAGCTTTATCGTTAGGAGATCGCGTTTTCTTACATTTTTTTCTAGCAGTTGTGTTATCTCTGGGATAATTAGCTCCAATCGTATTTCTTTTTAGGGTAGGAGTGCTGTACCATGCCCCTTGTTGAATTTGTTGCGTAAACTTTTATACTCCCAGTTGTTCCTTTGATGTGATCGGAGAGCTGTTGCTTAATTGCTTTGGAGTGCTTTTTTAAGGAATTTCCAATCCGTATTTTTATTGTAACGTCTTGGATATTATTATTTTCGGTGATGGTGAGTTACATATATCGGGGAATGTTCCGAGCTTAATTCAACTCCCTTGATTTGAATATAATTCATTGAAAGTTGTTTTTATCCTAAAAAAGTCAATTAGGTCAGGGGTTTTATTAGCATCAGTTGGCCAATAAGTTGGTTTAGCTTTCGAAAAAACTCACATCCCGTTTCTCTTGCTACTTTGTATAACTCTCGTCCTTTTGTCGTAGTTAAGCACGACCCCGAATGCGTAATCTTCCCATTGAAGTCTCCTCCTATTATAAACTTGTATTTATGCATATTAATAAGATCTTTATATTCATCTGAACATATAGTGTGTCTCGGGTGGCAATAAATAGCCCTGATGGAAAGAGGCTATTTTTACTGTGATAGTGGTAGTTAGAAAAATATTAGCACTTAGTTTCAGTTCTTTGTAATTATCTATGTTTTTATTTATAATTATGGCACTGCCGCCCCTTGCGCAGTTGCTTGGATGAATAGTATGATAAACGTTGTAGTATTTTAATTGTATGTGAGATTGTCTAATAAAGTGTGTCTCAGATACTAGACAGTTATCAATTTTTTTCTAGGTTTAATAGAACTTGTAGCTCGTTTTGATGTTTTTAGCGCGTTTGCATTCCATGCCATAATTCGTAACATGTATACCATCGTTTAGTATTGGGATCTGATTTGTTGCTCAAGGTCGTTCAGCCGATCTTTAAGGTTTCTGCTGAATTCTTCTGGATTATTCAATTTGTGAATATGTTTATTTTACTCTCAAGTTGACAGTCACGATTCAAGGAATTTTTAGAAGTCCTCTTGACTTTTAATGTTAATGTGTGATTTAGAGGTATAACAGGTACTGCGACCTAGAAGATCTATTATACCGCCCTCTACTATTAAGGGTATCCCTATAATTTCTTATCCTGTCCCTTCGCCCTCAGACATTCGAGGATGTCGGCTAGATCTTGCGTTTCTATTTGTGAATTAAAGCTCCAAAGTTCCCCAATACGTGCTCTGGCACATATGATGACTTTCTTCATCGCAGAATATGCACAACGGGCTTTCTACAAATCAAAAGCCCGATTAGTATTCTTAAACTGTTTTTGGGCAACCTAATGCAAAACCCAAATCTTTTCTGGTTATAGTTTTCCAATAGTAATATAGATGGCTTATAAAAAGTGCTACCTCTGTTGTCTTTCTTGTTCCCTAAGCTCTTTTTGCCATACTCCTTTACCTATACAGTAGGGTTCTGGCCTAATCATTGGTGTGGAGGCTCCCAACCTGCGAGCTCGTCGACTTGTTTATAGCCGTGGACGCCCACTTGTCGTGGGACCCAGCAAAGTCTGACTTTATTGTTCTTGCCCAGCTGATTCAGTGACACTCCCACACTAGCTTTTCGGCTATTTCATACGAGCTTAATGCTCGAAGAGCAGCTTGACTGTCCGATAGTATGGCTATATCGCGTCTTCTATAACCAAGAATTTATGCTTGGACAATACTTGGATATTTTCCCATGGGTTTTGAATATTATGCTCCATTCTTTTTTTTTTTTGCTGTGATGGGTGTTTTGATTTATATTCACTTCTTACCAACGTTAATTCGTTAACTTTAGAATTTTCTGTTACATATTCTTTATTTTTTGCCTCTGTTGATGGATGTTGCTTCTACGAATTTGCAAATAATTTGTATATGAAAGTATAGTTGACTTTATATTGACATGTCAATACTGTATGTGCTATGTGGTCATGCCGCTGTAATAATTATCAGTTGGAGAATTACTCAAAATCATTTGGTAGATCGTATAGTTATTTCGGACAAGCCACCGTCCTCTTCAGAGATCTTTAAATGAAAGACAATTTTTCAAGTATATATTATGTCTGAAATTAACTATGACCGTTGCTAGGAATTTCACACACATCTCCAGTTTTGAGGGTATCCATCCAGACAACTGCTGCAACTTGCGAAGGTGAATTCTAATGCTAAGTCTGTCTATATAATGGATCAGACCCTTGCAGTCTAAACAACTGTATAATTTTCCGAAGAAAATAAGAGATAAAGGACGTATTACAAACTGCAGCGTATGCTATTTTATATGTATTTTATTAAACTAAAACTACCAAAAAGGGCTGAAGTCAGTTTACACAGACTACGAAATATTCTGAGACTTAACCGATGACCATATTTGACCCACCGAATTAATAAAATTATATTAATACTAGGCGTAAGGCGGCCGCCCGAATTGCGCACTTAGACCATCATTGACCCCTTGTGATACCGCACGAGACATCAGGTCCCATCCCTTTCAAAGGTCCAGCCATTTGGAGCTTTTTATGAAGCAGTTGGTGGAACTAATCTTTTTATTTGGGATATCTCCCAAAGAGTCCAGAAAGTAGTCGCCTAGGAAAGTGCGCCTCCTTCTGGACAGCGTTGGACATGCGCATAACAGGTGTAGAGTGGACTCTTCCTCTTCCTCGTCCATGCAACTCCTGCATAAGTCGTTTGAGGCAATCCCCAGCCTACATCTTACTTACTTATATTAGTCTGCCAGTTCAGCTTCCTATCTAGGATCACGGCCAAATATTTAACTTTCGCGACAAGATTAATATCTGCACATTAGTTTTAGAGCGATAAATTAAGAAATTGTATACTTCCTAGTGAAGAGCACCAGCGTAGTCTTGATCGGATTATCCCCCAACCCACAGTCAGTAGTCCATTTAGAGAGAATGTTCAACATGTTCTAGTCCCTCAAAGTAGATATGTATTTTCCCGAGATACTAATAGCAACATCATCCGCATACGCAACCACCTTGCACCCTTCCCTCTCCAGTCGAACACACAGCTGATTTACTGCAAGATTCCAGAGTAGGCGTGAAACAACTCCACCATGAGGTGTGCTCTGCACACGGACTTCTTGGTTGACGCCGCCCCCAGTTGTGAATTGATTATCCTCCTACTAAGCATGTTTTCAATCCACCTGCTAATGACGGGTTCTACCTCCAAGTATCGCATCGCACCGATTATTGCGTCTGATTTGATGTTGTTAAAAGCTCCCTCAATGTCCAGGAAAGCTACTAGGGAGAACTTGTTATGCAGGGGACCTCAATACTAGAGACTAAGGAATGTAAAGCGGTCTCAACCGATTTACCCTTGATGTAGGCATGCTGAGAGACTGACAGCTTCTGTCTGTCTATAGTGAGCTTCAGATGAATGTTTAATAACATTTCCAGGATTTTCAGATGGAAGGAGGACAGACTAATGATCCTTAAGTCCCCTGGAGCCGTGTGCGAGCCTTTGCCGGCCTTGGGTATAAAAATTACTCTCAAATGCTTCCATGAGTCTGGAAAATACGCTAATTCAAGACAACTATTGTAGATCTTTAGCAGCCACTCTATTCTAAGATTCTCTGAATGCTGAATTTCAATTGGAGCTACACCACCTGGGCCAGATGCTTTAAATGGTTTGAATCTATGGATAGTCCATTGCAATTTTGGCTTCGTGAATATGTCTGAGTTGACTTCAACTACATCCGCGCTGGGTTTCATTCTCCGCGGAAGAGTCTCATTACTATTTGAAGTCCAAGGTCCATCGTTCCTCCTCAGGTAACCAGATACCATTGGAGCAGCTCATAGGATTTTCCTCAACCTGGACGCCTCAGAAATATCCTCTACGTCACCACAAAAAGTTTCTTCACGATTCTCTTTGGGCCTTCCTAAGCTTACCGTTGAAGGTTCTGAGTGCTGCTTTTTATAAATCCCAGTCTGCACTATCTCTAGACTTCTTTGCGTTCTTGAAAAGTTTCCTACAGCTTTTTCTGAGTCCCCTTGTTGCCCAACCACGTGTGTCTACTGAGGAGGCAATAGGCTGATAGAGCTTTATTAAGAGCATCCATAAGAACCTCCACAGACCTATCAATTTTGTCACACGTGCTTGTGTTTATAAGGTTCTGAGGTAGTAGTCTAGCTACAGTTACCCTGTAGAGGTCCCAGTTTGCCTTCCTGACATTTCTAAAAGACCTAGGGCTAGGTAGACTATCTAAAATATCAAACTAGATTAACCTATGAACTAAAAACAAGTGTTCCTCTAAAACCCTCCAATTTCAAATCCAGTCGAAAATTGATTCGGAGGCAAGCGTTATGCCAAGGACTTCCTGCCTATTAGCAGTAATAAAAGTGGGCTCTGACCCGTTATTACATTTAAGAAGGTTAGTAATTACAATATATTCATATAGTGCATTGACATCCGTGCTACCACAGATGTCATGGTGCTCGTTGGCAACGCATCCAATAATTGTAACCATCCGTTGAGCGTTTGCATCCACAACAAGCTTCTGTAGGTTCGCTTCTGGAAGGATTTCATGGATATGCGCCATATAGGCCGAGACCAGCCAGTACCGTCTCTTGCAGGTTTCCTGTCAGATGGCAGTCAAATCCTTGGTCCGGTAACACTAGTTTACACCGAAAATGTACATTTGATGAGAGGTGACTTTTCTTTTTCATCTGCTGAATTCGAAAATCCAGGCAAAATTTTTTTTCATGGAATAGTTTTTGAGATATTGTAATTTGTGTATTTTTTCGACCTTTTTTCACGTGACAAATCATATCTCGAGCTAGAAATGTCCGAATTTAAGTGCGTAAACAATCCAAATAATTTCTGTTACGTGTGTGGCAATTTTGTCTTCCAACAAAATAGAAGTAGATTCACCGATTTGGGATTTGGATTCATTCACTCAATTGCTTATAACTTTGTCATTTTTCGGTCGATTTTCTTCTAGTTGGTCCTAGTTCTTAAGTTAAGGTATCATCTTTACGTACATGGAGAGAAACCAGACGTTTTTTCAACGATTTGTACTTTTCCGCCGGCAGAGAATAACTGTAAAATATTATATATTTTGAACCGCTTTACCAATCAAAGATCCGATTATACATGTTTGTTCGTCATCTCAATACCTTGCATTGGGTACCAAGAACGACCCAATCGGACATCTAGCTCGAGATATGATTTGTCACGTGAAAAAAGGTCGAAAAAATACAAAAATTACAATATCTCAAAAACTATTCCATGAAAAAAGATTTAACCTTGATTTTCGAATTCAGCAGATGAAAATACATAAGAAAAGTCACCTCTCATCAAATGTACATGAAAAAAATTTTATTTTGTAAACTAGTGTAATTGGGGAAAATAAATGAGCTAACATTATTCCTAATGAGGATACAAGACCTGGGTCTTCCTTCACTTATGGTATACAGCAAGCTGTAATTATCAGTCCTGAGACCACAGACCAAGTCCCCGTATGTCCAGGGTTCTTAGATCACCTCCACCACCGTGACATCAGCATCAGAATGCTCCGAGTCTGACGGGATCAGCACTGAGCGTGGTTGTCCCTAGGAGACTCACCAAATATCCCACAGTCGACACAGAGTCACTGCGTTTCGAGTGCATGGCGTAGTCTACCGCAGAAGTAGGATCAGGATTCGCTCCCACTTGATATATGTCAGACGGTTCCCAGTCCTTCTTATAGACCTTGAGGTTCGTGAATGAGAAGCCATAGCCCACGACCCAATTGGATTCTACCAAAGTCGCCAGAGATGGCGTTCTCCACAAGGGTTTCTGACCTGTATCCCCTCATGGTTCCTCTACCTTGGTCACCTTCCAATTTTTTGTCGGTACCTGCTGGTTGCTCAACCTAAAAATATCCAAGATAGCCTCAGGGTCAGATGTTTCGGGTGGGATCCATGCGCACGATCTAGGTCTATTAGGGATCAGATTCGATCCTTGCGCCTGGCATTGCTTCACCGATCCTGGAGATCGCAATCTTATATAGGTCTACTGACCTACCTTTGGTTCGCGCAGGCGATCAGCTTCACATGGCCCTGATGCGATCCACTGTCGCGGAAATAGGGAAACCACCCGAAAATTCCTTCATAAGCTGGAGGTAGAGCCTTGAAAGGCTGACTTCTTTCTTCTTCCAGCACTCGAGATAGACACTGCCATCAGGGCTATTGCGATCTATAACAGCCATAACCTGATGTTCTTTCAGCACTTCGCTGAAGGACTTCGTGGTGTCACCACCGCGCTTTTTCAACTTTATGGAATATTAGTGGGTGGTTAACTCTAGGGACCGTTGACGTTTCGAAGCCTGTTGTAACGGAGCTTGAGACTCCTTCACGACCTTCGTCGCCCGCCCGAGGAAAGCCTTTTGCTTCACCATCCTCTAATTCTCTGGAATACGTGACAAGCGTTCAACCGTCCGGAGAGCAGACCTTCTTTCTTTGTAGACCCTCTTGGGTATCGATTTCGCAACACTACCATAGCAAATGGCATTTCTTGTGCCAGGCTGGTCGTCCTTGGCTACAATAACCGCCGCAGAGTGGGCGGGGGATTTTGGATTTACATCCGAAGTAGCGTTCAAAGACCGCTCGTCAGTCTGGTTTTTACGCACACCCGCTCGACAGGATCAAGCTAATGCAATAAACAATTTTAAAGGGAAAGGGGTTGGTCAACCGTGACAGTGCCCCTTCCCACAGCAAGGCAACAGTTACTTCCTGAGACAGCTCTTAGTTGGATACTCGGCAGTAGTCAGTCTTGCTAGGGTAATGCCATTAGAACCTATGCACCACCCTCCCAACCCATTTCGTCATTGCAACCATTTAAGCCTTCGTACCACGACAGGGTTACTGCTCATCGCGAAGGTCGAAAGCCTCTGTACCTAGTACTCATTTCCCCAACACCTTGCCTGTAATGGCAACACATAGTTTTGCATCAAAATATATGATAAATAATTTCTGTCTATTGTCGAAATATTTTCTTAAGGATCAACGCTCGAAATTCTTGTACTAATTTCTGTTGATTGTTGAAATACTTTCTTAGGAATCAACGCTCGAAATTATTGTCATTTTTCTATAGATTGCTGAAAATTTGTCTTAAGAATCAACGCTCGAAATTTTTGTAATAATTTCTCTTGATTGAAATATTTTCTTTAGAATCATTGTTCGAAGTTCTTGTAATAGTTTCTGTCGCTTGTTAAAATATTTTCTTGAAAATCAACGCTCCAAATTCATTCAATGGTGGAATAGAAGTTACGCAATTAAATTAATGGACGATTTACATATAGCGTACAAACGCCTAGCATCAAAATGGCAGGCGTAGAAAAAAATTACGTTTCGATACAGTTACCACGTAATGAAATGGGGCCATTTACACATAGCGTTTTGAATCTGGCGGCGGTCACGCTTTGTCGGGATTCAAAATTTTTGTTGCCCATGGTAGCGTTGAAAGCGTCGTGTCGGTAGCGACCGAATTCTGTGAATCTCGTATGTCGCATTGTGTGCGTATCAAAAACAGTTCAGTGATGTGAATTTGCTGAATATATTATTTTGTACCCGTTGTGTAGGTATTTTATGCATGGCAAACATTTGTAGTACTGTATAATCGCTTGGGAAAATTTTTAAATGACAAAGTAAATATGTCACATATATGTATATCTTATTATTATGTTTGTTTTTATTTCAAGAATATATTTATCGTAATTCTGGGACACTTGAATTTGATTTAGCAAAATGTTATATTTTTTCCCTCTTTCATTTTATGAAAATATTGTGATTCTGTTGTTCTTAGCTATGAAGTGCGTGTGTATATAACCGTGGCAGTATAGGCACCAGTGTCCCATATATCTAATTCTACTGATTTCTGGGCTATGACCCTTTACCAGCAATATTTTTAGTAGCAATAAATATCTTGTCCATAAGTCTTGTATCATTGTATAAAATCTAGTATAACCCACTTTGGCGTTTCTAACAAATTTTGTATATATATTCGATATGATATAGGAAGTATGAATGTCCTTATCCGACTGAATATATGCACTCATATCTCAAGGTAAAGGCTATGTTTTTGAAGAGCTTAATTATGTTAAGTCTGAAATTGTGGAGAAAGCTTCCCACAAACGGACGGTCGGACAGACCGAAAAACATACTTAGGATAAAGACCCTGTACAAATTTAACATTATTTATTAGTTTGTAGCTGTATTACAAAGTTTATGATTGTTCAAGGTTTTGCTAACAAAAAAAAATTTTTATGATAAAAGTATTTCTGCTGCTTTTGCGACCCATATTGCATCTACTACAGTGAACAGGAATTTAAAGACGGATAAATGAGATTGGTTTGGCATACACTATAAAAAGTAACTCTTATAAAAAGTCTTAATTAAAAATATTGCCTTAACCAAAGTTTTTCATAAAAGCACCAAGAGAAAATGCTGAAGTCAGATTAGACGACTTCGAGAAACCTTTTAAAATGTAAATTGTAGGCGTGCCAGTGGAAGTGTGATATTAATTTTTTGCACACACACTATGATAGGACCAATGTACATCAGTACCAAAATTTATCACTTTAGCAACATCAGGAGCATCAGTAGTGATTTTAAGTGGGGTCCCGATAGTTGCTAACATGGAAAGTAGGCGGGTCTTTTATCTAAGTCATTTCTTGCATATGCCATAATATATTTACTGTAGTGCATGTGCACTATTGCGCACAAACGTAGTGTAGCACAAAGTCTACCTACGCAAACTACACATCCAAACCATACCAATACATAAGACACACCCATCCGCTGCACTGCAACACTATGACACTTGACATGTGCAGTGTAATTAGAATCCTGGCGTGCGGTCATTGGTGAATAGGTTTGCTTTACAATTGAGTGGAATTTGAGTTAGACTTAAGCGAAAGGAATTAGAAATAAACAATTAAATTAATCGAGATTTGTTATCGAGTTTGTAACTCAAATGAAACATATAAAAACCCTGCTCGGGAATTAAACTAATCAGTTTCCAACTGGCAACTCAAACATTTGCATTTTTCTTGCAAACAGCCTTTCTTCGGCTTCAGCCTTTCTTCGGCTCAGTTAGAATTTGCTCAATGGCGTCTTGCCGAGCAACGCTCTAATATATAATATATAACATTTATCATATATTTCTCGCACACAATATACGTGCATTACATGGCGATCCTGCCAGTATATGTGCATTACATGGCGATCCTGCCAAACTCGAGCTTGTAGATCTTCCTATACAGTATTGTATCCTGCAAGGAAACTGTTATCCAGTTCTGATGCCAAACTCGTTCCTGCAAATTTCCTGAAATATTTTTGAATTAAGATTTGATGTCAACAGTAGAAGAAGCGATTGCGGCCTTACCAGCGGCTGGTCCAAAACCATTAACGCTCCAGGAGTACCGCGAACGAATAAAACGCGGAGAAGAAGAAAAGCTGACCAGAATTCAGAAAGTAGCAGTACCACGACCGAAGCGTCAAAGAGGTGGCAGACAGGTCTACCTAAGGAAGCAGCACGCTCACCTGTTATCACTAGTGAAGGACACACTACGACTCCCGACTTGGAACGAGGCCACCCAATTGTGGATGAAAATCAACGACATAGAGCAGGAACAGCAAAGACGCGGCTGGACAAAGCAAAAACAGTAATGGGGTCCCCTCAGTCGAAAGAGACTACGGTGATTACGGAGAATTTTGCGGGTACTAACAACAACACCTTTACCACAACGGGAATTCTGACTGGAGCAGCCTCGACGATAGCAGTTATATTATTGATACTATATACATTTGTGAAGCTTAATAACTACTTTAAGCAATACGTACATAAGTGCGTAAAAAAAGTAAATAATGTTTAAAATTTAGTTTAATAATAAGAAAAATAAAACAAAAAAAAAAGTTTTAATTTAAAATGTTTATATTGATAAATACTTTATAATTTTATTGTATAATATTTAGTAATATTAAAAATGGTTTAAAAATAAAATCCATTTATGGAAGAAATAATTGCAATTTTGAAACGCATTTACGCAAACTTAAAAAAAACTCCTCATAGATTATATAAAAAAGAGACACTGCTAGAAAAATTAGAAGAGGTAGAACAATTAAGAAACAGATTTATAGAACTACAAATCAAACCACCAAGTGATCACAAAGTTCGTGCATAACTTTTGATCAATTTTAAAGAAACATATCACAAGACCAAAGTCTTACTTGCCGAAAAATTAACGGCAGAAGAAGAAAAATTAGAAGAACCAGCAAACCAAAATACAAGTGGCTCTAAAGGTCATACCAACTTTTTCTGGTCAATACAAAGAATTGCCAGCATTCGTTAAAGTGGTAGAACTTTTAGATGCATGTTTCAACAATGAC
Source organism: Clusia tigrina (assembly GCA_920105625.2). Classification (NCBI taxonomy): domain Eukaryota; kingdom Metazoa; phylum Arthropoda; class Insecta; order Diptera; family Clusiidae; genus Clusia; species Clusia tigrina. Next base: position 153,536,367 of record OV050031.1, on the reverse strand, counting down.
AGCAAATTAATACTAATACAGTTTGTCTGTGAAGTCAAACTGTCAATTAGCGTTAAAACAGCGATAACTTCAATTTCTCAGCCTACTACTTTCATTGAATTGAAAGCAAGGCTGCAAGATAGATACAAAAGCACGAAGTCAATTGCACAAATTCACACAACTTTGACCAATTTCTCACAGCGTAATAGTTCCATAACTAATTACAGTGACAATTTATGGATTCTCATAAGTGAACTTAACAGTTTACAAGTAAAAGAATTGGAATCCACTGCAAGCGATATTGAGCAACAGGTCATAAGCAAAATGAATGATAATTATGCTTTATTTATATATTTTTATTATATTATATTTAAGAATGGACTGGGCGAACAGTATAAGGCAACAGTGTTTGCAGCCCAACCAAAAACTTTATCTGAATCAGTCACTCTAGCCTTAGAACTAGAAAAAAATCGAAATCCAAGACAGTTCCAAAATAACCAACATCAACGAAATCAGAATACTTTTCGTGGCGACAGTTTTCAAAATTATCAAAACAATAGTAGACCGAACACTACCAGAGGAGTCAATGGATACAATAGATACAATTCTAAAGTAGGACAAAGAGGCAATAATCAAAGAAATTTCAGAGATAGAAATTTTAACAACAACAACAACAACTACAATAATAACAGAAACAGTAACAACAATTACAATAATAACGGTAGCAATAACTTCAGACGTATACGTGTAATGAATCATTCGGAAAACGAGCATCACCCGGGGGGTTTGCAGAACGACTTTCCGGGGCAAGAAATGTAAAAATATACACAATTTCCCACAATTTGACGAATTACATCACTTTAAATTGTGAGACAGCTGAAACAAAATTCACATTTCTTATTGACACAGGTGCAGATATTTCAATCTGCAAGACACATAGTAATATAACAGATCAGAATATTTATACAGAAGAAAAGTGCACACTTACAGGGATAACTTCACAGGAAATTCAATCAAAAGGAACAACTAGATTGAAACAAAAAATAGCTAATGACAATATAGTCCACACATTCCACATAGTAGATTTAGATTTTCCAATACCAACCGATGGCATAATAGGAAGAGAATTCTTACAGAAATATTTTTGCAAAATAGATTACGAGACTTTTACTATCACGATAAATATTCACGAAGATGACATAGTTTTACCGATAAAAACAAGGCACACCCAGTTAAGACAAATCCGTGTACCTCCAAGATCGGAAGTAATATGTCCTATCGATTTACGTTTAAATCAAGATAGCGTAATTTTTAACAAAGAAATAGCAAAAGGAATTTTTGTATCAAATTCTTTAGCACCATCGAGAGGTATAACGCATATTAAAGTTTTAAATACTAATGAATATGGAGTTACTCTTACAGAATTGGACATCTCAAATATACAGACTGAACCGTTAGAAAATTATAATATTTTAAATTACACGCAACGAAATAGTGAAAATGATAATTCTAGATTTAAAAAGTTGTTACAAACACTTGAAAATGAAGCAATAAATGAGAATGACAGAAACTCAATAACTGGTATATTTCGTAAATATCAACAAATTTTTCATGTTGATGACGAACCGCTCACTGTGAACAATTTCTACACGCAAAAGTTACAGTTATCCGAAAAAACACCAGTATACATAAAAAACTATAGATGGCCACAAGCACACTATGAGGAGATAGAAAAACAAGTCGACAAACTGTTTCAAGAAACTTAATAGAACCATCAACGAGTGCATACAACTCACCTTTACTCATAGTTCCAAAGAAAGCTTTATCAGGTGAAAAGAAATGGAGATTAGTAGTAGACTTCCGACAACTGAATAAAAAAATCGTCAACGATAAATTCCCATTAACAAGAATGGAAGATGTTCTAGATCGTCTAGGAAGAGCAAGATATTTCTCAACTCTTGATATGACGAGTTCCTTCCATCAAATAGAGCTATGCAAGAATTCGAGACCATTAACAGCATTTTCCACATCCAATGGACATTATCAATTTAAGAGACTACCTTTTGGTTTAAAGATTTCTTCTAATAGTTTCCAGAGGATGCTAACTATAGCACTCAGCGGTTTGGACTCGAGAGCATTTCTATATGTGGATGATATTATAATATTCGGTTGTAGTATAAAGCATCACAACGAGAACTTGACTAAAGTATTTGATCGTTTACTGCAATACAATTTAAAACTAAATCCTCAAAAATGTAGTTTTCTAAAATCAGAAGTTGTATACTTGGGCCATTTAATAACTAGTGAAGGCGTTAGAACATACCCAAACAAACATAAGGTAATCGAGGAATACCCAACTCCAAAGAATTCAGACGATGTCCGAAGATTTGTAGCTTTCTGCAACTATTATAGAAAATTTATTGAAAATTTCGCGGCAATAGCTAAGTGTTTAAACAATTTATTGAAGAAAAATAAACCATTTTTATGGACAAACGAATGTCAAGATGCATTCACGGTTCTGAAAAAGAAATAAATAATTCCGCCAATACTTCAGTATCCTAATTTTGACAAAAATTTCATTTTAACTACTGATGCATCAAATTTTGCTTTAGGTGCAATACTTTCGCAGGGAGAAATAGGACAAGATTTACCTATCTCTTATGCAAGTAAATCTCTGAATAAACATGAGATGAATAAATCAGTAATTGAAAAAGAACTTTTAGCAATACACTGGGGCATAAATTTTTTCAAACCTTACCTTTATGGAGGGAAATTCACAGTGGTGACAGACCACCGACCGTTAGTCGCATTGTTTACACACAAAAACCCATCTTCCAAGTTAACCAGAATAAGATTAGATTTGTCCGACTATGATTTCGACATTATATATAAAAAGGGAAAAATAAACACCAATGCGGATGCACTGTCAAGAATTAAAATTGATTCTGACATACTAAAATCAATGATCCCGAAAGAAAACGATGAATCCGTTAACAAAGCATTAGTAATTACGAGGGGCATGTCTGCTGAAAAGAGCACAGACATTAATCAGGAGAAATGTAGCTCTCATTCGAAGTCTGATCAACTTCACATTTGGGACTGCACGTCCATATCTGACGTCAGGAATTTAAGAAAATTGAAATTTGTATTTATGAGCAATAAGAAGGGTACCCATATTAAAATAATTAAAGATGAGATACTTGTGATAAGCAGTGATACTCCATCGAACCCAGGTTCGCTATTGGAAAAACTACTATCAAGAATAAACAAGTCAAATATTAAAGAACTAGCGCTAGATGAGAATGATGATATATTTAGGTACGTACCGAAAGAAAAATTAAAAGAGGAATATAATAAGTTGCAACAGAAGAATAAAGAAAATAATGAAAGCTCAAAATTGAATATATTGATATATAGAAGTCCCCACAGAATAGTAGATAACATAATTATGTATAAACTAATCGCAGAACATCACGATTCGCCTTACGGAGGGCATTTTGGTGTAAGAAAAACCGTTTTAAAATTGAAACAAAAATACGTTTGGAAGAATATGGGAAAAATGGTGAAAAATTTTATCACAAATTGTAAACATTGTGCTAAGAATAAACAAATACGACATACGAAAGAACAGATGGTTATTACAGACACTCCAACGACTAGTTTTGAAACTGTAGCAATTGATACTGTCGGTCCGCTAAGAATTTCTAATGGGTACAGATATATTTTAACAGCGCAGTGCGAATTGACAAAATTTGTGATAGCGCACCCCATGGAAACAAAAGATGCCGACACTGTAGCTAAAACACTTGTTGACCAATTCATTCTCAAGTATGATAATTTCAAAAATTTGAAATCGGACAAGGGCACAGAGTTCGTAAACGAGTTAATGAAAAATGTGTGTAAAAACCTAAAAATGAATCAAATATTTTCAACTCCTTATCATCACGAATCACTGGGTTCAGTAGAGCGCAACCACCGCACTCTTAATGAATTCATGTTGACGTTCGCAAACGATAATGAGTGGGACAAGTGGATATCATTTTACACTTTTGCTTACAATACGACGCCGCATGTCGATACGGGTTACTCACCATATGAGCTTGTGTTTGGTAAACTGCCACACTTACCAAGCGACCTAATTGAAACAAGAGAACCAATTTATGATATTGAAAATTATGTGAATGAACTGAAGTTAAGAATGAGAACGTCAATAAACAAAGCAAGGGAACTGATCGAAGTTGTGAAAAGGAAAAGAAGCATTGAAAGCAAAACAAACGAAAATGCACTTAATGCAACCATAGGAGACCTAGTATTAGTAAAATTAGGTAATCGTAAAAAGTCTCAAAGTCCATACCATGGTCCGTATAGAATTTCAAAACAAGAAGGAGTAAATTCATTTATATTAATAAACGGCATGGAGAAGAAAATGCATAACAATATGCTAAAACGATACAATGTTCTGATATGAGAATACAAATATAGAAAATAAAAATAAAAAATAATGTATGAATAAAAATATATATAATTAAAAATATATGTATAATATTATTAAACCACTATTATAAGAAATTGTAAATTTATAGTTATTGAAAATGTTAATTTTATTCATATTACAATACTAGCACAGAAGACAAATTACTTCTCATATAAAAATATATATACTAAACACAAATCTATTAAGTAACAACTTAGTATTACATTAAATCCAATAAGTAAAAATTAAAATCAAATAAGTTAGAACTTATTTCCACCACACACAAACACATAAAAATTTAAAGTTGTTTTTTTTTCTCTTTCAAACAACTGTAAATTTTTTCTTAAAGGGTGAGGGTGTAGTGCATGTGCACTATTGCGCACAAACGTAGTGTAGCACAAAGTCTACCTACGCAAACTACACATCCAAACCATACCAATACATAAGACACACCCATCCGCTGCACTGCAACACTATGACACTTGACATGTGCAGTGTAATTAGAATCCTGGCGTGCGGTCATTGGTGAATAGGTTTGCTTTACAATTGAGTGGAATTTGAGTTAGACTTAAGCGAAAGGAATTAGAAATAAACAATTAAATTAATCGAGATTTGTTATCGAGTTTGTAACTCAAATGAAACATATAAAAACCCTGCTCGGGAATTAAACTAATCAGTTTCCAACTGGCAACTCAAACATTTGCATTTTTCTTGCAAACAGCCTTTCTTCGGCTTCAGCCTTTCTTCGGCTCAGTTAGAATTTGCTCAATGGCGTCTTGCCGAGCAACGCTCTAATATATAATATATAACATTTATCATATATTTCTCGCACAATATACGTGCATTACATGGCGATCCTGCCAGTATATGTGCATTACATTACTTATTCAAACCAAATATCGTCCATCAATTTTTTATCTTGACTTTTAAACATATGTTAATACAGGGCGTGGCAGATCATATTTATACCGCACACATTCTGCTTCCAGTTGGACCCACAATTACGTAACTACCGTATTTTAATCACTATATCCATTGGACAAGTTCTTGTCATTTAAAAACTATATGGGCTTCAGGCGTACGTCTTTCCGAATAGGCTTATATAGCTTATCGTATATTGCTCTGTTTTACGATCCAGGCTCTCCAGGTCGTTAAGTTATATTGGATATCGTTTTCTTCTAAATTAAGGATGAATTTCTCATTTATTGAACAACATATCAAATTTTGTTTAAATATTGGTATTCCTGCAAATAACATGTGCACTTCTTCCTTAGTAACCTTAGTAACCTTTAATGTAATGAGTAGCTAAAATTTTACTTTTTTTAAGAACTGAAAATCATAAAATTTACTTGCCTGATATCCATTCTTCACTCAATTTTCAATCCATTTGTACTTAACTCTTATTATTTTATAGGATGCTAAACGTGGAACGGAACTGGATTACGTAATTGCACGCAAAAATCCGCTTTTCCAGAAACCAGTCTACCTCGAATTATGGGTAAGTGTTATTTATATATATTTAGAGTAGTTTCTAAGAAGTTGAGTTAGCGGAAAAACTTAAATTTTATAATTCTTAGGGTTCGCCCCTTTTTGCTATAAGACAAAAAATTGTTTCACTAGAAACAACTGAAGGAACCGTTTTTCTATTGGGACCATTGGATTTTGAGAAACAAGCCATGTACCACTTAACCATACTGGCAAATGTAAGTATGCACACTTATATGGCTAATCAGTTATTCTGGTTCTTCCGAATTAACGACTTATAGGCATACACTGAGTATAAATGCTTCTGCAGCATTTTTAAGGCTCTTTTACGTACAAATATATACATAATAAAGCCTAGGGGAATTTCGTGTAGAAAGCGGCGACGACATCAGTGTCGACAGGTTTTCAAAATTTAGTTAGACAAACAAAATAAAAGAAGATTCATAATTTTTTTCTAATAATTTTGGGTTACTGAATGCAAAAATCGGTATGAACGAGGCCTCGGTTCCTTTTTGAATGTTTGCGTTTTTTAATGAGTGTAGAATTTCAATATTTTTAAACAACAATTTTAAAAATAAAATAATTAAATAAATTCCAGCAAGTCCTTTAAATTTTATTTATTTATTTATGTTAAGTTAACTTATTATTACAAATTATAAGCTAAAGAAGGGGGATGGCCAGCAATATAATAGCATCGACGGCTTTAGGCTATTTTACGGTGGGGTTTAATATTAATTTACATTTTCTAAATCCTAAGCTTAGTATGTGTTTCTTAATGTGGAGACTCCCTCCAATTCCATTGTATGTTGTATGATAAATTACCTGTTGTCACCTTTAAATTTGCTATATATTATTTATAATAATAGATCCACAAGGAAAAAATGCGTTCTTTAATGTATTTTATACCACTTCCTTTACTTTAAAACTTGTAATATAATTTTTAAATGATTGCAACAAAGTTTCTGCCACACGGCGTTGGTTAATTATACTTTTAAGCTTGATGCACGTATGCGACACGTTGAACGAATGACGGCTGAACTTCAACTGGTTCGGCACGCAGTATTGCCGACCAGCTCTCCTCCGCTGCTTGCGTCAGCACTCTCCTCAAAATAAAGATGGCTGCGGCCTGCTACACGACTTTGGCGGGACCCAATGAGGGGAATTCTCTCCGCACTGAGCCCCACGCAGAGTCGCATGGTGACGGTGAGCAGGCAGCAGCCGTTGACAGGAGGGCTCCGGCGCGAACATGCCGCCCCCCTTGCAGTATTGCAAAAGAGATGACGACCTATTCCCGCCGGCTCCCATCCTGGTGCACCCCTCAATGTAAGAGGCGATGATGCCGCCGGTGGCCCCGGGAGCACCCCGGCTGTTCGCAGCTGTGGGTGAAGTGTTTCACCCCCAGGCACACGAAACACAGCTTCCGGTTTCCGACCGCATCTCTCCTGCGCCGCGAGGACAAGGACAGGAACTCCTTGCACACTGCGATGGTGTGCCCCCAGCGCTTGCACATCTCGCACGGGCGTTGGGGAGCCGCCGTCGGGTGTACGGCTACCGCTGCTGTTTGGGCGGTCGCAGCCACCAGTGGGGCGCGCGATGTCGCAGCCTCCACTGCGGCGCGGGACATCGGATGGGGCGTCCGTGGTGCAACGCCCCCTGGCGTGGACCCCCGGTTGGGAAGGCGGCGGACGCTCATCGGCCCCGTCGGTAGCGAACGCGTGGCAGATGATGCAGACCGGGCTCGGGGACGCGATGGCGACACTGCCGCTGTAGTGGTGGCCTCAAGATGGTCATCGTGGGCGCGAGACGGCGGTATGTTGCCCGGAGGGCGGTATGTTGCAGACCCCTGTAGCATCACGGGGGCTGGGAACACCAACTGTACCCTCGGAGCACAGGTAAGGCACGGCCCGATGTAGCGTGTTCCACGCCAGTCAGCTCGGCACGATGGGAAGTTCTGTGGAAAATCAAATTTGTAATTAGGCATGTGCTTACGAGAAGGCTAGTTTTAAAGGTTAGGATGCTACTGGTAGGAAATATAACTTTTTCAAGACTACATTCTATCCCGTGGCATAGCCAGGCGAGATCTACTGCTACCGTTTTACGAGAAAGGCTAGTGATTCCATGGAAGAACCGAGGTATACATACAACAGGAAAGGCTACAAACTAGAGCCTACAAAGGATGGGACTAGCTACGGAAACGACCAAAAGCCCGTATGCCGGGATTACTCAGCCTGCACTCCCGCTCGAGGGAGTAGAACCATCTTGGTGACGGGCCTCGTAACGGTTCCGCGTGCTGTCCGCACTTTCGCGACTCGCACTCTGCCGTCTGAGTCCGGGTGAACCTCAGTGATCCTTCCCAATCGCCATTCGTTTGGTGGAACGTGGTCATCCTGCAGTACCACCAGATCTCCGTTAGCTGCATTATCTTGGATAGTCTTCCACTTTGTCCTGCGCTGGCACTCCAGAAGATACTCATGTTTCCAACGTATTGAGAACTGCTGGGAGAGAACTTGAAGCCTACGCCATCGATTAAGAATAGAAAGAAAAGGGGTGGTCTCCTCCGAGACGGCTGGTGCAAGAAGTGGTCCCCCTACTAGAAAGTGCCCTGGTGTAAGTGGTTGGAGGTCGTCGGGATCGTCACTGAGTGCGCTAATTGGTCGAGAATTCAGGCATGCCTCGACGCGGGCTAGTACCGTTGCTAACTCCTCATACGTGTACCGGATCTGCCCACCAACTCGTTTGAAATGGTGTTTGAAGCTCTTTACTGCGGCTTCCCACAGTCCTCCCATATGGGGAGCGTTTGGAGGAATAAAATGCCATTTCAATTGGTGAAACCAATGCTGCGTGGTCGCCTGGTCCTTAGCTTCTCGAATCACACGTGCGAACTCCATGCGCACTACCTTTTCTGCTCCCACAAAATTCTTTCCATTGTCGGAATAAATGTTATCTGGGCACCCCCGTCGCCCAATGAATCTAGACAGAGCGGCTAAAAAGGCCTGGGTAGTTAAATCCGTGGTAGCTTCTAAATGGACGGCCTTGGTGGCGAAACACACAAAGATGCACACGTAGCCTTTTGTCATTTTATACCCCCGCCCTTGAAATGTTTTAATTTCAAAAGGGCCCGCAAAATCAACCCCCGCGGTGGCGAAAGGACGAGACAGGGTGGTGCGTTCAGGGGGCAAAGGCGCCATGATCTGGCTCAATCTACGTTTCTTTTCTACCAGGCAAGTTTTACATCGTAAAATGGTACCCTTGACTAGAACCTTTGCGCGTGGAACCCAGTATTGAGTTCGAAGGAGCCGAAGCATAAGCTGGTTTCCCCCATGCAAAGAAATTTGATGAATGAACTCAACGAGCAGTCGTGTAAATTGTCCGTGGTACGGCAAAATTTGTGGGTGCCGTTCGGAGAACGGGATCTGAGTGGAATGCGCTAGGCGTCCATTCACTCGAATCGACCCATCGGAATGAAGGAAGGGGTTCAAGGTGAGCAGAGAACTCGAGTTGGAAATGGGTTGCCCGTTCTGCAGGCATCCATACTCCTCGGGGTAATACATCTGCTGCGTTATGGTCGTCACGAGCAGTGTAGCGGCAACAATCTCTGCAGTCGTGATAGGCGATCCCGGGGGTGGGGCGTGGTCACGTCGTTTTCGTATAGCGTATCTAAAAAAGCGCTGGATATAGCACACAACCCGCAGTGCTCGCGGCAATGATGAGAAACGCAGCATCAAGTCATCGTGCTGTTTGACCTGGATGGTATGCGTAGCAACGTTGCGTTGTTCTTCCAGGGCGTCCGGGTTAGCGATTTTCGAAGGCTGAGGCCACGAATTTGAGTCGTGGGTAAGCCATCCCGGACCGTTCCACCATAAATGACTATGAAGAACGCGTGCTGGAGTTACCCCCCGACTGGCAAGATCAGCCGGATTGTCTGCAGACCTGACATGTCTCCAACATTCTACACCTACTTTACTGGAAATGGTGGTAACCCGATTAGCTACGAAGGTTTTCCACATGTGCGGGGACTTCTGGAGCCAAGCCAAAACTATGGTCGAATCCGTCCAACAAAACAAGTTATTGGAGGTGACCCCCACCCTTGTCCGGAGTGCCGCCACCAGCTCGGATAACAATACCGCGCCACAGAGTTCTAAGCGAGGTAAGGATAACGTCTTAAGAGGCGCGACCCGCGACTTAGCCACTAATAAGTGGGAGGTGACAATATCGTCCCACTGGCACCGCACATACAGCGCGGCGGCGTATGCCGCTTGCGAAGCATCACAAAATGCATGGAACTGGATATCTACATCCGGTGCAGCCCCCACCCATCGAGGAATTCGAATCTGTGAGATGTCGTCATAAGCCCCTAAAAATTCCTTCCAACGATTGGATGAAGCGAGGGTCAGCGATTCGTCCCAGTCAGTTTTGTCCCCCCAAATTTGTTGCATCAAAATCTTGGCCACGATCACAACAGGTGCCAGCCATCCGGCTGGATCAAACAGTTGAGCTATAATCGATAGCACCTTGCGTTTGGTGGCTCGTGGGTCAAAGCAAATGGGCTGGAGATGAAAGTAGAAATGATCAGTCTTTGCATTCCACCGAATTCCTAGTGTCTTAGTTAAACTCGCTTCATCCAGCTTCAAAAAATCCTCTCGGAGTAAGTGGTCCGGAGGCAAAGAGGAGAGAATGGCTTCCGTATTAGCTGTCCACTTTCGCATGGAAAAGCCGGCAGAGTCGAGTGCACGGATCAACTCGTCTCGAGTCTGTATTGCTGCGTTTACATCATGTGTGCCGACCAAGGCGTCGTCCACGTACATACATTCACGCAGTACCCGGGCTGCTAAGGGTAAGTCCTCCTCGACATCCGTCGCGGGCTGTTCCAATGTCCTAATCGCTAAGTACGGTGCACAGTTGACTCCGAAGGTAACCGTTTGTAGCTCGTAATCGGAGACTGGCGCTGCAGGAGAGGCCCTAAAGACAATTCGCTGGTACGGGGTGTGCTTTGGAGCTACTCTAATCTGCCGATACATCTTTTGCAGATCCCCATTAAAGACGAACTGAAACATTCGCCATCGCACGATAAGTTGTGTCAAGTCAGCCTGCAAGGTGGGACCCGTATATAAGACATCATTCAAACTGAGGGTGCTGGTGGTTGCTTGAGACGCATTGAACACCACTCGCAACTTGGTGGATGTACTCTCGGGTTTCATTACCGCATGATGAGGCAAATAATAATGAGCAAGAGCGCCCGAAGGTGGAGGCGGGACCTTGACCATATGATCAAGAGTCAAGTACTCCTGTACCACGGAGTCGTATTGGTCTTTCTGCTCAGGGTTACGAAGTAACCTACCTTCATTGCGCTCGAACTGCTTTAACGCAATGTGCCGAGAAGCGCCAAGCGTCTCCTCAGGCAGATGCTTTGGTTTGAACGGTAGTTCTACTACATACCGCCCAGAAGACTCTCTGTAAGTGGTCTGGGAATACAAATCCAGGCAAGCCTGGTCACCGGGTGACAACCGTTTCTCCCTAGGTGGTTCCTCCACCTCCCAGAATCTCTGCAAGAGCTCTTCAACCGGGTGGCCGGTCGTAACTTGTACTCTAGCACAGAATGTCTGTGTCGAGTTCTCAGGCATGGGTCCTGTGAGGATCCACCCAAATACAGTTTCCTGTGCAATTAATGACCCAATAACGTCACGCTTCAACCCATCAAGCATCACCATCGGGTATAAATCACCCCTATCAGAATGTCAACTTGTGAAGAGTTTGAAAGGCTTGGATCAGCCAGTCGTAAGCCGGCCAATTGGGCATATTGTTGCGTTGATACCCCTAGTCGGGGTAATTCGCTGGTCAAGGTGGGCAGTACTAATGCTGACACCGGGAGCCGCACAGCACTGTCAAGAGGTGATCCTAACATTAAATCACACGCTTTTGTCACGTTAGCTGCCACCACATTGCTCACCCCGGACACTTGGGCATGCACGGTACGCGTAGGGAGTCGCAGGCGTCGTTGGAGCTGATCAGAGATGAAAGACCCTTCCGACCCAGGGTCGATCAATGCACGGGCCATGTAATTGACTCCCTGATACCATACGTGAATGATGGCGGTACCTAATAGCACACGTTTGGGTAGCCGACCTCGAGCTCGATATGGACCGGATCGTCCCTGGACTGTAGCAGGTACCACCTGTGCAGCGTGGGCGAAGGAAGGTGTAGCAGGTTGAGCCAACGTGGTGGCCGCGTTGCGTCCGTTGGATGATCGTCTGCCTCGAGGCGGCGTCGTGCGTGGTGGGCCTCTTATGCTCCGGTTCGGGAGCGGCTCACGGTGCAGCAGAGTATGATGCCGCTCTTGACACGTAAAACATCGGTATTTACACGTGCAATTTGACACACGATGATCCCCCTTCAAACAATTCACGCACAAGTGGAAGCGATTCACCCATCCCCATCGCTCGGATACATCAGCGTTGATGAAAGTAGAGCAGTGGGAGACCCGATGGCCTGGTAGTGTACATATCTTACACCCTTCCGGACTGACCAACGCCTGATGAGCCTGCACGTGGCTATTGCGGAGTGGTGTTGAGCGGCTCCCCCCAGGCTCCCGCGCATGCTCCGTCTGGCAGACATCAGAGACCGCTTCCAAAGTTTGGAATCGTTTCGAGAGGAATTCCTCCATCGCCACCCAAGTCGGGATATCCGCATGATCTGCAAGGGACTGCTCCCAGAGAGAAAGGGTCCTCTCCGGCAACCGAATGGAACTCCAGTATATAAAAATTGGATCCCAACTGCCTACATCCACCGACAGCTCCTTCAATGCCATAATGCAATTGCTCACTTCCCGCTGCAGCCTTTTTAGCTCCGACCCACTTTCTCTGCCGATGGTACGCATTGTGAATAGGGACTTCAGCTGACAATTAATGAGTTTACGCCGATTTTCGTATCGTGCCGTAAGCCCCGCCCACGCCTGTTCAAAACCGCTATTGGTTAGTTGGCATTGGTCCACGATTTCTCGCGCCTCCCCCCTAGTCTTTGCTCTCAGGTGATATAACCGCTCGATGTTAGATAACCGGGCGTTCCGCAGGAACAGCGCCGTGAACATATCACGGAAGGTGATCCATTTGGTGTACTCCCCCCCGAAAATCTCAATATCACAAGGAGGCACCGGAATAGTGTGGGATTGAGAAGACAGCTCAGCCGTGGTCTCGGAAGGCACCGTTGGAGAGACGGTCAGGGATTGTATTAGTCCACTGATCCGAGCATGACCCTGTTTGTACATGGCAAAACTTGCTGCGAATCGTTGCCGTATAGACTCTTTAATGGCTACGCATTTCTCGTCTAAATTTGCTTCAATGACCGCTGCAGCCTTCGCCTCCTTCAACGCCTGCCATAAGTCTGCCAATTCAGTCAGATCAAGGCGAAGATATTCGAGATTTTGAGGGGCGGAAGAGTTGCGCTCGAACTCAATAACAAACGCGGTCAGGCTATCAGCCGCGTCTATCAGCGGAGTCAGCATAGTTGCAGACCGCTTGACCTGAGAACGCAGCTCAATGATGGCAAAAACGCAAGCAAAACACGGGAAAACACTACACCTTCACGTCGACACACCCAGTTACCCAGCTATATGTGTACCTAGTTGACCTGCTGACGTGACCGATATAACACCCGCCTTATTTTCACTAAAGAGACCACACAACGTAGAAGACAATCCCCAGTAGGAATGAACTACGTGAAGCCTAGGCAATGACGACAGCACTGAGCAACTACAATTGAAAAACAAAGAAATTGAAGTATAACCCCAACTTGAGATACCCAACGCAGCGCTATGAGCTGCTGTATGTGACCCGGACCTTGCGTCGCTCGTGGGTTCACTGATACAGGGTTATAAAATGACAAAAAGACAGTACAAGTTGGCAGCGCTGCGAGCTGCGAAAACTATGACGTACGGAGATCAACGAGTGCACGTATTTTTCAGCGTCGTAATATGGGGATGTTCAAGCACCGCTGGCACACGGTTTGCTGTAAAAAGGCGTCGGCAGCGCTGTGAGCTGCGGACTGCGAACCTAATTACACCGCACTCGTGTCGAAAGTGTCGATCCTCCACCACGTTAACAGTTGTTGACCCGTTAGTACGGAAAAACTACCGGCAACGGTATAAGTTACCGGTTCATCAGCAACGGTACACAACGTACAGTAACCAAGCTCTGGGCAGCGCAGTGAGCTGTAGACTCCCACGCCAATGTAGAAGCAAGAACAATATGCTCCCACCGCTTACTGGCACCACGAAGCGACTTCAACGCGGCGATATACGCACGCAATACGGATAACCCGAACAGCTGACCCACAAGAGTTGTGAGTGTGACACCCGCCTTAATTCGTTTCAACGAACAAAGCAACACTCAAAAGTAGGGCATTGACTGCAGAACGGAGCAGCGGATAGCGGCAATGGCAATAGCATGCACAGCGGCTGTGCGAAAATCTGCGCACAAGCAGCTGTACACAGCTTATCGTAACCGGCGTCGGCAGCGCTTTGAGCTGCAGACTGCGAACCGAATTACGCAGCGACCGTGCTGAGAATTTAAAAAATGTAAATTCCAGTACCTGCCGCTGTGCCGAATCCACACACACGCACACACTCACACAAGTGACGATACGGAAATGTACCGTTTGCCGCGACGACCGTACCCAAACGCGAATGACGCGATAAAGAATATGAATCGCAAATTACAAATTAAAAGCGTAAATAAATAGCTGTGCAATTAGGTAAAAATAAGTACTAAAAACTTACCGGGCGCAGCTGCGATCCGGCTCGAAGGACCATGTTTCTTAATGTGGAGACTCCCTCCAATTCCATTGTATGTTGTATGATAAATTACCTGTTGTCACCTTTAAATTTGCTATATATTATTTATAATAATAGATCCACAAGGAAAAAATGCGTTCTTTAATGTATTTTATACCACTTCCTTTACTTTAAAACTTGTAATATAATTTTTAAATGATTGCAACAAAGTTTCTGCCACACGGCGTTGGTTAATTATACTTTTAAGCTTGATGCACGTATGCGACACGTTGAACGAATGACGGCTGAACTTCAACTGGTTCGGCACGCAGTATTGCCGACCAGCTCTCCTCCGCTGCTTGCGTCAGCACTCTCCTCAAAATAAAGATGGCTGCGGCCTGCTACACGACTTTGGCGGGACCCAATGAGGGGAATTCTCTCCGCACTGAGCCCCGCGCAGAGTCGCATGGTGACGGTGAGCAGGCAGCAGCCGTTGACAGGAGGGCTCCGGCGCGAACAGTATGGAAAATAAAATTACTGATGTACACTTAGCATAAAAAGTGTACTTACAAGAAGTCTACATTTCTTCCCTGCATTAAATACCAAATAAGGAAAAAATTTCTTCAAAAATAAATTATTTTTTATTTAAATATTAATGTATTATGTTTACTTTAAATTATAATTTACGTAAAAAATATGAAAAACAAAAGAATGGAAAATCAACCCTGAAAATGTAGCTGGGTGGGTTACCATTCCAAGACCACGTTAAGACTTCTTGCATTCGGTTTGGAATAGACCTGACTAATTTGGAAGTGTACTCTGTTGAAATTTTGTGCCACTCATCTAAAATCACATTTTTAAGTGTTGGTCATGTACATCATGGTGTGCTGCCGTATCCTGCGCTCTAGCAAATCGCATAAATGCTCAATAGGACTAAGGTCTGGTGATTGTGAAGCGGTCTTCCATTGATGTGGAACATTATATAATATCCAATGCTTCACACCAGCGATGCCCACTCCGAACAAAAATAAGCTCCGGTAACTCCGAGCAAATAAAAGGCATTCTATTATACTTGACACAGATTGAGTGCAAGAATGATAAAATAGAAGATTACGCCATGCGCAGGTCCCTTATTCCTCTCTCGACAAAAACTGCTGATTGGCTGTGACGTCACTTGGCACTTGAAAATATTTTGTGATATGAAAAATGCATGTGCAAAGGCAATAATTGATTAATTAAAAGGACAATAATTTGTGTATGAAAGGGTCTTTGATTATTTTGAACTATATATAATGAACATGTAAGTAAACGAGTACAAATTATATTATATTATATTTGCAACCAAAAGAAACCGTATTATCCAAATACTCGGCGGATTTGCATGGATCATTTTGATGAAAAGTTTATAGAGAAGAATTTGTAGGTTGAAATGGGTAAGTAATGTTTTTGAAAATATATAAATTCAATTTTAAAAATATTAATTATAGGATTACGAATGAGAACGTATTTAAAGCCAGGTGCTATTCCATCTTTGGAAAAAATTTTAGAGCCCATAGCACAAGCTCGACTGAAGCGACTGCAAAGGCTCAATAATAAAAAAGTGGTCGCTTCACTTCTACAGGAATAAAGTTTAATATTTTATTTATCTATTGTAAATTTGTTTAGCTTAGACCTTTGTATTTAGTGCTACATAAATATGCATGCATATCTGTATATATAACTATGTAGGAACATAAATATCGATGGCTTAATATAGAAAGGGCATAGCTCGATTTTTCGTAATTTTACAGGAGAAGAAAAAAACTTAATAAAATCTTGAAAAAATTTAATATAAAAAATTGGTTAATGTCATTTTTAATAAAAACGACCCACAAATTCAGTTCTAAAAAGGATTTTTTTTTTTACTTTTAATGAAGTTATCTAAGATAGGCCCTTTTGTATGTGATATTTTTGAAAAAAAAGACAGACTTTTAAAACTAATTTGAAAATAAGATAAAGTAATATAATAATTCATGTTTTAAGTAATAAAAAGATCATTTCAAACAAAAATAGAGAGTTTAGATATGAAGTTTAGATTTTATAAGGTAAGCTGTCATAAAAATGATGACAATCGGCGGGCAGGAACTTTTTTAAGTCCTGTAAGTGATCCCATTTCTTTTTCGAGAGTGGTATTTTCTTTTTATAAAGAGAATCAGGGTGAATGTTTTGAATAGAAGAGTTCAATCTCTGTGGGAGTAACTGATATTCGTCCATTAGATCTGTTTTGAAATAAATTTCTCCTGACGAATCATATGACAAGGCTCGTAGCAAATTTACTGTGGGGTCACCAATTCTTCTACTTTAAATTTGAGATAAAGGTTTGGATATATAAATAAATATATAGAATATCTTTAGTAGGCAATATTTTTACCTGGACGAATCGAAGAGTATTGCTTAGTAATATTTTCGAAATTTAAAAAATAGTCATATTGCAAATGATGAGCTGTTAGGGGTACTGGAACTTTTCGAGCCTCCCTTATGAGTTGCACAAATTGAGACGGCAAGTTTATTGGCTTATTTTTAATTTTTCTTTCTATAAGTGAATGAGTTGCATCACATTCCATTTGCGTATGCCCACTTACTAAATACTTTTGTTCAATCGTTACATTGGTTTCCTTACAAAATGCCAGCAAGGCATTAGACAAAGTAACATTGCGATTTTGATAGAAACATCCATCTGAGTAAATGATTATATGATGATTCGTGCGTTACAAGATTGTAGATTGTGAAGTTATGTACTTGTAGTTTCAATTTATAATATGCAGCACTTGCATTTAGTTGAGGTACTAGTTTTACTGCTTCCACATCCATGCATAAAACTGCACATAGTCCGGATTCAGCATGTATGATGTCGTTCTGTTTTTCTTCCCTCATTTTCTTGATTTCTTCTCTATGTTTTTCATAATCTTCATTTGGAAAATTATTAGCTTTATGTGATACACACAAATCGCATTGATCTTTTTTAGGCTTAAAAATAGAATAGTTTGACTCCTTTAATATTTGGGCAAAAATTGGATATGACATTTTCATGCTTTCATTTTCTTTTCCTGATCCACATTCGTCAACATAAAGCTTGTAAATTTGCTGATATGAGGAAAAATTCGATTCAAAGTATAATTTTTTTGTATCTTTTCGGCAATAATGGGACTCCATTTTTGGCAACTCCGCTAGGAAATTTTTTAGAAATTTACGTCTTTGTTCATTGTGCTTTCCTATGGCAGACGATCGTTTAGCAGACTTGCACAGATTTGAAGAGTTATCGGGACTGTCTTGCGTACCATGTTTACCACCACCGGTAATTCAATATCGAACCATCTTTTCCTTTATTCCTAGTGTTGAATAAAACATTTGACGGCACACTTGTAATGTGCTAGAATTATGCCTCAAAAAATATTTTATTGTTTGACTCCGTCTCGAGTTCTCAGTGCAATTAAGTCTTTTCCCAGAAATGTTTGTAAGACCTGTGACATACATCCGTTTTTGCTCCCAAGTCATCTTCCAAAACAAATTAAAGATTTCGTTTCGGGTCTGCTCTGTAAACGATGAACAATTTCTAAGCGCACTTGTTTTACAACATTCAGATGAACATGACTCTCGTAGTTCCCTAGACGGCTTTTGACAAATTTTGTTTTTCCATATTCCCAAATATTCTCCTCCTTCCATTATTTTTTTCTTATTAGCGTTTCTTTTCCATTCGGATTTGTTTGCAATATTACTCCTCTTACGAATATCGTCAATCCCTGCACCAGAGTCAGAAGTTTCGCTTTCACAATTCATATTATTTAAACTTTTAATATAAAAACTTTTCACAGTTCAATAATATTTTTACACAAAAACAGACGTACTTTGCCAGTAACAGAAAATGTATTTATTCGGGAAGTACCGTTAATCATGACAGTGTTCTCAATACCAAAAAAATTACACGTTTTTAAACACAAATGCTAACATAGATCAAAATATAAATTCAAGTACAAACGAGTTAGGGCTTTTTCTTTCATACATTTTTTTATTTGACTTAGGCCCTTTTGCAAAACAACTATAAAACCGTTATTTTCAATCACAGAACTCTGAAATTTGTAAGAGAGGTGTATTTCAGAACGGTCAACCAGATTATGTAAAAAACGAGATTTTGGAAAAAATCGAGTTACGCCCTTTCTACATTAAGCCATCGATATATAAATAAAATAACTAAAATTATATAATAAGTACATATGTATGTTTTTTATTTCACTTCCCATAATTATTTCCTTTTATATTCCCATTGACACACCAAAACACTAAATAACAACTTTCACGGCACAAATGTTACCAAAAAATTACTGAATAAAGCAAAAATTTGAATGCCAATTCAATTGAAATATATTATTTTACAAATATTTATTTATATAAATATTATCTTAAAATGCGATAAAAATTAATATATTTTATATTAAACACAAATTAACACATTTCTCACAATTCTTGGTTATGACTAGGACATAACTAACATGTCGCCATTCGCTTATACTGGGGGTAAACGAAATTACCACGTACAACCAAATAAACTATTGAAAGTAGTCACTCTAATACCCACGATTCTTATCGAAACAACTGAACAATCAACGCTTAACTATTCGAAGGGCGTAATCTACTCCAACGATATCCGAGGTAAACCTGAAAAGGAAATTCTAAATGACCTCAATGGACAAAAAGTATCAGAATTAAAAAAATAGTTAAGAAGACAACCAGCAACGTACTGCAATAAACTGGTTTAATAATACTTATCTTCTCTACACCTACTCTCCCATGCGAGATTTTAATTGGATATGAAAGAATAAAAATTCGCATCGCCTCTCCCATTCAATTACATCCGATTGCAATGACACGATTCTTAAATCTACTTGTTTCAATAAGCAATTGGCACAAAGAAACCTCTCAAGCGTATCAGCAAATTTTCATTCACTTTGTGAGAAAGCGCAAAAACTATTACAGACAATTTGACAGACATATCGTCAGCATAAAGTATGGGAAAATATATTACGCGTGTGGAAAGCTAAAACTGCAGTTTTACATACGTTTGGAATTTATATTTTTAATTGTTAACATATAAGACTCTTAGCTCCTCCCCCTGTAAGATCAATCGGTTTGGGCTGTCTTCTGTTTTTACTACATTTACTAATGAAGGTTTCTTGCCGAATTTTTTTCAAACTATTATTAACAAATCAAAATTGATCAATTCCTTTCATGTTAATTGTTTTGATTTTCTCTATGTTATCTATGTTTAATTATTTTATAAATACTAATGAAAGGATTTCTTATGCTTTTGAAATAGCCAAATCAGGTTGTATTTTCGCGGGGAAAGATTTTCATGCAGATATTTCTGTTGACACATAATTTCTGTCATTGATTCTAATCGGGTCGTTATGAAATTGAATTAAAACGTTCCGAAGAGGTTCCAATATTTGTCCTCGTAGAGTTCGATTTTTCCGGTAAATTGATTCAATAAAATCATTCCCGCATACAGTTTTTGTACTGGAGGAACATGTTGATTATTTACAATGGCGCAGTTATGATTTTTGCTATTTAAAATATTTGGTATACAATTTGTAAGACTTAAATCTTCTAAATTTTCTTTGTCACATATACAAAGCTTATTATATACGCCACAATAATTCTTAAATCCGTAAATGCATTTTATAGTATTTTTACATTGCAAAATTTTTCATAATTAGTATTAATGATAACATTATTTTTCTTTACTGGCTTTGATAGCAATTTTTCACATAATGATCATCTATGGTTGGTAAGTTCACAATATATAATAATAAATTCGATCTATCAGTTGCTATCTTAAATGAAATAAATTCTAAAGCTTCTCTATATTTGAGTAAGGACAATTTTCAGAGTTTACAAATTTCAAAATTTCCTTCATTTCGTTGTATTTGTTTCGTATTCAATGTTTGAAGTCTCCTCTTTAATGATCCTTAATTTATTAATTAAATTTTCTTCCATTATTTTTCTTATCTCCGGTCCAGTCTTGACTACTTTCAATATATAGTTCATGATAATTGTCAGTAAATTGATTTTTCTTGTGGTTTGTGGTTTGTATATGATGTATCTCTTAAATCATGGGGTATTCTATTAAAGAAAATGTCGGTGGGTTTGTTATTTGTCACCGAATCTATTGCTGGGTATCCCTGTAAAACGCTTCTGAATTATATTATATTCTGCTTTCAGGCATTTAGCAATTTTTATTATATATTTTTATTTGGGCACATTCAACTTGTCCAATTGTAGTACTGTGATGTGGTGTGCAATAATGTCTTTGCATTAAAGTATTAATTTGTGCGGTAGTGAATCCTGGTTCATTATCATTTTGTTTGCAACACATATACACTGCACGTCACATGAATAGGTGCAGTGTTTAAGCAATTATTTTAAGGTTGCTGCTCTCAAGATAATTCATGGAGAGGATTATGTTGTACTTTTTATTAAAGGTTTAACAATTGAGAAAAAGAGTGTAAACAAAGAGAAGTCGAAAAAGTTCCGTTAAATTTAATCTGAGCTTCTTTTTGTTATTTGTCAAATAAAATGTGTATTATTTTTGCGTCACTTGAATAGGTGCATGGTTTTATCTTCCAATAATCTAATGACAAGAAATTTAGAGTAAAGCCCTAAACACTCACGACTTTTGACTCTCAATATTAAGGGATTACTTACGACTTTGATTTATTGAGCAAAAGGCATGAAAGATAAAAGCTGTTTTTCAACTTTCGTACTCATGAATTTGATTTCTTTACTTTCCGGAACGGATCTAATTTCAATAGGTTTGAGCTTCATATCCTTGGTCGTAACAACTGATTGATGAAAGTCAAAGTTTCATGTGAGTGTTTAAGCGTTAAGGACTGATGAAGGCTATACATTTTAAATTCTGCGTGTAAAAAATGTCGATATTTAAAAAATCATGAACATGAATATCAACCTTTTATAAAAAAATCTGAATTCCAGTTAAGAGAAAGATTAATGCAGTTCTTTTTAAATAAGGGAGTCTTTCCTTCACAAGGCACAATTTAAAAATAACAAAACATTTTAAAAATTGTATAAAATACTATGATAGAATGTATGTATTTAATTTATTTGCTTAGGATTAAAAAAGGATTACAAAAGGAGTTTGTTATTGTAAAAATTAAGACTTGTTCAATAATAAATCGTAAGTTTTTATAATCCCCAATAAACTTATTAAATAAATTTGGATGCATCATTCATTATCTAAAATCAAATAAAAATATTTTTTGTTAACATTCATAAATAATAAGTAATAATTAAACTAATAAATTAATAAACAATAAGTAAAATAATAAAATAATAAATTAATAAACAATAAGTAATAATTAAATATAGGTTACTCTTGCATTGTAATAAAAAATTTAAACAGAAAACAAGAAAAAGCTCTGCAGGGATTTTACAAAAGTTGATGAAATACGCATAACTTTTCAGTAATCAAATACACACTCTGCGTATTTAACAGATTTCAACTGTGCTATTGTGCCTTTCGAGTAAACCAACAACAAAAACTGTTCAAAAACTGTGCTAAAATTAAAAAAACCATAAAATAACCAGTTGAAATGTAACCAGTTGAGAGTGTGTATGTATATGAATGTGGGTATATTGTATTTTATTTCTGAATTTGAAATGAAAACGAATTTCAATCATAGCAATTGAAGGAGGAGGCAATTGAAGGAAATGACAATATATTCACAGCGGACCGGTTGTAGTGTGTACTGGTGTGTACATGCATTTTGAGTGGCTGTAGGAAAAGAAACAATCAGCCCAGTACTTTGTTAACGCTTGCACAAATGTAATTCAGATATACATGTATACATGTATGTACATACGAGTATATTAATACAAATGTTCTTATGCGGCAGTGTATAATATGAAATGTATTCAGGAACCGTAGATTGTATTTGAATGTACTTAATTTATTTCATTTTTTAAATGTACTATTAGTAATTATTATTATTATCTACGATAATCATCACACAGTCATTCTTATTGAATACTAACTGCAACGATGATCATGATACTAATCTGGACTGGAGCTTCTCCCCGACATCGGATGCTAATACTGTATCGTATGACCAAATTAATGATAAATTATGCATACTTCCGGAAAATTTAGACAATTCTGATATTAACGACGAAATTACATTTATTGACAATAGCGGTGGGGAAGAACCAAATGCAGAAGCTGCTGCTTCGCGATACTTTGCGGGTTACAGTTTGCAGGCTAGACTTAAAAAGTGTAACTGCGCAAACTGCTACCTGACTTTGGCGAAGGAGGATTTTTGCACTTGGATACCGAAATATTCATTAAGGAAAAAAACTACATACCTAAAAATCCTTCTCCTCCTTTTTGCAGATCTGCCAAATACATTTTAAAGTATTTGGAGACATATTTCCATCCAACTGTCACATAAACCATTTGAATCACATAAACCTTTTATACCACCTTCAACACAGACGGAATGAAACCACATTATCCTGTAACTTGCTCTCGCCAACAAACAAAAAAGTTTGTACGACTCCGCATCGGACACACCAAATGCTCAAACCAGCTTTTTCTACGTGGGGAACCGTTACCTAACTGTCAATTCTGTGTAACTGTTCTCATTCCTCGTTACACCTGCTAAATAACTGCCCCAACTTCCAAACAACCCGTAAGAATATATTCCATAACCAGATTCCAAGTTATTCTCTAAAAGAATAACATAACAAAGATTAATAAATTCTTAAAATAATGCCACATCCAAAATTATATTTAAATACCTAAATAAGTAAATATGTAAAATAATATATTAAAATCGAGTTGAAGGCCCTGGTTCATAGCTTCCTCTTAAATTAGTTATAATTTATTATTGTGATTAATCCTTTTAAATAAATAAATAAATAAATACGGCATGCATATGTATGTATGTATGTATATAAATGTGGGTATTTTATTTTTATTTGTCAATTTCTGAATTTGAAATTGGATTGAAAACAAATTTCAATCATAGAAATTGAAGACCAGTCAGTACCAAAGACAACATGTGAGCGGCGGACCAGTTGTAGTTTACTGGTGTATACATGCTAAGCCAAGTCGACTTTGTTAACCCCTGCACACATGTAATTCAGATATATAATTATATTAATGTTGTTATTCGGCAGTGTATAATATTAAATGTATTCAGGAACCGTATATTTACATATTTCATAAGTGTAAATAATATATATGTATTTATTTTATTTCAATTTTTAATGGTACTCGTATATTAGTATTTATTAATAAATGAAAAACATTCGTTAAAATGTGGAAAAATTAAAGTATATAAACAAAATACATATCATTTTTGTTTACTCAATCGAGGCAGATATATTAAGGGTATTCATATAATGTTATAAGTTTATATCTGTTGCAAAGCTATAATTTTACAACGAAGATTAAATTAACCCAACTTTTGCACCCTTATTGCTGTTATGTTTACTGTCGAAATAACATGTAAAAATTATATATTGCAAATAATATTACTAATTTGGACTGGATGTTAATACTATATCGTATGACCAAATTATTGATAGATTATGCATACTTCCGGACAATTTAGACAATTCTGATATTAACGACGAAATGACAGTTCATGACAATAGCACTGAAAATGGCGGTGGGTGCGGGTTATAGTTTGAAGGCTAGACTTAAAAAGTTTAACTGCGCCAACTGCAACCTGACTTTGGCGAAGGGGGCCTCTTTGCAATTGGGTACTGAAAGATTCATGAAGGAAAAAAACTACACACCAAATCTTCTCCTTAAAAATCCTTTTAATATATTTTTCCACATCTGCTAAATACATTTTAAAGTATTTGGAGACATATTTCCATCGCATCTGTCACACAAGACATTTAAAACAACAAATAGTTGTCTCTTGTGTTAACGAAACTTATAAAAAGTATCCATATTGGTTTTCGCATTGAATTGCGGCACAAATAGACTGGAGGTCCTGAAATTTCGAATAGTTGTTACTTAGAAAGCACTGCCGATAATGTGTGAATCATCAGCCACATATATGGCTATTGTTGTTGTTTGCACATTCGTATGAATAATATTAGTGTGTGTGTGTGCTCACTGCGGAGCCAATGATTTGAAATCAAACTTCTGATTTGTGTGGCTTGGTATAAAATGCATAAGAATGCATTTTCTATATGGCAAAGCTTTTTATAACCTTTACCTTTAAAAAAGGTAAATAGGGTATACTAATTTTGTGCTTTTGAGAGGGTTTGCAATTTGAAGAAGGAGGCGTGGTAGGTATGGACATATATATACAGATATGATCAGAATCACTTTCTAAGCAATTTATATTTTGTCTCTCCGTCTGTTCATCTGTGGCCACTTTTTTTCTACACCGTCAGAGCTATCTTAATGAGCTTCTGCAACAGTGCAGCCTGCACAAAGATATGGGCCGATTTGGACAAAGACCACGCCCACCTCCCATATAAGGAACTTTTTTCACCTTTTTTAAAATGACTATAACTTCGGTCCAATTGACGGAATCGTGACATTATTTGGCAGTTATGGAGACGTGGGTCCTACTAAACACTGTGCAGAAAGGGGGTGGTTAACTACCACGCCCACTATTAACAAATATTAATAACTTAAGATCTGGTAGAGATTTACGGACGAAATTTTACGGGAAGGAACATGTGGATATTATACAGCTATCTGCAATAAATGGGGCTGATCAGAGAAAAGACTCGCCCACTTTTGATATAAGGAAGTTTCGGGTCTAAAATTTAAATTATCCTACCAATGCTCGTATTGATGCCAGCGGAATACAAATTTGCAGAAATATACATGGGGTCCATAATAGTGTGTGTGCAAAATATGGAGTTCATAATACAACTGCCACGCCCACAATTAGCCAAAAATCATTACTGTGTTCCTATTAAAGATTTATCAAAAAAATTTCACAGGAATGTTGCGGTTACTAACCTTAAACACCACACAAAAAATAGGCGTGTTATTTCTACAGTCACGCCCACTATTAACATATTATTGTAACTTACGACCTATACAAAATTGTTGGACGCAATTTTGTATTAATGGTTATATTGACACTACACAAACCCATATACAAGAAATGGGTTTGATATAATCATTTCAAGGTACCCTACCAAAAATTACCATGAATATGCTCCTAATGATGATTTATGAAGAAAGCGTCCCCATTGTTGAACTTGCACGCACAAGAAAAAAAAGTAAAGGGTATTTCGAAGACGGTCTAACCCGACTTCAGACTTCTGTACTCGTTTATACACAAAATGTGGCTTAAAACAAGGCATTGGTAATTTTGCGTATAAAAAACTTTTGCCATGTCATGAGAAAGCACAATGTGTGTATATTAGAACACTTGACAACATAAAATAAATATGCCTGCATAGGAAATATTTTACTTTTGTATATTTTATACATTTATGAAATAGCAGTGTAATATTTGCTCCAGCTATATGGTATATTTTTATTATTCTTCAGTTGATATATTAATAAATTGCAATTAATATAGTTGCATAACCAACTAATAAGCCTACGAGGGTGGATTGATATTGAAGCTACCTAACGCTGGATGGCAGCACAAACACAAAAACTTTGTTTTTTTTGGAAATTGCGATCTGTCAAATCGCAGCTGTTAAAATTTCACCCAAATTCATCGATTAGTTTATTTGTTGTAGTCGTTTGAAGTAAGCAACTTTTGTGTTTCTTGAAAAATGGAGAAAACCCGAATTTCGTGCAGTGATTAAACACTATTATTTGAAAGGGAAAACGGCGAAAGAGACAAAAGAAAAGCTCGATAAATATGATGGTGAGTCTGCTCATTACATGGCAAAATATTCAGATTACATGGTAAAATATTGGATTGCTGAATTTAAACGCGGCCGAACAAACACTGCAACAATACCATCAACAGGAAGGCCAAAAGAGGTGGTTACTGAAGAAAATATCAAGAAAATCCTCGATATCGTTATGAATGATCGCCGAGTCAAGTTGCGTGAGATTGTTAAAATGGTAAACATATCATATGAACGTGTGTTCGACATTTTGCACGAACATTTGCATATGAAAAAGCTATCGGCAAGATGGGTGCCGCGTTTGCTCAGTGTCGAACAAAAACGAGTTCGACAGACCACTTCACAGCGGTGTTTGGACATGATAAAGCGTAATCCTGTTGATTTTTGGCGTCGATTAATAACTGTTGATGAAACGTTGGTCCACCACTACACACCTGAAACCAAAAATCAATCGAAACAATGGGTGGAAGCTGGTGGAAGTGCTCCGAAGAAGGCGAAGGCAGTGAAATCGGCTGGCAAATATGGCCACTGTATTTTGGGATGCACACGGAATATTGCTCATCGATTATCTTGAAAAACGATCCACAATCACAGGAAAGTAGTATCGTGCATTATTGGATCAATTGATTGATGCAATCAAGGAAAAACGACCACATTTAAAGAAGAAAAAAATGCTCTTTCTTCAAGACAACGCACCGGTTCACACAGCATTAGATACGATGCTAAAATTACGTGAAATACACTTTGAATTGGTAAATCATCCACCTTATAGTTCAGATTTAGCTTCTAGTGACTTTTTCCTGATTCCAAACTTGAAAAAATGGCTCGCAGGAAAAAGATTCATCTCAAACGAAGAAGTGATTACAGAAACTAACGCGTATTTTGAGGGGTTCCCGAAATCGTATTATTCAGACGGTATAAAAAAGTTGGAATATCGTCTTACTAAGTGTGTCGAAGTAAAAGGAGACTATGTTGAGAAATAAATGGTTTTCGGAAAAAAAAAATGTTTTTTTCCTACTTAGGTAGCTTCAATATCAATCCGCCCTCGTATATGTATGTATATCCAGCATAACACTATTTATAGCGTCACTCATTGAAATACTTTGACCTGTACAGTAACAATAAACTTGTGGAGTTCTACAAAAAATTGCAAAGAGTTAGGAAAGTAAGTGTACTAAATAACTTTACACTAATTAGAACGCAAGAGCTACTCTAATTTATGATAAGAAGTAAGGAGACCAAAAACTAAATACCAATAACACTTCAATATACAATTACTCACTCTTCATTCTATTTACACAAAGTATAAACGTTTTAGCCTGACACATCCCTATATTATAAAATAATTATGTTCCTTCACTGTACAAGCAATAGCCAACAGCTCCGTTAATATTAAAATGTGCACAAAGAATTTAATTCTCAGTGAACATAATATAGCTGGCAGATGCCTTCAGATTTATGGCATGGACCACAATATGACTAGACCCCAAATTTGGCAAATTTATTATTTGGTTATCCCATGTGGTTGTTGTCAGAAGTTCTATTGCACATTTTTTGATGCCTGATCTTGTCCAAATTATCTTGAAGCATCCATCGGCGGTACTATCTAAGTAACACCGCTTACAGAACTTTCACCTCCAGTCTATGTGTGCCGGATATTCCATACGAAAACCAATAAGGGTATTTTTTATTATTTTCGGTTACATATGAGACAACTATTTGTTGTTTCAAATGGTTTATGTGACAGTTGGATGGAAATATGTCTCAAAATACTTTAAAGTGTATTTGGCAGATCTCGAAAAATATATTAGAAGGATTTTTAAGGAGAAGATTTGGTATGTAGTTTTTTCCCTTAATGAATCTTTCGGTATCCAAGTGCAAAAATCCTCCTTCGCCAAAGTCAGGTTGCAGATTGCGCAGTTACACTTTTTAAGTCTAGCCTGCAAACTGTAACCCGCAAAGTATCGCGAAGCAGCGGCTTCTGCATTTGGTTCTTCCCCACCGCTATTGTCAATAAATGTTATTTCGTCGTTAGTATCAGAATTGTCTAAATTGTCCGGAAGTATGCATAATTAATCATTAATTTGGTCATACGATACAGTATTAGCATCCGATGTCGGGGAGAAGCTCCAGTCCAGATTAGTATCATGATCATCGTTGCAGTTAGTATTCAATAAGAATGACTGTGTGTTGATTTTCATAGATAATAATAATTATTATTAATAATTTCTAATATACGAGTACATTTAAAAAATGAAATAAATTAAGTACATTCAAATACAATCTACGGTTCCTGAATATATTTCATATTATACACTGTCGCATAAGAACATTTATATTAATATATGTATATCTGAATTACATTTGTGCAAAGGTTAACAAAGTCGAATTGGCTGATTGTTTCTTTTCCTACAACCACTTAAAATACATGTACACACCAGTACACACTACAACCAGTCCGCTGTGAACATATTGTCATTTCTATTGTCTCGTCCTTCAATTGCTATGATTGAAATGCATTTTAATTTCAAATTCAGAAATAAATGAGTAAAGAAGTCTGAAATCGGGTTAGACCGACTACGAAATACCCTTTACGTTTATAGTTTATAAAACCACGCTCATACAAGTTTCATAGTTGAATTCTATAATGCTATAGACACATTTGTTGACATATTTTGTAGAGATTTCTAGTTATGAATATAGTTAACTTGGTACTGTAGTTATACTTCACATTTCCATATGTACATATCCGTACCTGCTACGGCCTTTATTGTATTTATAGAAAGAAGCTCTACGGCACAAAATTAGTTTAAAATTTTTGATAGTAAAGGTTTGAAGGTATGAATACTATTGCTTGTTGGTCCGCGGGAGGTAGTTGATACAGCTCCTACCTCCAATATATGAGAGGCTTTCCCCTATCCGCTACCTGGGGACGCGTCCTCTAGGAGTTACATGCTCTTCCTCGGAACTTAATTAATTGTACCTATTACTACACCTAAATCAACTAAGTTACCATACATTAAATAAATAAAGAATGCAGCTAAAATAAAGAACACTATTATGATGAAATTGTAACACAAGCTGCACATGGTAACTGTAAATCGTTTCGTAAGTTTTCGCCTTGATTGAATTACTGTCCATATTAGAGAAAGACCAGTCTATGTGAGTATTTCCTGAAGTGGTACTCTTATCTCTACATAGAAGAGATATTAAGCCGTTTTCCGTTAGAATGTCTTCTACTTGGTCACAGTCACTGCCACGACATATTTGAAAATCTCCTAATATAACAATTCTCTTATTGACAGAACAATCGGTACTTAAAATATTTTGTATAAAGTACTATTAAATGGATATCTCTATATTTATATACAATGATTTCAAAAGTGAATTTACCTTCATGCAATTGCTTGCTATATAAATACTGAACTGAATCTGCTAGCTCAATTTAAACAAATATAATAATACCCTCTGAATGCCATCAGAAGATTATTCATAAGAATAAAGGACGCTTGGTTAAACAATTAAAAAAAAACTGAATGTTTTGCAACTGATTTCATGTTATAATCCGCCATTTTGTAAATATTACGAACTTCACTATACGTGGAATGCCATCAGAAGATTATAGATAAGAATAATAGACGCGTGCTTAAAAAAATATAAAAAAAAAAAAACTGAAAAACCGTATTTTATCTGGACCACCCCGTTTCTTTTGTATGACTTTATAAAGTGAATAAACTTTTTTTTTAAATTTGATATAGGTCTAATGTTTTAAGAACCTATCAGCCCTATATACTCGTAGATAGTAGCTCATAAAGTGCATCTCTAATTTTCTTATTTTTGTTTTGTTTTGTTGTTGTACTATCACTCTGAAGCTTCATATGAAGTTTCGTTGACGAGCCTTGCATAAGGCCCCACAAATGAGTACTGGTTAACTGTGGGCGTGGCAGTAGTAATAATGTGCCCATATTTTGCATGCATGCTTTTTGGGAACTAATGCATCCTGCTACCAATTTCGCCCAAACATATTGTAGAAGTCGCAAGTTATAAAAATATGCCAATTAGGGGCGTGGCTGTGAAAAGAGGACGCCCATTTTTTGTGTAGTGTTTAATGTTGGTACCCGCAACCTTTCTGTGAAATTTCGTTGATAAATATTCAACAGGAACCTAGTAATGATTTTTGGTTGTTTGTGGGCGTGGCAGTAGTAATAATCTGCCCATATTTGGAATGCGTCCTAAAACAGTTCCAATGTATACAGCTACCAATTTGTATTCATATATCATTACTAGAAGCATAGATAGGGTAGTTGCTTTTACGGGGGGTCCACAAAGTTCATTATATTTGAGGGAGGCGTATCCTCTTTCTGATCGACCCCGAATCTTGTATGTGGCTTGGTAGGGTCCAAATACGTACTAATGTAAAATTTCGTCCAAAAATATTATATAGGTCGTAAGTTATAATAGTATGTCAATAGTGGGCGTGGCTGGAAAAATAACGCGCATTTTTTTCTCTGGGGTGTTCAATGTTAGTACCCGCTACATTCCTGTGAAATTTCGTTGATAAATCTTTAATAGGAACACTGTAATGATTTTTGGCAAATTATGGGCGTGGCAGTTGAATTATGATCTCCATATTCTGCACACACACTCTTATGGACCACATTTATATTTCTGCAAATTTTTATTCCGCTGGCATCAATACGAGCATAGGTAGGCTAATTTTAATTTTTGACCCGAAAGTTCCTTATATGAAAAGTGGGTGTCTTTTCACTGATCAACCCCATTTGTTGCAGATAGCTTTATAATGTAACATGTGGACATGTTCAAGTAAAATTTTGTCCGTACATCTCTACCAGATCCTAAGTTATTAATATTTGTTAATAGTGGGCGTAGCTGTAATTATATACCGCCGACGATTTGCATAGTGTTTAGTAGGACCCACATCTCCATAACTGCTAAATTGCGTCACGATTCCATCAATCGGACCGAAGTTATAGTCATTTTAAAAAAGGTGAAAAAAGTTCCTTATATGGGAGGTAGGAGTGGTCTTTGTCCAAATCGGCCCATATAACAATCTAGATCTGTATCTTTGTCCAGACTATCATTTTGCGAAATTTCATTAAGATAGCGCTAACGGTGTAGAGAAAAAGTGGCCACAGACGGACAGACTGACGGACAAAATAAAAATTGCTTAGAAAGTGATTCTGATCATATCTATATATATATATATATATATATATATATATATATATATATATATATATATATATATATACGAGGTGTGATAAAAAAGAACCGTTATTGTGTGATCAAAAAATAAAGTATTTATTTATTCATCAACAACTATCTTGTTCCCTTTAAAGTAATTCCCCTCAGATATAATACACTTATTTTATTTTTTTTTTTTCTTTTTATTTCCGATTATTTCATATATCTGCCACCATTATATTGACACCTAGTACATGATTTGACAATTTGTTTGGAAATTAATATAAAAAACACATTTTGGCCAGTGCCAAGAAGTGATACAACAAAAATTATTTACATTAATTATAATAATTCACTATAATTATATTATAACAAGTTATGATCAAAATTATGTTTATAATAATTATTTACATTTACATTTATATTACTATTACTAATATGTGTAGTCTGGATTTCCTAGTTAAGTAGGTCGTTTAGTCAAGTTCTCTTTAAACGGCGCAATGTGGTTTCTTCTAGATGTAGCAACTCGTTTATTGCTTCGTTATTATGCCCATGCATTGTATCGTAGTGTTTTGTGGATATCTTTTTTATTTCTTCGTCAATTCTTGTCATATTTAGTTTGCGGTGTATATCTTCATTTGTTGTGTACCAACCAGACTTTATGATAACTCTTAATATTCTAGATTGCTGTCTTTGAATTTTTTGTATGTTGGACCGCTTTGCCGTTCCCCATACTTGGAGTCCGTACGTCCAAATTAGCTTTATAGTACACTTGTATAGCAGCAACTTGTTGTTAATTGTGAGTTTAGATTGCTTACCCATTAACCAATATAGTTGCCTAAATTTTTCTTTTATTTGTTTCGTTTTTTGTTTGATGTGGTAGTGCCAATTTAGCTTTGAATCCATATGTATACCAAGGTATTTAGTAGTAGACCCTATTTTTATATCTTTATTGTTTATTTTAATAGGTATTGGGTTAAATTTTCTTTTACTTGTAAAAATTATTTGTACAGTCTTATCTTCATTAATTTTCCAGCACCATTTATCAAACCATTCCTTAACATTCTCTGTGTAAATATGACATATAGCAGTGGTCCTAAAACACTCCCTTGAGGAACTCCAGCTGTTGTAAGATGAATAGACGAACACTCTTCTTTATATTTGACATAAAAGTAACGATCACTAAGATAACTTTCAACAATCAAATAGTAGTCAAGCAGCATCGTCTTCCGTTTATGCAGCAGTCCTTTATGCCATACTTTGTCAAATGCTTTTGCAACGTCTAAGAATACAGCAACGTAGTACCGCTTATATTCTATGTCTGTTTCAATTTTGTTTGTTGTACGGTGTATTTGTTGAATGTCGTTTTCTGAAGCCAAATTGATGATTTGGTATAATGTTTTTATTGTCAAGGATCTGGCTAAGTCTATCATGTAATAGTTTTTCAGCAACTTTCGAGATTATGGGAAGTAGGTTAATTGGTCTCTACGACGAAGCAGTTGTAGCATCTTTTCCCTGGTTCGGTAGTGCAATAATTTCAGCAACTTTCCATACTTTGGGAAAAAATTGTAGTCGGAACATTGAGTTGATAACATTCCTTAAGTAGTTACAGTCTATAGTAGGTAGCTCAGCGAGTGCTTTGCCTGTCAACATATCATATCCTGATGCTTTTTTGTGTTTTATTTTTTAATGCAATTAATTATTTCTGTTGTGTTTGTTTTCTTTATTTTGGTTGTAATGTCTATATTTAAATCATTGCATGTTTCAATATATTTATCTTCGTCATTTGATAGGACTTTTTCAAAGTATTTAGCCAATGTTGTTGATTTTTCTTCATGGATAGTAGTAGTAGATGAGTTTTCATCTTTCCGTAGTGGTGGCTGATACCTTATCTGAGTTTTTAATTTCTTTGTGCATTTCCATTATGAGTAGTTAGTATCCTGGGTAGGCATCAAATTTTTTGTGTAATTTGCAACTTCTATATTTTGTCTTTTAGTTAATATTTTCTTAAGTTTTTTGCAGGCTATATTTAATTTCTGTTTATCCTCAGGCGATCTAATTAGCTGCCACCTCTTTCTCAGCGTTCTCTTCTCAATAATTTGCTTTCTTATGAAAATATCCGTTGTAGGTTTATTTCTTCTAAATTTATGCTGTTGGCTTGATTTGATTCCTGCGTCTAGGACCACATCGTTGAAGTGAATAATTGCACGTTCAATGTCTAATTGTGTTTTCAGTGTGATAGACATATTCAGTTGATTTTCAATATGCTGTCTATACTCATTCCAGTTTGTTTTGTGGTTAATAATCTTAGCTATTGGTTCTATGGGTTTGATGTCAGTTGTGTAGTCAAGTATTATCGGAGAGTGGTCTGAAGAAAGTTTAAAACAAGCTTTAATTTTTAATTGGTTACACTTTATGTTTTTTGTTATACTGGAGTCGATTAGATCTGGTATCTTCTTCCTATCGGTTGGCCAGTATGTGGGTTCAGCTGAGCTTAAAAATCTGCAGTTATTTTTGTTTATAGCATTAATCAGATTTCGTCCTTTTTTATTGGTTAGCCTAGATCCCCAGTCAGTGTGTTTTGCAGTCAGATCTCCAGCTGCAATGAATCTTACGCCAAGCGTCTTTATGTAGTCATCATATTGATCCGTCGTTATTAGGTGTCTGGGGGGAAAGTAAACTGAGGAAATGAGTATTGTCCCACTTGTATCCTCAATTTGCACAGTAGTGGATTGAATATGAGGTGTTGCATATGGTTGCCGTTCAGTATGTTTTAATAGTGAATTTATTATGATAGCTGTCCCACCACGAGCTTTACCATCAGGATGATTTGTCACATAAATTTTATATCCAGGAAATACTAAAAAGCTTTTGTTCGTAAAATGTGTTTCTGAAACTAGAGCTATATCAATTTTCTTGTCAGACAAAAATTGCTTCAACTCAAGAAAATGTTTTGTTAGGCCATTTGCATTCCAGGCTACAATTATAAAACTATTACTTTCGTGCATCTAAGCTTGTTAGTAACATTGTAATGACATTATTATTATTAGTCATTTGAGTGATTAGAGATTTCACCATGTCTTTAAGTTCATTAATATCACTATCGTGTGAATCTGTTGTATTTTGTTCAGTTTTATTTGGATTTGACGACCCTGCAATGTCGGTATAGCTTACGCCTGTTTTAGCTGCTGATCTATCCATATTTTTGGTCTGTAATAATAACGGATCCTTTCGGCGTAAAGATGGAAACCTTTGAATTTTTATGGCTTTATATATTTCACAGCCTTTGTAGTTTACAGTATGATTTCCGCCACATAGGGCACATTCAATTTCAGCTGCGTTGGTTATTTTTTTTTTTGACATTCACTTGTTAGATGCTTTCCAGCGCATTTCACACATAGTGGCTCCCTTGTACAGTAGTTTTTTGTATGTCCGTATTTTTGGCATTTAGTGCATTGCGCGACTTCTCTTTTATGATGAGGTGCCTCAAAAACTACTATGCAATGCATTAATTTGTTAATGCTATAAATATCTTTATTATTAGTATTTGTTTCCAGTTCTATGCTAAACAGTGGTAGCTTTTTTTTGTTGTCCGTTGAGTTATGTTAGTTATGTTTAAAACTTTGTGACCGTTTTCACCAAGCTCATTTTTAATTTCTTCTTGGTCTGCGGAGGGGTGCATATTGCGAAGAATGACTTTGAAACCCCTTTCATTTTTGGGTTTAAATGTGTACAGCTTCGTACCTTCTTGCTTTAGCATTTTGAATATTTTTGTGTATGTTTCCGAGACATTCGATTGAACTCGTACTTCATTGTTTGTTAATATTTTAAATATAAAGTTAATGTCTACAACAGCGGTTAGCGCATTTTTTAACGTCTTTATGCATTCTACGCCTTGTACGTATATAGGGGGTGGTTTGTTTAAACTTTTTTTTTCGGTCTAGTTGTTTTTTCTTTTTCGGACTTATTTTGGTCTACTTGTCCACTGTGCGAGAGTTCAGCAAGTTCGTCATCATCAACGGTCAAAGCAGCAATGCTGTTTTTTCTTTCTGAAGTAGTATCGCTTAACCAGTAGTGTGATAACTTACTTTGGCTTGGGTTTTTTGCAATTTTTTGCTTTTTGTTAGTGTTGGGCGTTCTTTTCGCTTTATCTGTCGTGGGTGAGGTTCGTGCTCTCTTTGGTAGCGATTGCAGTTGACTTACCTGCACGCCTTTTGGTGGAATTTGCACACAGGCAGAAGAACATGTTGATGTCGCAGTTGTAGTCGAGAATGTAGTTGTTGTACCGTACGTAGAGACGGCAGATGTTGTTGTTGCTAACGAATTTGTTGTAGTTGTCGCACAATCCGCTGCTATAGTGGAGCAGGACATTATTGGAGGTTTGCCATGTGCACTCCATGAAGAGTGGAGTGACTCGCTCATAGATCTCGTTCTCTCCCACGGGGGAGAGCGCTGCACACTGTTTGTGACCGTTTTCACCAAGCTCATTTTTAATTTCTTCTTGGTCTGCGGAGGGGTGCATATTGCGAAGAATGACTTTGAAACCCCTTTCATTTTTGGGTTTAAATGTGTACAGCTTCGTACCTTCTTGCTTTAGCATTTTGAATATTTTTGTGTATGTTTCCGAGACATTCGATTGAACTCGTACTTCATTGTTTGTTAATATTTTAAATATAAAGTTAATGTCTACAACAGCGGTTAGCGCATTTTTTAACGTCTTTATGCATTCTACGCCTTGTACGTATATAGGGGGTGGTTTGTTTAAACTTTTTTTTTCGGTCTAGTTGTTTTTTCTTTTTCGGACTTATTTTGGTCTACTTGTCCACTGTGCGAGAGTTCAGCAAGTTCGTCATCATCAACGGTCAAAGCAGCAATGCTGTTTTTTCTTTCTGAAGTAGTATCGCTTAACCAGTAGTGTGATAACTTACTTTGGCTTGGGTTTTTTGCAATTTTTTGCTTTTTGTTAGTGTTGGGCGTTCTTTTCGCTTTATCTGTCGTGGGTGAGGTTCGTGCTCTCTTTGGTAGCGATTGCAGTTGACTTACCTGCACGCCTTTTGGTGGAATTTGCACACAGGCAGAAGAACATGTTGATGTCGCAGTTGTAGTCGAGAATGTAGTTGTTGTACCGTACGTAGAGACGGCAGATGTTGTTGTTGCTAACGAATTTGTTGTAGTTGTCGCACAATCCGCTGCTATAGTGGAGCAGGACATTATTGGAGGTTTGCCATGTGCACTCCATGAAGAGTGGAGTGACTCGCTCATAGATCTCGTTCTCTCCCACGGGGGAGAGCGCTGCACACTCATGGCGATTACCGACTATACTTTGTTTATTAGTTTTTTAAAAATTTTATTTATTATTATTTTTGCTATATTATAATCTTATTTATATATGTATGTAAAATATCACGAAAAACAAAATTTTTTTTGGTGCGGTAACTCTAATCACTTATTATGGCCAGAGTCCACTGTGGCAACACCACACACAACCGGGATTATTTTATTTGTTGTCTCTTTCAACTTTTAACTCATATATGTATATAACTGTTGCTTTGTTTATTTGATTGTTTATTTAACACTTTTAATAAATTTCAAATTAGTTATTATAAGCATTTAGATTAACTAAACAGAATTAGACACTTTCTTGAAAATTGCACTTTCGTTTAGCGTCTCTTTCGCGGGTTTTATAAAATTAGTTTTTTGGTTTTAAACAAGAGATAGATAAATGTCACAAGGGCGGAGCTCGTGTGATTACAAGTCCGTTTAGTTACACTATACATATTATATTATTATTTATTCATCAACAACTATCTTGTCCCCTTCAAAGTAATTCCCCTCAGATATAATACACTTATGCCAGCATTTTTTTCAATCCTCGAAACACTTCTGAAACGCTTTTTTTGGTATCGCCTACAGCTCCTATTTCGATTTTTCTTTTATCTCCTCAATCGTAGCAAAACGCTTTCCTTTCATCGGTGTCTTCAGTTTTGGAAAGAGGAAAAGTCAGCGGGGTCCAAGTCCGGTGAATACGGTGGTTGAGGCATGATAACGGTTTTGTTTTTGGCCAAAAACAGCTCCTGAGCGATGTCCATGCGACGTTGTTTTTGATCAAAATTTAGCAATTTTGGCACAATCTTCGCTGCCGCACGTTTCATGCCTAAAACATCCGTAAAACTTGCTTGGCATGAGCCGAACGATATGCCAACATCATCAGCAACCTCTCTGATAGTGATTCGACGATTATCCAAAATCATTTTCTTCACTGCGTCAATGTTTTCATCGGTTGTTGACGTGCTCAGGCGACCAGGACGAGCATCGTCATTGACATCTTCTCTGCCTTCCTTAAACCGGTTATACCACAATTGAACTTGTGTTCTGCTCATAGTAGACTCGCCAAAGGCCACAGTCAACATTTCAAATGTCCTTGCGCATTTAATTTCATTTTTTACACAAAACTGAATACAGTTTCTTTGATCCATTTTTTTCGAATAGTACAAAATCGAAGAGCACACCAAAACACGACTAACCTTTTTATCTGTCAAAAACAAACTGACAATCCAAAATGGTTGGTATTGCCAACATATATAAATTACATGTGAACCAACATAAAATAAAAAAAATGCAAACATCGAACATACTTAACTCACGAAAAGATGAAAATAACGGTTATCTTTTGATCACACCTCGTATATATATATATGTTTGTATGCTTGCTTACAGGTTTACGCCATGCATATGTGTGTATGTACGAGTATATGAATGTGGGTATATTGTTTTTATACCCTTTACCTTTAAAAAAGGTAAATAGGGTGTACTAATTTTGTGCTTTTGAGAGCGGTTGCAATTTCAAGAAGGAGGCGTGGTAGGTATGGACATATATAAATATATATATATATATATATATATATATATATATATATATATATATAAATATATATATAAATATATATATATATATATATATATATATATATATATATATATATATATATATATATATATATATATGTCCATACCTACCACGCCTCCTTCTTGAAATTGCAACCGCTCTCAAAAGCACAAAATTAGTACACCCTATTTACCTTTTTTAAAGGTAAAGGGTATAAAAACAATATACCCACATTCATATACTCGTACATACACACATATGCATGGCGTAAACCTGTAAGCAAGCAATGTAGTATCTTTGAAGTATATTGTCTTTGGTTGAGCATAACGTAATGATTGTTATTGGGTATGAATTGCAGCTTCGCTTGAATGAAATTCGTTGCTTTTGATGCAAGTACTAATATATCATGTTTGGTTGAATGCCTTCACATTCCATATCTATGTTCGTTTTCTCTTTTATTTGTTCGATCATTTGCTCATTCATTTGTTCCAATTTTTCGTCTTCTTGATCACTTATTTCTGTCTCACTTTGTATCATACCTTGTTTCTCCGGTTGAAGCGGTACACCACCATACTGTTGTTCGACTGCATTCGACCTTGTCTTTTACATCTTCTTCGGACAGGCAAATTCCATTGCTAATACGGAACGCCACGGCCCTTTTTGTACCGTTTGTTGGTTTGAACGAAGCTGAAGACCGAATACAGCGGCACGTAGATAACATCGTTCATTTTATTTCCTTTTTTTTAATTATCCGGATGAGAAAATAAATTAGTTTTTTTTTGATTCGCGTTTATAATTTATTTCGTTATTTTTCCAACTTATGATGAAGGGCGTATTTCTGGGAACACATTATGGTTGCCCGGTTGAGCGTCTAACAGAAATTTATTTATTTTTTTTTTGTTCAATCAGTTCGTCACAACGGACGAAATACCTTAAGGCCGCTACACATTTATATATCTTAGTCTAGTTTACAATTAATCAATAAATAAATAAGATTGCTTATAGACAAATTCAAATAGGTTAACAATAATATTATATACGAGGGCGGATTGATATTGAAGGTACCTAGCGCTAGATGACAGCACAAACACAAAAACTTTTTTTGTTTTTAGAAATTGCGATCTGTCAAACGTCAGCTGTTAAAATTTCACCCAAATTCATCGATTTTTTGTGGTCGTTTGAAGTAAGCAACTTTTGTGTTTCTTTAATCAACCACCTTATAATCCAGATTTAGCTCCTAGTGACTTTTTCCTGTTTCCAAACTTGAAAAAATGGCTCGCAGGAAAAAGATTCATCTCAAACGAAGAAGTGATTACCGAAACTTACGCGTATTTTGAGGGGTTCCCGAAATCGTATTCAGATGGTATACAAAAGTTGGAATATGGTCTTACTAAGTGTGTCAAAGTAAAAGGAGACTATGTTGAGAAATAAATGGTTTTTGAAAAAAAAAATGTTTTTTTCTACTTAGGTAGCTTTAATATCAATCTGCTAATCTAATACACACATTACTACAGTGTTGGTTGGAGTTCAGGCTGAGCGGGTTGTCTATCGTACTTATTGGCATTGCATATCCAACAACTAGACACGTATTCCCACACCATACATTCTAGGAAAGTAGTATATCTCCAAGATTTATTTTCTCTAGTTTTCTGTGGGCTCTTTTATGCTCAGTTTCAATTATGTGAGTTCTACGCTTGTCAAATCTTCCACCATTCGTAGTGTAATACTTATTTTGTACTTACTAAAGGTTGAAAGATTGGAATGAGTATGAGCTCTTTTTTATCTACGCTTGGATAGTAATACGGTTAATGGAGCTATGAGGTATTTCCAGCGAGAATAACCGGTTTCTCTCTTTAAAGATCAATTGATTAAGAAATATATTAACAGGTGCTTCTACATGTGGGATAAGGTATGAAGCGTCTTTTTCTGCGCTCTGGGCTGTCCCCTGTTCTAATTGACAGTCTTCCGGATTCATCCAATTCCCTGATTCGCTAGCGATATCTGTACGAGAATTTTCCTAATATATATTTTATTTATATATTATGTTTAAAGTTCACATTGTTCCAAAATGTCTACGACACCACACAATGTTTTCTTCTTTTATTTTTGTTATCTTTCTGCTTCACTCGCAAAGGTGTCGATACATTTATTCCAGTAGTAGGTAGGTAGTTTCGATTTTTATAAAAAAAAAATTGTTTTTATGGTATATCAGAAACAGATTCCATCTGATGGACCGATCATGGAGGGACTGTTGTAACTGTAGGCAACCTACTAGGGAACGGATGACCTCACGGCTTATCAAAAATTATCCCTTTTTATCTCCCGCGAACAGAAGAATTCCATTTTTTAAGTTACCAGCTCACTATGCTTTCATGGGTATAGTCGCAAGGATTAACATAGATTATACTAAATAGGAAGCACTTTAGATCGACCTCTAAATCGTTAACTGCAGTAATAAAATAACGTTAATTTTTTATTTTTTTTTTCATTCAAAGATACGTTCAATTAAAATCTGCAATGATTCTATACTTTTATCAAAACCCTGGAACTGCCCCGTAAGACTCACAGGATGTGGACATAGGAATTTATATTTCACAAATTATTATATTTACATATAAATGTATATATATATATATATATATATATATATATATATATATATATATATATATATATATATATATATATATATATATATATATATATATATATATATATTTATATATATATATATATATATATATATATATATATATATATATATATATATATATATATATATATATATATATATATATATATATATATATATATATATATATATATATATATATATATATATATATATATATATATATATATATATATATATAGGTGTGATCAAAAGATAACCGTTATTTTCATCTTTTCGTGAGTTACGTATGTTCGATGTTCGCATTTTTTTTCTGTTATGTTGGTACACATGTCTGTTATATATGTTGGCAATACCAACCATTTTGGATTGTCAGTTTGTTTTTGACAGATAAAAAGGTTAGTCGTGTTTTGGTGTGCTCTTCGATTTTGTACTATTCGAAAAAATGGATCAAAGAAACTGTATTCAGTTTTGTGTAAAAAATGAAATTAAATGCGCAAGGACATTTGAAATGTTGACTGTGGCCTTTGGCGAATCTACTATGAGCAGAACACAAGTTCAATTGTGGTATAACCGGTTTAAGGAAGGCCGAGAAGATGTCAATGACGATGCTCGTCCTGGTCACCCGAGCACGTCAACAACCGATGAAAACATTGACGCAGTGAAGAAAATGATTTTGGATAATCGTCGAATCACTATCAGAGAGGTTGCTGATGATGTTGGCATATCGTTCGGCTCATGCCAAGCAATTTTTACGGATGTTTTAGGCATGAAACGTGCGGCAGCGAAGATTGTTCCAAAATTGCTAAATTTTGAGCAAAAACAACGTCGCATGGACATCGCTCAGGAGCTGTTTTTGGCCAAAAACAAAACCGTTATCATGCCTCAACCACCGTATTCACCGGACTTGGCCCCCGCTGACTTTTTCCTCTTTCCAAAACTGAAGACACCGATGAAAGGAAATCGTTTTGCTACGATTGAGGAGATAAAAGAAAAATCGACAGCTGTTGGCGATATTGAAATATGTTTCGAGGATTGAAAAAAATGCTGGCATAAGTGTATTATATCTGAGGGGAATTACTTTAAAGGGGACAAGATAGTTGTTGATGAATAAATAAATACTTTATTTTTTGATCACACAATAACGGTTATTTTACCTCGTATACACGGCCGCTGCCGAGAAGCCGTTCTGAAGGCGCAAATACTTGTAATAAGTTTCCGGGCACAGAATTACAATATTGAATTGCTTTCGACAAGCCTTCACATTCATCCATTTTGCATATTATTTGTGGAAGATAGTGTCACTACAATTCCATATTACGTTCATGTGTTAAATTGTTTGTACAAGATTTATTCAAATGAAGCTGTATGTGCCCGTATTTTTATTCACACACCCTAAAGGACCAACAATGTCGTATTCTCCCGCATCTAAAACAATTAAGAAGTCGGAAAATTTTGTTAAGAACGGGGTACCAGTTAAGCATGTCGGGAAACCAGCAACAAACAATTTATACAACGCACCATCAAACACCCTGTAAAAAATACTTGTCAGAATGCTGTTTTTGGACTTTGCTCCTCTTCACGCAAAATTTTAATGCAGTATTTATAGTGAAATTATACAAGCCAAGAGGATTGTTCGACCCAATAATGAACATTGGTTTGTACAAGAGCACAATGACCGAAAGCATCGAAGTCGTCTCAGAGTGGAAGGATCCAAACGGCGTCATGACATTGTATTGGCCAATGGATGGAAACAGCTCTGCCGAACAATAAAAAAATATAGGATTCCTTTGCTAAGGAGTATGTTGAAAAACTAGTTGAAAGAAAGCCAGGAAGTTGCGCAACTATTTTCGACGCTGATTTCACAGTGTACTGAATAATTGCATCGTAGCTCTCATTATTTACTTCAATGTAAAAAAACAAATCAAATAAATATTTTCTGTGCTTTCCAAGTTATCGTCCTTTCCCTCTTGTTGAGAAGACTGTAGGCACGGTAGAACACAGCCTGTAGGTAGTAGTACAAACCAGAAATGATATTTCAAGGATGTTTGTGGCTTTGTAAACTATTTTTCATCAAAAGGGCTTCCAGTACAAACTTTTTTCTTTCGGCCCTATTTTATTATATTTATAATAAGCCCATTCTTTCATTATGATAGCATGTTGGAATTTTTTTTAGCAAAATCTAAACTATTAACTTTGCAGACAGTACTGACTTAAAAAATATATATAATTAAGTTTTCTTGAAAGTATTGGCCAAATTTGAAAAAAAAATACTAAAATACTATACTAAACTAGTACAGATCAAATGAAAAAGTTGAAATAATTTGTTTTTTCCTTTTCGTGTGCGGTTTTTTACATAGGATGAAACAATAATCGTTAACGGTGCTGTGCTCTCTAACATATTATCCAAATTCTTCTATTCTCCTTCCACAGTTTTCCTATGCAGTGTGTGATCTTGTAGCGGCTTTAGACTGTTGGAAGCTTTTATTTTCGGCCTCGTTATCAGAATAGACGAAATGGAACTAATTAGCATTTAGAAGTGCTTAAAGTTTGATTATTTCCCTATTTAACAGCTCAATGCAAATATTCATATTAAAAATAATGGATTTTAATCAATCAAAAGTTATTTTCATGATACTCCTATTTTATCTTTCAACAATTAATCTGAAGTGCACATACGTCTTATCTGTAAACTCGCAATGACAAAAATGATTTGGGCATAAATAGAGTTTTCATTTAACAGTGCTCGAATATTAAGATCGTGTACAGACTCGTCCATTTATGAGTAAACACCGCATGTACGTGTATATTAATAAGAAAGTTAACTCATTAGCTTTGAAACGAATTGAAATTAAATGATAAGAAAAGAAAACAGTTGAGCTTCTTTGAATGCCATTGGGATTCAACACAGGAGATTATTTCCATCAAAACAATTTGACTGTATTGATTTAATAAAGCATTCATTCGTTCACATGGAACTAATTTTATTTCATTCACAGTTGGTTTATTCTTTATTTTATTTCATTAACAGGATGCCTATGCTGAACCCGGGCAAGATAGCCGCAACATTGCTGGTATGGAAATTGTTGTTATAGTGCAGGATGTGCAAGATCAGCCTCCAGTATTTACATTGGCTCCACCTGTTACAAAATTGCCAACGGGATTACTTCCTGGCGACAAGGTAAGTGTTTGTAAATCAATTAAATAGGATATTGGTGTTATTTTAAGACACCTCATCAGTGTAAACTTTTAAATGTAGCTCTAAACCATCTAAACTAATCGTAAACGATTGTGTAATATAGCTTTATATACGCGAATCTTACACGAACTTAATCATTTATTTTCTGGTGTCAGTTTTATAAAATAAAGCTAAAGGAAAAGTTTTGGTTTCTCCATAATTAACCAAAATAATTATAAAATTCAAGTCCAAAGATTTGTATATGTTATGTCCCAATTCTTTGGCAATCATCCAACTGATTAACAAACTCAATTATTTTTATTAATTTTGTTCCTAGTTCATTTTGGTCTTTAAATAAAGGGTGTCAGAATAACAGTGCATGATTTATTTTAAAAAATAATACGCATATTTTTTGAGC
This sequence comes from Clusia tigrina, assembly GCA_920105625.2. NCBI lineage: Eukaryota > Metazoa > Arthropoda > Insecta > Diptera > Clusiidae > Clusia > Clusia tigrina. Next base: position 153,491,448 of record OV050031.1, on the reverse strand, counting down.
GAGTTTATTGCATTGTAAAGTTGACATGTTCCGATTAAGTATGGAATAAAATAGCCGGCAAATAGCTCGCGCGGCTCTGATCACAGGCCCTTGCTCTGATCACAGATCTGGCTCTATTTCACACGTTGGATCTCGGCCATGAGCTCAGGAATTGTTTCTTGTTTATTCGCAAATACTAGAGATTTCAAAGAAAGAGATCGCACTGTGTTAAATTGGACGATCTTGGTGACCAGCTAACATCGGAATCTCGGGAGATGATTCGGTCTGGGAATCGTTGCTCAAATAAATCGATTATTTCATGCGCGTTGTGGCAGGTGGCGCCGTGCTGATGAAACCTCACGTCGTCCATATCTATACCGTCCAGTTGAGGCCACAAGAACTCTGTTATCACGTTCCTGTAACGAATTCCATTCACAGTCAAAGAAGTAGCGACCAGTCACGCCACCTGACCAAATCTGCACCGGACAGTTGCTTATGGTGGATGCATTTGTTTTTCATGGATCGCGAGCAGATTTTCTGAGCCCCAAATGCCAAAATTTTGTTTGTTGACGAACAAATTCAGTTGGAAATATGTCCCATCGGTGAAAATGATTTGTTTCGAAAAATGGATATTCACTTCACTTTGTTCCGTCACCCATTGAACGAACTGCTGGCGCTGTGTGGCGCTCCATTTGGATTAATCGGAACAATCGTAGACGACAGCAGTCAAATTTCAGAGCTGTCACTTGCACAAAACAAAAATACCACAAAATCTAAATTTAAATTGCACTGTTATTGGGACACCCTTTATATTGTTTGGAAAATTGTTAGTACGAAAAACACAAAGTTGTTCAGGAGTTGTACTCCCGCACGGAATCATTATTTTACACTATTCCTATAAAAATAATGCTGAGTATTTACTCTTGTATGGTAAGAATAGGTGGACATTATTGTTTTTTCGCCAACAATGGCTAATTGAAAAGATATTAAATACGTGCTCAAACACATTTTGTTAACTCCAACCCCAGTCTTGAAATATACCAATATAGTCACTAACAATTTTACGATAGAAATGCCTAGTTGATCAGTTATATATAAATATATAAATCACAAAATCATCATCTTTTGATATTGAATAAATTGCAATTTGTTGCTGAGTGAGTGGCAACTCTACTAAAATATCCCACTGCATATCACATAAATTATTAAAATTATTTGCCAACATTCTATTTCAATAATTTCGCCAAACAATTAACTTTCGAAATTGCAAGCCGCAGAGTATCTGCATTTTTCTGTTGCCAATTACTTTTCATTATGGCCCTACATTAGTTATTGCATGGTAGTAATGCCAACACTACCAACCTTCTTTCCTTCTTCTATGTCCACAGAATTTCTTCACTAGATTTGATGAAGAAATATAAACCTCTTGCACCGCAAACTGCACACAAACAAAACCAGCTGCAACTCGGCAAAACTTAACGAGCGGCACCAAAGGGCCGAAAGGAATAAAGTGTACTAGCACAGTATTGTTCGTAAATTTCACTTCATTTAAAGCGACAAATAGCTAGTTCTACCCAACAGATTTCTAAGGCTTGAATATATCTTTTGTAGCATCGATCAACTGCTCCTTTGTGGGTTATTTACCGTACCCTGATCAAATTGTAAATTACTCTGATAATATTGTAGATTATTTTGATGGTGTTGGGTGCACAGATAAGTCGTGCGTCGTTCCGTCTCACGTGTATTTAATTCACGATATATAGATATATATACGAAGGCGGATTGATATTGAAGCTACCTAGCGCTAGATGGCAGCAAAAACACAAAAACTTTTTTTTTAGAAATTGCGATCTATCAAACGTCAGCTGTTAAAATTTCACCCATATTCATCGATTAGTTTATTTGTTGTAGTCGTTTGAAGTAAGCAACTTTTGTGTTTCTTGAAAAATGGAAAAAGCGAATTTCGTGCAGTGATTAAACACTATTATTTGAAAGGGAAAACGGCGAAAGAGACAAAAGAAAAGCTCGATAAATATTACGGTGAGTGTGCTCATTACATGGTAAAATATTCAGATTACATGGTAAAATATTGGATTGCTGAATTTAAACGCGGCCGACCAAACACTGCAACAATACCATCAACAGGAAGGCCAAAAGAGGTGGTTACTGAAGAAAATATCAAGAAAATCCTCGATGTCGTTATGAATGGCCGCCGAGTCAAGTTGCGTGAGATTGTTGAAATGGTAAACATATCATATGAACGTGTGTTCAACATATTGCATGAACATTTGCATATGAAAAAGCTATCGGCAAGATGGGTGCCGCGTTTGCTCAGTGTCGAAAAAAAACGAGTTCGACAGACCACTTCACAGCGGTGTTTGGACATGATAAAGCGTAATCCTGTTGATTTTTGGCGTCGACTAATAACTGTTGATGAAACGAGGGTCCACCACTACACACCTGAAACCAAAAATCAATCGAAACAATGGGTGGAAGCTGGTGGAAGTGCTCCGAAGAAGGCGAAGGCAGTGAAATCGGCTGGCAAGGTTATGGCCACTGTATTTTGGGATGCACACGGAATATTGCTCATCGATTATCTTGAAAAAGGATCCACAATCACAGGAAAGTATTGTCGTGCATTATTGGATCAATTGATTGATGCAATCAAGGAAAAACGACAACATTTAAAGAAGAAAAAAATGCTCTTTCTTCAAGACAACGCACCGGTTCACACAGCATTAGATACAATGCTAAAATTACGTGAAATACACTTCGAATTGGTTAATCATCCACCTCATAGTCCAGATTTAGCTTCTAGTGACTTTTTCCTGATTCCAAACTTGAAAAAATGGCTCGCAGGAAAAAGATTCATCTCAAACGAAGAAGTGATTGCAGAAACTAACGCGTATTTTGAGGGGTTCGCGAAATCGTATTATTCAGATGGTATAAAAAAGTTGGAATATCGTCTTACTAAGTGTGTCGAAGTAAAAGGAGACTATGTTGAGAAATAAAGTTTTTTAAAAAAAAATATTTTTTTCCTACTTAGGTAGCTTCAATATCAATCCGCCCTCTTATATATATATATATATATATATATATATATATATATATATATATATATATGTATATATATATATATATATATATATATATATATATATATATATATATATATATATATATATATATGTATATATATATATATATATATATATATATATATATATATATATATATATACATTGAGGTAAATTTGATTTCAATCGGTTGCTATTAGTTAAAAAGTTTTAACGATAGAATAACACAAAATGACAGCTATTTTTAAGATTGTTAATTTTTATACATTGCATTTGTTTTTCGTAATTTTATATCATAGATACTCCAAGTACATGGTGAAGATGGGGATAAAGGTAACCCTCGAGAGGTGAGATACGGACTCGTTTCGGAAGGAAATCCATTTACGTCATTCTTTGATATCAACGATACAAGTGGTAAGTTTGAAATTTCTGATATTCCGCGTCACTCAACAAAGTCTATAATATCAGTATTTAGTGACTTGACACGCATATGTTTTAAGCCTATTTTTCATTATCTCGCAGTATCATTTCCAAATTTCTCTGTTCACACTTTTCATAAACTTTACCAGTATTATTTACAGTACCACAAATGTTTTTTATATATATTTAGTCCCTAAAAACATGGCACCTGAAATTTTTATTCACATACATTAATGTACAAATTTTTTAAAAGGTTGCGATAAACCTTTTTTCAATGTAAAATGTTGTGCTGATTTCGAGTCTGTCTTCAGTTTTTGAGATATTGATTAAGACGTAAAAAATTTAAGTTTAATTTGATAGACAGTATTCCCTAAAAACTATATTCTTTAAATTTGGAGCGTAAAGCCAGCCTCTATTCTATCAAAGTAAGTATTTTGGCTCAAATTTTGAGGTACAGTTGATCCACATCGGACTGTCGGTTTGGTCGCTAGAGCCCAAATTATCTCGAAAAAATCAATTTTTCCAAAAGTTTTTCTAGTTTTATCCAAATTCAATAAGATGTAAAGAAAAATAATGCAATTAGAAAAAAATGCTAATATTATAGAAAAATTAATTCTCCAATTTCTGATTCTATTAACCGTTATGAACAGATGTCTTTTACTAGAGAAATCGGTCAATTATTGAAACAGGTCAAAGTGATTTTACTTTCCAATTTAATACAGGTTCCAATGTTTTTTGGGAAAACAGTTCCGGATGCTAGTCCATCATCGCTGCTTTCCGAAGGCATTGATAACGTCTCTCTAATGTCATTAGGTGTTGCAGCTCACCTTGTTCATCACTTTCACATCCTAGATTAATTGCAAAATAGTCCAGATGTGAATCAAGGAAATGGATTTCGAGTGACATGTTCGCATTTATGATATCATTCTTTTTTAGGGAGGTGGCTATGAGTTTACAGTAATTTTCGTCATTGTGGTTAGCTCGAAATCTACGGACAGTTTTCTTAAATCTGTTCTATTTCGCAATTTCTTTTGAGGATGATTTTCTGATAAATGAGAGCCTTAGAAACAAATCCTTGAGCTAAATTTCTAGCCTTCAATATTCAATGTTTTTACGAATTTTTTGACTACTCAATATATATATATATATAATAGATTCTGCTCTCACCAGTGGATTATTCAATATTTTGAGAGCACCAGCGTCGTAATTTGTAGAGAGTCAGCTTAGTCTATCTAATCCAATTTCTCGATTGAATATCCCACAAACTTGGGGAACTGCAATATATTGAGTATCCACTTTGTAAACCACTGACACCAACCTAAAATTTATTGAAAAGTTTAAAATTCATTGAAAAATTTAGAAATTTTTTTGGTGTGAATTTCTTAATTGAAATTTTCCAACTGATATAATTACTTTTAAATATTCGCAAACTTTCCATTGAAACCTCCGAAATGGGACTGGGAGTCTTTTTGTTTGTTCCACAAAGTTTTATATTGCAGAAATAGCAATCACAATGATTTGAAGTCCTGTGACCATATCATTGGCGATGCCAAACTGTATATAACAAGCCTCACACTTTACCCATTGAGTCAAACTTATTAAGCAATTAGACTGGGTGTCCATGAAAACTCTACATAGAACGAATACAAAATACTGTCAATACACTTCTTTTATTATGGTGGTTATTTGTCGTCCCGCTTTAATATACTATACAAGTATTGTGCACAAATAACACAAAACAAAAATTTTGCTGTCGCTAGCGCTATTATCAAAAGACATACTCGTAAACTTCACTTAATAGTTTACTATCGTTTATTCACTAAAATTGCTCGGAAATAACTAAAAATTGTGCTATGGTATGCTTCTTTTATATTGTACTTCTTAGGGATAAATTATAGTGGAGCGGCGAGCAAAACGACGAGCAAAACGACGAGCAAAGCAGAGACCAAAGCAATGAAAAACGAGTAAAGAAGTCTGAAGTCGGGTTAGACCGACTACGAAATACCCTTTACCTTTCCTTGTGCGTGCGGGTTCAACAATGGGGATGTTTTCTTCATAAATCATCATTAGGAGCATACTAACGGTAATTTTTGGTAGGGTACCTAAAAATGATTATATCGACCCCATTTCTTGTGTATGGCTTTGTAATATCTTCAGATGCAATCTGTCGATTCTGTGGAGAAAGTGACGAAACCTCACTGCACCTGATCATAGACTGCGGACCATTGGCACACAAAAGACACAGGTGTTTTGGAGAATATATCTTAGATATGAGCAAGATCCCTCAACTTCATTCCTCCAACATATATGAATTCCTGTCGGAAGTTAACCTGACAGAAGATTTATAGATGAGACAATCTTCATCTTTCAAATAAATAGATCTTTCAGGTCGCAGTGTATAACACCCTTAAATATATCTATCTATCTATCTATGGCTTTGTAGTGTCAGTATACCACTAATATAAAATTTCGTCCAAAAATATTGTATAGGTCGTAAGTTATAATAATATGTGAAGTGGGCGTGGCTGTAAAAACAAAACCCGCATTTTTTGTGCGGTGTTTCATGTTAGTACCCGCAAAATTCCTGTCAAATTTCGTTGATAAATCTTTAATAGGAACCTAGTGAAATTTCGTTGATAAATCTTTAATAGGAACCTAGTAATGATTTTTGGTTAATTGTGGGCGTGGCAGTAGTAATAATCTGCCAAAATTTGGAATGCATGTTTGTACAGACCCAGGGTATACATCTACCAATTTGGTTTCATATATCATCACTAGAAGCATAGATAAGGTAATTGTCTTTAAGTGGGGTCCCCAAAGTTCATTATATGGGAGGAGGCGTATCCTTCATCTGATCGACCCCGAATCTGGTATATGGCTTTGTAGGGTCCATATACGTACTAATGTAAAATTTCGTCCAAAAATATTGTATAGGTCGTAAGTTATAATAATATGTGAATAGTGCACGTGGCTGTGAAAAGAACACGCCCATTTTGTGTGTGGTGTTTAATGTTGGTACCCGCAACCTTTCTGTGAAATTTCGTTGATAAATCTTTAATAGGAACCTAGTCATGATTTTTGGCTAATTGTTGGCGTGGCAGTGCTATTATGATCTCCATATTCTGCACACACACTATTATGGACCCCATGTATATTTCCGCAAATTTTTATTCCGCTGGCATCAATACGAGCATATCTAGGCTAATTTTAATTTTAGACCCGAAAGTTCCCTATATGAAAAGTGGGCGTGTCTTTTCTCTGATCAGCCCCATTTGTTGCAGATAGCTTTGCAATGTCCACATGTTCCTTCCCGTAAAATTTTGTCCATAAATCTCTACCAGATCTTCAGTTATTAATATTTGTTAATAGTGGGCGTGGCAGTTAATATATACCGGCCACTTTTTGCACAGTGTTTAGGGGAACCCACATCTCCATAACTACCAAATAACGTCACGATCCCATCAATTGGACCGAAGTTATAGTCATTTTAAAAAAGGTGAAAAAAGTTCCTTATATGGGAGGTAGGCGTGGTCTTTGTCCAAATCGGCCCATATAGCAATATGGTTCTGTATCTTTGTCCAGACTATACTTTTGCAAAATTTTATTAAAATAGCTCTAACGGTGTAGAAAAAAAGTTGCCACAGACGGACAGACGGACGGACAAAATAAAAATTGCTTAGAAAGTGATTGTGATCATATCTGTATATACTCGTATATGTCCATACCTACCATGACTCCTTCTCGAAATTGCAACCCCTCTCAAAAGCACAAAGTTAGTATAGCCTATTTACCTCTTTTAAAGGTAAAGGGTATAAACATACGCATGCTTTCAAATGGAAATGCACATAGTAACGAGCAAAGCAGCGAGTAAGCAGACTTCTATAAATAAGCAAAGCGACGCGTCAAGTTTGTTTGATTTCTTCGCTCTCCTCTTTGCTATCTGCTTTGCTCGTCGCTTTGCTGGCCACTACACCTTGTTTTACCCGTTTGGTAGCGATATTGTAAATAGTGACGTTACTGGTACCGATGTAACCGGTACTTGATCAGTTTAGCAAGAATGATGTCTAAGAAATGCCTCAGTGATTAATTTAGTTAGTTAGATTTACGCGCTATAGGTACAACTGTAAAACATGTTGCATACATAAAATATAACTGCATTAATGGGACCATTAAGGCATCATTAAACGAGTAAGGATGTTTGAAGTCGACTTCGAAATGCGTGCATATGTTGGATACCGCTAATCTCAGAAACTACTAATCCAAATGCCAACCAAATTTTGAACATATGTTGGTCAGGTGGCGCCGGGGTCGAGGTATAGAAAACCAGTAATTTATCCAGAACCAATGGACTAAATGACACCAAATTTTGGTCACATATATAAAATTTTGTACCCACCAGATGCCGCTGGGATCGAGATACTTGAATTAATCGATTTTCATGGGGAACGAGTGTGGTTTTTTTTTTAATTCGAAGACTTCGACACGGTTTTCACTAAAAAATTTTACATAACAAATAACGGCGATAAATTATTTTTTAGTAAATTTTTTTGGAAATTTTTTTCTATTTATTTCCTTTTAGAATATTAAAAAAATTATGGATGAATATGAATATTTTGACTAACACAATTTATGTTATTTACAGCGGATGATATCAATATTTTTTGTTAAACTTTTTTAACATTTATCAAATATACATTGTGGATTAGCAGTGTACGCATGGAAATAAATAAAATTTGTGAAAATAAATTTAAAATTTCCAAAGTTTTTAATGATTTTATTTAAGTGAATTGAAACAATAACTAATCGAAATAAAAATAAATTGAAATTTGTGATAAATATCTTTTTATAATTTCATCGTACTCGTATGTGCATACGATTGCGTGTGTTCCTTTCAAACAAATAATTAGCGTTCAATTTATTATTTTCTTTCAGTTTTCGAGTGTTATTATATGAATTGAGTGCGGCGTACATTTGTTGTTGATGTTTGTTTATTATAAATTGTTCATGTTTTTTGTATTAGACTGACTCACTCACTGACAACATGAGCTGAATGACTATAGGTATTTTAAATATTTTTTCAATTCTATTATAGAAAAATGCCAAGGCTACAACCAAATAAAGACTCAACGTAGTCGAAATGTAAGAGCCTACCGAGAAAACCAAAGACCTTCACAACGTTTTCAGCGCAATGAATCAGAGAGAATACGTTTGCATCACACGTTGCAGAAAGCGTTGAACAGCGCACTGAACGCTACAAAAACGAGTGGAGAGGTCTGAGCGAAACCTACTGGTTTGATCAGTCCACGATCACCTGGTATACCGAAAATCTGAACTCATCCAAAAGGTGTTCCCAAACATTGATCAATATTACAAAAATTATGTTTGGTTAGGCAAACTTGCTATATTGGCTGCGAAAAACATTGATGTTGACGAACTGAATTTCAAGATTCAAAGTGAAATTGCTGGCGAATTGACGACGTATAAATCGGTGGATCTATCCAACAGAATTTTTAAACTCACTGGAATTGCCTGGATTGCCGCCACACAATCTCAAGTTGAAAGTCAGATCACTAATCATAATGTTGCGAAATATCAACCAACCACGTCTTCGTAATGGCACTCGGCTTACAAAATCTTAAATCTTGAATCCATATTACTCAGAATAGAATCAATCATGGTACTTAAAAAGTCGTGTTTCGTATCGCTTTTTTGGAGACCGTTCAGATTCATCATTGGCTTCATAAATAAACATCTTTATCTCTTTCAGAACGCTTTAATTTTTCAGTCTTTTGGCATATCATAACTGCTCTTTTGAATAAATTGACGAGCGTCAGACAACGATTGTTCGAACCCAGATTGTCGATATTCTTTAATCCAGTCATTAAATGTACACAAATGTTAAAGAATAATGGTGATATTGACACGTGATAAATTCATTTCGTTTAAAACCGAATCACAATCACTGAGTGTGTCTGATGCCTCTCTTTGGATTTTTAAGCTTTCAATGCATTCAACATCATCAAATTGTATTACTATGACCTTCACTTCCTCGATTCTGCGTTCCCACCTTGTGTCTGATAAAGGCTTAATACTAATGCTTAATTTACTTTTGATTAAATCCCAGCGTTTGCAGGATCTTGAAAATACCAAATTTTCTGGATCCAAAAAATGTTTTTGCTGCCGCAGAAGAATAGGCTGCATCTACAAACAGTAGATTCCAACTATGACAACGCAAGGTGTAAAAAATGCTCTTGGATTAATATTCAAAATTCCACTCTTAACTCCACCTATGCCCATATTTGGGCCATTATCATATCCTTGGCATATATACCTATGCATGGCATGGCATTGGCATATATACCATTGCCCTCGTCCTTGCAACTCCATATTCTCCAGAAATTGGTCTTTAACCCAATATTTTGGCTGGAGAGAAACTTTAGTGACACAGCTACCTCTTGTCCACTACTACGAGGGAGGAAGAGGAATACTGTGTGTGATCGTGGGATGTTGTCTCCCACTCTGGCGACCAAACTGACGCCCTCTCACTGAAAGCTGCGTCACGACCCCTTTCAGCCATTCTACCGAGTCTGTCGAACAGCAGTCGATGCTCAGGTAGTCAGGCTTGAAGTGGATACCATCGAAGGAGAATTTTTTGGTCCATTCTCCACCCAGCCTCTCAAGCAACATCTGCTCAACACTTGTCAGCTCCTTGCTAGTCAGGATGGTGTTCGGATAGTCCGCAGCAACAACAACCAACTTGGTGACGGACGCCTCCTTAGCGTAGCTACCTGCTGCCTTGGACGCTGCACGACTAGGTGGGCGTGACGGTGTTTGCCGTCTTCCTCTTTTTGACTGGGTCAAGATTACGAGAAAAGGTGTTTCGTACCCTTTTCTTCAGGTTGTTTGCATTCGGTTGTGATGTTCTGCCAGCTTAATCCTTTACAACTCTGTGCTCATTTGCCTTGGCAAGAGCATCATCTGGTTGCAAACCCTGAGACAGGTAGGTGAAGTACCATCTGACTCCAGCTCCACTTAGCTGCTTTCTTCTCGGTTCATCCAAACCCCCAGGTTGACCACGATCAGGAAGAGGGATTCCTCTCTTGGCCATCCTGGAGGTTTTCTCCGAAGTGGTAGGTCGGGATGGATTACTCCCTTTGTCCCCCAGTTTTACTCCCAGTGTCAACAATCTCTCCTTAGTGGAGATGGGAGTTTGTTCAGTTGGTCCCATTTTTGCCCTGGCAGCAGCAGAAGTGGATGGCACATCATCGGAAGAAAGTTTCCGAATTCCTGCACTGCCCATCCCGTCTACTGTCATTGGGGGTCCCATAGGTCCAACCACTGTTTTGGTCACGGATGAAGGTCTCCGTTCATTGACCACAGCAGCATTTGATTTGAGCTTAGCGGGTGATCTTACCCCACTAAGCATTGGCTCATCAAGGATTCTTTGCCCCATCTGATTTGCCAATCTGATTTGCGCGGAATTTTTTGTTTGGTTTTTTGTTTCTTCATGAAGATTTTTTTTTTGCGGAGAATATAAAGACCACTCGTACAGAGATCCGCAATATCCGAGCTAGGCTATTACCACCGAAGGGCGCCTTTTATTCGGGGGCTCCGTTCACGACTAGACTATTTAACAGGGCCTCTAGCCTGGCAGATCATCAGCACGGGACACCTTAATCCAGCCCATACCTTCGACCCATAGTCAAGGTGTATTTCTCAATGCTGTACTATTAAGGAGTATCAAACACTAAGCGCTACATCCTGACCTTAGCTAGATCCAGCACCCTCAGACAATTGATGCCATTGTAGACCTATTACCAGCGGTACCCTCGAGGAGGGTTCAGTCGAAGAATTTTCTAGCGGCCTCTGTGGCCTCTAAATGGCAGATTATAAGAAGCTAAAAAATTAATGATATTATATCCCTCAAACAAATTGTGCCAATTTTCTGAGATTCACGAATTAGCCTTTCATTTTCTTGGTGTATTGTTTTTCCATGTCTTATTGCTTTTTCGAATGTCATCCATTGGAATATAAATTCTATATGTTCTTTAGTATTTTCATGTCTTTATAAAATACTACTTAAGTGCTTCAAGTTACAGCACTCTCCAGACGCAGGTTTTTTGAGAAATTTCTTAAACTTAAATCCTGATTCGATGCAGCTTTTTCAGATTTTCTTTTCCTTTTTGCTTAACGAGATTCCCATTTTCTTCCAATATCTCTATCTCTCCGGGAGCCTGACATGAAGATTGTATATTATACCTGGAGCCTGAAAATAATGTTGAACATTTAAAAAACGTTTTGGCTAGGTTTTAAGGAATATTGGAAATATAAGGCAAACTGTAAAACGTTATTCTGAATATTTGCTGGAATGTTACAATATAACAGTGGGAAGTAAAACCGTGTACAAGTTTGCTGAAAACTGTATGTTAATGCTGTAATATGTGTTCTAATTATTCTTTAATGAGGGTCTGTATACGAGGAGCAAGAAAAATAACTAAATTTCACGAAAATAACGCTATTTTTCTCAGTATGAAACTGAATGGTGTAAAAATGTCATGATGAGTTATACATAAACTAATTTTACTGAATATTTTCTCGAAAAAATTGAATAAAAATGTTTTGCTTTTATGTACATATGTATGTAGGAGTATCGTTATTTTTTCTTCACAAAGATTGTGTATTTTTGCTGATTTATGTATATATATATATATATATATATATATATATATATATATATATATATATATATATATATATATATATATATATATACATATATATATATATGTATATATATATATATATATATATATATATATATATATATATATATGTATGTATATATGTATATATGTATATTTATATATATATATATATATATATATATATATATATATATATATATATATATATATATATAAATATATATATATATATATATATATATATATATATATATATATATATATATATATATATATATATATATATACTAGTATATGTATGTATATGTATCCTTCTTGAAGTTGAAAAACAGACCGACTTTAGTATATCATTTTTCCAATATTTGATTGGGTTGGTTAATTACCCAACTCTCTGGCTTATGTACATATATACATGTGAGTACGTTTACAATTACATATATGTACATAATTGTCGTTCCTTTGCTTTCTGAATTCTTCTGTTTAAGTTAGTACAAAAGAAGAATAAGAAATGACATTTAATTCGCGCGTTATTTATTTACCGGTGCAACGAATGTTTTTGCTCACACTACTATACGTGTGAATTTGTGAATTTATTGTGATTGTTGTACACGTATTCCATGTCCCTAAGTGAAAATTATAGGCAGTCTTCAAAACATACTATTAAATTTAATAGTAACAGATCAAGTGGTTAATTCACTAGTTCAAAACTTATCTATAAGTTAACCAGTTGCTGACTTCTGCGGCACTTCATTGCGTGTATAATAAATTTTGAGTATTTTTTGTTCCTTTCTTTTCAGTAAAAAAAAAATTATTATACATATTCAAGTACACATTATTATATTATGTACATACATGCATATATACAAATTTTACATTTATATGAGTTTTGCTAGTATTTTAACTAGTTGGTTTCACTGCTGGGATGTTTTCTATGTTTGTGGGAAATGGCGAATATTCTGAGAAAAAAAATCAGAAGAAATCGGGGCTACGTTTAAATTAAACTTTTAGGGGGTCACTTCATTTGTATTTTAAAACGATCTAGGAAACTTCTAAAAAAAATGTGATAATTAGTCCAAAAAAATTATAATATTTAATTTGGAGTTGAAAGCTCAAGTTCATTTAATATATTATAACTATTCTTAATAAAAAATCAGATCCAATTGATTTCCATTTTCATTTTTGTTCACTGTTTATGCACTATGGTAATCATAAGTTGAAGAAACATACATAATTGTTTGTTTATTGGCATAATATTTTACTGCTAGTACCTAAAATAATTAATAAAAATTAATTTATATTAAAATGGGGTCCGAGTGCCCCAGTAAAACCCCTCTGTGTGCATATTTTCCTATCGTCATGGCGAATGAAGGAGCACAGGGACACGAAACTTAGCAGAAATAAGAGCATAGGGACACGAAACTTTAGAAATTGCCGGTCATAAGGTAATTAAACCTTTTTACAGTATGCCGCAAATAACAACAGTCTCAATAATCTCGGAAAAATATTCAAAATAGTTTTTTTTCCTTAGCCGCAACTGCAATATTTCGAATTGTGGATCTTGAGAGTTCATTGACCATAAGAAATTATCAAAAAAAAATGTATGTATGTTTCCAGTTGTTTTGAGAAGTTTAGTGAATTGAGGAATTACGATGGTTAGAATTATTACTTGAAAAACAATAACTTAATTATTATTTTACATTGTAATGGGAGCAGGTTCAGCTCGCTTATACTAATTAAAGCTTATACACTAATTAAATTTTATATACTGTTTAAAATATTTGTTTGATGAGAGAAATTGTAGAGTTTACATATGGCATCGGAGAGCACAAATTTTAATTCATTTGAAGGGGGTTAAGTTTGGGAATATTTGGGATCTGATGTGGTTAAAATGAACGCAGTCGTTGAGGAAGTGATCTACGGTCAGTGTCGGAGAGTTTCAGTATAGACATGACACAGGGTGTGAGCCATTGAGGATGTGTTGGTGGGTCAAGTTAGAGTGACCAAGCCGAAGCCGTACAAATATTTTTAACTCTATACAGGAGCTCGATATAGGAAAGATTGGTTTCGTTCTTGTGGGGTTAATAGCAACATAACGGTGTAGTGTATTAATCCAGTCCGAATTTTTCCTATGACACAGGTGTTTGCTTATTAGTTTATTTATATCTCTCTTATCTATGAAAGAAAATGTGTGTAGTGGCTCTTTGGCTCCTAGTTTAGCTCTGTTGTCAGCTAGCTCATTCCCACGTGACTAGGTGTCCACATTATTTTAATTTTGTCACTGTGTTGGAGCAGTATTTTGCGAATAAGTGTTACCAGGAGACTGTTGTTGGACTCTTTCTGGAGCACGGAAATAGCTGAGTAACTGTCTGTGCAAATCACGAATTTGCCTTTTGTGGATGATGCGAATTCTACAGCCTTCAAAATCGCGGTAGCTTCATCTCTGAAAAGAGAGCAGAAGTGCTGAAAATGTGCAACTGCGATGGTGTTGCCGTTGTTATCGACCACTGCGAGGGAAGTGCTATGTTCCAATTTAGACCCATCTGTGAAGATAAATTTCCAGTGTTTACATTTCAGCTCTTCGTAATATACTAGGAAGAGTTTTTGGTATACAGTATGGGCTGTGGAGTGTTTGTCTGATTTATTTAGTCTTAGAAGAAATGACGTCGGCAAGAGGTGCCACGGAGAATATTTATTGGCGACTTTTAGTATTGGGGATGTTGGTAAACCCATCTGCTTGGCATACTTGATGCATCTAATAATGGTAGATTCACGACTGAACTTACGTTTATAATGTATGCTGTTTTTGACATTGTTGTGAAGGATTTAGTTGTTGCATCAGAGGAGTTTAGCAATTACTCTCATCGTGTTATGTATAGGGATCAGGGATTGATGGCAGTCTAGCTTATGTTAATATAAACTTTATAGCCAATGTTGGGTATGCACGAATGCTCCTGCGAACGGTAGTGTGGTATGGCGGGCAGACTCTCTTAATATTACTTTTCGCACAGTGTCCATAAATTGCAAGACCATAATCTATTTTTGATCAAATAAGTGACCTTGTTACGTTGACTAGTGTTAATATGTGAATTAGACTATGCTTAGAAGAAAGGTATTTAATTATATTTAGCCTAGCAGCTATATTATTTCTAATTACAATGATCCTTAAATGTAAGTTTATTTGTTTATTATATTATTATTAATGTAAGGATATATAAGTTATCTACTTGTTTGATATGTACATTATTAAATATTAAGTCTAAGTTATTACAACTATGTTTTCTGCAAATGTGTAGAGTTTTGCATTTGTCGTATGAAATTCTAGCCCCTGAACTTGCAGACCAGAGGGAAATGTCATTTAAAATCTCACGAAACTTATTATTGATTACATTTAAGTCACTACTTTTGGAGAATTTATACATCGTCAGCGTATATAATGTGTTCAATGCTTCTGACTTTTGATATTATTTCACTCATTTCATTGAAAGCAATAATAAATAGGGTAACCGATAGTGGTGACCCCTGTGGGATACCGTTGAACATACAATGTGTGTCTGACGAAGTATTGCTTATAGTAACTTTAAATTTTCGATAGTAACTTTAAATTTCGATGATTTGACGAAGTTATACATTTTATCACCAATTTTCCATTTCGTCAGCTGTCACAGAATAATATGTAAAAAGCCTTTTCGAAATCAAGGCTAAGTACGGAAATGTGATTTTTACACGACAGTGTCTTTGAGATGAAATGTTCAAAGTATACTAAAGCATTCATCGTACCCTTTTCTTTTTTAAAAGCCATTTGGTGTGGACTAAGGTACTTCTGTTTAAGAACAAACCACATGATGCGCTTGGAAATTATTTTTTCCAATATTTTTCCCCATACATGGAAGCAGCGATGTAGGTCTGTAACCGTGAATTTCTGTTGGGGGCTCATTACGCTTGGGAATAGGAATGACAGAAGCACATTTCCAAGCTTTCGGATATACTCGTATACCTTGTGCAAGTATGCTGTTATAGTGAGATACAAGTCTACTTTTTATGCTTAATGGAAGGTGTTTGTTTATTGGGTAGCAAATTCTATCCAAACAGGGGGTCTTTCCTTTCAGTGACTATAGTGCAGCTTCAAACTCGTATTGGGAAATTTCGGACTCAATTTGATTCGCATCGAAGGATGTAATGACGGGAAGCTTCATTAAGTGTGCTATTTTTGGATGAAATGAAGTTAAATTGGAAGTTGGGAGTAATGAGACCAAGTGGATGCAAAGTAATTAGACATATCTTTGGGAGAGAATAGGCGAATGACTTGATAAATTGGATCTTATTTGGTTTGTACGAGGTTGAGAGACGTTTTATGTCTGACCATATTTTTTTTGGATTTTATGAAGGAGTGATGGTCTCTGTGAGTTTTTCAAGGCTTGCCCATTTGCATTATTTTGTTTTTTTCTTGAACTTTGCGTTCGATTTTCTATAGTTAGTAAGGTTAGAAGTGGTTCTGTTCCGCTTGTATTCCAGCCAGAAAATTTGCTTTGCAATTCGTAATTTCGAGAGCTCAGAGTTCCACCAGGGGACACCAGCTTTAACAAAATGGTGACTGGTTTGATGAATTGCAAAGTGCGCTGCGCACCGTAACCCTTTAGTTAAAACAGCTGTTTCTTTGTTAATATTATAAGATACAGGGGTATTACTAATAAACTCTTGTGAGAGCACTTTATAAATTTGGGTTTTGGCGTTGTTTGTATAGCGAAATCAGTGATTAGTGGGAAATGGTCACTGTCGTGAAGGTTTGTAAGTGTTTTGCAGGTTAATTTTGGTGCAATGAGACTGGAGCACAGAGCCAAATCTATGTGTGTCGAAAAATGGGTGGGTAAACCATCATTTAAAACTATGAGATTGTTACATAAACCAATGTCTTCCAGAATTTTGCCTCTATGATTGCAAGAAGAGGAACCCCATAGTGGACTCCAAGCATTGAAATCTCCTGCAATAATAATTGGGGTGTGAAATTGATTTAAAATATTTTTAATATCCTGGGGAGTAAAAACTTGTTGTGGTGGAATGTACATATGTTGATATTATGGGAATCTATTTCTATAGCGATTGTAGCTATACTATATTGAAGTGTTATGTACTTATGTGGATTTTTTAATAAGTACGCCAATTCCTTGTTTGCTATTCTTGTTGTGGGGTAAGTTTAGGAAGTATCCTGAATATTGATTTGGTGTATTTGGGGAGAAGTTATAAGGCAAGTGGGTTTCCTGCAGTGAGATAAGGCTTCGAGAATTTCGAGCTCATGGTAATTGTTGAAGTATCCTTTGATATCACTGTTCAAGTTTTTGACACGAAATTTCTGGTACAAACGTGAAAACCATATGGTTGTGTTTGGATGAGCCCCCTGAGTACTACTCCATCGATGAAAGTGCCAACTTGGCTCATTGGGAAAATTTTATGGCGTTTTGTTTGAATTTCGGTCAATTAATGAATTTTTTACCATTTAAGCTCATTTAAGTCGCTATTCCTGTATTCAAAATTTCTTTCGATTATTTTTATACGGCTCGCAATTACTAGTTCTACCATTAGAACGCACATTTCAACTGAGAAAATCAAATTTTTTAGCCTATTTTCATGATTTTTGCCAATTTTTCATCGATTTTCCCCATTTTTTGCTGTTTTTATGTTCTTTTTTGTAGTTCTTGCGCAAACTTATCGATATAATTCTTACCGATTTTCATTTTTACAATGTTGTGACATCCCTAGCATTATACAATTGGAATGCAACAATGTACATATGTAATAAGTAGTCATAATTGTTATTAAAATATACAGCGCTGTAAAATAAAATTAGATAAGTTGAAAATAAAATTAGATAAGTACTACACACACGAAGTTGATCAGATAAAGAAGCACGTAAAAAATTCAGGAAACCCAAAAAGCTAAAAAGTGAGTAAAGAATGGATGAATGCATTAAAAACTTCGATCGTTATTGTTATATGTGCGGAAAGTGGACCACTATGAAGAAAACAATTACTGATGAAATTGCAACATTGTACGAGCAGTACTTCAATATTCCAGTGATTCGTAATGTTGAGTGGGTGCCTAAAATGGATTGTGCATCGTGTGTAGCACGTTTGTCTGATTGGAGAGCAGGTAGTCGGGAAAGAATGCCATATGGAATACCGATGATTTGGTCAGAGCCAATCGACCACGAAAAAAACATGTGCTACGTATGTAAAAATTATGTTGTGGGTATGAACAGAAGAAAGGCGATGCAATATATTTACCAAAGTGTTCCGTCAGCTCAAACGACTCTTCCCCATTCTCCGTCAGTGCCAATCCCAAGAAAACCGAGTCCAACCGAAGAATACAACACATAATCTTTTTTATAATTCTATATTTCAATTGCCAATTTAAAATTAATTACATTAATACGGAGAAACACGCATTTCCATTCATTTTTATACCGAAAAAATGTATTCAAAAAATTTATTTAAATCAATAAAAAACGCGAAAATCATCCGAAAAAGCGTAAAAAGGATGGTTTCTGTATTTAAAAAGTGTGTTGAGTTGCTTGAAATGGCAATAATATTGCATAGTATATTGTAAAAAGGAAAAACTCTAAGAACTATGTCGAAAAGTTTGCCCAAGAATTTCAAAAAAGCGCATAAAAACAGCAATAAATGGGGAAAATCGATGAAAAATGGGCAAAAATCATGAAAGTAGGCTAAAAAATTTGATTTTCTCAGTTGAAATGTGCGTTCTAATGGTAGAACTAGTAATTGCGAGCCGTATAAAAATAACGAAAGAAATTTTGAATACAGGAATAGCGACTTAAATGGGCTTAAATGGTAGAAAATTCATTAATTGACCGAAATTCAAACAAAACGCCATAAAATTTTCCCAATGAGCCAAGTTGGCACTTTCATCGATGGATTAGTACTCAGGGGGCTCATCCAAACACAACCATATGGTTTTCACGTTTGTACCATTTTACAACTTGAACAGTGTATTCCATTGTAGCAATTTAAACATGAAAAGGGAAAGTGGGAGAATTGGTTTGAACAATTGATGTATTTAGCTTTATATATGTTTATATACGTAATATGTGATAAGATATGAATATATGTATGTGTGATTAGTTTATTTTATATGTTGATTATAAATTAATGATTTTTGTTGTTGTTTTCTGAATTAGAAAGAGACTATTGCCGAAGGGCCAACCGGTTAGTTTCAAGTGCGGAGAGAGAGTCAATTTTAGAAGAGTCGTCAGAGGAGGAACTATTACTGAGATTTTTGTTGGATAATGTAACAGACGAGTCTGAGTTTATTAATGAGGAAGATGAGAAGGTTGAATTGGTTTTGTTTCGATTGCGGTGTTTTCCTGTGTATAATGTTTTTTTTTTGTGATTGGGAATTATTTTCTATATTGAAATTATATGTAGAAGTTGTGATTACGGGTGTGTTATTTTTGTTTTCTGGTTTATAATTGGACTTTGATTTTAATGAATAATGTTTTGTGGTGTTGTTGGTGTCTTTTATAGCATTGTCTTTTACAATTAAAGAGAAAGAAAGAGTAGAGACAAGATGTTGTTGTGGGTGTTCTTTTACAAGGTGGATAGCATCGCGGATCGAACACTTGTTTTTAATTTTTGTTTTTAGGATCTCTTTTGCTTGTGGAAATTTGGAACACGTTTTGTGCAAGGCTGAATTGGTTTCCAAACAGTTAGCGCAAAAAGTACGATTGGATGCAGTCGGGTTATGGGGGGGGGAGATTGCAATTGACGCAAGTTGGAGATTTTTTGCAGTATTTAGCGGTGTGTCCTAGCAATTGGCAATTCTTGCACCGCATGGGATTGGGAATGCACTCTCTAACGTTTGCTGTACGCCAAGAGACTTCAATTTTTTTTTGGGATATGATATAAGTCAAATGTGTGCAAGACCACGCCACTGGGAACAGTTTTATTCTCAATGGTTTTGTTGAACTTATATGCCGAAATTACTGCCTGTAAAGACATTTCTTTGACGATTTCGTCTTCGGCTATGTGGTTAAGGTATGGGGAATACACCGTACCTTTGGTGCAGTTCAAGTTTTCATGGTACTTGGCCCTAATAGCACAGATCGCGTGTAATTATTTTGCTGCGAGGAACTTTTCTGCGGTGAGGGCGTCTTTAACGAAGAGTAAAAGCTTGCCATCGCGAAGTTCAGTGACTTTTATAATTTGTTTGCTGATTAAAAGTAATGACTTTTGGACAGCAAAACATGAATAATGTGATAGGGGTCTATTCTTCTGAACGGAAGACAACACTACATATTTCGGATTTTCTTTCTTTACACCGGGGAGAGAAGGAAAGTCCGTAAAAGTTTTATACGTAATTTTTTGCTTTTTTCTTAGGGGGACTTTCGCCGAGTATGTTAAAGCGGTTGTCCCCTAAGTTAGGAGGCCTAGGAGCCATACCGCTGCGATATCACTTATTTTTTGTTCACTTATAACTATGTTTTATATTAAATAAGAAAAATTCCCAGCACGTGGGTGGGTGGCAGTGACAGAACTGCACTGTAGTAAAAGCACAAACTTAGAGGGAATTTACAAAAAGCGGAAAAAGAGTTAATAGCCAGTCTGCTCGCAACGAGTCTTAGCCGAAGACTGGGATTCACTGAATTTTTACTACTACATACATCAATTTTAAAACATTCTTTCACTAGCAGAACACGTACAAATCCATTCATATCAACTGTCTGTTCTATTTGTTCTTTGGTAGTACATTGAATTCATTCACACCTCAACAACGCGTTTTACTTGGTGTAGCTCAATGTAGCTGTCTTTTGCTTACAAATGCAAAGAAGGATAAGTGTGCTAAGCTATTATCTAGTCAAATTTCGTTGATAAATATTATTCAAATCTCAGTATGAATTTTTATTGTGTTAGGATATTCAACACAGATTGCTAGCAATAAGAAACTCGAAAAATCGGCTGTGTACTCTGAATGAGTTTCCATATATTTAAATGATTAAGGCCACACTGTGTTGCAAAAATTTGCATCACTTCTAACATTAGCGTAAGAGTGATTTTCAACAACTACTTGCAATTTTGAGACTTTTTTGTATGTCAAAATATATTTCGGTAATAAAAGACATGGCAAGTATAAAATGAATTAAAGTTAAACAGTAATGTATTTGTTTTGTAGATCTCGAAGATGCTAGGTAATGTAGAAAGAAACAAGAGAACAGACCATTGAAAACATACATATATATGTATGTACATGTATATTCCAATCCGGAAACGACTGGAGACATTGCAAGCTGTCTGAAATTTTTGCTATAGAAGGGAGTTCCAAACTCACTTCAGCATCAATTCTAATATTTTGGTTTTATCTTAAATCTACACAATAAATGAAAAAACTTAAACAATCAATCCTTGGCAACAGTTTCTCTTTAGTTAGCCATTAAAATATCGAATCGAATGCAGCTCTTTCGGTTCGATTATATGGAAATGTGCTAACCATCACAAAAACTAAAGGTATTATTGTAATGTTACAGCTTTGAAAATGACGACTCCCAACGTTGTTAATATACAGTTGCAAGTAAAGGTTTCACAACTGGCAACCAAACTAAAAGAACTGTAAAAATGCTAAGCATGAAAATACAAGAACCACAATAACAAATTGCATGAAATGGAAGTACATACTTAAACCAAAAGAACAGAAAATCAAACTGAACCAACCACAAACCAGCTGCGTTTGCTGCAGCTACATTGGTATTGGCGGAGGCTGAGACTCGAGCAATAACAACCGGCTTGTTTTAAAATATATCAAAGTTGGTAAATTCCACATAAAAATGTTCTACACAAGATAGTTACTTCCTCGTTGTACTCTTATTGCTAAATGTGGTATGTAGGCTGGTTTTAGTTTCCTTGGGTTGGGCTTAGTGACGGTTGCTTGGTAGTTGTTTCAGCAGTTTCTTATACGTTCGTAGCGGAATATGAGATATAGCAAAAGAGTTAAAGTTTTCTGGAACACTAGCGGAATATTCATGGCATACTCATACAGTAAACTCACATACAAATGTGGTATACATACATAAATAGATACTGTACACATGTTTATATTTATAGTGTGCAACAACAGTGGAGTTTGTACGTACACAAAGCATCGAAAAAATGATCATTTCTCTTTCGATTAGCGAATTTAAATTATATGGCACCTTTCACAGAATGAAAATATCGATACGACTTTTAATGCTCCAAATGACAATAGTATACACGATTGTTTTTTCCATATCAGCCTTTGCTGACATACTTCAAGAAAATATTGTCATAACTCTAGAAGATGATTAAAGATACATTGAAACCATAGGATAATTAGTTTACAAATAGGCTTTGCAGAGATGCTGAGCGCCTTGTGTGTGGCCATTAGGTATAAATTTGACATCATCGTGAATTATAAATGTAATATAGTGAGAGAAAGTATACAATCGATATCACCACTTTTTGTAATTCCACTATCAATTCATATAAATTTGACGAAATATAGAAGAGAATACAGCAAATGTACACTATCTAACACTAGTCTGAGCGACAGCATACCTGAAAGAATATTGTTTATGCACAGACTCTTTACTCCATGAATTCATTAGTTGCTAACACCACGACATCCATCTCTGATGGATTACAGGTAAACAAATAATAAATAACAAACAAAATATTCTACATTAGTCTAGAAAATGTGCCAGTTAATCAATAGCAATAGTTTTCATAGATTTAATTTAATCAAAGGAGCCATTGCTAACCAAAACACAAATTGACAATGAAAGCAACTAACGTGTAAAAGTATCGCAGCTAAAGAGTAGTAAGGGACCTGTGGTAGTTATCAATCGATATCTAATCCGATAAAATTCAGGAAGCTCTCGAGATCCGGATTTAAAAACGAACCGTGTATAATATAAAAAATAAAGATTAAGTACCACAACCATTATTTCGCGATAGGCTTGAACCGTACAAAAAAATTAAAAAATAATGAAACTCACTCTGATTATTACATGTGATACTAATTGCATCGCAGAATCACTGTTGAAGAACCTCAGAAGAGAAAAGGTTCAGTGCAATACTTAAATTACCAAGAATATGGACATAAAAAACATATTGTACGCTACATAATAATAAAAGGTATTAATAGAAATATGATTTTAAAGGAACCATGTTCAGAAAAGCTGTAATCCCATTACTTAATCAGTAAAATACTGGTTCAGGTATCGAAAATATGTAATCAGTCATATAAATAACACAAAACAACAATAATGCGAAAGCGATATAGAAAAAACCCTTGAAAATATACAGTGAACCAATAATGTCTTCGTACAGCACCTGTTTACAAGATAAATTTGATTTTACCACTTTTTATAATGAAAACCAAATTAAAATTTTGACGCCGATTACTTTGTTTATTTATTAACTTTGATTCCACACTTGCAGTTAGCCGTTATATTAATTAACGTAAGAGGTATTCTCAAAAAACATATAAAAGTCACTCATTTACCTCCAATAAATTCTTCGTACACCTAAGCAATCTTTTGCTGCTTAGTATACATACCCAATTGATTTAACGGCACTTTGAAAAATGTATACAAAGCAACATTTTGACACGTGTTCGCAGTGATTTTTGTGAAATAATTTTTGTTTTCCGGAAAATTTGACAGTCGGCCAAAATGCTTGGAAAGTATTTATCCTTGGAAAAGCGGAAGCTTATTCTCAATTTACACGTCAAGGATGGTAAATCGTACACAGAAGTAGCTAAAATTATAAATAGCCCTCATTCCACTATCCAATCTGTCATCACGCGTTTTAAATATGAAGGTCGTGTAGAAAACAAACCCAAACCTGGACGACCAGCTATCCTCTCAGCAGCAGATAAGCGTAAGATAAAGCGCATGGTATCCACTGACCCCTTCATAAGCTCACAAAAAATCAGTGGGGAGCTCCAGAGATCGACCGGGAAGCAAGTGCATCCAGAAACTGTGCGGAAAGCGGTGGTGGATGCCGGGTTCAATTCACGCACACCTCGAAGAAAGCCGTTGGTTAACGCAATAAACAGAAAAAAACGTTTAGACTTCGCTCGGAAGTATCAAAACGCTTCGTTTGAGTTTTGGCGAGATGTAATATTCTCTGACGAGTCAAAGTATAATATTTTTGGGTCTAATGGAAGGCTCAGAGTTTGGAGAAGGTCTGGTGAAGCCTATAACCCAAAAAATACGATAAAGACGGTCAAGCATGGTGGAGGTGGAGTCATGGTATGGGGGTGCATGGCTGCCAGTGGCGTAGGTACCTTGGAGATAATCGATGGAGTAATGGATCATCGTGTCTACATTGATATATTAAAGAGAAATTTAAAGCCAAGTGTGCAAAAATTGGGCGTTTCGAGTGAATATTATTTTCAACAGGACAATGATCCGAAACATATGGCTCATAACACTAAAATGTATCTCACTTACAACACTCCACACTTGCTTAAGACACCACCACAGAGTCCCGATCTCAATCCAATTGAGCATGTGTGGAATATGTTGGAAAAAAAGATAATACATTGACATCAAAAGCTACTCCGAGAACTATATTTTGAATATAGTTACATATTAACATTCCCCCTACCTACAATCTCTCATAAACTACTTCTCATAAAACTACTTATCCTCTCCCATCCCTCCTTCCACTTTCTTTATTTGCTCTTTAACCAATTGACCTGTTCTATTTTGAACTCTTTATCTTTACATTCCTTTTGTTAGATTGCTAGTTCTTAAACTTTTCATTGTGTACTTAGTTTTAAGTACGTATTTCATTAATAAAGTTACCTTCATAAAGAGAGTATTAATGTTATCTTTATTGGCGCAGTCGGACGCGAACTTAATACGCGAAAAAAAGTTTTATTTGCACGAAAAGTGATTAAAAACTTAAAAAAAAGTTAGTTATCGCACGAAAAGTGTTGGAACAAAGGTTCAAACACATAAAAAGAGTTAAAATTTCATATTATTGAACTTTTTAAAAAAAAGAAGACAAAATTCGGACGCGAAAAATTGGAAAAAAGATTCACGAAAAGTGTATATTTACAATAAAAACCGCTTTCAATTTAAAAACTAAACTTACAAATTTTAATTTAAAGGCTTAAGTTATTTAAAATAAATAAATAAATAAAAAGAAAAAGTCGCATGCAATTTGTGAATAAAAATTGATCGCAATTTGAATTTTGAATTTGGAGGTCATCTTCAAAACAATTTAAGGCCATTGTAATTTTCTCATTCTGCTTCTTTTTCTTTATAATCGTTGCTAATATCATGTATTGTGCAACAACAAACACAGCATATAATAATGCATAAAATAGAAAACCAACAATAGCATACAACAATGTTTGGTGCAAAGCCAGTACATAAAGTCCATCATAAGTATTTACAACACTATTACACCTAAAAACAACAGCAATAACAATTTAACGAAGAGACAGGAAGGCTTACAATAGCTGAGTACAACAACAAAAGGACACCAAACATAAAATGGATAACCTAGATATTAATGCTAAATTTAAGTTTATGTCTACTAATCTTAATAGTATACCGAATCAAGATGGAAATGGGGATGCTTTATGGGGGTTTTTAGAAAGAATCCATTCAATGATACCTATTTTGGAAATTTTTCCTATTGATTTTAAGATTTTGTTAGTGGGTAATATAAAAGACAAGATTGTTGGAAACGCAAGAAGATCATTACTTATAAATGGCAAAGCTGACACTTGGCAACTTATTAAAAAAATTCTAATTGATAATCATGGAGAAAGTAATTCGGTTGATGAACTTATAGATAAAATAAGATCTGGTCGTTGCGAATCAACAATAGAAAATTTTTACAACAAACTAAATAGATTTTTGTGCCGTTTAAATAACGCATTATATTTTGGTAATAATCAATTTCTAAAAATTAATTAATTAATGACAGAAGAATCGCTCTAAATTCTTTCAAACACGGTTTACCAGAGCCTGTAAAAAGTATTATCGTTAGCAGAAATCCCAAAAAAATATAAAGGAATGTTACGATATTATAAAATCGAATGGGTACTTGAAATATAACAATAAATTAAAATTTTTTAATAACAATAAAGAATATTCACAACATAATACAATTACAATAAATAGACATTCAGACGATTCAGACAACAATATTACAATAATAATATTTCATATCCAAATTATAACAATAATAATAGAAGATTTCAACAGCAACAGGAACAGCAGTCTAATAATATTTCACATCCAAATTATAGCAACAATAATAAAAGATTTCAACTTTAACAGGGATAGCAGTCTAATAATATTTTACATCCAAATTCTTTAGTACAGTCGAGGCAAACTTATAATAACAGCGGACAAAATAACATACCACAAAATCAATATCGTAGAATGAACAACAACTATTTAAAACATTTTTCTCCAAATAGTAATAATACTAATCAGAATTTGTATGATAATAAGAAACTTGCCCAATCATCAATCAAACCAATGGAATTGGGAGTTAACGAAAGATATCAAAATTTTCAGTTAGCCGCCGAAGAAAAATACCCTATATAATAGAACAAACACATATAAAACAACTTAGATTTATCATAGATACAGCGGCAGAATTCAGTGTAATAAACCCTAAATATGCAGTATAACCAACCATATTTTGATTAAAAGTTTTGGGAAGAAATACATATATCAACAAAAAATCATTTTTGTATACTACTATTTCAAGAATTTAATAAATCTAACTATTTTGTGAATTTTCTTGACTATTCATTTCACAAATATTTTGATGGTATCATAGGTAATAACATTTTACTTAACTTAAATACCATAATTGATTATAAAGGTAGAAAATTAAAAACAGATGGTGCAACATTACCTATATACTTTATTGAAGAGATAACAGTAGATGAATATTTAAAAAAAGGACGCTTACAAGTACTTACCTATGAAGAAGAAATGGAAGAATATTCGATGGTTAGTTTTGCTCACCACTTAAACTCAAGGAAGTTTTAAGAACGCTTTTAAATAATTACCAAGATCTTTTCTACAAAGAAGGAGACAGTTACAACAGAAATCGAACATAAAATAATAACAAAAACCGAATGAGCAAACAATTGATGATAAGTTTCCAATTACAAATATGGAAGACTAATTTGACAAATTAGGAAAATTTTGTTATTTCATTACCATCGACATAGCAAAAGGCTTTTATCAGTTTGAAGTGGAACCTAATGATAGAGCTAAAACGGCCTTTTCAACTGCAGATGGCCATTATAAATTAACACGAATACCTTTTGGTCTACTTAGACGATATTTTCATGAACATATTGTATCCATTAAGAAGATTTTTAATACTTTACGTGCCTCTAATTTAAATATACAATTTAACAAATGTCAATTCGATGAATTAACCACAAAATAAAATCCATTTGAAAATATGAAACCACCATCTAATATAAAAGAAATAAAATAATTTCTTGGTATGACGGGTCACTACCGCAAAGTTATACGGGACTATGCGACTTTTGAAAAAAATGCAATTTTAGACATTCAAAATATAAACTTTTTTAATGCCTCTAAAAAAACCTATAATCAGTGAACCCGTTTTACAATCACCAGATTTTAAAATTCATACTCACGACAGATGCATCTCAGTTTGCTATTGGCTCTGTATTAAGTCATCCAATAAGCTATGCATCTCGTACGCTGTCTGATCATGAAATTCGATATTCCACTATTGAGAAGGAAGCTCTAGCTATGGTTTGGTCTGTGAAACACTTTCCAAATTATTTATATAAGCGAAAATTTATAATACAAAGAGATCATAAACTTTTAACTTGGTTACATATATTAACGAGCCTAATAAAATTATTCTTAATGAATATGATTTTGAAGCAACATATATTAAAGGAAAATATAATACTGTTGCAGATACCTTAAGCCGATACTATGAACAAAATAATGATAATTACAAAAATACAAAAGTGTATAATAATATCGAAAATGATGAGACTGAACTTCATGCTAAACAGTCAAGAATGATAGAGAAGAAGATTACGCATTGCGCAGGTCCGTTATAATTTTCTTTCTGAGTTTGACATTTCGTCGCTGGGCTGTGACGTCAATATAGCAAAAACTACATAAGCCTCGTTTCACACGAACGGCAACGGCGACATAGGCGATGATAAATATACACAAAACTGAACAACAAAGTCCCAAAACCAAAACAATATTTAAATTTAAGGTGTCGCAGTCCGACTCTATATGAAATTTGTAACCAAGTGCGACAAAATCATTTTTCCCCAGAAACTAAAAAAAGGTCTCCTCCACTCTTTTTTATGTCTTATGTTTTAATTGGATTTCTTATACAATGGAGCGTAGATATACGTACACACACTTTGCATTAAGGCAATAATAATTCAATTTGAACTTTCTGCAGTCTCATATGCAAGTAAGTAGGTATACAAATTTCTTCTGCTAGTGCCAAAAAATCAATTTTCCAAAGAAATTAAAAAAGGTCTGTCTCGTCTGTTTTTTTCCCCAGAAATTTAAAAAAAAAACGAAAAAGATGCAAGCAGAATTGTCTATATAAACAACAAAATCGCTGGACGGTTGAAAGTTTCCGCCGGATGTATGTGAATTGTGCAGTATTATTTATTTTGATTTGGCATTTATGTTTTGTTTTGTTTTGGTTTTCAGCCGCAATCATAGATTGTCTGATCGTGTGAAGCTCTTGGTATGAGCATACACACTTTTCGTCGTTGTTGTGAGTTTTGTGCAGTTTTGTGTATATTTATCATCGCCGTGTCGCGCCGTTGGTGTGAAACGAGGCTAATGCGGATTGGTATTTTTTTGACATTTCTTTTTGTTATTGTGACATAGATGCGCAGAACGAAAAATTTTTGTACTCAGCTTTGCGCAATCTTTGTTTCTATTATTTTTGCTAAACAGTGTGAAAAAGATACAATGTCAATAGATGCAACTGTGCACAACGCTCTTGAAGATAATTTCAAATATATATACGAGATCCAAATTTACTCGTAGATCCAAATTTACCTTAACTACGGCCATGAAGAAAAGTTTTTTATAAATATTGTGAACAAAAAGTGTCAAACATATATAACAGTCACAGAAAATTCTAATTTAAAAAACATCATGGAGAGGAGGGCGCAGTCTGTTCGTTTTTAAACAAAATATTGACCAACAGAATATTGATACACATACAACTGCAGCATATTTGAAAACCGGAAACCCTGACATTGAACGACACGGAACATTAAACGAACATTTAAGACTAAAATTTAGAATTAGAACAAAAGCTTTCTAAAATGTTTACCTATTATAATAAAACCATTCACACAACTACAAAAAAGAGGCCCTTAGATTTTATAATAAAAAATTTTGATAAAGAATGAATCCAAGACTTAAGGAAACTATACGAAAAAGAGAAAATTAAAAGGATTGAGAAATTGAACCAAAATAGATATTATCAAGTGAACCAGTTAATACATAATATTGTACCTAATAGACAGATTCGTAAAAATAAAAATAAATACAAAAAACTTGTTAAATATAAGAAAAATGGAAATTATATTACTGATACATCAAATAATTAAAACAGCAAAATTTTATAAAGCTTAATTAAAAAGACGGTACAAATTTCAGAAACAGTAACTATGTACAATAATTATAAGTAGTAGTAGTAATAGTAAAAAACGTATTGGCAATAATGTAAGCTACAAATTTAAATTTACGAGGTCGCAAATATTTTATGGATGGAGGAGTTACATACCAACAATACCTACTATAATTCTCATAAAACAACTTATCTTCTCCCATCCCTCCTTCCACTTTATTTATTTGCTCTTAACCAAATAACCTATTCTATTTTGAACTCTTTATCTTTACATTCTTACTTACTTTTGCTAAATTCCATTGCTAATTCTTAAGCTATTCATTGTGTACTTAGTTTTAAGTATGTATTTCCTGTAATCATTAATAAAGATTCGTAAAGAGAGGATTAATCTTATCATTATTATATTAAATATCTCAACGAATATTATCATTAAGACACGAATAGATCACAAATGACCAAACAAAACTTTTCTTTATTTACAAGACTAGCATTACATGAAGATCAAGAAAAGTACTTAAAAAGTTACGCGAGTTATAGGAGGATAACAAAAACATAATATTTCAAAGTAACCTCAGCCACCATTTTGCAGGATAGAGATAAAGCTTTAGCATTTGTTGATTACTTGGAAATATTTTTCAAACAATTCCATTGTCCAGCAAATGTTTAATTCTACTGTTGGTCATCCAAGATTCAATAAACACAAGTCAAGAGAAGACACAGAAATTAAGTACGTTGTACAAAATCATTTCAAGCTAGAACGAGTAAAGAAGTCTGAAGTCGGGTTAGACCTACTACGAAATACCCTTTACCTTTTCTTGTGCGTATGAGTTCAACAATGGGGATGTTTTCTTCATAAATCATCATTAGGAGGAGCATTTACGGTAATTGTACCTTGAAATGATTATATCAACCCCATTTCTTGTATATGGCTTTATAGGGTCCATATACGTACTAATATATAATTTCGTC
Source organism: Clusia tigrina (assembly GCA_920105625.2). Taxonomy (NCBI): domain Eukaryota; kingdom Metazoa; phylum Arthropoda; class Insecta; order Diptera; family Clusiidae; genus Clusia; species Clusia tigrina. Next base: position 153,460,623 of record OV050031.1, on the reverse strand, counting down.
CAAAAAAATTGTATGGGTCGTAAGTTATAATAATATGTGAAAAGTGGGCGTGGCTTTAGAAATAACACGCCCTTTTTTTGTGTGGTGTTTAATGTTAGTACCCGCAACATTCCTGTGAAATTTCGTTGATAAATCTTTAATAGGAACAGAGTAATGATTTTTGGCTAATTGTGGGGGTGGCAGTAGTTATAATCTGCCCATATTTGGAATGCATGCTAGTACTGACCCAGTGTATACATCTACCAATTTGTTTTCATATATCCATATCCAGTTTTATTCCTATATACGAGTATTCTTTAGGACAGCCTACAATAACATATATGGAAGGTTGGCATAACGCAGAATCTTTTATATATAAATGTATCCATACCTATCACGCCTCATATTAATTGCAAAACAGCACATCCTGCTCCTGTCAAATTTAGAAAAATAGATTTTCTTTGTTTAAGGGAAAGGTCCGAATTAGTCTTGGCGGAACAAACGCAACGAACCAAAACAAACGTGTCGTTAGAAAAACTTCGTGTGTAGCGATTAGTCTTGACTGGAAGAAAAAGAAGAAGAATGCCTGCTCGAATTTTCTTTTATAAATTATTAAAGTGAAAATATATGAAAATAGAGAGAAGGTATTAAAAATGAAAAAAGTAGTGGTTGCGCTTTTAACATGTATAATATACATACTCGTATATATTTTAGTATTAATAAATATACAAAGAACGTCATTAATTTTTCTAAATTAAATAAAAGAAAAAAAATATAACGGATGTGTTCGTCACGTTCCCTGTTCTCTACTAACCTGCCCATCGTGAAGAACGTTCAAAAGTTTCAAACATATACGGACGCCGACAAAAAATTCAGCAATCTGCATAAATGTTTGTCTTCGATCGTAAATGTACGTTTTGTCCGTAAGAGACTAATCGCTCCCATTGATTTATATACAGTTTGAAAGCAGCTGTTCGCTTCGGTATTTTTTGTTGGTATCGTTGCGTTTGTTCCGTCAAGACTAATCGGACCTTGAGCTGTAATGTAATTAATGTTTTCTTGTAGAGTATACTTTAATGAGGTGAGTCTGAATTTTATATCAAAGGATTTAATTGTTTTGTGACCAAATTCGGAATATGTGCCTTTTTGGATTACAATTTCTTCTGAATTATTCCTAGATTTTGATCTACAATTCATTAACTGTAAGGACCGTACCAAGTTGTTTATACCAGCAAAAATTTTTCCGCGTAAATGAATGCATCTTTCATAATGGTCAAAGCATGTATGCTGAAAAGTAGCTTTTTGTCATTTTAAAAGGATTTTCTTTCTTTTCTTGTGTATTTTTTACAGGAAAAAAGATATACATTTCATAATTTTTGTTGTTTTTACACACATTTCAAATTTCCATAATGTATCATCTTGCTGCTCCAACGCCATGTAACACAGATGGTCAACTTTGACTGACAAAGTCCACACAAGAAACAAGCATATACGAGAAAAACTGCGATAATGATAATTTCACTAATATTTAACGAGTAAAGAAGTCTGAAATCATCATATAGCAATCTGCTTCAAATCATCATATAGCAATCTGATCATATAGCAACCTGGTTCTGTTTCTTTGTCCATACTATACTTTTGCAAAGTTTCATTAAGATATCTCCAACGGCATAGAAAAAGGCCACAAACGGACAGACGGACAGACAAAATCAAATTTGTTCAGAAAGTGATTCTGATCATATCTGTTTATTTAAGTCCATACCTACCATATCTCCTTCTGGTAGTTGAAACCCCTCTCAAAAGCACAAAATCAGTATACCCTTTTTACCTTTTTTAAAGGTAAAGGGAATAAACATACAGTGCTTAACTTACTGATACTGATATTAAAAATATTATAACCAAATATTCACCCAAATGAAATTAAAGCTCTCTGAACATTGTATATTTAATGAATTTTGCCATTAACAAAAATACTATTATAACAGATCTGCCCTTCCGACAAAAAAAAAAACAAACCCAGCAGGTCTAAATGAATTTCATTCTTCACGTATTTCAATAATTTATCTGTCTTGCAGGCGAAATCTTTTTAATGCGACCTCTCGAGGATATCGCTGCAATCACGCATGTGGGCGACCCTGTCTTGCTCACAGTAATTGCGGAAGAGGTTAAGGTTGGTCGTGACGAACCGCCAGCGATGGCTTCTACAGTGCAATTGGCATTCTTTCTACCAGAGCGCACCAACTCAGCGCCTTACTTTGAAATTGACCAGTAAGCATGCATTCACAAAATGTTGTCTACTATACTAGTACTCTGTGCTGAAGTACCTATTAGCATAACTTTTTTTTAGGGATGCTAACATTGACTACATAAGCATCTTTGAATTCTAGCCAACAGATATTTTTATTTTTTCTTTTTTTATGTTTTTCTTTAATACCTTGCTACAGTTACGTTTCGCGAGTCGATGAAAATGCTCCGCAAGGTACAGCGTTGACGTTGATTGATCCGTATGTGCCCCGCGTATATGACGATGACACTGGAAAGAACGGAGTCTTCTCTTTGACGTTACTAAACAATAACGGAACATTTGAAATTTCACCTAATGTAGCAGAACGCAGTGCATCGTTCTTAATTCGGGTACGCGACAATGTACTTTTGGACTACGAGGAAAGGCAATATGTACAATTTCAAATTTTAGCCCAAGAGCTTGGTCCGGCCACTAACCTCTCGGCCACTGTCAATGTTACAGTGTACATAAATGATGTCAACGACAATTCGCCTGTTTTTAGTCAACCTGTATATACAGTGGAATTGCCTGAAAATATGACTGTGGGCACAAAGGTCGTTCAAGTTCATGCCGATGATGTTGATACAGCCGAATTAGGTGGTCGTGTGCGTTACACGTCAATAATGGGCTATTTGAACACTTCACTAAACTTGGATGCAGAAACCGGGACAATAATAGTGTCAAAAAATAATCACGGCTTCGACCGTGAGGTAATGCCTGAGTACCATTTGTACATAGAAGCACGTGACAGCGATGGGACTGGAAATCGGGCGCAAGTGCCCTTAGTTATAAAGCTGATTGACGTGAATGACGAAACACCAATATTTGAGAAAGAGCTATACGAGTTCATACTGGCGCCAGATTTAGAGAGCTTCACAACAACAGCAGTAATACACGCGACTGATAAAGATGCAACTTCACCCAACAATGAAGTGCGTTATGAAATTATTAATGGCAATTACGAAAATAAATTTGTGTTAGACAAAGTCTCGGGTGAATTAACAATACCAGAGAAAATCAACTTTCGATCGAAGAAGCAAATAAATATACGGAACCGAAGACAAATATTTGACACCAAAACTGATGAATCCAATTTCAACAACGTATTTATACTTACTGCGCGAGCTTATGATTTAGGGGTACCAGTTCGATTTTCTACCACCAAAGTTCGTATATACCCCCCTGAGAGTCGAACTCGAACAGTAACTTTTGTAATACCGGGACTTAAACCTGATAAATCTAAAACTGAAGAAACATTGTCCACAATCACTGGTGGAAAAGTTATAATTCACGAGATTAGACCACTTCGACCAGATGAGCCAGGAGCAAAGAATATTGCTGGTGGGAGTCCAGGTAAGGAAGATAGGAGTGTAGTCACGGCGACAGTCCTTTACGATAGTGCGTCTGTGGTTGACATATCACAGATCCAGCAGCGCCTATCACAACACAATAGCTCGTTTGTCATCATGACACGTGAATCCGGTGAGACAGATGTAAGTTGAAATTTCACATATTACAAGAATGTTTATCGCTAAAATAAAACTTAACACCTTTGCAGACGCTGTATAAAGCTGAAAACAAACTCCTCTTCTGGTTATTGATTCTTTTGGCTTCACTAGTCGCCCTCACAATTCTTATCCTGCTATTATGCTGCATTTGCTCGTGGTGTCCACTCTATGGAGCAACAAGGTATGTTCACTTTATGCTTTGTGTTTTAAGAATTCAGTTTAACCTATTTCATTGCATGAAAATTAATTTTTATTTGTTTGAAGGATTATTTTAATGAAATTTTAGCAATATTTCTAATGTAACAAGCGAATTAGTATCGCAGCCAAGAGATATGAGTGCTCCTTCTGGCTACGTTACAGCAAGAAAGAGTTCTGCTTAAATATTGAAAATCGTTCATTCTATCTTTAATCCTTTCTTTTTCTCTTGTAGCAAAAGAATAGTTAATATCAGTAGAACTGAAGACGATGTTCATCTAGTTCATAGGGAAATGGCAAATGGAAAACAAACAAAATCAGTTCAGGTAGATTTTGAACTTGGTTAAAATTCTGCTATATACGTACTTGTATTGCAATTAAACTTTAGTTTTGATTTTATCTCAAAATTCAATGACTGGCAAAACTAAAACAGAATCAAAAAAAGAAGAGTTGATAATGCACAATTTTAAGTTTTTCATTTTTATTTCCTTATTGACAATTGAGTGCTTTGTTGCCTAGTTCTGTGCTTTCATATCTAATAACTTTAAACACTATAATTAACATTGTCCAGTTTACATACGAATTGTCTTTGGTTTTGGATTTGAATAATATTTCTAGAATTGTTTTTACCCCTCGCTTCTAAAAGACTTGATCAATATTTCTGTTTCCTCAGGTCGCAGATTGGATGGGAAGACGCGAAGCCTGGTCAGCGGAGAAACCACCCGATCCACGAACGAAACCTACCCGTTGGGAATTCCGCGATGGACGTGAACAACATGACGAAAACATAGAAGACCGTCCATCTGGGATCGGTGATAATGCAGAAGCCGACGAAAGACGCCGAATTCATTTGGCAGAGGATCAGCAGAGACGTGTTAGAATAAAGTAGGCGGAGAATCTGTCTACTATTTTGAAAAGCTTTAGTAATTATTATTTTCTTCCCAGAAATGCCCATACAGCCAAAGACGATACTCATCTTAGTTTTCATAACTCTAGAACAAATTTAATTAACGACCGGGATGTTTATATCGAAGATGTAATTGATGACCGAGAACTAGTTGATGAAACTGAGCATTTTCAGCGGAGTAAAACCAATCAGCAGATGGCACAGCAACAGCATAGCAAGCAGTATGATGCAGAAATACGTAATATTGATGATGATTCCATGCGGCGGCACGAAATTGACCGCGGTAGTGATATTGACTATAATACGGCCCGAAGTGGTCTTCGAAATAAACGCGAATTCTTTATAAAAGACGGGAATGTTGAAATTTTACAGCTCATGACCAGAGATAAAACACGGGATGGCGCAGCTTTAGAAGATGACAATATTTATGTTAATGTACCGCTTAAGTCGACGAACTTGTCTCATCCTCAGTTACTTATGGTTGATAATAGCGGAAAGGAAATTCTTATGCGGCGTTTCATTGAAGAGCAGCCAGATGGAAAACAGATTATACGCGAGCACTATCAGATCGTACCTGGTGCTGCTTATATACAATCTATGCCAAACGAAATTCAACAAAATGCTACACTGAAAGGAGATACATTTCCATTGGGTAAATCGGGACCAAATAGCATTGTCTATTCCCAAACTGAGCCTGAAGTTAAAGTCATTCATACACAGCCGTCCCAAGAAGAGGCGAAATTGCATATGACTGAATTCACAGGACCAATAGAAGCTTCGACATCTAACCAATCCTTGACACATGAATTGGAAAACTCATTAAAACAACAAAATGCGTTATTACGTCAAATACTTCTGGAAAAAGAAAAATTGGAAATACGATATACACAGCAAGAAGTGGCGTTAGAAACACAGAGTCTTCCAGGCCAATCTATGGCAATAGCAACGCAAACTGATTGCGAAGCAGGTACTCAAACTGAAGCGGATATTGAATTTTCACAACAGACATCAGTTGACGCACACGGTGTTACGTTGCATCGCAGAGCGCGCAGTGAAAATGACGATTCCATGTCAGAAAATGGCTATGAATATGTGCGGTTTAGCCCACCTAATAGTCCCGAAGGAGTGTACTGGATTAAACGGAAAAGACAGAAAAAACGATTAAAGCATCGAAGCGGCACTCAGCCCCGTAAACGAATCGTTATGGTCGAAGAAGTAAAGCGAAAAATCCGTACCCCTATCAAAGAGGAGGACGAGTTCTTTGAATACCGGAAACAATCACCACCTAAAAAGCCAATACGGTATCGTGGGGAAACAAAAACGAGCATTTTGCGTCGCAAGAAAAATGAAGAGAAGAAGCGCACTGCAGAATCCAAGCGGCAATCCGAGGCACTCAACCGTGATATACTTATGGAAATATCTGATTCATTAGATGACAAAGTGAGTCCAGATGAGCGCAGCCACCGAGAGATGAAGGTTAAACAAGTGGAATATTATGAGCAATTCGAAGAGGAAGACTATGACGAAGAGGGAGCATACTCTAACGATTCTGATGCGGATGAAATTGTAATTAAAAGTAACACTTACACATCTAATGACAATTTCAATAAAGAATTATTAAGTAAAACTGAGTCGAAGAATAAACACAAGTTTGAAATACACGTTAGTGATGATGGAAGTAGTGGCATCACTAGATTACAAAATATCAGTCACACAAAAAGTGGATTTGAACAGACAACGACACGGCCTGAAGCAAAACCGAGACTTTCCCGTAAAGACAGTTCAAGAGGACAGAAACGGCACCTCTTGTCTCAACCACCACAAGGCCAAGTATCAATATCAAATCACCAATCTTCTGGCAGAAACAGTACAATAGCATCAGCTCAAAATCAAAGCGAAACTGATTTGGTTGAGAGGGATGAAGGAAATGAAGTAGCTACGCGGGGTAAACCCAAATATATGGAGTGGTATTATGATCAAAAGAATCATTCAATAAGCGGAGGTCGTGCCTCTACAGACATAGTGAAAGCACAACAGCCTACAAAAAAAAAAGCTGGTGCCTTAATAGATAAACGTATTTCGAAGCCAAGAGTAAATCCTAAACACGATGATGTTTCTAATGAGAACGCAATATACAAACCAGAACCTGCGCCACGGAAATCGCCACCCAAAGGTAATCGCATGCTCAAAGAAGACATTGTTATGAACAAGCAACATAAACCTAAAATAGAGACTGATTCAAACCATCCACTGCTGCAACATTCGGAGCATCGTTTCGAACGTGAAAATGCACCCGAAGTTCCTTTGCCACCAACAGAACTATCCCATTACATGTATCCAGAAACACCTCCTTTTGTCACTTCTAAGAACCAAATGAATCATAAATTAAAGCCACAACCATCTCCTATCAAAGAGAATGAAATCAAAGTCACAAACTCAAAAATAAATCTTTATATTGAGAATCGCAACGCAGACTCATCAGTATCAGCAAACATCAGTCAACCCACCCAAAAACAGCTCAATGCATCGACACTAGAAGACGACCACGACTCCGGCATTGCCATGAACTCCCTGCTTAACAGCATGGGCCGTCGGAATCCAATTGCAGAAAAGAAGAGTGTCTTCTCTATAGCGTATGACGATGTGAGCCGTGTAAAGAAGATTGCCTCTGGTGGCGAATCACCGCAATATTCATAAAGCCCAACTTAACTTATAAATTGAGAACTTTTTGTAAATTCCACAAGAAAATTATTGATGAACAACTTATGTGATAGCCTGCAAGTTTCTTTCTACAAATTTAGAATCTGTGTTAGCTTTTAGATAAATTTTGTGAAATTGTTATTAGATTGAACAACTAGTTTTCGAGCACTGTTTCCATGTAAATATCACTCATTTAACTAGCATTCAGATTCAATAAGCGAGTTTCATAAAATTAATATATATAAGAGCACATGCGTACATAATTTTATATCCATTTAATACATTTTTAAGGCGACTTCGTGTAATATTCCTACTATTTCTATTTGTGTCTATACTCCTATTTATATACATACATATTACTTTTTTATTATAGACTAAAGTAAATTATAATTTTCCAATAGTACAGTAAACACAGCTTGATGTCTTCAAACTCCCATTTGGCTGATAGAACATTAATGTTTTCGGGGTTGTTGATCTCGAAAATGTATGTAGTCAAAACATCAGCGGCAAACCAGGCAATGATAAATTGTATAGTTTTTGTATTTTCAAAGAATATATAAAACTCAAAAGGATAACAACAAGAAAATTTAAGTCAGATTATAGTTAGAGTACAAAAAATTTCTTTCAGTGAACGAGAAAGTTCGAAAAGAAATTGTTTGAAAGTATATATATATATATATATATATATATATATATATATATATATATATATATATATATATACTCGTATATATATATATATATATATATATATATATATATATACTCGTATATATATATATATATATATATATATATATATATATATATATATATAAATAAATATATATATATATATATATATGTATATATATATATATATATATATATATATATATATATATAAATAAATATATATATATATATATATATATATATATATATATATATATATATATATATATATATATATATATATATATATTCTAAATCTGTCATCCTAATGTCATAAATAATGTATTACTTAAATAACATCAGATCTCGAATAGCTTTTTGGTCATAATAGAGACTTTATAAATCAGTTCCCCCGCTATGCACGGGCATCTAAAATGTTTATGTATTTAATTAATAGTGGGTTTGGCAGTAGAGTTTTACCAGGCATTTTGGCATATAATTTTATATATATTTTGGTCCAATGTACATTAACACTAAATATTATCATTAAATCAAAATTACTAAAGAAACTATAATGTTAAAATACATGAGGTGATTTTATTCATATTTAAGTAATGCAGTCATATGTTTCTTTATTATAATCCAAGTAATCCTTATCAAGAATATATACATAAATATAGATCATCATACCTGGCACGCCTCTTTTTGGGTATTGCTATTTTGTGCCTATTATATAATGTTATAAGTTATTCAATTCATGCTAGGGCTTATCTTCATACATACATACATAGTACTCGCGATCAGCGGCGCCGAAAATATTACGAATTTAGAAATCTTACGGACAATTTTTCTGTTGTGCTGTGCAATTGCAAAAACTTAGCCAAATGGATAAGAATAATATGCATACATACAAAATACATACGAATATATGTACATACAGACATTGGTGTGTTTATAATATTCGATTTTAAACGTAAAGAAAAAACAATTTAATAAATGTTTACGTGGTCTTTTGACTTCAACTGCCATATTAATTACAAAGCATTGTAATTGTACGATATCACTTTTTACACAATTTGTCATTGTAGTATTAGTTTTGCAAGATACATGCATATGTACATCAATACAAAGGCACATATATATTTACTTAAATTGAACGATTTTATAAATCTGAATTTAAGATATAAATGGTATTATAATGGTTTAGAGTACTTAAAAATTACTATATTTAATAAAAAAAATAAATTGAAAAGAACTTCGTGGGCAATATTATGCCAAGTTTTACTACAATACTATCTGATTCTTATCTGCCGTTTAACGGAATAAAAGTATTGAATTTTTGAAATTTCTGAAAAAGTATAAGCATAAAAGTAAGGTAATTTTCACTTCCACAGCATACACCACTAACCTCCATGGACTAGTTTTAGACTGACAAATGATATTTATATTATTCAGTTACAATATATATTATTAGAGACGATTAGCATTATCGATATTAGCGGTATTTGATAAGGATGTAGTGACTGTAAACAACATTGCTTCTTGCTGCTACACTGTTCTCTGTTATCCTGATAAATTTTACACGCGCAGGCATTTCCACCATGTTTTCTGCCTTAATTGATTAAAAGTTTTTCCTAGTCAGTTTGTCCTTGAAATATACGTGTATAATTCACTTTTAGGGACAATTTGAATGAAATTTGTATGACTTCAGTAAATTCAATTTTTATTATCTTTACTCTAATGAAGAAAGGAATGTCTTACTTTACTTACAGTGGCTCACAGGCTAATTTATGAAATAAAATCATCGAAAAATATCTCACTCATATGAACTGATATTACAAACATTTATATGCCGATTGGCATGGCTGCAGTAATAGCAAAGAAGAATAAGAAAATACGCTCGTTTTTTAGTTAGCGTTTAACCGATATTTTTGGTCACACGGATAGTGTAAGTGAATTTATTGTGTTTGTTGTACACGTATTCCATATCCCTGTAGTAAAATTATAGACAGTCTTCAAAATCTACTCGTAAATTTAATAGTAAAAAATTAAGCCGTTAATTTACTAGTTCAAAACTTATCTATCTACCTCTGCGGCACTTCATTGAGTGTACGTATTCGTACTCGTATAATAAATTTTGAGAATTTTTTGTTTCTTATCAATTTGATAAAAATAGAAGTAAAGACAAACATTGGAATTTAAAGAAAAACAGTCCTTTTAATTTTTTCATTGCTTTTTGTAATTCCTCATTTAAGAGATAAATCTCAAGTTAACGTGTGTTTTAAAATATCCGCAAAAAAGGTGAAAATGCGGCATATTGAATAAACATGCTGAATTAACATCTTGATCCAATTGACAGACCCTGCTGAAACCATTGATAATTTGCTATAGTCACATTGGAGTACTCGCCGAACCACAGTTTGTCAATTCATCAACTAATTTGTTCCACGGTAGAGCGGAGTGACCCGGAAACCAAATAAGTTCTAGCAAATTTCACCTTGCGAATCTAGCTAATTCCACATTCCCGAGAAGCATCTAACATTTTTATTACGGAGCCCGTCCCAGTTTCAGTTTTAGAGCCCTCAGTGAAGAAAGTTTACATCAGGCCCCCTAGAAGTGTTTTCGGATCTCTTCAATGTTGCCTCTTCGGGTAGCTGACGTTTATACATCCTTCCATCAAAAAACTGTAGGTATAAGTTTATGATTCGGTGACAGAAACAATGTCATTGTAATAACAGCATCTATGCCCAGAGTTCTTGCATTAGTGCCAATATAGATATGAATATAGCCGACATATCGTCGTCAACGGCTCATGTTGAGTCATTAGATCCAGTGGTGGCAAGTTTCACAAAACTTTCAGAGTGTCAGCAGATGTTTTTTTCATGGTGTCCGCAATGCTCACAACATTCACTTCTATGCAGTCTGTTTAATCAAAACATGTGGACCTTAAACACTGTTCTGCGCCATCACACTAATGCTTCAAATATTAATAATGGCCGCATCAGTGCTGTGTATAGCCAATATCCACTATCTGGTTTCAGACGTCACTGCCCACATATATTCTATGCTTCAGCTCAACTTACGGAGTACACCAGAAAACAACGCAAAATATGAGACAGGGCCCCTCAAGCCACCTCTGCCACGGTGCAATTATCCTTTGTTTCTACAACGATTAATAGCCTCTTTCATAACATAAACTGGATCCACCTTACAGCGGTTTCGTTCATCCTATATCTTACAGCAGCCGAGCACATAGACGCAAAGGTAGCATTATCAAATGTTCCCTCAATATCCACAAATACACCCTTTGTGTATTCAACCTCTTTCAGCCCATTTAAAATACTATCTACGTGTGGAATTTTTCCCTCAGATTTGTGTTCAAAAAAAAATTTCAGTCTAATAGACTTCTAAAGACATGAACTAGTATAGTAAGAAACGGTGAAATTGTTATGATTGTTAAGTTGCCGAAATTCAATCCGGGTCTTCCTAATGGGGATGCCGGAGTGCGGTGTGTAACTCCGGATTGAATTTTGGCGAAAAATCCTTTAGAAGGAAGTGCATTTGTTATTGCACTCAGCAAGTCGTTGGAGGGCAGCCCATCTCTGTGGCTTTCGCTTTCGTGTTATTCAGATATTTCGTGGTCCCATTTCAAAGACCTTTTTATTGAACAGTTTGAGGGCATTGAATTTCCAGTCGCTGCACTCAAGAATATTTTCAATATTCATCCTGATGATGAGTGTTTTTCTGTCTATGCAAATCGGCTGACACCGATAGCAGATTGCAGCTATTGTTATCTACCACCAACATCAAGACAGGAATCGAGTTGTAGTGTGAGTTAAGAGCTTTTAGATTCGGTACGAAAATGAAGTTCCCCAGTGGTTGTGAAGAAAGCGATGTAAAGGAAATGAAGCGGAGGAAATTGGTTTCTGTGAAATATTTTAATGGGTTGAAGATAAGAAAACAATAAGCAGAAACTCTTTGGAGCAGTTAAAAATAACAGTAACCTGTTGTAAATGCTGTGCTGGATCACCTTATTAGCATTATTAGGCTGTGAATTTCAACATGCATGCATACACATGCACACTCACGCACTCAATGCTACATATTCCCTGTAATGAAAATTATACAGAGTCTAAAATATATACTAGAAAATTTTTTAATAAAAAATCAAGTTATTTTACCAGTTGCTGAATTCTGCGGCACTTCATTGTGTGTATAAAAAATTTTGAGTAGTTTTAGTTCCTTGTCAATTTGATCAAAATAGAAGTAAAGACAAGCATTGAAATTTGAAGAAAACCCGTTATTATACTTTTTATAATTCCTCATTTTAGAGATAAATCTTCAAGTTAACGCGTGTTTTTAAATATCGGTAAATTCATCAAGCGAAAAATAAATATATAATCTACTAATATATAATTACTTAAAATTAATAACATAAAATAAATAACATATAATTTAAAAAGATATAATTATTTCAAAATAATGTAGTAGTTCCTCTTTATTCTGCCCAAAAATATATAATATGTATTCACAATAAGTATTTATCTCCCTACCAGTAAACAGTGTTGCAAAATAAGTACAATAATACATACATGGTAATGATGTTGCCAGAACTCGGCCGTCCTGACTTGTAGCCCTCCCGGTTTTGTTTTAAACCAAGGTTTTATATTTGCCACTTCCCAAGTACCCTCGTAGGGAATTTGACTTAATTGAAACCCTCCACATCCTTTACTACATACCTGCCTAGTACTTTTTTGATCTCATAAGGGCCTTTAAACTTTGGAACAGTTTTCTTTGATACTCCTGGTGTGCTAATAAAATTCTTGACCATAACATAATCACCTACGCTGTATATTCGTGCTTTTTTTCCATCAACTATAATTTTATTATACTCTTGTGATTTTGCTTGCTTTATGATTGCTTTGGATCTCTAATTATAGACGTCTCTTGTTTTTACATTTTCTGTGCTTTCATTTAAATATTTGCTTAGAGAGTCAATAACCTTTCCTCTTTGTTTCACTCCAAATAAAATTTCACTAGGTCCTATACCGCGATGTACAGTATTATTCATTGTGACGAGCAAAATTATTGACTAATTTTGCTCGCACAATAATGTCCCCAAGAAAACAATAGTCACTGCGATAATGGACCATCAGCATCACTCGCGGGCGAAGAATTGTAATTGCCGTAGCCAATAAGCTTGCGCGGCCCCATCAACGCTTAATATTATTTATTAGACCACCTTCGCACCAATGGAAACCACGGCGAAGGCGGGAGCGCATGAAATGCACAAAATATTAAATGTTGGTCAATAAATCACATGCAAATTGTAACAACAACTACGCAAGCGGAATGTCAACCACAGCATTGGCAAAGCCAAGCCAGCCGCTTGCGTAAGACAAGGAAAATGAATTGCATGTGGATTATACCAACAAGAATGCGCCGACAGACTTGGCGAATTCAAGCCAGCCGTTTGCACTGATCGACAACGACAACAACAACACTACAAGCAGACTTCAATTAATCGTGCGTTAATTACAAGAAAAAGACTCGGCAGAATTTACCGAGTGCGTTAGCTCGGGAAATAGTACAACAACAACTCGAGGAAAGAATGAAAAGGAAAGAGACGACGACATAACAATCGCTGTGCAGACAAGTGGCGCGGACATCACACCAAGGAGAAACACACAAATAGTGTTCAAACGCGGGTGGATAATTTAAATAATTTTAACTACCAGCAGAAAGAAATAATGCTTGCAACAAAAACAATAGGGCGTGCAACAACAACAACAGGGCGTGCAAAAGCAACAACGTGCCGCTGCAGCTACTACGAGCTTGACAACAGCCGGACTTTTCCAGGAAAACGCTGAGGGTCGCCTAAGGTAAAGAGGAAAACACCAACAATGCCTTGGCCTTAGCAACAGGAAGCGGTAGTCGGAGCATCGGCCAGCGGGACTAGAAGAGCAACTAGAGTTCCAACAGGAGGATATAAAAGCGCCTGCACGCTCTCTTTTCCTGCTAACACATCGCGCAAGTAAGTACTTTAGCAACGTTGCCGCACTGACGCCACGAGATTAGAAATCAGTACCAACGGACACACACACACACAACGCTGCATTTACTACGAATGCTGGATTTTAATCCACTCTCATAGTAAACCAGAACTTGTTCGTCAACGTTAGAACGGTGGAAGTGGTTTGTCAATCCACCACCGTTGAAACGAAAGACTCAAGACACGGACCTAGACACTAAGAATTACTGCGTTTGCTACGAATGCTGGGTTTTTCAATCCGCTTTCATAGAAAACCAGGACTTGCTTCTCAAAGTCAAACCGGTGGAAGTGGTTTTTTAATTCACCACCGTTGAGACTGGAGACAGGACGGCACAGCACCGACTTCGGGAGCGGCCTTCATAAAGCCCATAAATTTATAACGTGTAAACCTAGAAATAAGAATAAGGATTTAATAAAGAAAATTTAAGCACTACAACGCCCGAGTAATTTTCTGTATACGACCCCTGGAGCCGCTGAGTTTTACCCCAGCTATAAATTTGAGTCGTTACAACCTTTACACGGATGGTCGTCCGTTATCATCATTGCCAGATGAAGCACGAGAATCATGAGTCGACTATAAGCATTATTCGTCAGAAATACTGGATTCCCAGAATAAGACAGCTGCTACGAAGCGTAATAGCTGCATGTAAATTTTGCCATATCAGCAAGGCTGAACCGCACACGCCCATGATGGGTCCCTTACCTGAAGATCGCCTTGAGCCATACGTACGGCCCTTTACAGTGTTAAATGGTAAGTCGCCTTTTGGTATATTGTTCAACAATGCCTCTCGTTTCCCAAATTTTGGTTCTAAAACCAAAATATTAGTTGTTCGACTCAGCGCATCTACATATTACATTTTTACTCCGTTTCTATGCTTCATTGTATAATCAAAATCTTTTGCAGTTTTAAAACCCAGCGGGCAATTCGAGGATTAATATCCTTTTTATTAATCGTAAGTGTTAAGGAATTCCAATCAGTGACAATTTTAAATTTTATTCCCTGCAGATATATCCTAAACCGTTCAAGAGCATATATGATTGCAAAGGTTTTCAATTCGAAACTATGACATTTTTCTTCACATGGGGTTGTTCTCCTTGAAAAATAAAAAAACGGATGTAAAATTCCGTCTGCCTTCTTTTGCAAACCCTAATGTGCTGGCGTCACAATGTAACTCGGTCCCATCGCGGTGATCATAAATAGCTAAAATAGGTGCTTCAACTAATTTACTTTTTAGAAGTAAAAAACAATCAAATTCTTTCTTTCCAAAAATAAAATCCGAATTTTTCTTTAATAAATTAATTTAATTATATAGATGCTGAACAATAATTGAAAAATTTTCAACGAATCTCCTAAAATAAGAGCATAATCCTAAAAAAATGTGAATGGCCTTGACATTTATTTGCACCGGAAAATCAGTTATTGCACTTATTCCATTTGCATCGGGACGGATTCCGTCATTAGATACCGTATAACCTAAATATTTTACCTTGGTCTGCAAAAATTTGCACTACTCAATTCTTAATTCAAGATTATTCCTTACTAACCTTTTTAAAACTTCCTTAAGAATACTAAAGTGTTCGTCTATTATGCTAGTTGCGATCATAATATCGTCCATATATATTGCCATTTTACCAGTCTCAACAATATCATTAAAAATTCGGTTCACATACTCGTATCTTTGAAAGGTAGACGGTGCATTTTTAAGACCAAAGAAACTCATTGCCCATTTGTGTAAACGTGGTAAAATGCGCTCTTTAGGTCTAGCAGTGTGAAGAATTTTTTGTTCGCTAATTTGTCTAGAGGGTCATCAATTAGTGGTAATGGGTAATTGTCCCTAAGAGTAATTTTGTTTAAAGTCCGATAGTCAACGCAAAATCGTAACTCCCCTGTCTTTTTTTTTTACAAGTACGATTGGAGATGCATATTCAGATTCACTAGGCCTTATTATTTCCTTAGCTAATAAATCATATATTATTTCCTTTAGCTTATCTTTCTCAAAATATGACAACCGCCTCGGAGTAGAATGGAAGCGCTTTTCATTAGATAAGGATATTTTCATTTCATATTTAGTCTCTGACAACTCGGGGCGTTTGCAATTAACATAAATTTGCTTAAAAATATCAGTTAATTTAGTTTTAATGTCAATGCTTAGATTTGTGTTAATATTTATCTCAGGTTGATCAAATTCAATTTCCATTAAAGGAAATTGATATTCATTATTTGCAAAAGAATTTTGTTCATTATTAAATGTAAACCCTACTTTATTTTCTCTTTTATTATTTTTAAAACAATAAAATTTACTAGTTTCATTTTCTCTTTTTAGTCTTAATTCATTTTTGTTCAGATTTTCTCTTCTTTTTTGTAGTTCTAGTTTGGCTTCCATAATAAAATCTCTACCTAGGACTACGGGATATACCATCCGATACGACAAAAACATCAAGTGGAACATTTTCACCTTCAAAACATACTTTTATTTTAATTTTTCCATAACAAATTAATTTTGTTTTATTAATTCCATAGTAATGTATATTATTATTTATATTAATTTTCAAACGATTTGGTAAAAACATCCGTCTAATAAAACTGATGGGACTTCCCGGGTCAATCAAGTATCCTAATAAAGTTCTATAATTATTATTCATTGAAGTCTTACAAATTCTTCGCCATTCTCACTTTCCACGTTATGAACAGTAAAATTCTTCTTTTTGTACTTCGGGCATTCAGAAGCGTAGTGTCCAAACTCTCCGCATGCATGACAAGCACCAACTTCTCGTTTCGGCTTACGACATTCCGATGGAATGTGTCCCACCGAGTTACAGTTATAGCACCGTGTCTTTCTTTCAGTGATGTCATTGACGTTTCCTACCACAGTTGGCTTTGGCAAAGAAACATCTGAAATCGCCTCCAATAACTGGTTTTCGTGATTAAATCGATGCATCTTCGCCTGCGCTCGAAGCTGTCTATTAGGTATTCCCTCGATAATATATTCCACAAGTTCTTCATGTCCAAACTCAATTTTGTTTGTCAATATCAGTTTGTCGTGAAAGTAAATTTGAAAACGCTCGTTAGCTTGCCACTTACGTGCTTCAAATTCTCGACGTATGGTGAGTTTACTGATTCTATTGTCAAACAAAAATTCCATTTCAGCAAGCAGGCCTTGAATTGGAATCGTTGCAACATCTGCTCTTGAGTGCAGCCATTTCAAAGCCTTTCCTTTTAGTTTCATTGCGATTAAGGCTCGCAAGTTGTTGTCGTCTAAGTTGAACGATTTTTTTACACTCAACAGCTGAGATTCCCACAATTGAAACTGATCACCTTCTCCTGAATATTCGGAAATTAAATCTTTCACCATTTATATCTTGTTCATAAAGACTTAATAAGTAATTTCATTTCCTTTTAATGACGGTTCACTCGCATTTGTTACTTCAACAAAATCTTCAGTATTATTTGCTTTCTGCTTCTCATTCGATTTCTGCTGGCACTCATTTGACGTTACATTGTTTATATGATTTTCCTTTGTTGTCTTTGGCCGCTCGTTTGTCGCGTCATCCTCACACATATTTGATGTTTCGCTGTTACCTGCTTCGTTTGAGCACTCGTTTGACATTTCATTTCCTGTAGCATACACTCTTTCTCTCTCTTTAACGAATGAATTTCTTTACGTTGTATTTCCATCTCTTTCCTCATTAATTCAATCTCTTTTCTCATTAGTTGGAATTCCTTAAATTCGTTGTTGACTACATGCGCACTGCTCTGGCTTAAGATCTTCTTCTTACCATCCATCTCGATATTGCCTGCTCCTTCTTCTTGTGCTTCTGCGTACGTGACTTCTGCATTGTCGTTTTCCTTTGAATTTTTCCTGCGGTTGCCTGCTATTGCTTCTGCGTCGCCGGGCTCACTGCCGGTGCCCACTGTTTCAAGGTCTTTGGCAGAGCCTCCACTAGCCATATCGACTACTGGCCGTGGACACTCTCCGCGTCTTTCTGGTGGTATGGCTTCCAAATGCAAGATTAGAGTGGATTTATTTCCATTAAATTTTTCACCCAGTGCATCTAACCATGCCTTTAACTGAGCCAACATGAGCCGGCCAAGTACTTCACTATCTGACATGCTAATTAATTAATTTACAGTTTCCAGAAAAATCAAATTTAATTTTATACTCAAATTCCACTTGATTTGTCGCGCTCGATCCCACTTCTGATTCAGCCCAAAAATATATAATATGTATTCACAATAAGTATTTATCTCAGTTGTCAGTCATCTCCCATCGAATACGGTCGTCAATTTTCTGTGCGCTTATAACCACAACCAACTTCACTTGTGCTGTGAACACGTGTTTTTTTCCTACGCCTATTTTTCGCGTTTTTTTCCTTTTTTACGCTCTCAATTATTGTTTTTCTAGTGCTTAAAAAAAAAAAAACTTTTCTGTTTCAGTTTAGTTAGGTAACGATGGCTCCAGGGCCGCCGGACGTTGAGGCGAATCGGTTCGCCTCGCTATCCGATTCCCCAGTTAAAAAACGAAAGACAGCAAGAAATAAACCCATTAAATTTTTTCCAACCCTACCTAAACTCCAACAACAGAACCCAAAAATTGTAGTGGTTAGCTCCACTGATACTGATAAATCTCTATCACAGTATTCATGCTTCCAAGTCCACAAATCGCTGAATCTTATAAGCAAAGATATACTCACCATTTCTGAGCTTCGTGATGGTAATTTACTTCTATTAGTGAAAGATAAAAATGCTGCCCAAAAACTCATTGCTGCAAAGCAACTTCACGGTATCTGCCCCATATTAGCTAAATATCACAATAGTTTGAATTCCGTCAAAGGCACCATTTTCGCCCCCTTTCTAAGTAATATATCCGAAAAGGAAATAATTGAGGAATTGTGCCCTCAAAGTGTTACAGATGTGTACAAATTTACGAAGAACATTGATGGGAAGATGCAGCCTACCGGAGTTGTTTTGATTACTTTTGATTTGTATCACCTTCCGGAAAAAATTGACATCGCTTGGAGAAAGGTTCAAGTAAGACAATACATTACCCTATGCGCTGCAAAAATTCCCAGTTACTTGGAAATTCTCAAAAATGTGCCATTTGCAACCTACCTCCCCATTCCCCCTCAGATTGCACAAGCACACACAATGCTAACTGTCAGACCAGCACTCCGCCTCCTCAGCAGAGTGCTCACAATTTCAACAGGCAAGATAATAAAATTAAAACCATAATAAATTCACAATGCGTGAGGCTATAAATAAATTCAAAGAACAACTCCCTCCCTCTCCTTCAACAACTTTAACCATATCCTACTCTTCAATCGCTGCACAAGCTAATCAAATCAACGCAAACAAAAAACCCAATGTACAGAATTCAACAAAAAACAACAACAAAATAAATTCAGAAACTATCAACCTCTCTAGTCCCACCGTCACTTCATCAAATAATAAATTTGCAACCTATCCACTCTCCTCAACTGAAAGACCCATACACACAAATTCTGATTCATACTCTCTCGCTTCCACTAACACCCGTACCACATATCAGTTAAACGAGCCCCCAAATCATCTAGCTAGGATACTAGCATGTAATAGGGTTCCAAGTCGCCTAAAACGTACGAAATCACCAGCACAACTAACATCGACACCTTAATCATGTACAAACACTAATATAAAATTTATTACAGTAACTAACATATAACATTGTGATTACTAAACTCTAAACTCTAACCTCTCTTGAACTCACAAACTCTCGTACACACACACACTCCAATCACACCTCACACTTTAATAAATGCAACTGAAATCAAAATTCAGTTCACACACCCCCTTTCCTCAAGAAACCCTTTTTCTCCAATTTTCACTTATTTCCTCAGACAGCGTTTCTACAGCCTATAGAAAATAATAAAAATTGAAGCCCCGACTCCCTCCTCTTCCCCCACCCTACACACGTAAATTTTACTTCTTTACATTTTCTGCTTTTTGCCTATGTCCATCAAAATGATGCAGTGGAACATAAATGGTTATAGCAATAATTACAATTAATTGTCATTACTAATAAATGAATTCTCACCAGACATTCTAGCAATTCAAGAGACTCATCTACCGTCCACAAATAATAACTCATTTGTGCCCCAAAATTTCTTTGGATATTTCCAAAATCTTACATCCTATACATCAGCTAAATAAGGTGTCGGCCTTCCAATCAAAATACATTGACCACATAATTGTATACCCTTAACCTCTCCCATATCCACAATAGTCCTACAGACTAACCATAATCCCTCTTTCAATATAATAAATAGCTACATACCCCCCTCACAAGAGTTCACCGCCCGAGACCTATCAGATATTCTACGTTTGATCAATGGGCCTTGTCTCCTTATGGGCGACATCAATGCCTGGAGCCCTCTTTGGGGCTCAAGGCAATCCAATAATAGGGGAAATTCTATGGAACACTTCATATTAAATGAGAACCTAATTATCTTAAACGACGGATCGTCAACTCACTTTTCATCCCATAATACGTTCACCCATTTCGATCTGACAATGTGTTCTGCCCAATTAACACCCCGTTGTTCATGGAAAATTCTTGAGAATCTTCATGGCAGCGACCATTATCCGATAATTATTGAACTTACAACACATTTAAATTTCCACAAAGTTAAACCCAAACCAAAGTTCAAAACCGATCTCGCCGATTGGGCGTTATTTCAGAATAGTTGCCTTAATTACACCTCTCGATTTCTTGTCTCCAGCAAAATCAACTGTGAAGCAGCTAAGTTGCATAAAGGGATTCGGTTCGCAACTAACCTTTCCATTCCTCAGACCAAACCATTTCTGGTTTAAGCTACTGTTCCTTGGTGGAATAGTGACCTAAATAGGCTTAGAAACAAGTCCTCTGGCACAGCTTTAAACTTCTTAGATCCACTTCAACTTTAATCGCTTTCAAAAAAGCCAATGCTGTTTTCAAGAAGGCTTCTAAAACTGCCAAGACGATCTGCTTCCAAAAATTTACATCAGAAATAAATCCAAACACTTCTATTAAAAAGATATGGTCCGACATCAAAACACTTACAGGGAATAAAACTACTAACAAGATAAAAATTTTAAACTCTGCCTCAAATCAAATTACCTCACCTCTTGAAATAGCTAATTATTTTGCTTCGTATTGGTCACAACTCTCAAATGAAACAAATTTTCACCCAAATTTTATGACTGAAGAACTACACTATAAAAATATATCCTATAACCTTAGCAATATATTGAAACGTGATAGCTCAGTGAAAAGGGATTGCATACTTTTAGGATCCCATCTGGAGAATGAGTGCCCCCTGTGAGTCAAGATGCGAACTATTCGAATAATAGCTTATTCAAGAACCATCTGTCGGTAATATCAAAAAGAATATTCTCGACTTCCGTCGAAGAGGATAGAAGCTTCTAGATAATACGAGAATAGCGTGGAAGTTTCTACACCAACCATTCGAAAACTATAAAAGCGACAAGACTGTTCAAACTCGAGGACAGTAGATCAGAGATCGTAAAAGTGTATACATCAGGCATTTTAATCTAAGCAGCAGTATTAGCAGTATTTGTAATTTTGCAAAGTGATGAAATTCATTATTAAATAAAGTGATGAAATTACTTATTAAATAAAGTGACTAATGGTTTGTGAAATAAAGTGCAAATAATAACTAAGTAAACTTTAAGCCTAATATTAAATGTGTAAATAGCAATAATTAAATAAAGCTAATTATTTTAATTTAACCAGCGATTGTTTGATTACTACACAATCCAGTGGTACGAGTCCGAGTACAGATAGTTAGAGAAATTGTCAGGAGGGCAATTTTGTAACAGAGTAAATTGTCAAGAGGGCAATTTCGTAACAATTGGTGTCAGAAGTGGGATTGTGTATCTGTAATAAACAATGGTTAAATTCGAAAAACTGAGATTGGAGCAGCTCAAGAAGGAGCTTGAGCGTTTAAATTTGCAAACACAAGGGCTTAAAGCGGAGCTGCAGGTGCGATTAAGAAGCGCTTTAGAGGAGCAGGGTATAGATGTCGATGAGCATGAATTCCAATGTGAAGAGCCAATGACATCTCGACAGGAAGAAGCACCTCAAGGAACTAATACTGGTAACTTCGACATGAACGCACTCCTCGGGGCAATACAATCCGCCAAACAAGCTGTAAAAGAGGAAGTCAAAGAACAGTTACGGCAAAATTCTCAAGCTGTCAAAGAACAATTACAGCAGAGTGAAACACGACTTGCTCAACTGAATTCGCAAGATGAAAGAAATGTCTGCTATGGTAGACAGGAAGGTTTGTGAAATTGAGACACGGCAGGAATCGTTCGAAAAATCTGTAGAACAAAAATTCATTGCGAACGAGCAAAAGCAGAACGAATTAGAGCAAAGAATTCACCTACTACAGGAAGGTGCATTGCCTGTGCCAGCTTTATCCTCAATAAAACTGAAGCCTTCTACCTATGATGGAACCACCACATTTAGTGTCTTCAGAATGCAGTTTGAGACTACCGCTAGCACAAATGGTTGGAGTGCTCGCGAAAAAGTGGCTGCATTAACCGTTTCATTGAAAGGTGCTGCCGCTGATGTGCTTCAAACTATCTCAGAAAGTGAGCGAGACTGCTATGAAAGCTTAATGAATGCCGTTCAGCGCAAGTATGGTAGTGAACACCGGAAGCAGATGTACCAAGTAGAGCTACGAACACGTGTACAGAAGAGTGGTGAGTCTCTACAACAGTTTGCGGCGGAAGTGGAACGGTTGGCTCATCTTGCCTACCCAGGAGAGATCACTGAGAGGTGTATGATGGACACCTTTGTATATGGCATTCGCGATGCGGAGATAAAGCGTTCTGCAATAACTAATCCGAAAGCTACATATATGGTATGGAGACAGTAGCTAGCGCTTTGTTATCAGAGACAGCAGCATTGGTGTGTCGGTCAGAATGCACAGCCCGTCAGATAAGAGTCGAGAACAGACAAAGTTTCACGGGCAAATGCTTTACCTGCGGTGATGTGGGGCACATGGCTCGTGATTGTCAGTTGAGATGGAAACATTATGCAACACACGCTCCGGTAAGATTGCCAAAGCAAGACAAAGTCCGAATTAGGGAATCGGAAAAGATTGTCAAGCCGGGAAATGAACGGACTCCCACAACTGATGGCCCAAGAATCTTCGTTTCTCAGATGGCGCGGAAAAATAACAGCCTAACTGTCAACAGTGTAATAAGCGGAAGAAAAGTTGTGGTAACATTGGATACGGGGGCATCACATTCCATAATCAGAAGGGATCTCGTTCGGGGAATCGAGCCGCTTCAGGGAATAAGTTTGCGTACGGCCACTGGAGATGATGCACCGGTACTTGGAAAAGTTACACGGAAAATCACTATCGGCACCACAACAGTGAAGCACGAGTTTATAGTTGCGGATATTGTGGATGAAGTAATCTTAGGTGTGGATTTCATGATCCGGAATGGATTCACACTAGATTTTAAAAGCCGAGTACTGAAATATGCGAACACCGAAATACCGTTATTTATAGGTGATGATAAGTATGGAGCTGTTAAACAAGACATTGTATCGCGACGGACAAAAATCGCACCCAAGTCAGTTATACGGGCCAAAATGGGCGGAGATGTTGGGAAGCATAAGAGCCGAATCGTACCAGAAAAAGTAGTGAATATTTCAAATACCGCTGAAACCATAGCGAAAAAGAAGGAAAGGTGCCACAGAATTTCAGCAATTGTAAACTGTGAGAGGCAACCGCGAGTCACGCAATGCAAGATACGAGCTAATACAAAGGTACCCGACGATCTAGCGAAAGAATGGTCTAAAGAGTCACATACTGTACTTCCATGCAGCAATTGTATACCTAAAAAACGAGGACAGTTGAATGAAATTCATGGAAACAGCAGAAATCGTACGCAACTGATGAGTGATAAAAGGAAAGCGACGTATGATGTACGAGTAAACTCTAAGGGATTTTAGGAAGGGCAACTAGTTATGCTTCATAATCCGCAAAGGAAAAGTGGATTATCGCCAAAACTGCAAACACACTGGGAAGGACCTTATAAGGTGATAGAACGGATCAACGATGTTAGATACCGCATCCAGTGGACGAGAAATGTCAGGAGCAAAATGAAAGTCGTTCATTTAGAGAGAGTATCTCCTTATAAACGTTGCAGTACTATCCTTGTTCGGGACGAACAAGTTTAAGCGGAGGGCAGTGAAACGTGATAGCTCAGTGAAAAGGGATTGCATACTTTTAGGATCCCATCTGGAGAATGAGTGCCCCCTGTGAGTCAAGATGCGAACTATTCGAATAATAGCTTATTCAAGAACCATCTGTCGGTAATATCAAAAATAATATTCTCGACTTCCGTCGAAGAGGATAGAAGCTTCTAGATAATACGAGAATAGCGTGGAAGTTTCTACACCAACCATTCGAAAACTATAAAAGCGACAAGACTGTTCAAACTCGAGGACAGTAGATCAGAGATCGTAAAAGTGTATACATCAGGCATTTTAATCTAAGCAGCAGTATTAGCAGTATTTGTAATTTTGCAAAGTGATGAAATTCATTATTAAATAAAGTGATGCAATTACTTATTAAATAAAGTGACTAATGGTTTGTGAAATAAAGTGCAAATAATAACTAAGTAAACTTTAAGCCTAATATTAAATGTGTAAATAGCAATAATTAAATAAAGCTAATTATTTTAATTTAACCAGCGATTGTTTGATTACTACACAATCCAGTGGTACGAGTCCGAGTACAGATAGTTAGAGAAATTGTCAGGAGGGCAATTTTGTAACAGAGTAAATTGTCAAGAGGGCAATTTCGTAACAATATCAACCAAAGAAAAACAAATAGAACAAAAAATTACTAAACTCGAGTTTGAAACAGCACTGTGTAGCGCAAAAGGCAAAACCCCTGGTTTCGACCGTAATAAAAAATTGTCCGCCCTACGTAAAAGATAGAATCCTGAATCTGTACAACAACATCCTATACCAAGGTATTTATCCACAAAGCTGGAGACCAGCTATCATCATTCCAATTTCCAAACCCAATAAGCCCAGTCTCGAAGTTAATAGCTACCGTCCAATATCCCTCCTGCCTTGCATAGGGAAACTTATGGAAGAAATAATAGCTCAGAGGCTAATGTGGTTAATTTCTAACAACAATGATCAACGCTAACCAAGTCGCTTTTCGAAAAAAACAAAGCACAACGGATGTCCTAATTCATCTCAACCATTATGTGTCAAACGCTCTTTCAAATAAAAACCACGTAACAATATTGACAACTGATTTTGAAAGAGCTTTCGACCGCATAGGCGCGCATGTGGTGTTGCATCAGCTTGCTACCTGGAAAGTTGGTCCGAAAATTTTTAATTTTGTTAAAGCTTTTTTGACCGGCCGTTGGTTACAAGTTATAGTTGACTCAGAAACTTCCGGCACGTTCCCGCTCATCAATGGGATACCGCAAGGGTCTCCTCTCTCAGTTGCTCTTTTCATTATTGCCTTTGACCAACTAAGCAAAATTTTAGCCAAATTCAAAAATATTCAACATTCAATTTATGCTGATGATGCTATTATCTTTTCTGAACAAAATGATAATAATATCGTTAAAGATACATTTTCGAAAATTTTAGATAACGTTAAAATTTGGGGAATGACCTCGGGAGCTAATCTTTCTATAGAAAAATGCAAAATATTGCACATTTGTAAAAAACATAGATGTAGTAATTTTACTTTAAGGTATAACAATGTAAACATAGAATTTGTCAACTATTTGAGAATATTAGGAATTATATTCGATGTAAGTTATACATTTAAGCAACATTGTTTAGTATTAAGAAAAAGCCTAGCTGCCCGCTTCAATTTTATAAAGTATTTAACATCCAAAAACTTTTTAATTCATGGTACGACTTTACTTAATATTACCAAATCGCTTGTACTTTCCAAAATCGATTACGCTCTTCCAATATACGGATGGTGCGCCGTTAGTCATCTGAAACAACTGTATGCAGCCATTCGCAGGAGTATAAGCGCTTTCCCCACCACAGCTACTACAAATATCTTAGCAGAAACAGGCTTTCCATTAATTCTCAATCGAGTTACAACTAACACATACAATCTCATTCCTAAACTTTTAAATTCGAACAACCCACTACTACTAGAGGCCACAAGAAAGGTGCTCAAACAAAAGAAAGAGCCACGAAATAAATCAACAATCTACCGTTGCCTTGAATTTGCCAAGAGTCTACAGATCTACATCCGTCCACATAGAGTCCAAGGTAACAACCAACCACCGTGGCCCCTAAAAGAGCCCTCATTCATTTTAAATTTACATAACCTACCTAAACAATCAACTAATCCAACGGTTTATCGACAAAGTTTTAATGAACTTGAGGACTTCCTAAACCAATGGACTTTCATTTACACTGATGGATCGAAAACAGATAACAGCACAACTTTCGCCGTGGGTTCAACATAATGGCCAATTAGTTACTGCCAGGTCTATTGGACTTCATTGTTCCGTTTTTACTGCAGAAGCCATAGCCTTAAAGATTGCTTCCCAACATGCTGCAAAAACGAAAGGAAAGTTTATTATTTGCACCGACAGCTACAGTGCAATCTAAGCTATTAAAAATATTGGCCATTGCAGTGCTCTAATTGGGGACATTAGAAAGATTTGCATCAAACATCCAAATAAAATCAGACTAATGTGGGTCCCGACTCATGTGGGCATACCTGGAAATGAATTTGCTGATGATGCTGCAAATGAAGCCATCCGTTCACCTTGCTTTTCGTTTCACACCTCCGATGATAAAGACCTTTTGAGGCTCATCCACAATCATCTAACGTCAATTAGATCCGCTGAGTGGTCTAACTATAGCCACCGTTATAAAAATTTTAACTTCAACTGCCATAAAGTCATCTACCCAGCCATCGCATCTCGCCAGCAAACAAAAATCTTCTCCCGTCTCCGATTGGGGCACACAAAGCTTACCCACCAACATTTGCTGTGTGGGGATCCTGCTCCTACTTTTACTCTTCCAGCATCCATTGAACATATCTTCAACGATTGCAGCCAACTCCGCGTTATCAGAAAAAATGTATTCGGTGGCTCTAATCCTATTGAGTCTCTCAAAATATTATGAAAGTCGAGAAAATATTATGAAAGTTGAGAAATACCTCTGTTTCTGAGTTCGCTATTTCGCTCTGATTCCATTTTTGGGTTTTGATTTCGTTGATATATATTCTATCCAAGTTTGGTTTTGTTTGTTTAAATATATTTTATTCAAGTTTGGTTTTGTTTGTTTAAATATATTTTATTCAAGTTTGGTTTTGTTTGTTTAAATATATTTTATTCAAGTTTGGTTTTGTTTGTTTAAATATATTTTAGTTTCACCCTTCTTAGTTGGCTGTTCAAAATCAACTGCGGTCGGCACGCAGTATTGCCGACCAGCTTTCCTCCGCTGCCTGCGTCAGCACTCTCACCAAAATAAAGATGGCTGCGGCCTGCCACACAAATTTGGCGGGACCCAATGAGGGGAATTCTCTCCGCACTGAGCCCCGCTCAGAGTTGCATGGTGACTGTGCGCAGGCAGCAGCCGTTGTCAGGAGGGCTCCGGCGCGAACATGCCGCCCCCTTGCAGTATTGCAAGAGAGATGACGACCTATTCCCGCCGGCTCCCATCCTGATGCACCCCTCAATGCAAGAGGTGATGATGCCGCCGGTGGCATCGGGAGCACCCCGGCTGTTCGCAGCTGTGGGTGAAGTGTTTCACCCCCAGGCACACGAAACACAGCTTTCGGTTTCCGACCGCATCTCTCCTGCGCCGCGATGACAAGTCCAGGAACGCCCGGCACACTGCGATGGTGTGCCCCCAACGCTTGCACATCTTGCACGGGCGTTGTGGAGTCACTGCCGGGTGCACGACTGCCGCTGCTGGTCGGGCTGTCGCGGCCACCAGTGGGGCGCGAGATGTCGCAGCCACCACTAGGGCGCGAGATGGTGCAGCCTCCACTGCGGCCATCGGATGTGGCGTCCGTGGTGTACCGCTCCCTGGCGTGGACCCCTGATTGGGTAGGCGGCGGGCGCTCGTCGGCCCCGTTAGTAGCGAGCGCGCGGCAGGTGGTGCAGACCGGGCTCGGGGCCGCGATGGCATAACTGCCGCTTTAGGGGTGGAGTCGGTCAACACATCGTGGGCGCGAGACGGCGCCACTGCCCCCGAAGTGTGGTAGGTTGCAGACCCCTGGTATGTTGCCGACCCCTGTAGCATCACGGGGGCTGGGAACAC
Source organism: Clusia tigrina (assembly GCA_920105625.2). Classification (NCBI taxonomy): domain Eukaryota; kingdom Metazoa; phylum Arthropoda; class Insecta; order Diptera; family Clusiidae; genus Clusia; species Clusia tigrina. Next base: position 153,432,017 of record OV050031.1, on the reverse strand, counting down.
CAACTGTACCCGCGGAGCGCAGGTCAGGCACGGCCCGATGTAGCGTCTTCCACGCCAGTCAGCTCGGCACGATGGGAAGTTCTGTGGAAAATCAAATTTTATAATTAGGCATGTGCTTACGAGAAGGCTAGTAATAACGGTTAGGACGCTACTGGTAGGAAAAATAACGTCTTCAAGACTACGTAGAGTACTACAATTCTATCCCGTGGCATAGCCAGGCGAGATCTATTGCTACCGTTTTACGAGGAAGGCTAAGGATTCCATGAAAGAACCGAGATATACATACAAACAGGAAAGGCTACAAAGAATGGGACTAGCTACGGAAACGACCAAAAGACCGTATGCCGGGATTACTCAGCCTGCACTCCCGCTCGAGGGAGTAAAACCATCTTGGTGACGGGCCTCGTAACGGTTCCGCGTGCTGTCCGCACTTTCGCGACTCGCACTCTGCCGTCTGAGTCCGGGTGAACCTCAGTGATCCTTCCCAATCGCCATTCGTTTGGTGGAACGTGGTCATCCTGCAGTACCACCAGATCTCCGTTAGCTGCGTTATCTTGGATAGTCTTCCACTTTGTCCTGCGCTGGTACTCCAGAAGATACTCATGTTTCCAACGTGCTGAGAACTGCTGGGAGAGAAATTGAAGCCTACGCCATCGATTAAGAATAGAAAGAAAAGGGGTGGTCTCCTCCGAGACGGCTGGTGCAAGAAGTGGTCCCCCGACTAGAAAGTGCCCTGGTGTAAGTGGTTGGAGGTCGTCGGGATCGTCACTGAGTGCGCTAATCGGTCGAGAATTCAGGCATGCCTCGACGCGGGCTAATACCGTTGCTAACTCCTCATACGTATACCGGAGCTGCCCACCCACTCGTTTGAAATGGTGTTTGAAGCTCTTTACTGCGGCTTCCCACAGTCCTCCCATATGGGGAGCGTTTGGAGGAATAAAATGCCATTTCAATTGGTGAAACCAATGCTGCGTGGTCGCCTGGTCCTTAGCTTCTCGAATCACACGTGCGAACTCCATGCGCACTACCTTTTCTGCTCCCACAAAATTCTTTCCATTGTCGGAATAAATGTTAGCTGGGCACCCCCGTCGCCCAATGAATCTAGACAGGGCGGCTAAAAAAGCCTGGGTGGTTAAATCCGTGGTAGCTTCTAAATGGGCGGCCTTGGTGGCGAAACACACAAAGATGCACACGTAGCCTTTTGTCATTTTATACCCCCGCCCTTGAAACGTTTTAATTTCAAAGGGACCCGCAAAATCCACCCCCGTGGTGGCAAAAGGACGAGACAGGGTGGTGCGTTCAGGGGGCAAAGGCGCCATGATCTGGCTCAATCTACGTTTCTTTTCTACCAGGCAAGTTTTACACCGTAAAATGGTACCCTTGACTAAAACTTTTGCGCGTGGAACCCAATATTGAGTTCGAAGGAGCCGAAGCATAAGCTGATTTCCCCCATGCAACGAGATTTGATGGATGAACTCAACGAGCAGTCGTGTAAACTGTCCATGGTACGGCAAAATTTGTGGGTGCCGTTCGGAGAACGGGATCTGAGTGGAATGCGCTAGGCGTCCATTCACTCGAATCGACCCATCAGAATGAAGGAAGGGGTTCAAGGTGAGCAGAGAACTCGAGCTGGAAATGGGTTGCCCGTTCTGCAGGCATCCATACTCCTCGGGGTAGTACATCTGCTGCGTTATGGTCGTTACGAGCAGTGTAGCGGCAAGAATCTCTGCAGTCGTGATAGGCGATCCCGGGGGTGGGGCGTGGTCACGTCGCTTTCGTATAGCGTATCTAAAAAAGCGCTGGATATAGCACACAACCCGCAGTGCTCGCGGCAATGATGAGAAACGCAGCATCAAGTCATCGTGCTGTTTGACCTGGATTGTATGCGTAGCAACGTTGCGTTGTTCCTCCAGGGCGTCCGGGTTAGCCATTTTCGAAGGCTGAGGCCAGGAATTTGGGTCGTGGGTAAGCCATCCCGGACCGTTCCACCATAAATGACTATGAAGAAGCGCTGCTGGAGTTACCCCCCGACTGGCAAGATCAGCCGGATTGTCTGCAGACCTGACATGTCTCCAACACTCTACACCTACTTTACTTGAAATGGTGGTAACCCGATTAGCTACGAAGGTTTTCCATGTATGCGGGGACTTCTGGAGCCAAGCCAAAACTATGGTCGAATCCGTCCAACAAAACAAGTTGCCGGAGGTGACTCCCACCCTTGTCTGAAGTGCCGCCACCAACTCGGATAACAATACCGCGCCACAGAGTTCTAAGCGAGGTAAGGACAACGTCTTAAGAGGTGCTACCCGTGACTTAGCCACTAATAAGTGAGTCGTGACCGCATCGCCACACTGGCATCGCACATACAGCGCGGCGGCGTATGCCGCTTGCGAAGCATCGCAAAACGCATGGAACTGGATATCTACATCCGGTGCAGACCCCACCCAACGCGGAATTCGAATCTGCGAGATGTCGTCATATGCCCCTAAAAATTCTCTCCAACGACTGGATGAAGCGAGGGTCAACGATTTGTCCCAGTCAGTTTTGTCCCCCCAAATCTGTTGCATCAAGATCTTGGCCACGATCACAACAGGTGCCAGCCATCCGGCTGGATCAAACAGTTGAGCTATAATCGATAGCACCTTGCGTTTGGTGGCTCATGGGTCGAAGCAAATGGGCTGGAGATGAAAGTAGAAATGATCAGTCTTTGCATTCCACCGAATTCCTAGTGTCTTAGTTAAACTCGCTTCATCCAGCTTCAAAAAATCCTCTCGGAGCAAGTGGTCAGGAGGCAAAGAGGAGAGAATGGCTTCCGTATTAGCTGTCCACTTTCGCATGGAAAAGCCGGCAGAGTCGAGTGCACGGATCAACTCATCTCGAGTCTGTATTGCTGCGTTTACATCATGTGTGCCGACCAAGGCGTCGTCCACGTACATACATTCACGCAGTACCCGGGCTGCTAAGGGTAAGTCCTCCTCGACATCCGTCGCGAGCTGTTCCAATGTCCTAATCGCTAAGTAAGGTGCGCAGTTGACTCCGAAGGTAACCGTTTGTAACTCGTAATCGGAGACGGGCGCTGCAGGAGAGGCCCTAAAAACAATTCGCTGGTACGGGGTGTGCTTTGGAGCTACTCTAATCTGCCGATACATCTTTTGCAGATCCCCATTAAAGACGAACTGAAACATTCGCCATCGCACGACAAGTTGTGTCAAGTCAGCCTGCAAGGTGGGACCCGTATATAAGACATCATTCAAACTGAGGGTGCTGGTGGTTGCTTGAGACGCATTGAACACCACTCGCAGCTTGGTGGATGTACTCTCGGGTTTCATTACCGCATGATGCGGCAAATAATAATGAGCAAGAGCGCCTGAAGGTGGAGGCGGGACCTTGACCATATGATCAAGAGTCAAGTACTCCTGTACCACGGAGTCGTATTGGTCTTTCTGCTCAGGGTTACGAAGTAACCTACCTTCATTGCGCTCGAATTGCTTTAACGGAATGTGCCGAGAAGCCCCAAGCGACTCCTCAGGCAGGTGCCTTGATTTGAACGGTAGTTCTACTACATACCGCCCAGAAGACTCTCTGTAAGTGGTCCGGGAATACAAATCCAGGCAAGCCTGATCACCGGGCGACAAACGTCTCTCCCTAGGTGGTTCCTCCACCTCCCAGAATCTCTGCAAGAGCTCTTCGACCGGGTGGCCAGTTTCAACTTGTACTCTGGCACAGAATGTCTGTGTCGAGTTCTCAGGCATGGGTCCTGTGAGGATCCACCCAAATACAGTTTCCTGTGCAATTAATGACCCAATAACGTCACGCTTCAACCCATCAAGCATCACCATCGGGTATAAATCACCCCCTATCAGAATGTCAACTTGTGAAGAGTTTGAAAGGCTTGGATCAGCCAGTCGTAAGCCGGCCAATTGGGCATATTGTTGCGTTGATACCCCTAGTCGGGGTAATTCGCTGGTCAAGGTGGGCAGTACTAATGCTGACACCGGGAGCCGCACAGTACTGTCAAGAGGTGACCCTAACATTAAATCGCACGCTTTTGTCACGTTAGCTGCCACCACATTGCTCACCCCGGACACTTGAGCATGCACGGTACGCGTAGGGAGTCGCAGGCGTCGTTGGAGCTGATCTGAGATGAAAGACCCTTCCGACCCAGGGTCGATCAATGCACGGGCCATGTAGTTGACTCCCTGATAACATACGTGAATAATGGCGGTACCTAAAAGCACACGTTTGGGTAGCCGACCTCGAGCTCGATATGGACCGGATCGTCCCTGGACTATAGCGGGTACCACCTGTGCAGCGTGGGCGAAGGAAGGTGTAGCAGGTTGAGCCAACGTGGTGGCCGCATTGCGTCCGTTGGATGATCGTCTGTCTCGAGGCGGCGTCGTGCGTGGTGGGGCTCTTATGCTCCGGTTCGGGAGCGGCTCACGGTGCAGCAGAGTATGATGCCGCTCTTGACACGTAAAACATCGGTATTTACACGTGCAATTTGACACACGATGATCCCCCTTCAAACAATTCACGCACAAGTGGAAGCGATTTACCCATCCCCATCGCTCTGATACATCAGCGTTGATGAAAGTAGAGCAGTGGGAGACCCGGTGGCCTGGTAGTGTACATATCTTACACCCTTCCGGATTGACCCTCGCCTGATGAGCCTGCACGTGGCTATTATGGAGTGGTGTTGAGCGGTTCCCCCCAGACTCCCGCGCGTGATCCGTCTGGCAGACATCAGAGACCGCCTCCAAAGTTTGGAACCGTTGCGAGAGAAATGCCTCCACCGCCACCCAAGTCGGTATATCCGCATGATCTGCAAGGGACTGCTCCCAAAGAGAAAGGGTCCTCTCCGGCAACCGAATGGAACTCCAGTATATAAAAATTGGATCCCAACTGCCTACATCCACCGACAGCTCCCTCAACGCCATAATGCAGTTGCTAACTTCCCGCTGCAGCCTCTTTAGCTCCGACCCACTTTCTTTGCCTATGGTACGCATTGTGAATAGGGACTTCAGCTGACAATTAATGAGCTTGCGCCGATTTTCGTATCGCGCAGTAAGCCCCGCCCACGCCTGATCAAAACCGCTATTGGTCAGTTGGCATTGGTCCACGATTTCTCGCGCCTCCCCCCTAGTCTTTGCTCTCAGGTGATACAACCGCTCGATGTTAGATAACCGAGCGTTCCGCAGGAACAGCGCCGTGAACATATCACGGAAGGTGATTCACTTGGAGTACTCCCCCCCGAAAATCTCAATATCACAAGGAGGCACCGGAATAGTATGGGATTGAGAAGACAGCTCAGCCGACGCCTCGGAAGGCACCGTTGGAGAGACGGTCAGGGATTGCATTAGTCCACTGATCCGAGCATGACCCTGTTTATACATGGCAAAACTTGCTGCGAATCGTTGCCGTATAGACTCCTTAATGGCTACGCATTTCTCGTCTAAGTTCGCTTCAATGACCGCTGCAGCCTTCGCCTCCTTCAACGCCTGCCATAAGTCTGCCAATTCAGTCAGATCAAGGCGAAGATATTCAAGATTTTGAGGGGCGGAAGAGTTCCGCTCGAACTCAATAACAAACGCGGTCAGGTTATCAGCCGCGTCTATCAGCGGAGTCAGCATAGTTGCAGACCGCTTGACCTGAGAACGCAGCTCAATGATGGCAAAACGCAAGCAAAACACGGGAAAACACTACACCTTCACGTCGACACACCCAGTTACCCAGCTATATGTGTACCTAGTTGACCTGCTGACGTGACCGATATAACCCCCGCCTTATTTTCACTGAAGAGACCACACAACGTAAAAGACAATCCCCAGTAGGAATGAACTACGCGAAGCCTAGGCAATGACGACAGCACTGAGCAACTACAATTGAAAAACAAAGAAATTGAAGTATAACCCCAACTTGAGATACCCAACGCAGCGCTATGAGCTGCTGTATGTGACCCGGACCTTGCGTCGCTCGTGGGTTCACTGATACAGGGTTATAAAATGACAAAAAGACAGTACAAGTTGGCAGCGCTGCGAGCTGCGAAAACTATGACGTACGGAGATCAACGAGTGCACGTATTTTTCAGCGTCGTAATATGGGGATGTTCAAGCACCGCTGGCACACGGTTTGCTGTAAAAAGGCGTCGGCAGCGCTGTGAGCTGCGGACTGCGAACCTAATTACACCGCACTCGTGTCGAAAGTGTCGATCCTCCACCACGTTAACAGTTGTTGACCCGTTAGTACGGAAAAACTACCGGCAACGGTATAAGTTACCGGTTCATCAGCAACGGTACACAACGTACCGTAACCAGGCTCTGGGCAGCGCAGTGAGCTGTAAACCCCCACGCCACTGTAGAAGCGACAAACAATATGCTCCCACCGCTTACTTGCAACACGGTACGACTTCGACGCGGCGATATACGCACGCAATACCGATAGCCCGAACAGCTGACCCACAAGAGTTGTAAGTGTGACACTCGCAACACTCAAAACTAGGGCACCGAATGCTCAACGGAACAGCGGATAGCGGCAATGGCAATAGCATGCACAGCGGCTGTGGAAAAATCTGCGAACAAGCAGCGGTACACAGCTTATGGTAACCGGCGTCGGCAGCGCTTTGAGCTGCAGACTGCGAACCGAGTTACGCAGCGGCCGTGCTGAGAATTTATTTAAAAATGTAAATTCCAGTACCTGCTGCTGTGCAAGAATCCACACACACGCACACACTCACACAAGTGACGATACGGAAATGTACCGTTTGCCGCGACGACCGTACTCAACCGAATTACGCGATAAGAAAAGCGAATCAAAAAAAAAAATATGTGTTCAATATTGCAATTACAGAAATGGTTTAATAATATATTACATAAAAATAAATATTAAACACTTACCGGACGCAGCTGTGATCCGGCTCGAAGGACCATGTTTCTGAGTTCGCTATTTCGCTCTGATTCCATTTTTGGGTTTTGATTTCGTTGATATATATTCTATCCAAGTTTGGTTTTGTTTGTTTAAATATATTTTATTCAAGTTTGGTTTTGTTTGTTTAAATATATTTTATTCAAGTTTGGTTTTGTTTGTTTAAATATATTTTATTCAAGTTTGGTTTTGTTTGTTTAAATATATTTTAGTTTCACCCTTCTTAGTTGGCTGTTCAAAATCAACTGCGGTCGGCACGCAGTATTGCCGACCAGCTTTCCTCCGCTGCCTGCGTCAGCACTCTCACCAAAATAAAGATGGCTGCGGCCTGCCACACAAATTTGGCGGGACCCAATGAGGGGAATTCTCTCCGCACTGAGCCCCGCTCAGAGTTGCATGGTGACTGTGCGCAGGCAGCAGCAGTTGTCAGGAGGGCTCCGGCGCGAACAACCTCCAAGAATGTAACATAATTAATCTTATATAACCATTTATATTAATCTGTAAATTATTAAATATTTTCATATTATTATATACTCTAAATTTATAATTATTCGAGCCGAAAGCCCTGGCAGCTAGCGCTCCTTATTTTTCTTCTTAATCATAATAATTTATTATTGTGATTACTGTAATAAATAAATAAATAAGTATTTATCTCCTGTACGAGTTATTTTGGCTCACTGAGCCAGCCACAAAATAAAACACTTAAGTCCCGATTTCAATTGTGATGAATTTAAACTAGAACTTTATTTATTTAAATGTAGTAAATACTTAATATTTATTTAAGTTAACTAATTAATGCTGAGACACGTCACTATCTTAATAAAAACGATTTAAGCAGCACGGCAGTTATCGCTTAATTTACAAACTTCTTGAAAAACCTTTTTCTTCTTTTCTTGATGCTGTCGTTAAAACGATAAAGAGCCAAAAAACCTAATTGTTATTTACATATGCAGGTATGTACATATGTAAATCTTTTCGCATCAGTAAAATGGTTCGATGCGTTAGAACAACAACAACAACAATACTAAGTTAGCGGACCATACTAAGCCGAACAAGAACAGCGACACAAAGCGCAACTAATGAAATTAACATTTACTCTGTGTTGTTATTGTTGCGATGCCCTTTATAATAATTGAAACATTGGGGCGGCTCAATTTTTATACGATATACCTTGTAACATAAAATTTATATGAAATAAGAACGATTAATTAAAATCGAGCAATTACAAAGAAATTAATAACAATAAAAAATAAAATCTCCTACATCTCCCTACCAGTAAACAGTCTTGCAAAATAACTACAATAATACATAGGAGGTTTGATCAAAATATAACCGTTATTTTCAATTTTTTCAAAAAGTATTTTTTTATTCATCAACAACTATCTTGTCCCCTTCAAAGTAATTCCCCTCAGATATAATACACTTACGCCAGCGTTTTTTCCAATCCTCGAAACACTTCTGAAACGTTTTTTTTTGGTATCACCAACAGCTCCTGTTTCAATTTTTCTTTTATCTCCTCAAACGTAGCAAAACGCTTTCCTTTCATCGGTGTCTTCAGTTTTGGAAAGAGGAAAAAGTCAGCGGGGGCCAAGTCCGGTGAATACGGTGGTTGAGGCATGACAATGGTTTTTTTTTTGGCCAAAAAATTACGCACAAGCATCGATGATGGCTGGTGCGATATCATGGTGCAAAATCCATGATTGGTTTTTCCACAATTCTGGGCGTTTCTGACGAATTGCTTCTCGCAAACGGCGCATAACTTCAAGGTAGTATTCCATGTTGACCATACGACCTTGTGGCAAGAATTCATGATGCACCACGCCATTGCAATCAAAGAAAACTGTCAGCAAAACCTTTACGTTCGACCGAACTTGACGTGCTTTTTTCGGTCTTGGCTCATCTGGACGTTTCCATTGGGATGATTGGGCTTTGGTTTCAATGTCATAGCCATACACCCACGATTCGTCACCAGTTATGATCTTTTTGAGGAAATCTGGATCATCGTTGACGATGTTCAACAGCTCCTGAGCGATGTCCATGCGACGTTGTTTTTGCTCAAAATTTAGCAATTTTTGAACAATCTTCGTTGCCGCACGTTTCATGCCTAAAACATCCGTAAAAATTGCTTGGCATGAGCCGAACGATATGCCAACATCATTAGCAACCTCTCTGATAGTGATTCGACGATTATACAAAATTATTTGCTTCACTGCGTCAATGTTTTCATCGGTTGTTGGCGTGCTCGGGCGACCAGGACGAGCATCGTCATTGACATCTTCTCGGCCTTCCTTAAACCGGTTATACCACAATTGAACTTGTGTTCTGCTCATAGTAGACTCGCCAAAGGCCACAGTCAACATTTCAAATGTCCTTGCGCATTTAATTTCATTTTTTACACAAAACTGAATACAGTTTCTTTGATCCATTTTTTCGAATAGTACAAAATCGAAGAGCACACCAAAACACGACTAACCTTTTTATCAGTCAAAAACAAACGGACAATCCAAAATGGTTGGTATTGCCAACATATATAACAGACATGTGTACCAACATAACAGAAAAAAAATGCGAACATCGAACATACGAAATTTGAAAATAACGGTTATTTTTTATCACATCTCGTACATGGTAATAATGTTGCCACAAAAATATAATAATAATATATTTAAAAAAATGTAATTGAAATGCATGGAAAAAGCACTAGCAAGAGAAGCATCAGGAGATTGACCAAAGAGCAGAGAGTTATGTTAATAATTTAAAAATCTGTATAGCGTGATAATGGGTAATTATTTGACAAATATTCAATTATTGTATATTCTAACTCACCATATTTTATTACATTTCTTGTGGTTGCTATTGAGTTGCTGCCATCTTCCCATAGCTCCCAGATGTAACTTAGGAAAGTCTTCCAGTGTGTTTAAAAAAGCCATTTCCAGAAAGTTGACGCAAAGAAAACTAGAAATGCGGCATCATGAATACGCTGAATTAACACATTCCTCATTTATGGACACAAGTTAGTATACATGTTTGAGTACACATTATTATATTATGTACATACATTGATAGAAATTTTATAAAATAAAAAAAATAAAAAAATTTGAGGAGATTTTTCAATTTTACTATTTCATAACTAGTGTAAACCAAACTAGTTAAATAACCACGTAAAAATTAATTACTTTGTAACCAGTCAGCTGTCAGAGCCGCAGGTAACTCAAGGGGACTAACACGTACAAGGGTACATGCCGTAATTGAGTTTCTCATGGAAGCCTGATCTATCACCTCCACGTGGTGACGGCTGGAAACAGAGGTGCGTTGGGGGACTGGTGACGTGCTATATCTAATGGCACACATCAGTCTCTTAATGCATAACTGGCTAAGATAGACAGACTCCTAATCCAAGGTGGAACAGCATATGCCGAGGGATGCGTGGCTAATGGGGTGATAAGTCTCGAATATGCGAACTCCGGATACCTGGTGACCTCCGGTTTTATTAAATGCCTTCCCATGGTACAAGGGCTATGCCATGGGTGACCTATATTCCCTAATACTCGTGGGATTTCATATGGATCTAACAAAAAAAAAAGAATTAATAATAAACGATGAATCTGCTGATGGGCAATCATCGTCGGTCATTGCGACCGAGCCAGCTGTAGGGCTGGAGAACCTAACTTCGGTTGCGTGCAGAGTTGTTGGACATGCACCTAACCAAATTACAACAACATCTACGTTGGTAGGTGTTGTTGACTAACTATGCCCCGCATCAACATCTACGGTGTTGATTGCAGGTGCAAAGAATGAAACCTTTCGCGTTTCAATGCCACCACCACAGAATCCTGAATCGGGTCATGAGTCAATGGACTCTTCTGACACTGATACACTGTGTGGTGACAACAACAGTGTGACCTCAGAGAAATCTGGGTGCACGGTTATTGGTTCAGACCTAAGCAATCTGAACTTAAAAGGGGACTTCATAAAAATGACGTCGGCAGAGAAGAGGACCTTCAAGCAAGCGATGACAAGTGGTCACTCTAGAGAAAAGGTTCTAGAGATTGCTAAAAGGAGGTCCACGGCGAAAAGGGCTCGCTCAGTAGAGTCACCAACAGAAACGCCATCTGTCAAAAAGACCAAAACGTCAACTTATGTAGGTAAGCCAACGTTCAGTCAGGTGGCCAGTGTTATTCGGCTGGGAATTGTTCCGACCGATTTAGTAAGGACACCATTCTCAAGAGAACAGTTGGTTCTTATCCAGGAGACCGTTATTGACGTGATGATAGAGGTCAGCGACAATAACGAAAAGCCAGTATTTGCGGGCCTAGCACACAGAAACGGATGGTTACTGTTCATATGCTCAAACGAGAATACGGCAACTTGGATGAGAAAACACATCGGCCTGATAAAAGGGAAATGTTGTTTGGAGATGACACTCGTTGAGGAAGCAAATTTTCCAAAAACATATGTGGTCAGAGGCTACTTCCCACAAAGCACCGATCTCACCAACGAAAAACTTCTTGCGACCATTGGGGAGCAGAATGAAATGGCAGCCAAGAATTGGAAGGTGATCCAGAGGTCAACCGAAGGTGCGTCACTTCACCTGGTTATCGCGGTGGACGATGAATCACTGTCTAAACTGTCACAGTGCAAGGGGAAGATAGCCTATCGCTATGGACACGTGCGTCTCATTTTAAAGAGCAACAGAGGCGCAGAGAAAGCCAGCGATAGCTCAAAAGAACAAACAACGCCAACACTCGGGAGCAGTGCTGAAGGGCATGCTGGGGACACAAGGTCCAACGAAGTGGAGGCCGACAAACCATCGACTAGCAAAGCCGCGCTAGAATGACAAAAACAAATCGCACGCGCAGCAACAACAACAAGAAAACGCGATCCCCCAGTATGGCATGCGCTGAAAGCGCCTCAGCAGGGAAAAACCAGAATCCAAGCATACTGGGGGCCATAGGGACCACAAAAATAAGGGTCCTAGGGGCGCGAGGCTTCAGAAACACGCTACGGAAATACAAGAGCCATAGATTATTAGAATCGAGATCCGATTCGCTGCCTACACATATAAGTTCTGTTGGTGAACTCGAGGAGGCGGTGTATCGACTAAACGATATAATAATCTCAGCATATCATGAAATCACTGTGGTCAAAACTCACAATGTGTCTCGCAAGGTCCCATGGTGGAATGACAAGCTTGCAGATATGCGTAAAAAGATAAGAAAACTGTTCAATCGTTGTAACCGCACGAAGGTGTGGGTTGACTAAAGGGTCGCTCTGACAAATTACAACAAAGAACTAAGAAGATCCAAGCGTGAGTCTTGGAGAAAATTTTGCGAAAGCATAGTCGAAACGCCAGAGAGCGCTAGACTCCATAAAACTTTACGCAAAGAACACTCGAACGGTGTTGCAACTTTAAGAAGACCAGATGGGTCTTATACAATGAAGAGGGGGGACACTTTATAATACCTGCGTCAAGTGCACTTCCCGGGGTCAACTAGAGTGTCAATGACACTGGATCAGCCGTCATGCGACCAATGGGCCGTATTAGACAAAAGATCCTGGAGTTTGTCTGGAGTAATATTTACCCCAGACAAGGTTAAATGGGCTGTTGGGTCCTTTAAACCATTCAAGACACCAGGTGAGGATAACATTTTTCCAGCCCTCTTGATAAGAGGACTGGATATAATGCTTGAATCACTTGTTGATATTTTTAGGAACAGTTTCAGCAGGGAGTACATACCATCCATATGGCGTAAAGTCAATGTGGTATTTATTCCAAAATTGGGCAAGAGGTCCAGCGAACTGCCTAAATCTTACAGACCTATCAGTCTCACGTCGTTTCTTCTAAAAACTATGGAAAGAATGGTGGATCTACATATTCGAGAAACGCTAGACAGAACAACACCTCTGCACCAATCTCAGTTTGCATATAATAGGGGAAAATCCACGGAGGGAGCGCTTCATTACCTTGCTACAAAGATAGAGAAAGCTCAATATTCCAAGGAAATTGCTTTATGTGCATTCTTAGATGTCGAGGGCGCCTTTGATAATACCGGGTACGACTCTATAGGGGGCCTATGCTCTGCAAAAATATCGAAAAACCGACTGTTGGGTGGGTTAAAACGATGTTAAAAAGCAGAGAAATTAGCTCATCTCTTGGAGACGACGCCGTATCAGTCAAGGCAATGAAAGGCTGTCCCCAAGGCGGTGTGTTGTCACCCCTTCTATGGTCTTTAGTTATTGACGATCTCTTAGTCAAACTACAAGGGTTAGGCTTTGAGGCAATTGGATATGCTGACGATCTTGCTGTCATTATTAGTGGCAAATTTGAAAGAACAGTATCCGACATTATGAATCAGGCTCTAGCCTTCATCTCAGAATGGTGCCGCGCAGAGGGGTTATGCATGAATTCTAGCAAAATCTTTCTCGTTCCTTTTACAAACAGATTAAAATTGAACCTTGGTACAATAGCTGTTGAGGGAATCAATATATAATATTCCGATGAGGTCAAATATCTAGGTGTAGTTCTGGATAAGCGACTGAATTGGAACTTTCACCTACACTCGGTGATAAACAAAGCCACAAGAGCAATGTGGGCATGTCGAAGTCTCTTTGGTAGAAGATGGGGTCTTGACTCAAAAATGATACACTGGATGTATGTAATGATGGTTAGACCAATCATTACCTATGCATCCCTTGTGTGGTGGCCCAAGACAACAAAAGAATCTGGTAAGAAAATACTTACAAGATTTTAAAGGCAGGCTTGCGTGGCAATCACCATTGCCATGCGAAACTGCCCAACCGCTGCTATTGAGGCCATAATAGGACTATCCCCACTTCACGCATTCGTGAAAAAATGTGCTGCTAGAAGCGCATTAAAGATGAAGATCTTGTCTAGACAAGAACCTCATGACTATGGTCATTTCAATATTTTAAATAACATAACAGATCAAAACATAATCTGCTCAATAACGGACTATATGATTCCAAAACGACATTTTGATCGCAATTTTGAGATTATTATCTCAGACCGTGATGAATGGGACATAGGAGGACCTTGGGTCGACCCTAGAAGTCTAGAATGGTTCACTGACGGTTCAAAAACAAGCACCGGAGTCGGTGCAAGGGTCTATGGACCAAATACCAAAATCTCAGGACCAATGGGCAGGTGGCCTAGCGTCTTCCAGGCTGAAATTCAAGCAATCTCAATCTGTGCGAGGACAAATCTGAAAACGGGTATCAAGGGCGTACACATAGCTATCTATTCAAATAGTCAAGCCGCATTACAGGCATTAGCTTCATATTCTTTAGAATCGAAACTGGTGGAAGAATGCTTCAACAACCTACAATCTCTAGGGGCAACAAATAAGGTTGCAATTTGCTGGGTCCCGGGTCACTCGGGGATTGAAGGCAACGAAATTGCTGACGAGCTGGCTAGGGCCGGTTCCGCAGCAAGCCTCATAGGTCCGGAGCCATACTGTGGTATCAACTGGGCGGAGGCTAAATCTAGGGTAGATAGCTGGGAACATAGTCTCAGACTGTCACACTGGGAAGGGGTAGAGGGGCTTCGCCAAGCCAAAAGACTGGTAAGGCCATTCACCTACAATAAAGAATTGCGCAATATGTGCAAAGCAGACATAGGAAAAATAGTAGGTTTTCTATCAGGTCATTATTACCTGAAATATCACCTGACTAGAATCCACATTCTTGATGATACGGAGTCCCGGCTCTGTCTAGAAGAAGATGAAACCACGGAACACATACTGTGCGACTGCATTGCGTTGGCAAGAACCAGAATGAATATATTCCACCGCGACCAGTTGGCTCTGGAGGAATTAAAGAATGCTCCGGTTATGGACATTCTCAAATTAATCCATAAAGCGGAAAAGAGAATGGAAGAACATGACTTTCAGCTACTTCCTTTCTCTAGAGAAGGAGCATCTAGGTAGAAAAGAACCTGATAAATTATTGTGACGATTTGACATCACCGACGAAATGCTATGGCATTACGGAAGAAACGCCGGTACTAAACCTATAGGGCATAGTAGATCGGACAATTGTGATCACATGGATCATAGATGACAAATGTAGTATGACACAAAAGATCTTTTAGGTCGCAGTGTCGGCCATTGGGCAAACTACTAAAGCAAAATTATTATTATTATTATTAACCAGTCAAAATGAAACTAGTCAGGGACCACTCACATAAGAACTAGTATTGAACTATTATATATCATACTAGTATTATATCTAGTTAAAACCTCATGCATAGTAGGACAATTGTCTTCTTGTAGGACACCGCCATGTAAAAAATACCAGTTGGCTTGATGTAAATAGGGGTTGGGGCTTAACCAGTACTGGTATGCTTTTAACTAGTAGTTTTACTGGTATGTTAATTAGTTGGTTTCACCAGAGACAATTTACAGAAAGACCTTTCATTGCACTCTTGAGGGAAAATCTACATACTGAAAAAAGTCATCGGCAATTTCACGAAGCAGCCGTGAATATGTATCAATCGTCAGCCACACACATGGCTATTGTTGTTGTTTGCACATTCGTATAAATAATATTAGCGAATGATTTGAAATCAAATTTTTATTTTCTGATTTGTGTGGCTGGGAAAAAATACACAAGATTGAATTTTCTATAAGACAATGCATTTTTATACGGAAAGGAAGGGTGAAAACAAGGCATTGATTTTGCGTATAAAAAAGTTTTGCCATGTCATGAGAACACTTGAAAATATAAAATAAATATGTATGTATGCATAGAAAATATTTTACTTTTGAATATTTTATACGTTTATGAAGTAGCACTCTAATATTTGTTCCAGCTATATACGTATGTATGTATGAAGTACATTTTTATTATTCGTTACTTGATATATTAATAAAGTGCAATTAATTCATTGTTTAAAGAAAATTATTATTTTAAAATATTATAGTTGCATAAGCAAAATTTGTAAGTGGCGCGTTTTTTAGCATGTGACTTTGGAAATTTCCTATAATCGCCATCAATAAATTTGGTTCAATGAATCCAGTTAATAATTTAATAAACCAACATCAATAACAGGTTTGCCATCAAAAAACACTTCCAAGAACAAAATACCCGTTTCAAAAGGAAACATGCAATTGAATGGTTAAAAGATTTGAAATATTTGAACCTTAAAATATAGTATATAGGTGGACCGGAGAATCAGAGGGGAATAGTGTACCCATATGGAATTGGCTAGGTTGGGTAATTTTTCATTTGTAGTTATACTTTATAGCATAACTATATTATACTATAAGGGAGAATCAATTGACCGAATTTTAAAATTAAATTAAAATAAAAACAACAGGAAATTTCATAAAATTTAAATATGGAAGATGCGATGAAGAAGCAAACTAGCTGAAGCCATAACTGCAGTGTCACTCATTGAAATACTTTGACCTGTACAGTAACAATAAACTTCTGGAGTCCTACCAATAATTGCAAAGAATTGGGAAAGTAAGTGCACTAAGTAACACAATGACACATCCCTATATTGTAAACAAATTAAGTTCCTACTCTGTAGAAGCAATAACCAGCAGCTCCATTAATATTAAAATGTGCACAAGGAAATTACTTCTCAGTGAACATTATATACTCAACCCAAATTCAAGCTGGCAGATGGCTTAAGACTTATGGCATGGACCACAATATGACTAGATCCCAAATGTTCTATTGCACAGTTTTTGATGCCTGATCTTGATCAAATCGTCTTGAAGCATCCATCGGCAGTGCTTTCTAAGTAACACCAGTATTATAAATTTCAGGAGCTCCAGTCTATGTGTCCCGCATATTCCAATCGAAATGAACATTTAAGATTCATTTTACCTTTCAAGATTCATTTTAACAGTAATGATTCAATTTTATCATTCATGATTAATATTTTCATTCAGGATTCATTTGACCATTCATTATTCATTTTTTTTCATTCATGAATTATTTATGATTCCATTTACATTCATATTTCATGTCACCGTTCATGATTCGTGTTATCAATCATGATTTATATTATCATTCAAGATTCGTTTTAACAGTCGTGATTCATTTTACCATTCATGATTCATGTTATCATTCATGATTTTTTATCATTCATGATAAATTTTTTTGATTCATGATACTTTTTATCATTCGTGATTCTTGTTATCATTAATGATTAATTTTTATCCTTCATGATGATATTTTTATTATTCACGATTAATTTTACCATTAATGATTCATTTTTATCATCCATGATTCATTTTACCATTCATGATTCATTCTATCATTCATGATTCCAATATGGGTATTTTTTTATTAGTTTCTGTTACACAAGAGACAACTATTTGTTGTTTTAAATGTCTTGTGTGATAGATGGAAGGAAATATGTTTCCAAATACTTTAAAATGTATTTGGAAGATCTGGAAAAATATATTAGAAGGATTTTTAAGGAGATTTGTTGTGCAGTTTTTTTCCTTAATGAATCTTTCTGTATCCAATTGCAGAGAAAACCTCTTCCCCAAAATCAAGTTGCAGTTTGCGCAGCTAAACTTTTTAAGTCTGGCCTGCAAACTGTAACCCGTAAAGTAACGCGAAGTAGTAGCTTCTGCATTTTATTCATCCCCACCGCCATTTTCGGTGCTATTGTGAATAACTGTCATTTCGTCGTGAATATTCGAATTTTTAAAATTGTCCGGAAGTATGCTTAACTTATAAATAATTTGTTACACGATACAGTATTAGCATCCGATGCCGGGGAGAAGCTCCAGTCCAGATTAGTATCATGATCATCGTTGCAGTTAGTATTCAATAAGAATGACTGTGTGCCGATTTTCATAGGTAATAATGTAGCCGTCAGATATTTTATTTCTCGTACTGAGAGACTAACATTGTTTCCAAGTAACGGGAAATAAATTTGCCAGACAGTCCTGATTCATCTTACCAAATATAACATACTTAACTGACTCTTCGCTAAACAAATCATTGCAGAGTGCTCGCTTACTGCATAGGGTGTAGTGTTACCCGTCGATGCAATGTATTGTAATATGGGACTGCACTTTCAAACTCTGGATAAACTCAATAAAGATATTAAGTTTATCTAGTATCCCATTAGTTCTAGACACTAGCCATTTATTGGGGTTACTCGACGAAATGTAGTTCTATCGTAAATGTATGCAGTTCCATGTATTAATAAATTATTTATTTATTTATTTATTAACTGCTTATATCCTATGTAAAATAAAAAATAAACTTGATTTTTTTAAGCTATAGCTGCTAGGCCTTAAGCTTACTTAAAACCATTAATAATTACTAATATACGAGTACATATAAAAAATTAAATAAAATAAATATTTTTATATTTAATTTGTTTTTCTAGCGAGTTCAAGGTCCAAAAAATAAAAATTTGTTTTTTTTTTATTTTATAAAGGGTCTACAGTTAATGACAATTATATAAAAAAAAAGTTTCAAATAAATAATAAATATATTGACACTTACAATTTTCTGATCTGTCAACTTAAATGTAAATTACAGATTTAATATAATATTATCTGCCTAAAATTAAATGGTGGTCTTAATTTTTCTTTGTTCAGCTGTTTGTATTTGTTGTTGTTATTTTGTATGTAGGTATGTATACTACTCTATGCTACAAGCGGCCCTCTGTTAATATAAATCTAATGCCTCGTCTTCAATTGCTATGACTGAAATTAGTATTCTTTCCAATTCCAACAAATAAATAAAAATAACATACCCACATTCATAAACATACACATATGCATGCCGTAAACCTGCAAGCTAGCATAGTTCAAATTGCGTGGCTGGCTATGCCATAATTATTTAACTCAACGCCCGAAGTTGCTCGGCAATGCAAGGGCAAAACCTGTACACACATTCTTGTTTTTTCGTTTTGCTACGAGTTCTATACGAGCATATGTGTTTACTACTACCCAGCCGGCCAAAAATTCGCTATTTACGAGTATCGTATTTTACGAAGAATTTTCGATAGTAAACTATCGTTATTTATACGTTTTTTACGAAGGTTTCTCGAACATTGTCAATTCGCTCCTCATCTCAGCTGATAACTAACGTTAGCATTTTCGTTATTAACTTTCCTTCCATTTTGCTTCTTATAATTTTGAGTCAAAGTCTGCTTGCGAATGTTTGTGAATTTTTAAAAAAGTATTTTTTTTATAAAAGCGAGGTAACTAATATATATAATAGTGTGTGAGTGAAATATAGTGTTTCAGTGAAATGAAGAGAAACAGAAAATATATAACAATATATACGAGTATATATCCATTCGTAGTAAATTTTCAAATATAATCAAGCCAATTAAATTCCATTACTTTTAAATTTTTTACATTATATTACTTGAATTAAAAAATCTATACATTATATACTACTGAAATTATATGTATACCTGTAAAACCAAGTGAATTATTCTTTTTAAACGTGTTAAAAAAAACCAATATTTTTAAATTAATGTACAGAATTTTAACAGGATATTAAAAGTTCGTACAAGTCTCGTTCTCGATATCACTTACGATACTTTACGACTATCGCAAACGAGACTTTTGCGTGGTAAATTAAGAAAGCAAGACGAATCGTAAACGAGACGAATCGTAAACGTTTACTATCGTTTTCGATAACGTTAACAAGCTTTGGGCCGGCTGGATATGTGCGAATGTGTCTATGCTTGCTTACAGGTTGACGGCATGCATATGTGTGTGTATATGAATGAGGGTATTATTATTATTATTATTATATCTTACAACATAATTAATTATGAGTGCAAGGTGTTGGGGGAATGAGTACTAGCTGCAGAGGCTTTCCACTCGAAGAGGAAAGGAATTTTTTTTGGAGACCATGCCCGTGGCAGGATTTGAACCTGCGACCCTCGGGGTGTGAGTCTAGCCACTCGGGGTGTGAGTCTACCACTAGACCACAGAGGGCGGCTGAATGAGGGTATGTTATGCTTTTCCTTCTGAATTCGAAATGAAAATATGTTCACAGCGGACCGGTTGTAGTGTGTACTGGTGTGTACATGCATTTTGAGTGGCTGTAAGAAAAGAAACAATCAGCCAAGTCGACTTTGTTAACCCCTGCCCAAAATTCAGATATACATATATTAATACAAATGTTCTTATGCGACAGTATATAACATGAAATGTATTCAGGAACCGTAGATTGTATTTGAATGTACTTAATTTATTTCATTTTTAATTGTACTATTAGTAATTATTAATAATAATTATTATTATCTGTGAAAATCATCACACAGTCATTCTTATTGAATACTAACTTTAACGATGATCATGATACTAATCTGGACTGGAGCTTCTCCCCGACACCGTGTGACCAAATTAATGATAAATTATGCATACTTCCGGACAATTTATACAATTCTGATATTAACGACGAAATTACATTTATTGAGAATAGCGGTGGGAAAGAACCAAATGCCAAAGCTGCTGCTGCAGGTTACAGTTTGCAGGCTAGACTTAAAAAGTTTAACTGCGCAAACTGAAACCTGACTTTGGCGAAGGGGGGCTTTTTGCACTAGGATACCGAAAGATTGGCCTAAGTCTGAAGCCATCTGCCAGCTATATTATGTTCACTGAGAATTAAATTCTTTGTGCACATTTTAAAATTAACGGAGCTGTTGGCTATTGCTTGTACAGCGTAGGAAAAACGTTTATTCTTTATGAAAATAGAATGAAGAGTTAGTAATTGTATATTGAAGTATTATTGGTATTTAGTTTTTGGTCTCTTTATTTCTTATCATAAATTAGAGAAGCACTTTCGTTCTAATTAGTGTAGTATTGTATGTTATACTTCCCTCAAGTTATTTAGTACACTTACTTTCCTAACTCTTTGCAATTTTTTGTAGAACTCCACACGTTTATTATTATTATTATCCACACGTTATGTTACAGGTAAATGTATTTCAATGAGTGGCGCTATAAATTGTGTTGGATATATATGCCATTTAGAATTTTGTCAATACTTTCATTATTGCAGTACTGTTGCGTACACAGCAGTTATGGCTTCAGCTAGTTTGCATCTGCATCACATCTTCTATTGTATTTAAATTTTATAAAATTTCCTGTTATTTTTATTTTTTATATATAATATAAACTATAAAATTCGGTCAATTGATTCTCCCTTATAGTATAATATATAAAGTATAACAGCTGAAAGCCTATGTTGCGAGAGCTGTCTAATTTATATATTTTGTGTACTAATTTATTATTATACAAATGCTTTTAAATAAATATATATATTATAAATATAAAGTATAACTCCAAACGAAAAATTATCGAACCTAATTAGAATTACTTTTAAGAAAATTTTGCTGCAATTTAGGTAGCCACTTCCATATGGGTACACTATTACCCTCTGATTCTCCGGTCCACCTACATATATACAATATTTTTTTAGGTTCATGTATACTTTGAGGATGGTAAGTATAGATTTTGCAATACTTTGTATCAAATATTTCAAATCTTTTTACCATTCAATTGCATTGTACTTAGAGGTCTTTTTGATTGGAAAACGGTTATTCATGTTATTTTATTAAATTATTTCCTGGATTCATTGAACCAAATTCATTGATGGCGATTATGGGAGATTTCCAAAGTCACATGCAATTGATTGTATACAATTGGACACACATGTGGATTAGGCCTATTGGGTAGACCACATAAAAAAACGCGCCACTTACTCTACATCAATGGTGGCGTAGAAAAGAGCCTCTACAAGTTTTGGTTATGCAACTATAATATTGAAACGTGATTGCATGTCAGTGAAACGGGATTGCATACTTTTAGGATCCCATCTGGAGTTTGAGAATGAGTGCACCACCCTGTGTGTTATTTAGTCAAGACACAATCTATTCGAATAAAAGCTTCTTTCGTTGTAGAGATTGTGGTGTAAAGAAATATCTCGAAAGTAAGAACTTCCTGTATAAAGTTCTAGAACCATCGAGAAAATTCTACACTATTGTAGAATTTTCTTCCGCAACCATTCGAAACTATAAAAGCACAAGACTGTGCAAAGTGAAAAGACATTCGAACAGAGATAGTGACAGTGTGTACATCGAGAATTATAAGCAGTAGTATTTGTAATTGTGCAAAGTGATGAAATTCATTGTGAAATAAAGTAAAAATTGTAAAGAAGTAAACTTTAAGCCTAATATTAAATGTGAAAAATAGCAATAGTTAAATAAAGTTAGTTATTTTAATTTAACCAGCGATTGTTTGATTACTACATGATCCAGTGGTACGAATCCGAGTACAGAGAGTTAGAGTAAATTGTCAGGAGGGCAATTTCGTAAGAGAATAAATTGTCAAGAGGGCAATTTCGTAACAATATTTTCAAATAATAATTTACTTTAACTGCATTAACAATGCATTAACTGCACTTTATTAATAACAAAAACCATAATAAAAATATATTATATAGCTGGAGCAAATATTGCACTGCTATTTCAGAAATGTATAAAAAATTCAAAAGTAAAATATTTTCTATGCATACATACATATTTATTTTATATTATCCAGCGTTCTAATATGCATACATTATGCTTCCTCATGACATGGCAAAACTTTTTTATACGCAAAATCACCAATGCCTTGTTTTAAGCCCTGCTTTCCATATAAAAAGCTTTGTCATATAGAAAATTCATTCTTGTGCATTTTACCCCAAGCCACACAAATCAGAAATAAAAAATTTGAATTCAATTCATTCGCCTCTGCAGTGAGCACACACACACTAATATTTTTCATAGGAATCTGCACACAACAACAATAACCATGTGTGTGTGGATGACGATTGATACATATCGACGGCTGCTTCGTGAAATTGCCGATGAATTTTCCAATGTGGTTGCCATTCATTTCAATATGTTTATTTTTCGCTCAAGAGAGCAATGAAAGGTCTTTCAGTAAATTGTCTTTGGTATATTGTCTTTGGTTTCACTGCTGGGTAATTACACTCAGCCACTTTCACTCATTCGTTTTGATTTGCTACTCCCACACTTCCAAAGTTTCGTGCTAGCAGGGAAAAAGCTTCCTGTTTTCTATGCGAGGAGTACAAATTAAGCAATCAAAATTAAGTGTTTTATTCAACTGATTTATTACAAAGGCATACTAATAACTTACAAGCAAGAATAGAGCAAAACGAATGAGTAAAACTGGCTGAGTGTAATAATAAGTAGCATTGAGAGCGTGAGTCTGTATGTGTATATACAAAAACAATATACAGAAAGACCTTTCATTGCTCTCTTGAGTGAGAATCAACATATTGAAGTGTATGGGAACCACATTGGAATCCTGATCGGCAATTTCACGAAGCAGTGATTTGAAATCAATTTTTTAATTTCTGTTCTGTGTGGCAAGAATGAATTTTCTGTTTGGCAAAGGTTTCTTTTTCGGAAAGTGGGGCTTAAAACAAAGCATTTGTGGTTTGCGTATAAGAAAGATTTGCCATGTCATGACGAAGCATAATGCGAGCATATTGGAACACTTGACAATATAAAATAAATATGCATGCATAGGATCTTTTATAAAGATCGAAGCGTAAGTGGTAAAGCGTTGGTCTATCAATTTTATGATGTCGAGTTCAAGTCCTCTGAGAAATGTGTTTAGTTTTATATTTTTTAAATTGTTCATCCTTTTTTTCAAAGCAAATGAATAATTATTTTTATAAAAAATATTAAGAATAGTTTCTACTTTAGCATAAATTATCCAGTATTAAATAATTATACTAAACCACATTGAATTGCTGCTGCTATAGCAGATCATTACAGCAAAGAAATTTATATCTTCTAAAAATAGTTTCTTAACTCCCATACATAAATTCATGTGGGCATGAAATTGTGTTTGGATTTGTACGATTTCAATAACTTTGTTTATGTTAGTTTTTTTTATGCTTTTGTGCAAATCCTTTGAATAAGCTCATAAATTTAACAAAATCTAATCCAATCAAACATTTCGTTCGTCAATGAATATGTGCAATTTTAGGAAGTTTTTGTTTTTCGTATATTGGATTTTATTCTTATGGTAGGAAAAGGAAGAATTTTGCAGATGTATTAAAATTTTTGATATTTACAAAATAAAAATTAACTTCAATTAATATAATTATATTAGTATCATTATAATAAATAAAAAAAACTTTCAGTTGCATAGAAGAACTTAGACATCAAATAATTAAAACTGAAAAGAAGTCCCAAATGTTATTCACGAATGTAGGTCAAAAGTGATAAATTCATTAAAAGTATTTCTTATATAAGTGGATACACATCCAAAGACAAGTTCACACGCACAAAGAAGCACGAAGTAGTAAGAAGTTTTTGCACATTTTTATTAGTTTCCATGACTCAAGTCTCCACGTCAAGGCGAGTGATGTATTGAGTGGCCGGTTGTAGTATTTCGAATGGCGTTTGGCCAAAAACATGCCAGTAAGTCGACTTGGGTAACGCCTGCACACCTCATGTAGACATTTTTAGAGGTAAATGTCAAATGGAATGGGAAAAAGACGACGCACCTTATATTAAAATATGTTTTACTAAACATTATTTATCATAATATAAATTTAAAATTTCTTGGATTTTTAAATACTTGAAAAAATTTTTTATAGATTTTTGATTATAATAATTTTCGATTATGAAGTGGTTTATTATGCGTTGGAACATATGAATTTATTACTAGATATTGAAGTTCATAAAGTTTACTTCAAACATGAACATATCATATACTATGTAAATTCGGAAAATCAATGTTCATGCATAAATACATATGTATATACATACATATTCATGTACGTACGAGTGGTATAGTTTTTAATAAAACATGGTTGTAGGATTTCAAGCGCTTCTGACAAAGTAAGACAAACTTTTATACAAGTTGACTTTACACTTAATTTAAAAATATTTTAGATAAATATACTAATGAAATAAGCAACACACGAACATATGAATATTAAAATATTATCATTAATTTGATCAAAATTGGTCTTTTGTGCATAGACTTTCGGATTGGCTCAAAAAATGTTTGATCACATGCTGCTAAAGCGAAAATATGAAATATAAGATCGAAAAGTAAATTGTGCTGATATTTGTCCATACTGAAAATATTGACATATCCAAAATTTCATGACAAATTGAATTTTGCTTCATTTTATATTTAAAGAAGCCACACCGCACATCATAAAACCAAAACTCCAATTGAGACATGAATGCGCTTTATTTTAATTTCATACTTCTTATGGCACAATTCGCTACCTGCAAATTGATCGAAACACAAATATGTACATATGTATGTACGTATGGAATGATTTGTCAATATTGAAAATTCGCACATGTAGTAAACACACATGCATGTATAGATCGCAAAAACCAGAATGTGTATCTACATGTTTTGCCGAGCACACTTCGGGTGTTGGCTCCATAGGCAGCCACGCAATTTTAACTCATTTCGCTGAGTGAAGAGAACGATGTAATGTCTTTATAGTATATTGTCTTTGGTATACATACTTATATGCTTGTTGAAATCCACAGCCTGAGTGCCCAATGTGGGGCACGAGTACAGGTTACATCAAATTGAGCACGTAAGCCAACAACTTGCAGTTTTATTGTTGCAGTTTTATGCCGTTTGATAGCAGGCCAATTCGTGCCGGCATTCGCCTATATGCATGGATTTCGTCACTCATGTGTGTATGTATATACTAAATACAGTTAGTTTTTGTTTGGATTTTGCTACATAACAGTGCTTTCCGTACGCATATATGAGTACATGCCGCCATAAACTTGCTAATTGTTGCTTTGTTTTCTAATTGCACTGAGCTGCTGTTACCACCGCTGATTTTCATCCGCTGTTCCTGTTATCAGACTTTCACGCTGCCAACACTAGTCATCGTGGCTTACTCTGCTGCTGCTCTGCCGTTGCTGCTTTCGCTGTTCTCGGACATTGTAGCGGTGTTGCTTCGTTTTGTTCCATCATTTCGCTTTACTATCGTCTGCATCAACATTTGACCTTCGCACAGTGCGGTAGATTGCAAATCTAACTGGATAAAATTAATAAATCGCGTTGGGTTCACTTCTCACTTATGAATTATATAAAAAATGAGTTCAAATATATAAATGATTAGAAAAAATGAACTTTTTTTTTTAAAAGAAAATTTTTTTAATAAAATGAGCAAAAAATAAACAGTTCTTACTCTAAAAAAAAAATACATTTTTAATATGTATAAAAAATTGGTTTCTTAAATACATCCTCTGAGATTATTTGTAGTTATATATACTAGTATTTAGGTTGAATATAACTAAGATTCATGATTAATAAAATTATTAAGTGAGTTTTTACGTAAGGAGTCGGAGATAATCATTTTTAATATTAAAATAATTTTAATATTTTTAATAAATATTTGATAATAATTGTTTTCTTTACTTGTTTTTGCTTTATTACATTAATAATACAGATAATAACATATAAATACACATAGAGATATTAATTTATTCACTTTCATTTGCATCGTTAAAAGATTCGTCTTTTTGAGCCAAACAAAGCCTTTCTATAGTATGATTCACTAATGACTGAAGTGAACTTTTTGCATGCATCTCAGTGATTTCTGTTTCAGCTGGATAACATTTTTTCTTAGCTTTTTGAACATTAGTACAGGAGGGAAGAAGATTTTTGCATTTTGCGTTCACTTTTAGCCGAATAACATCGTATTGATGTTTCGACAAATTCGCATCAACCATTAAAGATAAGGCTTCATCGGGAGAAAGGCTCCCTAAAGGCACAGGTTCAGAGCTAAATCGCTGACAAATTTTTTTCATTTCAGTACCTTTACTGGATGAAGCTTCCGACAGGTCTTTCACAAGTCTGGCTGAATCTCGCTTTCCCATTTTACGAAACACGATCTCACTAGCTTTAATAATTTCTCGATGGTCAGTTGAATCTAAAAGACTTTGTATCTTTCTTTTTTTCGATTTTTCACTACAGTCATCAAAGTTTTGCGGTTTTCTTCCAGCTTTTTCACAGCTTTTCGGTTGTACATTTGCAGGCAATACATACGGTTCATCAAGCCAAACTGAATTTGATCTTAAGAAACGGTCACGATGTCTTCCACTTTTTATCCATTTTTCGGCTAGCTTAAAACAAATACTATTTATATTTGCCTTAAGATTTGTTTTCACGTCTTCTGGTATGTCTTGAATACCATATCTAACCATTATTAATGTCAATAAGACGTCTTTGCGATGTATTTTGGGAGTTTTTACCCATTCTTCAAAAATTTCCTTTCGCGAAAGAGTGGAGGTCATACTGGAAAAGGGAATAAAAATGTATGGTGGTCGTAAAAATTCGCAATATGTTTTTGATTTACATTAAAGTGATCACTTGAAAGATTAACCCAAATATAGTTTTACACCGGAATTATGCGAAATAAGCAGCTTCAACTCTACTTGAAAAAGGAAATATTTTATTTTTGCCCTTTCTGAACTTCTCTCAAAAAAAATTTTTTTAAATTCTTACAATAGAAATAATTAAATGAAAATTATAATATATTTCCTTAGAAAAGGGCGTAATAACAATAAAAAAAATTATGACAATAAAATCACCGTAGCCTTTTTAATCATAAACCAAAGTCACACAAAAAATACGCTTCTCTTTGAAATCTGAATGCACGTGTTGACAACAACTGAGTAAAGCTTACTTTTTCCTAATCAGAGCTAAAAACAAAAAAAAAAACAAAACATGAATTACAGTTACCTATTGTATTGAGAAGCTCATTAAACGATCAGAAGGAATGTTGCCAGACTTTTTTTTTTATTTTGTCCACCTAGATTTGTCATTTACCACAGTGTGCGTCGGTAGTTCAAACACAATTAGTCTCGAGGAGTGCAAACGCAATATAAAGCGGAACACTTCGCGTATCAAGTCAATCGTTGAGACTATAAGGCAGTCTGATGATAAAGTATCAAATGCTGAACTACAATGTCGCCTAGGGATATTGGAATTCTATTTCAAACAAACTTTGTCCGTGCAAGCTAACATCGAAGAATTAGACCCCACAGATAACGGCCGGGCAAACCTGGAAGACAGCTACGTCGTAACTTCATTACGTCGTTCACTCAAATCATCGCTCGTGAAATTAGGCAGTCGAACATTGAAAATTTTAATTCTATTCTATCTTGCTTAAAGTGTTTCGCGCTAGAAACTGTTACGGCGTGCCAAGTAATCAGTGAAAACTATCCGAAGGCTTAGGAAACGGTTTGATAATCCCACCTTGATATTTTTGGATGGTATCGCCTCTCTGTTCATGCTACAGTCACCCGAAAATCAAACGCTCCACAGTTGCGTAGCATGGTCGACCAAGCATCGGCCATCTTTAGTTCGTTGGAGTCACTGGGAACAAGTTTGGACCCCGCCTCAAGAAATGCTTATCTACAATATAATGGGTAAATGTGATCAATAAACTAGGAACAAGTGGAACGGATCACTAGACTACAAATCACTTCCAACCTGATCTCAATGCACGCAAGTCTTGGAACGCCATTGTTAGTTTTTACATTCATCCGAGACAACATTGCTTTCAATCATCAAGAGGCATCATCTGTGCATCAACGGTGTAAGCCATGGTCATATGTTCATCGAAGAATCGCTGTCACACCTGAAATCAAGCGCATCACACAACTATATAATCAACTCCATTCATCACAAGCTGCATCGGACTCACACATGGGAGCATCAGAAGGCGGGCAAGTCATTCTAGCAACGGCTATGGTGTTAGTAAAAGACGTTACGGGTGCATACTAAATGGGCAGAGCCTTACTTGACTCATGCTCCCAACTAAATTTTATCACTGACGACTTCGCACAAAAACTTCGCCTTCTTCATGAAAAACATCATGTTGAAATTCGTAGCATTGGTGAATCATTAACCAAACTTAAGGCCCGTACGTCTACGACCATCAGATCTCGTACGTCATTATTTAAACTATTACTTCAATTTGAAATCACTTCGCACATTGCATACCAGCCAGATACGGAAATCGACACGTCTAATTGGAATATGCCAGCCAATACCAATACCAAATTAGCAGATGAAATGTTCCACAAACTTCAGCGCATCGACCTGTTCCTAGGTACATAAGCTTTCTTTGATGGTCTTGCTATTTGTCAAATTCGACTAGGTTGTAATCTACTTACGCTTCAGAAGACCTTGTTCGGGTGGGTCGTTTCTTGTAGGTTCCAGAATCATCGTGACGTCGCGACAGAATCTTGCCTGTTATCAACCGAAAGCTCCATCGACGAAATGCTTTTGGAAACTTGAAACCGTTGACATACCAACAAAAGCGATTCACACTGTCCATCGAACGTGTGAAGAACATTTTCTGAGAACTACACATCAAGATAGCATTGGACGTATAGTTGTGATTTTCCGATCTAAGGTCGATCCTATTTGTCTCAGATTCTTGATATCGCTCGGCACAGATTCCTCGCGCTTGAGAGACACCTGTTACATTCGCCTGAAATTTGTTCGCAGTAAATATAGTTCAAGGAGGAGTAAGAGAGCCTTGGTCGCATGTCGATAGTTGCACAGCCACACTACTACATACCACATCACTATGTTTAAGCCTAGCAGCGTTTCAACGAATTTTCGAGTAGTTTTTGATGTCTCCTGCCGCACATCAACGTAAAAATCATTAAACGATCTACTGTTAGTAGGGAGGAAACAAAATCTAACAACAGCTATATATGTTGCTACTCCGATTTAATTTGTACCGATACGCTATTACCGCAGATGTTACCAAAATGTACAGGCAAGTACTTGCAGATACCCATTATTGAAAGTTTCAATTCATCCTTTGGCAAGCGTCTCCAGAATTAGATCTCCGCACGTACCAGCCCGATATCTTGCAATACACAGTTTAATTATCTGGCAGACCACTATATGACAGAGTTTCCGATCGGCTCTCCGGCTATGAATTCATTGTTTAATGTCGACGATGCTGTGCGGTGGGGACGATATAGGCGTGTTACATAGACTAAAGCATGAAATCGTTGAAGTACTTCGTCGTGGTCAGTTTCCATTGTCGAAATGGGACTCTAACCATCCGGATTTTATGGTAAGTCAATTGTCAAAAGAGCTTAACATCACCGACGACTTTGTGACCAGTCCATTAGGGATGACCCAAACTGGTCACAAAGCGTATAATATTGTCTATTGCTTCCTCGCTATTGGACCCATTCGACTTGCTATCACCGATGGTGATTATAGCCAAGATCATTTTGCAATAGTTATGGTTGTTGAAGCTCGATTGGGATGAGTCCGTAAAACAATACAGCCTGGATAAACTGCTTTTCACAGAACTTGCTTTGATCACTTACCGTGCTTCGCTATTGTTTACAACCAAACGTTCGCATCATACAAATACATGAGTTTACTGATGCATCATTTCGCGCTTCTGGTTGTTCTGTATATGTACTACAGAAAACTTCAGTAGAAATGTTGCAGTTCAATTGCTCACATCAAAGTCGAGAGTCGCTCCAGTAAAAAATCAGTCGGTCCCCAAACTCGTACTTTGCGATGCGCATCTACTTGCTCGTATGAATGCAAAAATAAAGTATATAGTCACCAACAAACATATAAGCAGTTACTATTGGACCGATTCGCAACTAGTGTTAACATGGCTTCAACAGCATTCAGGCCCACTATCAATCTTTGTGAGCCATAGAGTATCCGACATAAAAGAGTTGATACCAGATGGGCACTGGAGGCATGTGCCAACGCGTGAGAATCCTGCTGACCTGGTATCTCGAGGCTGCTCTGTTACCGAGCTAAAATATTCTAACTGGCTTTCTGGCCCAGATTTTTAACTGGAAACCATGATAAAATGGCCAAACAACAATGTCCAAGCCAATCTCGCGATGGACGACTCTAATAATCAAGGAGACAAACTGCATCATCAATACCATCGACGGCATCATCTTATACCTTTATTGTTTACGCCACGTTACCTGGTTACTCCGATCCTATAACTTATGCAGAAAGACACGAACAATTACTACAGTATCACTCAAGAGTTGCGATGCGCTTCAAATTGCATCATATGGCATCTTCAACAGCAGCACTTCTCTGTCGATTTTAAGTTCCCCAAGAAGAAATCAACAATTGAAAGCAACGTGAAATTCGTACCTCCATTTATCACCTTGGTTTGAGCTCATTAAGGTTGGTGGCCGCCTGGATTACACCGATTTACCAAACTGTCAAAATCATCCAATTCCTTTGCCCAGCAATTCACAATTTGTATATAAATATGTTCTATATTTACATCCACGGAATTATCATGCTGGCCCATCTTGCATATTGGATCGTCAACGGCAGCCATTTGGCTCCTCGTGTCGTTCATTCGTGTGTGCATTGTGTTCGTTATAAGCACACACTGCTTTGCGACTCCGAGGAAACGCTCCTAACAAATCATACTTGGCTGTATTTGTTTGTCTAGTCACTAAGGTGGTTCACATTGAGGTGGGTTCGGATCTCTCAACAACACTTTTCTTGATATTTTTTATGACAACGCTACGAGTTTTGTAGGAGCATCCAACCAACTACAAGAACTCAAGCAATTCCTGTTTAAAAACGAGACGCAAAGAGACATTAGTAAATTTTGCTAATCTGATTTTATTTATTTCCGCTGTGAAGCAGCAGTTAAGAGCGCAAAAATGCTACCGTACCGCACAATGGCAAACACCAGATTGACATTTGAAGAGCAGTGGTAATCGAGGCTATATATCGTATATGGCAACTAATCGAACTTGGATCGCTACGACATGATCACGGCTATAAAGCAACGATTTTGCGGCCCTGGCCCTCAGAACATTAAAACGAATTATGAACACGGATTAAGTGGCCAGCACCTGCATACAATCACGATAGTGAGTTGCCACCACAACGTTGGAAACTTGGCTGTGTTGAATCCACTGTGCTTCGACGAGACAGTCATGTTCGAAATGTCAATATGTAGACTGAAACTGGTCTTTGTAAATAGCATATAAGAATTATGATTTTAAGAATAAATCTGCTTGATGTTTTTAACTTAAAAGAGTAATGTAGTGTTTTTATGAACAAGAGTGATTGCAGGTTTGCAGCTACGCGCTCGCCCAATACAGGCAGCATAACGACGCTCCCCGAGGACACCAACAATCACGGAACCCAATAATCCCTAAAGGTTTAGCGTTCAAGTTGCTTAGCTCGTACAGGCTATTTCATAATACCTTTCTCACTCGGCACTTAACCAATTTCTTGCAGAATTTTGAGTTGACGTTTCTACTAAAGTCACTTATCACAAAGTTTCGCTTATGTACTCCCTGCCCTACGCAAAACTTAACTTCGTACAGGCTATTTCATAATACTTTTCTCACTCGGCACTTAACCAATTTCTTGCAGAATTTTGAGTTGACGTTTCTACTAAAGTCACTTATCACAAAGTTTCGCTTATGTACTCCCTGCCCTACGCAAAACTTAACTTCTCGAGCCTATTTATTATACTGCCAAGCGCCTTTCTCGTATGCTGCGTGCATATTGTCCTTCATGTCCTTCCGGATCGTAGCCATACGATCATCTCTCGTTATCCTTTTAAACTGACAATCTTCCACTGCATTCAGCTTCCTAGCCAGTTTATAGTCGGCCCCGCATGTCAACATGTACTGTACGAACAGAGCGAAATAAGGTGAGAGTCCCGTTACTTGGTTCACCGCACTTCGTATAGCATACTCTATTTCAGACAGATATCGATCCCATTCTCTATAGTAATTTTCCAGATATGCTGAAAATACATTCTGATTAATTCTGAATACAAACCAGTCTTCATATAGGTTATCCCAGCTCCCTATAATCGCTTCGAATTCTTTGCCAACAAACCGGTTTCCATTATCGGAGTGTATAACCTCTGGTACCCCGAATTTATGGAACACCTCGTGTACGAAAAATTCTATCACCTTCTGGGTTAT
Organism: Clusia tigrina; assembly: GCA_920105625.2. Classification (NCBI taxonomy): domain Eukaryota; kingdom Metazoa; phylum Arthropoda; class Insecta; order Diptera; family Clusiidae; genus Clusia; species Clusia tigrina. The sequence goes on along the minus strand of OV050031.1, from coordinate 153,399,079 downwards.
TGCCTCACCTGAACGCCTTCAAGAAAACAAATATGGTTAAATGATCCACAACTATTAGAATATATGCGTTTTCCCCTTTCGACCTCGGGTACTTCCCAAAAAAGTCGATATACAACTTTTGAAAGTGCATCTTTCTTTTACTCTCTCCCTTAATAAATTTCACTTTTCTCTTTGCATTTTCTCTTCCCTTATTTACTGCTTCCTGAACGGGTTCTCTGCCGCTGTTTTTCCATAACGTGGCGACTCCGTTCGTCCCACGTTCCTCTCCCCATTTCCCGCCGTACATTTGGGACATTTTGGTGTGACTGCCTCGGGGTGCCCTCACTTATAGCAGAAAAGCCTCCGATCTCTGACAAGACACTCCCTAACCCCATGCCCTTGCTGCTGACAGCTCCAACACTCTAGCGGACGGTACCTTCCTTCCTCCGTACCACTTGGCCTCGGTTTTCTCTCGGGCGCTTGTCTTTGTCGGCTCCCTGTTATTATCTTTGCCCTCGTAGCTTCTCCCGGCGGATTTGGGTCCGTTGTTTCCTCGAGTCCCCCTGGCCTAAATAGTGCTGTGACATTGTGTCTTGGATCGTCAACGACAGAGATTTTGCACGTCGCATTGTTCGTTCATTGCATTGCGACCGTTAAGCATGCACTGCTACACAGAGTCATGGAACCGCTACCGACTGCACGTCTCAAACCAGCTTTATTATTTGAATGCTACGGCATCGATTTTTGCTGGCCAATAAATTCTTATTTGCGAATCCGAAGAAAAGCTCCTATCAAATCATACTTGGCTGTATTTGTTTGTCTAGTCACTAAGGCGGTTCACATTGAGGTGGTTTCGGGCCTCTCAACAAAGTCTTTCGTGAACGCTCTAAAGCGGATGGATGGTAGGCGAAAGATGCCGTGCGATATTTTTTGTGATAACGCCAAGAATTTTGTAGGAGCATCCAACCAACTACAAGAACTCAAACAATTCCTGTTTAAAAACGAGACGCAAAAAGACATTAATAAATTTTGCTCATCTGATTTTATTAATTTCCATTTTATTCCACCCAGGGCACCCCATTTTGGCGGCCTCTAGGAAGCACCAATTAAGAGCGCAAATTCGCAAACACCAGATTGACATTTGAAGACCTGAGCACAGTCGTAGTGAAAATCGAGGCTATATTAAACTCGCGCCCGCTCTCTCCGTGATCGTCAGATCCGAATGATGTCGATGCACTCACTGCTGGCCATTTCCGGGTTGGTGACTCGCTGCGCCCCCTACCCGAGCGCTCACTTGAGCATTGCAATATGTCCAACATCCATCTTGGATCGCTGCGACATGATCACGGCTATAAAACAACAATTTCACGACAACATCACGCTTGCCTCAGACTACGTAAACGAATTACATGCAAGCACTCGGTATTAAGTGGATAACACCTGCACCAAATTTCACTGAGGGAACGTTACTTGTCATTCACGACGACAATTGATCACCACAACGTTGGAAACTTGGTCATGTTGAATCCACTGTGCTTGGACGAGACTGTTATGTTCGAGTTGTAATCATCCGCACTGCCAATGGGACCTGCTGGAGGCCGATACACAAACTGGCCATCCTACCAGCGTCCTGAAAGTGGATCCTTTCATCGGTTCCGGGATGTTGGATCTCCCTATTAGAATTATTAGCACTCAGGCTTTGGATTTAAGCATACATGAATACACATGCACACTCACCCACTTAATGCAACTTATTATTACACTCAGGCACTTTCAGGCATTCGTTTTATTCTATTCTTGCTTGTAAGTTATTAGTATGCCTTTGTAATAAATCAGTTGAATTCTATCTCTCGAATTAAAACACGTCGTTTTTACTCCCTGTTTCCTGTTACAACAGTGTGAAATTCAGTAGACCGTAATGAATTTGTGTGAGGTAGAGTTAAATGAGGTGGATTTAGGAAATATTGATACTGATTCCGATGGAATATAAACCAAGATTAAGGAATTTAAGTGAAATTCTGAGCGAATTCAAAGACAATTTCATCAAAGGAAATTCAAAAATTGTTTGCAATGTAAAACCTATGCATATTCGGTTGACAGACCGAAATAAGACAGTGTGTCGACGGCTCGATTGTTGCGCCCAGTTGAGCACGATATAGTTTGTGATAAAATTCAAGAATTGCTCACTGCAAATATTATTCGTTATTTGACAAATTCTTGCCTGCAATTGTGCACCAGATACTAAAATCGTATATGTACAATCGCAAGTATAGGGTGAAATACAAGGAATTTGTTACCCCTGACTTGAACATTAAAGCTGGTGTCCCACAGGGAAGTGTACTCGGGCCGATTCTATACCTAGTGCTTACTTCGGATTTACCCACAGACAGTCGCGTTATGACGTCGACGTTTGCTGACGATACTGCCATCCGGAGCTGCCATAAAAATAAAAAGAATTGCATCGAGAGACCTTGGTGAGTATTTAAAACTAATTGAGTCCTGGCTGGCTAATTGGCTCATTTGCGTAAACGAAAACAGAAGCTAACACGTCACATATACTCTTCGTAATTGCCCTAAGGTCACATTAAAAGGTACGCAAATGAAATTGAAAGCACAAAGTTACTAAATAAAAATCTGGACTGCGCCTAGAACACAAAGTTCTATTGTATAAGGCAATCATAAAGCCAATATGGACGTAAGGAGCCCAGCTGTGGGAAAATTCTAGCTCATCTAACATTAAATTAATCCAGCGCGCCCATAGTTCGAAGAATTTTCGGTAAAGATGATAGCACAGCGATCTTAATATACCACTGGTAAAAACTGAGCTAAAAAAAATTAAATGTAAATACAAATTCAAACTCCGACATCATCCCAATTACTTCGCAAGACAATTACTTCAAACTAAAATACACACACGGTTACGTAGGTTAGACTGAAATCATTTAATTGAATTGTTCTCATTAGATTAAACTGTTATACTTAAATATTTAAATACTTTACATTAGCTACTTATTAACTCCAATACACTGATTGCGGGTTAATATTGCTATTAGATTTAAGATTTGAATACATATTATTAATCTTATTATAAGAGAATCCAACTATTAAAAAATAATTTCTTTCAATTCTAATTTCACTTTATGAACATTAGATTTACCTAATCCACTGCTAAAAACTGTACGAAATTTGTATTTTAATTCCGACTCAACCTCACCCAAAAGACGACATGAAATCTAGGCCTAAAATAGGACGACTGCGCGTCTTGCTAACTATTATTTTTAATTTGTTTTGTTGATCGCGATATTTTATACTTGTAACAAACTCATCGATTGTGTCAATTACTTCACCATTGTATGCAAAGAAATGATCCTTACACTTGTATAATTTAGTTGAAAGAAAGAACATGCTGCGCCGGAATCCAGCACAAATTCAAGCTGAACATCATCAATTTCTGCATTAACGACAAATGGAGGGAGCGATGTTGACTTAGAAACACAGTTCAAATTAAAAATAAAAAATTCGTTAATAGTTTCGAAAGCTCCGTCCAATCCTGTCACAAACTTGTTGAGCACAAAAGAATCTGTGTGCTGAATTTGCAGTCCCTCGGTAACTTTTTTAAGCGAGCAAACCAGTCGGAAACTGGTTTCTCCTTTCGTCGGGGTGCGTCAAAAAATTTTTGGCGCACCCTAAATATGAGAAAGGGCGTGAAATAGTACTGCTCCAACAACGTGCAGAGCTCTGCATATGTTTTTTTTCTGGTAGGACTGAATCGCATAGATTGCGCAAAAGACCTTACGCTTCCATACCAATAGTTTTAACTTTTCTACTAAGATTGTTTGACAGGTGCCAGAGGTTCGGTCCAGCGCTCTTTTTTTTATTGCTTTTTGGTTTATTTCTTACTAAAACACTCCGTTTTTTTTTTGTTGAATATTTTCTCTACATATTTATTTTTATATTTTTTGGCTGTAATTCCAATTCGTTTAAAATTCTTCTGTTGTTTAAAATTTGTTTGTAATGACTTGCACTAAGAAGGACTGTGACGTCATAAGTTTGTCAGAGCGCTTTGTAATGTACTTGCTGTGTGACTATGCTGAGCACATTAAGTGAGCTGACTTGGTTGGTCGCGTACTAAACAGCATTCGCTGGTCTTGCCATAAATGTTGTAACTCTGATGTTGATCTCTTGAAGATGTTTAGAGTTTTTGGTAAGGCATTCCTTGATGTTGCCAGAGACTTGGCATCGGTGAAAGCAATGTTTCAGAATGTGAAACATTTTTTCAGAGCTTAAGTGCATGGAAGATAATATAGTTTTTCCTAAGCCAAAGCGTAATAAGCCTGTTTCCCGAGGCGCTAACACTTTGTCTTCAAATGTAATTGCATCAGCTGTCTGGCCTTTCTCTTAAGCCATATTTTAAGCCTACTGTTTCCGATACGGTAACAAAATCTTTTCAGGATCTATCTTCAGTTGGAAATCTGCCAGTTAATGTAGACCCTTCTCCGAATTTGTCTAACTGGGCTATTCCGGCTGATAACAAACTATTAGTATTTATCCCTTTAGCGTGATTCTAAGTCTGTTGTGAGGAAAACATATGCTAACATGATTTTATCCTCTGTTTCGACTACAAGTGTAGTTAATTCGGTTGGCGGTATGTCTGAAAAGGATGAAAGCGTAGTTTGGAAAAAATTAATTGTAGTTGTCCCGATGAAAGCTGTATATGTCTCGAGATCCTATGCCGATACAACGGAGGACGACATACGATTTCATATCGAATCTGGTCGTCCCCATCTTCTAAAGTCAATTTTAAATTTTCGAAGTTTAAGATGTAATTTGTTAGGTATCACTCATTTTTCAAAGTTATGGTACCCACAGACTTATTTAAAGCTGTTGTGACCCAAAATTCTGGACTCTAAATGCAGTGGTGCTTGAATATCAGTCACGATCACATCCTAAACTGGCAACCCTTAATGCAAAACTAGCTTCAAAAAATTAAACACCTTTACTGATCTGTTATTGTTATACCAAAACGTCTGGAGTTTACATACAAAGCTTACAAATATTTTGCTAGCCAGCTCTGCTTTCGAACATGATGTAATTGCATTTTTGGAAACATGGCTTCGCCCATGCGCCCTTTCGTCAGAGGTTTTTGCTCCTAATTTCATGATATATATATGTGTATGTATTTGAATGTGGCTATGTTATAATTTTATTTCTTTATTTCTGAAATTGAAATAAAAACGAATTCCAATCGTAGCAATTGCAGACAAGGCATTAGCAAGGACAATATGTTCACAACGGACCGGTTGTAGTGTGTACTGGAGTGCACATGCATTTTGAGTGGCTGTAGGAAAAGAAACAATCAGCCAAGTCGACTTTGTGCATGTGTAATTCAGATATACATCACCAAATCTTCTCCTTAAAAATCCTTCTAATATATTTTTCCAGTCTGCCAAATACATTTTAAAGTATGTTGCGATCGTTCCTTTAGCCGCCACCGTTTGTATGTTCATTTTTTTTTATTATGTTTTTTTTCCTTCTTTTCTTGCTTCCATTTTGGCCGCTATTCTGGTGAATGCAACCAGGCAAAGTCTGAGGTAGAGATGGCGCTGCCTCAGAATAGTCAAAATTCGACTTGACCGCTGGAGCGGTCAATGGTGGAATAGCGGAGGATGCCGAGGAAATAGAAAGGAAACGGTTTTAAAGGAAAAATCGAGAAGACATTTAAGGCAGTGGTAGGGACAAAACGGTCTCTGTGCAGTTTTGAATGTTTTGACGGATGAGTTCGGTAGCGGGAGTTTTTTTTAAATTGGAACTGTTGAACAACTTGGTATTTGTGTACGGAGTGCGTCCAGAAGTTGCGTTTAACTTTTGCGAGGAACAACATTATTCTTCTGTTGTATAAGGAAATAAAGTGTAAATAAGTGCAGCGTCGGGGTTGACTACAATTTGAGATTTATTTTGTGCGATAAGTTGGGTTCGCTATCTGTTCGGTGATCACGCGTTTAGTTTAGATTGTATTTGAATGTACTTAATTTATTTCATTTTTAATTGTACTATTAGTAATTATTAATAATAATTGTTATTATCTGTGAAAATCATCACACAGTCATTCTTATTGAATACTAACTTTAACGATGATCATGATACTAATCTGGACTGGAGCTTCTCCCCGACACCGTGTGACCAAATTAATGATAAATTATGCATACTTCCGGACAATTTATACAATTCTGATATTAACGACGAAATTACATTTATTGAGAATAGCGGTGGGAAAGAACCAAATGCCAAAGCTGCTGCTGCAGGTTACAGTTTGCAGGCTAGACTTAAAAAGTTTAACTGCGCAAACTGAAACCTGACTTTGGCGAAGGGGGGCTTTTTGCACTAGGATACCGAAAGATTGGCCTAAGTCTGAAGCCATCTGCCAGCTATATTATGTTCACTGAGAATTAAATTCTTTGTGCACATTTTAAAATTAACGGAGCTGTTGGCTATTGCTTGTACAGCGTAGGAAAAACGTTTATTCTTTATGAAAATAGAATGAAGAGTTAGTAATTGTATATTGAAGTATTATTGGTATTTAGTTTTTGGTCTCTTTATTTCTTATCATAAATTAGAGAAGCACTTTCGTTCTAATTAGTGTAGTATTGTATGTTATACTTCCCTCAAGTTATTTAGTACACTTACTTTCCTAACTCTTTGCAATTTTTTGTAGAACTCCACACGTTTATTATTATTATTATCCACACGTTATGTTACAGGTAAATGTATTTCAATGAGTGGCGCTATAAATTGTGTTGGATATATATGCCATTTAGAATTTTGTCAATACTTTCATTATTGCAGTACTGTTGCGTACACAGCAGTTATGGCTTCAGCTAGTTTGCATCTGCATCACATCTTCTATTGTATTTAAATTTTATAAAATTTCCTGTTATTTTTATTTTTTATATATAATATAAACTATAAAATTCGGTCAATTGATTCTCCCTTATAGTATAATATATAAAGTATAACAGCTGAAAGCCTATGTTGCGAGAGCTGTCTAATTTATATATTTTGTGTACTAATTTATTATTATACAAATGCTTTTAAATAAATATATATATTATAAATATAAAGTATAACTCCAAACGAAAAATTATCGAACCTAATTAGAATTACTTTTAAGAAAATTTTGCTGCAATTTAGGTAGCCACTTCCATATGGGTACACTATTACCCTCTGATTCTCCGGTCCACCTACATATATACAATATTTTTTTAGGTTCATGTATACTTTGAGGATGGTAAGTATAGATTTTGCAATACTTTGTATCAAATATTTCAAATCTTTTTACCATTCAATTGCATTGTACTTAGAGGTCTTTTTGATTGGAAAACGGTTATTCATGTTATTTTATTAAATTATTTCCTGGATTCATTGAACCAAATTCATTGATGGCGATTATGGGAGATTTCCAAAGTCACATGCAATTGATTGTATACAATTGGACACACATGTGGATTAGGCCTATTGGGTAGACCACATAAAAAAACGCGCCACTTACTCTACATCAATGGTGGCGTAGAAAAGAGCCTCTACAAGTTTTGGTTATGCAACTATAATATTGAAACGTGATTGCATGTCAGTGAAACGGGATTGCATACTTTTAGGATCCCATCTGGAGTTTGCGAATGAGTGCACCACCCTGTGTGTTATTTAGTCAAGACACAATCTATTCGAATAAAAGCTTCTTTCGTTGTAGAGATTGTGGTGTAAAGAAATATCTCGAAAGTAAGAACTTCCTGTATAAAGTTCTAGAACCATCGAGAAAATTCTACACTATTGTAGAATTTTCTTCCGCAACCATTCGAAACTATAAAAGCACAAGACTGTGCAAAGTGAAAAGACATTCGAACAGAGATAGTGACAGTGTGTACATCGAGAATTATAAGCAGTAGTATTTGTAATTGTGCAAAGTGATGAAATTCATTGTGAAATAAAGTAAAAATTGTAAAGAAGTAAACTTTAAGCCTAATATTAAATGTGAAAAATAGCAATAGTTAAATAAAGTTAGTTATTTTAATTTAACCAGCGATTGTTTGATTACTACATGATCCAGTGGTACGAATCCGAGTACAGAGAGTTAGAGTAAATTGTCAGGAGGGCAACTTCGTAAGAGAATAAATTGTCAAGAGGGCAATTTCGTAACAATATTTTCAAATAATAATTTACTTTAACTGCATTAACAATGCATTAACTGCACTTTATTAATAACAAAAACCATAATAAAAATATATTATATAGCTGGAGCAAATATTGCACTGCTATTTCAGAAATGTATAAAAAATTCAAAAGTAAAATATTTTCTATGCATACATACATATTTATTTTATATTATCCAGCGTTCTAATATGCATACATTATGCTTCCTCATGACATGGCAAAACTTTTTTATACGCAAAATCACCAATGCCTTGTTTTAAGCCCTGCTTTCCATATAAAAAGCTTTGTCATATAGAAAATTCATTCTTGTGCATTTTACCCCAAGCCACACAAATCAGAAATAAAAAATTTGAATTCAATTCATTCGCCTCTGCAGTGAGCACACACACACTAATATTTTTCATAGGAATCTGCACACAACAACAATAACCATGTGTGTGTGGATGACGATTGATACATATCGACGGCTGCTTCGTGAAATTGCCGATGAATTTTCCAATGTGGTTGCCATTCATTTCAATATGTTTATTTTTCGCTCAAGAGAGCAATGAAAGGTCTTTCAGTAAATTGTCTTTGGTATATTGTCTTTGGTTTCACTGCTGGGTAATTACACTCAGCCACTTTCACTCATTCGTTTTGATTTGCTACTCCCACACTTCCAAAGTTTCGTGCTAGCAGGGAAAAAGCTTCCTGTTTTCTATGCGAGGAGTACAAATTAAGCAATCAAAATTAAGTGTTTTATTCAACTGATTTATTACAAAGGCATACTAATAACTTACAAGCAAGAATAGAGCAAAACGAATGAGTAAAACTGGCTGAGTGTAATAATAAGTAGCATTGAGAGCGTGAGTCTGTATGTGTATATACAAAAACAATATACAGAAAGACCTTTCATTGCTCTCTTGAGTGAGAATCAACATATTGAAGTGTATGGGAACCACATTGGAATCCTGATCGGCAATTTCACGAAGCAGTGATTTGAAATCAATTTTTTAATTTCTGTTCTGTGTGGCAAGAATGAATTTTCTGTTTGGCAAAGGTTTCTTTTTCGGAAAGTGGGGCTTAAAACAAAGCATTTGTGGTTTGCGTATAAGAAAGATTTGCCATGTCATGACGAAGCATAATGCGAGCATATTGGAACACTTGACAATATAAAATAAATATGCATGCATAGGATCTTTTATAAAGATCGAAGCGTAAGTGGTAAAGCGTTGGTCTATCAATTTTATGATGTCGAGTTCAAGTCCTCTGAGAAATGTGTTTAGTTTTATATTTTTTAAATTGTTCATCCTTTTTTTCAAAGCAAATGAATAATTATTTTTATAAAAAATATTAAGAATAGTTTCTACTTTAGCATAAATTATCCAGTATTAAATAATTATACTAAACCACATTGAATTGCTGCTGCTATAGCAGATCATTACAGCAAAGAAATTTATATCTTCTAAAAATAGTTTCTTAACTCCCATACATAAATTCATGTGGGCATGAAATTGTGTTTGGATTTGTACGATTTCAATAACTTTGTTTATGTTAGTTTTTTTTATGCTTTTGTGCAAATCCTTTGAATAAGCTCATAAATTTAACAAAATCTAATCCAATCAAACATTTCGTTCGTCAATGAATATGTGCAATTTTAGGAAGTTTTTGTTTTTCGTATATTGGATTTTATTCTTATGGTAGGAAAAGGAAGAATTTTGCAGATGTATTAAAATTTTTGATATTTACAAAATAAAAATTAACTTCAATTAATATAATTATATTAGTATCATTATAATAAATAAAAAAAACTTTCAGTTGCATAGAAGAACTTAGACATCAAATAATTAAAACTGAAAAGAAGTCCCAAATGTTATTCACGAATGTAGGTCAAAAGTGATAAATTCATTAAAAGTATTTCTTATATAAGTGGATACACATCCAAAGACAAGTTCACACGCACAAAGAAGCACGAAGTAGTAAGAAGTTTTTGCACATTTTTATTAGTTTCCATGACTCAAGTCTCCACGTCAAGGCGAGTGATGTATTGAGTGGCCGGTTGTAGTATTTCGAATGGCGTTTGGCCAAAAACATGCCAGTAAGTCGACTTGGGTAACGCCTGCACACCTCATGTAGACATTTTTAGAGGTAAATGTCAAATGGAATGGGAAAAAGACGACGCACCTTATATTAAAATATGTTTTACTAAACATTATTTATCATAATATAAATTTAAAATTTCTTGGATTTTTAAATACTTGAAAAAATTTTTTATAGATTTTTGATTATAATAATTTTCGATTATGAAGTGGTTTATTATGCGTTGGAACATATGAATTTATTACTAGATATTGAAGTTCATAAAGTTTACTTCAAACATGAACATATCATATACTATGTAAATTCGGAAAATCAATGTTCATGCATAAATACATATGTATATACATACATATTCATGTACGTACGAGTGGTATAGTTTTTAATAAAACATGGTTGTAGGATTTCAAGCGCTTCTGACAAAGTAAGACAAACTTTTATACAAGTTGACTTTACACTTAATTTAAAAATATTTTAGATAAATATACTAATGAAATAAGCAACACACGAACATATGAATATTAAAATATTATCATTAATTTGATCAAAATTGGTCTTTTGTGCATAGACTTTCGGATTGGCTCAAAAAATGTTTGATCACATGCTGCTAAAGCGAAAATATGAAATATAAGATCGAAAGAGTAAATTGTGCTGATATTTGTCCATACTGAAAATATTGACATATCCAAAATTTCATGACAAATTGAATTTTGCTTCATTTTATATTTAAAGAAGCCACACCGCACATCATAAAACCAAAACTCCAATTGAGACATGAATGCGCTTTATTTTAATTTCATACTTCTTATGGCACAATTCGCTACCTGCAAATTGATCGAAACACAAATATGTACATATGTATGTACGTATGGAATGATTTGTCAATATTGAAAATTCGCACATGTAGTAAACACACATGCATGTATAGATCGCAAAAACCAGAATGTGTATCTACATGTTTTGCCGAGCACACTTCGGGTGTTGGCTCCATAGGCAGCCACGCAATTTTAACTCATTTCGCTGAGTGAAGAGAACGATGTAATGTCTTTATAGTATATTGTCTTTGGTATACATACTTATATGCTTGTTGAAATCCACAGCCTGAGTGCCCAATGTGGGGCACGAGTACAGGTTACATCAAATTGAGCACGTAAGCCAACAACTTGCAGTTTTATTGTTGCAGTTTTATGCCGTTTGATAGCAGGCCAATTCGTGCCGGCATTCGCCTATATGCATGGATTTCGTCACTCATGTGTGTATGTATATACTAAATACAGTTAGTTTTTGTTTGGATTTTGCTACATAAGAGTGCTTTCCGTACGCATATATGAGTACATGCCGCCATAAACTTGCTAATTGTTGCTTTGTTTTCTAATTGCACTGAGCTGCTGTTACCACCGCTGATTTTCATCCGCTGTTCCTGTTATCAGACTTTCACGCTGCCAACACTAGTCATCGTGGCTTACTCTGCTGCTGCTCTGCCGTTGCTGCTTTCGCTGTTCTCGGACATTGTAGCGGTGTTGCTTCGTTTTGTTCCATCATTTCGCTTTACTATCGTCTGCATCAACATTTGACCTTCGCACAGTGCGGTAGATTGCAAATCTAACTGGACAAAATTAATAAATCGCGTTGGGTTCACTTCTCACTTATGAATTATATAAAAAATGAGTTCAAATATATAAATGATTAGAAAAAATGAACTTTTTTTTTTAAAAGAAAATTTTTTTAATAAAATGAGCAAAAAATAAACAGTTCTTACTCTAAAAAAAAAATACATTTTTAATATGTATAAAAAATTGGTTTCTTAAATACATCCTCTGAGATTATTTGTAGTTATATATACTAGTATTTAGGTTGAATATAACTAAGATTCATGATTAATAAAATTATTAAGTGAGTTTTTACGTAAGGAGTCGGAGATAATCATTTTTAATATTAAAATAATTTTAATATTTTTAATAAATATTTGATAATAATTGTTTTCTTTACTTGTTTTTGCTTTATTACATTAATAATACAGATAATAACATATAAATACACATAGAGATATTAATTTATTCACTTTCATATGCATCGTTAAAAGATTCGTCTTTTTGAGCCAAACAAAGCCTTTCTATAGTATGATTCACTAATGACTGAAGTGAACTTTTTGCATGCATCTCAGTGATTTCTGTTTCAGCTGGATAACATTTTTTCTTAGCTTTTTGAACATTAGTACAGGAGGGAAGAAGATTTTTGCATTTTGCGTTCACTTTTAGCCGAATAACATCGTATTGATGTTTCGACAAATTCGCATCAACCATTAAAGATAAGGCTTCATCGGGAGAAAGGCTCCCTAAAGGCACAGGTTCAGAGCTAAATCGCTGACAAATTTTTTTCATTTCAGTACCTTTACTGGATGAAGCTTCCGACAGGTCTTTCACAAGTCTGGCTGAATCTCGCTTTCCCATTTTACGAAACACGATCTCACTAGCTTTAATAATTTCTCGATGGTCAGTTGAATCTAAAAGACTTTGTATCTTTCTTTTTTTCGATTTTTCACTACAGTCATCAAAGTTTTGCGGTTTTCTTCCAGCTTTTTCACAGCTTTTCGGTTGTACATTTGCAGGCAATACATACGGTTCATCAAGCCAAACTGAATTTGATCTTAAGAAACGGTCACGATGTCTTCCACTTTTTATCCATTTTTCGGCTAGCTTAAAACAAATACTATTTATATTTGCCTTAAGATTTGTTTTCACGTCTTCTGGTATGTCTTGAATACCATATCTAACCATTATTAATGTCAATAAGACGTCTTTGCGATGTATTTTGGGAGTTTTTACCCATTCTTCAAAAATTTCCTTTCGCGAAAGAGTGGAGGTCATACTGGAAAAGGGAATAAAAATGTATGGTGGTCGTAAAAATTCGCAATATGTTTTTGATTTACATTAAAGTGATCACTTGAAAGATTAACCCAAATATAGTTTTACACCGGAATTATGCGAAATAAGCAGCTTCAACTCTACTTGAAAAAGGAAATATTTTATTTTTGCCCTTTCTGAACTTCTCTCAAAAAAAATTTTTTTAAATTCTTACAATAGAAATAATTAAATGAAAATTATAATATATTTCCTTAGAAAAGGGCGTAATAACAATAAAAAAAATTATGACAATAAAATCACCGTAGCCTTTTTAATCATAAACCAAAGTCACACAAAAAATACGCTTCTCTTTGAAATCTGAATGCACGTGTTGACAACAACTGAGTAAAGCTTACTTTTTCCTAGTCAGAGCTAAAAACAAAAAAAAAACAAAACATGAATTACAGTTACCTATTGTATTGAGAAGCTCATTAAACGATCAGAAGGAATGTTGCCAGACTTTTTTTTTATTTTGTCCACCTAGATTTGTCATTTACCACAGTGTGCGTCGGTAGTTCAAACACAATTAGTCTCGAGGAGTGCAAACGCAATATAAAGCGGAACACTTCGCGTATCAAGTCAATCGTTGAGACTATAAGGCAGTCTGATGATAAAGTATCAAATGCTGAACTACAATGTCGCCTAGGGATATTGGAATTCTATTTCAAACAAACTTTGTCCGTGCAAGCTAACATCGAAGAATTAGACCCCACAGATAACGGCCGGGCAAACCTGGAAGACAGCTACGTCGTAACTTCATTACGTCGTTCACTCAAATCATCGCTCGTGAAATTAGGCAGTCGAACATTGAAAATTTTAATTCTATTCTATCTTGCTTAAAGTGTTTCGCGCTAGAAACTGTTACGGCGTGCCAAGTAATCAGTGAAAACTATCCGAAGGCTTAGGAAACGGTTTGATAATCCCACCTTGATATTTTTGGATGGTATCGCCTCTCTGTTCATGCTACAGTCACCCGAAAATCAAACGCTCCACAGTTGCGCAGCATGGTCGACCAAGCATCGGCCATCTTTAGTTCGTTGGAGTCACTGGGAACAAGTTTGGACCCCGCCTCAAGAAATGCTTATCTACAATATAATGGGTAAATGTGATCAATAAACTAGGAACAAGTGGAACGGATCACTAGACTACAAATCACTTCCAACCTGATCTCAATGCACGCAAGTCTTGGAACGCCATTGTTAGTTTTTACATTCATCCGAGACAACATTGCTTTCAATCATCAAGAGGCATCATCTGTGCATCAACGGTGTAAGCCATGGTCATATGTTCATCGAAGAATCGCTGTCACACCTGAAATCAAGCGCATCACACAACTATATAATCAACTCCATTCATCACAAGCTGCATCGGACTCACACATGGGAGCATCAGAAGGCGGGCAAGTCATTCTAGCAACGGCTATGGTGTTAGTAAAAGACGTTACGGGTGCATACTAAATGGGCAGAGCCTTACTTGACTCATGCTCCCAACTAAATTTTATCACTGACGACTTCGCACAAAAACTTCGCCTTCTTCATGAAAAACATCATGTTGAAATTCGTAGCATTGGTGAATCATTAACCAAACTTAAGGCCCGTACGACTACGACCATCAGATCTCGTACGTCATTATTTAAACTATTACTTCAATTTGAAATCACTTCGCACATTGCATACCAGCCAGATACGGAAATCGAAACGTCTAATTGGAATATGCCAGCCAATACCAATACCAAATTAACAGATGAAATGTTCCACAAACTTCAGCGCATCGACCTGTTCCTAGGTACATAAGCTTTCTTTGATGGTCTTCCTATTTGTCAAATTCGACTAGGTTGTAATCTACTTACGCTTCAGAAGACCTTGTTCGGGTGGGTCGTTTCTTGTAGGTTCCAGAATCATCGTGACGTCGCGACAGAATCTTGCCTGTTATCAACCGAAAGCTCCATCGACGAAATGCTTTTGGAAACTTGAAACCGTTGACATACCAACAAAAGCGATTCACACTGTCCATCGAACGTGTGAAGAACATTTTCTGAGAACTACACATCAAGATAGCATTGGACGTATAGTTGTGATTTTCCGATCTAAGGACGATCCTATTTGTCTCAGATTCTTGATATCGCTCGGCACAGATTCCTCGCGCTTGAGAGACACCTGTTACATTCGCCTGAAATTTGTTCGCAGTAAATATAGTTCAAGGAGGAGTAAGAGAGCCTTGGTCGCATGTCGATAGTTGCACAGCCACACTACTACATACCACATCACTATGTTTAAGCCTAGCAGCGTTTCAACGAATTTTCGAGTAGTTTTTGATGTCTCCTGCCGCACATCAACGTAAAAATCATTAAACGATCTACTGTTAGTAGGGAGGAAACAAAATCTAACAACAGCTATATATGTTGCTACTCCGATTTAATTTGTACCGATACGCTATTACCGCAGATGTTACCAAAATGTACAGGCAAGTATTTGCAGATACCCATTATTGAAAGTTTCAATTCATCCTTTGGCAAGCGTCTCCAGAATTAGATCTCCGCACGTACCAGCCCGATATCTTGCAATACACAGTTTAATTATCTGGCAGACCACTATATGACAGAGTTTCCGATCGGCTCTCCGGCTATGAATTCATTGTTTAATGTCGACGATGCTGTGCGGTGGGGACGATATAGGCGTGTTACATAGACTAAAGCATGAAATCGTTGAAGTACTTCGTCGTGGTCAGTTTCCATTGTCGAAATGGGACTCTAACCATCCGGATTTTATGGTAAGTCAATTGTCAAAAGAGCTTAACATCACCGACGACTTTGTGACCAGTGCATTAGGGATGACCCAAACTGGTCACAAAGCGTATAATATTGTCTATTGCTTCCTCGCTATTGGACCCATTCGACTTGCTATCACCGATGGTGATTATAGCCAAGATCATTTTGCAATAGTTATGGTTGTTGAAGCTCGATTGGGATGAGTCCGTAAAATAATACAGCCTGGATAAACTGCTTTTCACAGAACTTGCTTTGATCACTTACCGTGCTTCGCTATTGTTTACAACCAAACGTTCGCATCATACAAATACATGAGTTTACTGATGCATCATTTCGCGCTTCTGGTTGTTCTGTATATGTACTACAGAAGACTTCAGTAGAAATGTTGCAGTTCAATTGCTCACATCAAAGTCGAGAGTCGCTCCAGTAAAAAATCAGTCGGTCCCCAAACTCGTACTTTGCGATGCGCATCTACTTGCTCGTATGAATGCAAAAATAAAGTATATAGTCACCAACAAACATATAAGCAGTTACTATTGGACCGATTCGCAACTAGTGTTAACATGGCTTCAACAGCATTCAGGCCCACTATCAATCTTTGTGAGCCATAGAGTATCCGACATAAAAGAGTTGATACCAGATGGGCACTGGAGGCATGTGCCAACGCGTGAGAATCCTGCTGACCTGGTATCTCGAGGCTGCTCTGTTACCGAGCTAAAATATTCTAACTGGCTTTCTGGCCCAGATTTTTAACTGGAAACCATGATAAAATGGCCAAACAACAATGTCCAAGCCAATCTCGCGATGGACGACTCTAATAATCAAGGAGACAAACTGCATCATCAATACCATCGACGGCATCATCTTATACCTTTATTGTTTACGCATCGTTACCTGGTTACTCCGATCCTATAACTTATGCAGAAAGACACGAACAATTACTACAGTATCACTCAAGAGTTGCGATGCGCTTCAAATTGCATCATATGGCATCTTCAACAGCAGCACTTCTCTGTCGATTTTAAGTTCCCCAAGAAGAAATCAACAATTGAAAGCAACGTGAAATTCGTACCTCCATTTATATCACCTTGGTTTGAGCTCATTAAGGTTGGTGGCCGCCTGGATTACACCGATTTACCAAACTGTCAAAATCATCCAATTCCTTTGCCCAGCAATTCACAATTTGTATATAAATATGTTCTATATTTACATCCACGGAATTATCATGCTGGCCCATCTTGCATATTGGATCGTCAACGGCAGCCATTTGGCTCCTCGTGTCGTTCATTCGTGTGTGCATTGTGTTCGTTATAAGCACACACTGCTTTGCGACTCCGAGGAAACGCTCCTAACAAATCATACTTGGCTGTATTTGTTTGTCTAGTCACTAAGGTGGTTCACATTGAGGTGGGTTCGGATCTCTCAACAACACTTTTCTTGATATTTTTTATGACAACGCTACGAGTTTTGTAGGAGCATCCAACCAACTACAAGAACTCAAGCAATTCCTGTTTAAAAACGAGACGCAAAGAGACATTAGTAAATTTTGCTAATCTGATTTTATTTATTTCCGCTGTGAAGCAGCAGTTAAGAGCGCAAAAATGCTACCGTACCGCACAATGGCAAACACCAGATTGACATTTGAAGAGCAGTGGTAATCGAGGCTATATATCGTATATGGCAACTAATCGAACTTGGATCGCTACGACATGATCACGGCTATAAAGCAACGATTTTGCGGCCCTGGCCCTCAGAACATTAAAACGAATTATGAACACGGATTAAGTGGCCAGCACCTGCATACAATCACGATAGTGAGTTGCCACCACAACGTTGGAAACTTGGCTGTGTTGAATCCACTGTGCTTCGACGAGACAGTCATGTTCGAAATGTCAATATGTAGACTGAAACTGGTCTTTGTAAATAGCATATAAGAATTATGATTTTAAGAATAAATCTGCTTGATGTTTTTAACTTAAAAGAGTAATGTAGTGTTTTTATGAACAAGAGTGATTGCAGGTTTGCAGCTACGCGCTCGCCCAATACAGGCAGCATAACGACGCTCCCCGAGGACACCAACAATCACGGAACCCAATAATCCCTAAAGGTTTAGCGTTCAAGTTGCTTAGCTCGTACAGGCTATTTCATAATACCTTTCTCACTCGGCACTTAACCAATTTCTTGCAGAATTTTGAGTTGACGTTTCTACTAAAGTCACTTATCACAAAGTTTCGCTTATGTACTCCCTGCCCTACGCAAAACTTAACTTCGTACAGGCTATTTCATAATACCTTTCTCACTCGGCACTTAACCAATTTCTTGCAGAATTTTGAGTTGACGTTTCTACTAAAGTCACTTATCACAAAGTTTCGCTTATGTACTCCCTGCCCTACGCAAAACTTAACTTCGTACAGGCTATTTCATAATACCTTTCTCACTCGGCACTTAACCAATTTCTTGCAGAATTTTGAGTTGACGTTTCTACTAAAGTCACTTATCACAAAGTTTCGCTTATGTACTCCCTGCCCTACGCAAAACTTAACTTCTCGAGCCTATTTATTATACTGCCAAGCGCCTTTCTCGTATGCTGCGTGCATATTGTCCTTCATGTCCTTCCGGATCGTAGCCATACGATCATCTCTCGTTATCCTTTTAAACTGACAATCTTCCACTGCATTCAGCTTCCTAGCCAGTTTATAGTCGGCCCCGCATGTCAACATGTACTGTACGAACAGAGCGAAATAAGGTGAGAGTCCCGTTACTTGGTTCACCGCACTTCGTATAGCATACTCTATTTCAGACAGATATCGATCCCATTCTCTATAGTAATTTTCCAGATATGCTGAAAATACATTCTGATTAATTCTGAATACAAACCAGTCTTCATATAGGTTATCCCAGCTCCCTATAATCGCTTCGAATTCTTTGCCAACAAACCGGTTTCCATTATCGGAGTGTATAACCTCTGGTACCCCGAATTTATGGAACACCTCGTGTACGAAAAATTCTATCACCTTCTGGGTTATTGCCTCACCTGAACGCCTTCAAGAAAACAAATATGGTTAAATGATCCACAACTATTAGAATATATGCGTTTTCCCCTTTCGACCTCGGGTACTTCCCAAAAAAGTCGATATACAACTTTTGAAAGTGCATCTTTCTTTTACTCTCTCCCTTAATAAATTTCACTTTTCTCTTTGCATTTTCTCTTCCCTTATTTACTGCTTCCTGAACGGGTTCTCTGCCGCTGTTTTTCCATAACGTGGCGACTCCGTTCGTCCCACGTTCCTCTCCCCATTTCCCGCCGTACATTTGGGACATTTTGGTGTGACTGCCTCGGGGTGCCCTCACTTATAGCAGAAAAGCCTCCGATCTCTGACAAGACACTCCCTAACCCCATGCCCTTGCTGCTGACAGCTCCAACACTCTAGCGGACGGTACCTTCCTTCCTCCGTACCACTTGGCCTCGGTTTTCTCTCGGGCGCTTGTCTTTGTCGGCTCCCTTATATTATCTTTGCCCTCGTAGCTTCTCCCGGCGGATTTGGGTCCGTTGTTTCCTCGAGTCCCCCTGGCCTAAATAGTGCTGTGACATTGTGTCTTGGATCGTCAACGACAGAGATTTTGCACGTCGCATTGTTCGTTCATTGCATTGCGACCGTTAAGCATGCACTGCTACACAGAGTCATGGAACCGCTACCGACTGCACGTCTCAAACCAGCTTTATTATTTGAATGCTACGGCATCGATTTTTGCTGGCCAATAAATTCTTATTTGCGAATCCGAAGAAAAGCTCCTATCAAATCATACTTGGCTGTATTTGTTTGTCTAGTCACTAAGGCGGTTCACATTGAGGTGGTTTCGGGCCTCTCAACAAAGTCTTTCGTGAACGCTCTAAAGCGGATGGATGGTAGGCGAAAGATGCCGTGCGATATTTTTTGTGATAACGCCAAGAATTTTGTAGGAGCATCCAACCAACTACAAGAACTCAAACAATTCCTGTTTAAAAACGAGACGCAAAAAGACATTAATAAATTTTGCTCATCTGATTTTATTAATTTCCATTTTATTCCACCCAGGGCACCCCATTTTGGCGGCCTCTAGGAAGCACCAATTAAGAGCGCAAATTCGCAAACACCAGATTGACATTTGAAGACCTGAGCACAGTCGTAGTGAAAATCGAGGCTATATTAAACTCGCGCCCGCTCTCTCCGTGATCGTCAGATCCGAATGATGTCGATGCACTCACTGCTGGCCATTTCCGGGTTGGTGACTCGCTGCGCCCCCTACCCGAGCGCTCACTTGAGCATTGCAATATGTCCAACATCCATCTTGGATCGCTGCGACATGATCACGGCTATAAAACAACAATTTCACGACAACATCACGCTTGCCTCAGACTACGTAAACGAATTACATGCAAGCACTCGGTATTAAGTGGATAACACCTGCACCAAATTTCACTGAGGGAACGTTACTTGTCATTCACGACGACAATTGATCACCACAACGTTGGAAACTTGGTCATGTTGAATCCACTGTGCTTGGACGAGACTGTTATGTTCGAGTTGTAATCATCCGCACTGCCAATGGGACCTGCTGGAGGCCGATACACAAACTGGCCATCCTACCAGCGTCCTGAAAGTGGATCCTTTCATCGGTTCCGGGATGTTGGATCTCCCTATTAGAATTATTAGCACTCAGGCTTTGGATTTAAGCATACATGAATACACATGCACACTCACCCACTTAATGCAACTTATTATTACACTCAGGCACTTTCAGGCATTCGTTTTATTCTATTCTTGCTTGTAAGTTATTAGTATGCCTTTGTAATAAATCAGTTGAATTCTATCTCTCGAATTAAAACACGTCGTTTTTACTCCCTGTTTCCTGTTACAACAGTGTGAAATTCAGTAGACCGTAATGAATTTGTGTGAGGTAGAGTTAAATGAGGTGGATTTAGGAAATATTGATACTGATTCCGATGGAATATAAACCAAGATTAAGGAATTTAAGTGAAATTCTGAGCGAATTCAAAGACAATTTCATCAAAGGAAATTCAAAAATTGTTTGCAATGTAAAACCTATGCATATTCGGTTGACAGACCGAAATAAGACAGTGTGTCGACGGCTCGATTGTTGCGCCCAGTTGAGCACGATATAGTTTGTGATAAAATTCAAGAATTGCTCACTGCAAATATTATTCGTTATTTGACAAATTCTTGCCTGCAATTGTGCACCAGATACTAAAATCGTATATGTACAATCGCAAGTATAGGGTGAAATACAAGGAATTTGTTACCCCTGACTTGAACATTAAAGCTGGTGTCCCACAGGGAAGTGTACTCGGGCCGATTCTATACCTAGTGCTTACTTCGGATTTACCCACAGACAGTCGCGTTATGACGTCGACGTTTGCTGACGATACTGCCATCCGGAGCTGCCATAAAAATAAAAAGAATTGCATCGAGAGACCTTGGTGAGTATTTAAAACTAATTGAGTCCTGGCTGGCTAATTGGCTCATTTGCGTAAACGAAAACAGAAGCTAACACGTCACATATACTCTTCGTAATTGCCCTAAGGTCACATTAAAAGGTACGCAAATGAAATTGAAAGCACAAAGTTACTAAATAAAAATCTGGACTGCGCCTAGAACACAAAGTTCTATTGTATAAGGCAATCATAAAGCCAATATGGACGTAAGGAGCCCAGCTGTGGGAAAATTCTAGCTCATCTAACATTAAATTAATCCAGCGCGCCCATAGTTCGAAGAATTTTCGGTAAAGATGATAGCACAGCGATCTTAATATACCACTGGTAAAAACTGAGCTAAAAAAAATTAAATGTAAATACAAATTCAAACTCCGACATCATCCCAATTACTTCGCAAGACAATTACTTCAAACTAAAATACACACACGGTTACGTAGGTTAGACTGAAATCATTTAATTGAATTGTTCTCATTAGATTAAACTGTTATACTTAAATATTTAAATACTTTACATTAGCTACTTATTAACTCCAATACACTGATTGCGGGTTAATATTGCTATTAGATTTAAGATTTGAATACATATTATTAATCTTATTATAAGAGAATCCAACTATTAAAAAATAATTTCTTTCAATTCTAATTTCACTTTATGAACATTAGATTTACCTAATCCACTGCTAAAAACTGTACGAAATTTGTATTTTAATTCCGACTCAACCTCACCCAAAAGACGACATGAAATCTAGGCCTAAAATAGGACGACTGCGCGTCTTGCTAACTATTATTTTTAATTTGTTTTGTTGATCGCGATATTTTATACTTGTAACAAACTCATCGATTGTGTCAATTACTTCACCATTGTATGCAAAGAAATGATCCTTACACTTGTATAATTTAGTTGAAAGAAAGAACATGCTGCGCCGGAATCCAGCACAAATTCAAGCTGAACATCATCAATTTCTGCATTAACGACAAATGGAGGGAGCGATGTTGACTTAGAAACACAGTTCAAATTAAAAATAAAAAATTCGTTAATAGTTTCGAAAGCTCCGTCCAATCCTGTCACAAACTTGTTGAGCACAAAAGAATCTGTGTGCTGAATTTGCAGTCCCTCGGTAACTTTTTTAAGCGAGCAAACCAGTCGGAAACTGGTTTCTCCTTTCGTCGGGGTGCGTCAAAAAATTTTTGGCGCACCCTAAATATGAGAAAGGGCGTGAAATAGTACTGCTCCAACAACGTGCAGAGCTCTGCATATGTTTTTTTTTCTGGTAGGACTGAATCGCATAGATTGCGCAAAAGACCTTACGCTTCCATACCAATAGTTTTAACTTTTCTACTAAGATTGTTTGACAGGTGCCAGAGGTTCGGTCCAGCGCTCTTTTTTTTATTGCTTTTTGGTTTATTTCTTACTAAAACACTCCGTTTTTTTTTTGTTGAATATTTTCTCTACATATTTATTTTTATATTTTTTGGCTGTAATTCCAATTCGTTTAAAATTCTTCTGTTGTTTAAAATTTGTTTGTAATGACTTGCACTAAGAAGGACTGTGACGTCATAAGTTTGTCAGAGCGCTTTGTAATGTACTTGCTGTGTGACTATGCTGAGCACATTAAGTGAGCTGGCTTGGTTGGTCGCGTACTAAACAGCATTCGCTGGTCTTGCCATAAATGTTGTAACTCTGATGTTGATCTCTTGAAGATGTTTAGAGTTTTTGGTAAGGCATTCCTTGATGTTGCCAGAGACTTGGCATCGGTGAAAGCAATGTTTCAGAATGTGAAACATTTTTTCAGAGCTTAAGTGCATGGAAGATAATATAGTTTTTCCTAAGCCAAAGCGTAATAAGCCTGTTTCCCGAGGCGCTAACACTTTGTCTTCAAATGTAATTGCATCAGCTGTCTGGCCTTTCTCTTAAGCCATATTTTAAGCCTACTGTTTCCGATACGGTAACAAAATCTTTTCAGGATCTATCTTCAGTTGGAAATCTGCCAGTTAATGTAGACCCTTCTCCGAATTTGTCTAACTGGGCTATTCCGGCTGATAACAAACTATTAGTATTTATCCCTTTAGCGTGATTCTAAGTCTGTTGTGAGGAAAACATATGCTAACATGATTTTATCCTCTGTTTCGACTACAAGTGTAGTTAATTCGGTTGGCGGTATGTCTGAAAAGGATGAAAGCGTAGTTTGGAAAAAATTAATTGTAGTTGTCCCGATGAAAGCTGTATATGTCTCGAGATCCTATGCCGATACAACGGAGGACGACATACGATTTCATATCGAATCTGGTCGTCCCCATCTTCTAAAGTCAATTTTAAATTTTCGAAGTTTAAGATGTAATTTGTTAGGTATCACTCATTTTTCAAAGTTATGGTACCCACAGACTTATTTAAAGCTGTTGTGACCCAAAATTCTGGACTCTAAATGCAGTGGTGCTTGAATATCAGTCACGATCACATCCTAAACTGGCAACCCTTAATGCAAAACTAGCTTCAAAAAATTAAACACCTTTACTGATCTGTTATTGTTATACCAAAACGTCTGGAGTTTACATACAAAGCTTACAAATATTTTGCTAGCCAGCTCTGCTTTCGAACATGATGTAATTGCATTTTTGGAAACATGGCTTCGCCCATGCGCCCTTTCGTCAGAGGTTTTTGCTCCTAATTTCATGATATATATATGTGTATGTATTTGAATGTGGCTATGTTATAATTTTATTTCTTTATTTCTGAAATTGAAATAAAAACGAATTCCAATCGTAGCAATTGCAGACAAGGCATTAGCAAGGACAATATGTTCACAACGGACCGGTTGTAGTGTGTACTGGAGTGCACATGCATTTTGAGTGGCTGTAGGAAAAGAAACAATCAGCCAAGTCGACTTTGTGCATGTGTAATTCAGATATACATCACCAAATCTTCTCCTTAAAAATCCTTCTAATATATTTTTCCAGTCTGCCAAATACATTTTAAAGTATGTTGCGATCGTTCCTTTAGCCGCCACCGTTTGTATGTTCATTTTTTTTTATTATGTTTTTTTTCCTTCTTTTCTTGCTTCCATTTTGGCCGCTATTCTGGTGAATGCAACCAGGCAAAGTCTGAGGTAGAGATGGCGCTGCCTCAGAATAGTCAAAATTCGACTTGACCGCTGGAGCGGTCAATGGTGGAATAGCGGAGGATGCCGAGGAAATAGAAAGGAAACGGTTTTAAAGGAAAAATCGAGAAGACATTTAAGGCGGTGGTAGGGACAAAACGGTCTCTGTGCAGTTTTGAATGTTTTGACGGATGAGTTCGGTAGCGGGAGTTTTTTTTAAATTGGAACTGTTGAACAACTTGGTATTTGTGTACGGAGTGCGTCCAGAAGTTGCGTTTAACTTTTGCGAGGAACAACATTATTCTTCTGTTGTATAAGGAAATAAAGTGTAAATAAGTGCAGCGTCGGGGTTGACTACAATTTGAGATTTATTTTGTGCGATAAGTTGGGTTCGCTATCTGTTCGGTGATCACGCGTTTAGTTTAGATTGTATTTGAATGTACTTAATTTATTTCATTTTTAATTGTACTATTAGTAATTATTAATAATAATTGTTATTATCTGTGAAAATCATCACACAGTCATTCTTATTGAATACTAACTTTAACGATGATCATGATACTAATCTGGACTGGAGCTTCTCCCCGACACCGTGTGACCAAATTAATGATAAATTATGCATACTTCCGGACAATTTATACAATTCTGATATTAACGACGAAATTACATTTATTGAGAATAGCGGTGGGAAAGAACCAAATGCCAAAGCTGCTGCTGCAGGTTACAGTTTGCAGGCTAGACTTAAAAAGTTTAACTGCGCAAACTGAAACCTGACTTTGGCGAAGGGGGGCTTTTTGCACTAGGATACCGAAAGATTGGCCTAAGTCTGAAGCCATCTGCCAGCTATATTATGTTCACTGAGAATTAAATTCTTTGTGCACATTTTAAAATTAACGGAGCTGTTGGCTATTGCTTGTACAGCGTAGGAAAAACGTTTATTCTTTATGAAAATAGAATGAAGAGTTAGTAATTGTATATTGAAGTATTATTGGTATTTAGTTTTTGGTCTCTTTATTTCTTATCATAAATTAGAGAAGCACTTTCGTTCTAATTAGTGTAGTATTGTATGTTATACTTCCCTCAAGTTATTTAGTACACTTACTTTCCTAACTCTTTGCAATTTTTTGTAGAACTCCACACGTTTATTATTATTATTATCCACACGTTATGTTACAGGTAAATGTATTTCAATGAGTGGCGCTATAAATTGTGTTGGATATATATGCCATTTAGAATTTTGTCAATACTTTCATTATTGCAGTACTGTTGCGTACACAGCAGTTATGGCTTCAGCTAGTTTGCATCTGCATCACATCTTCTATTGTATTTAAATTTTATAAAATTTCCTGTTATTTTTATTTTTTATATATAATATAAACTATAAAATTCGGTCAATTGATTCTCCCTTATAGTATAATATATAAAGTATAACAGCTGAAAGCCTATGTTGCGAGAGCTGTCTAATTTATATATTTTGTGTACTAATTTATTATTATACAAATGCTTTTAAATAAATATATATATTATAAATATAAAGTATAACTCCAAACGAAAAATTATCGAACCTAATTAGAATTACTTTTAAGAAAATTTTGCTGCAATTTAGGTAGCCACTTCCATATGGGTACACTATTACCCTCTGATTCTCCGGTCCACCTACATATATACAATATTTTTTTAGGTTCATGTATACTTTGAGGATGGTAAGTATAGATTTTGCAATACTTTGTATCAAATATTTCAAATCTTTTTACCATTCAATTGCATTGTACTTAGAGGTCTTTTTGATTGGAAAACGGTTATTCATGTTATTTTATTAAATTATTTCCTGGATTCATTGAACCAAATTCATTGATGGCGATTATGGGAGATTTCCAAAGTCACATGCAATTGATTGTATACAATTGGACACACATGTGGATTAGGCCTATTGGGTAGACCACATAAAAAAACGCGCCACTTACTCTACATCAATGGTGGCGTAGAAAAGAGCCTCTACAAGTTTTGGTTATGCAACTATAATATTGAAACGTGATTGCATGTCAGTGAAACGGGATTGCATACTTTTAGGATCCCATCTGGAGTTTGCGAATGAGTGCACCACCCTGTGTGTTATTTAGTCAAGACACAATCTATTCGAATAAAAGCTTCTTTCGTTGTAGAGATTGTGGTGTAAAGAAATATCTCGAAAGTAAGAACTTCCTGTATAAAGTTCTAGAACCATCGAGAAAATTCTACACTATTGTAGAATTTTCTTCCGCAACCATTCGAAACTATAAAAGCACAAGACTGTGCAAAGTGAAAAGACATTCGAACAGAGATAGTGACAGTGTGTACATCGAGAATTATAAGCAGTAGTATTTGTAATTGTGCAAAGTGATGAAATTCATTGTGAAATAAAGTAAAAATTGTAAAGAAGTAAACTTTAAGCCTAATATTAAATGTGAAAAATAGCAATAGTTAAATAAAGTTAGTTATTTTAATTTAACCAGCGATTGTTTGATTACTACATGATCCAGTGGTACGAATCCGAGTACAGAGAGTTAGAGTAAATTGTCAGGAGGGCAATTTCGTAAGAGAATAAATTGTCAAGAGGGCAATTTCGTAACAATATTTTCAAATAATAATTTACTTTAACTGCATTAACAATGCATTAACTGCACTTTATTAATAACAAAAACCATAATAAAAATATATTATATAGCTGGAGCAAATATTGCACTGCTATTTCAGAAATGTATAAAAAATTCAAAAGTAAAATATTTTCTATGCATACATACATATTTATTTTATATTATCCAGCGTTCTAATATGCATACATTATGCTTCCTCATGACATGGCAAAACTTTTTTATACGCAAAATCACCAATGCCTTGTTTTAAGCCCTGCTTTCCATATAAAAAGCTTTGTCATATAGAAAATTCATTCTTGTGCATTTTACCCCAAGCCACACAAATCAGAAATAAAAAATTTGAATTCAATTCATTCGCCTCTGCAGTGAGCACACACACACTAATATTTTTCATAGGAATCTGCACACAACAACAATAACCATGTGTGTGTGGATGACGATTGATACATATCGACGGCTGCTTCGTGAAATTGCCGATGAATTTTCCAATGTGGTTGCCATTCATTTCAATATGTTTATTTTTCGCTCAAGAGAGCAATGAAAGGTCTTTCAGTAAATTGTCTTTGGTATATTGTCTTTGGTTTCACTGCTGGGTAATTACACTCAGCCACTTTCACTCATTCGTTTTGATTTGCTACTCCCACACTTCCAAAGTTTCGTGCTAGCAGGGAAAAAGCTTCCTGTTTTCTATGCGAGGAGTACAAATTAAGCAATCAAAATTAAGTGTTTTATTCAACTGATTTATTACAAAGGCATACTAATAACTTACAAGCAAGAATAGAGCAAAACGAATGAGTAAAACTGGCTGAGTGTAATAATAAGTAGCATTGAGAGCGTGAGTCTGTATGTGTATATACAAAAACAATATACAGAAAGACCTTTCATTGCTCTCTTGAGTGAGAATCAACATATTGAAGTGTATGGGAACCACATTGGAATCCTGATCGGCAATTTCACGAAGCAGTGATTTGAAATCAATTTTTTAATTTCTGTTCTGTGTGGCAAGAATGAATTTTCTGTTTGGCAAAGGTTTCTTTTTCGGAAAGTGGGGCTTAAAACAAAGCATTTGTGGTTTGCGTATAAGAAAGATTTGCCATGTCATGACGAAGCATAATGCGAGCATATTGGAACACTTGACAATATAAAATAAATATGCATGCATAGGATCTTTTATAAAGATCGAAGCGTAAGTGGTAAAGCGTTGGTCTATCAATTTTATGATGTCGAGTTCAAGTCCTCTGAGAAATGTGTTTAGTTTTATATTTTTTAAATTGTTCATCCTTTTTTTCAAAGCAAATGAATAATTATTTTTATAAAAAATATTAAGAATAGTTTCTACTTTAGCATAAATTATCCAGTATTAAATAATTATACTAAACCACATTGAATTGCTGCTGCTATAGCAGATCATTACAGCAAAGAAATTTATATCTTCTAAAAATAGTTTCTTAACTCCCATACATAAATTCATGTGGGCATGAAATTGTGTTTGGATTTGTACGATTTCAATAACTTTGTTTATGTTAGTTTTTTTTATGCTTTTGTGCAAATCCTTTGAATAAGCTCATAAATTTAACAAAATCTAATCCAATCAAACATTTCGTTCGTCAATGAATATGTGCAATTTTAGGAAGTTTTTGTTTTTCGTATATTGGATTTTATTCTTATGGTAGGAAAAGGAAGAATTTTGCAGATGTATTAAAATTTTTGATATTTATAAAATAAAAATTAACTTCAATTAATATAATTATATTAGTATCATTATAATAAATAAAAAAAACTTTCAGTTGCATAGAAGAACTTAGACATCAAATAATTAAAACTGAAAAGAAGTCCCAAATGTTATTCACGAATGTAGGTCAAAAGTGATAAATTCATTAAAAGTATTTCTTATATAAGTGGATACACATCCAAAGACAAGTTCACACGCACAAAGAAGCACGAAGTAGTAAGAAGTTTTTGCACATTTTTATTAGTTTCCATGACTCAAGTCTCCACGTCAAGGCGAGTGATGTATTGAGTGGCCGGTTGTAGTATTTCGAATGGCGTTTGGCCAAAAACATGCCAGTAAGTCGACTTGGGTAACGCCTGCACACCTCATGTAGACATTTTTAGAGGTAAATGTCAAATGGAATGGGAAAAAGACGACGCACCTTATATTAAAATATGTTTTACTAAACATTATTTATCATAATATAAATTTAAAATTTCTTGGATTTTTAAATACTTGAAAAAATTTTTTATAGATTTTTGATTATAATAATTTTCGATTATGAAGTGGTTTATTATGCGTTGGAACATATGAATTTATTACTAGATATTGAAGTTCATAAAGTTTACTTCAAACATGAACATATCATATACTATGTAAATTCGGAAAATCAATGTTCATGCATAAATACATATGTATATACATACATATTCATGTACGTACGAGTGGTATAGTTTTTAATAAAACATGGTTGTAGGATTTCAAGCGCTTCTGACAAAGTAAGACAAACTTTTATACAAGTTGACTTTACACTTAATTTAAAAATATTTTAGATAAATATACTAATGAAATAAGCAACACACGAACATATGAATATTAAAATATTATCATTAATTTGATCAAAATTGGTCTTTTGTGCATAGACTTTCGGATTGGCTCAAAAAATGTTTGATCACATGCTGCTAAAGCGAAAATATGAAATATAAGATCGAAAGAGTAAATTGTGCTGATATTTGTCCATACTGAAAATATTGACATATCCAAAATTTCATGACAAATTGAATTTTGCTTCATTTTATATTTAAAGAAGCCACACCGCACATCATAAAACCAAAACTCCAATTGAGACATGAATGCGCTTTATTTTAATTTCATACTTCTTATGGCACAATTCGCTACCTGCAAATTGATCGAAACACAAATATGTACATATGTATGTACGTATGGAATGATTTGTCAATATTGAAAATTCGCACATGTAGTAAACACACATGCATGTATAGATCGCAAAAACCAGAATGTGTATCTACATGTTTTGCCGAGCACACTTCGGGTGTTGGCTCCATAGGCAGCCACGCAATTTTAACTCATTTCGCTGAGTGAAGAGAACGATGTAATGTCTTTATAGTATATTGTCTTTGGTATACATACTTATATGCTTGTTGAAATCCACAGCCTGAGTGCCCAATGTGGGGCACGAGTACAGGTTACATCAAATTGAGCACGTAAGCCAACAACTTGCAGTTTTATTGTTGCAGTTTTATGCCGTTTGATAGCAGGCCAATTCGTGCCGGCATTCGCCTATATGCATGGATTTCGTCACTCATGTGTGTATGTATATACTAAATACAGTTAGTTTTTGTTTGGATTTTGCTACATAACAGTGCTTTCCGTACGCATATATGAGTACATGCCGCCATAAACTTGCTAATTGTTGCTTTGTTTTCTAATTGCACTGAGCTGCTGTTACCACCGCTGATTTTCATCCGCTGTTCCTGTTATCAGACTTTCACGCTGCCAACACTAGTCATCGTGGCTTACTCTGCTGCTGCTCTGCCGTTGCTGCTTTCGCTGTTCTCGGACATTGTAGCGGTGTTGCTTCGTTTTGTTCCATCATTTCGCTTTACTATCGTCTGCATCAACATTTGACCTTCGCACAGTGCGGTAGATTGCAAATCTAACTGGACAAAATTAATAAATCGCGTTGGGTTCACTTCTCACTTATGAATTATATAAAAAATGAGTTCAAATATATAAATGATTAGAAAAAATGAACTTTTTTTTTTAAAAGAAAATTTTTTTAATAAAATGAGCAAAAAATAAACAGTTCTTACTCTAAAAAAAAAATACATTTTTAATATGTATAAAAAATTGGTTTCTTAAATACATCCTCTGAGATTATTTGTAGTTATATATACTAGTATTTAGGTTGAATATAACTAAGATTCATGATTAATAAAATTATTAAGTGAGTTTTTACGTAAGGAGTCGGAGATAATCATTTTTAATATTAAAATAATTTTAATATTTTTAATAAATATTTGATAATAATTGTTTTCTTTACTTGTTTTTGCTTTATTACATTAATAATACAGATAATAACATATAAATACACATAGAGATATTAATTTATTCACTTTCATATGCATCGTTAAAAGATTCGTCTTTTTGAGCCAAACAAAGCCTTTCTATAGTATGATTCACTAATGACTGAAGTGAACTTTTTGCATGCATCTCAGTGATTTCTGTTTCAGCTGGATAACATTTTTTCTTAGCTTTTTGAACATTAGTACAGGAGGGAAGAAGATTTTTGCATTTTGCGTTCACTTTTAGCCGAATAACATCGTATTGATGTTTCGACAAATTCGCATCAACCATTAAAGATAAGGCTTCATCGGGAGAAAGGCTCCCTAAAGGCACAGGTTCAGAGCTAAATCGCTGACAAATTTTTTTCATTTCAGTACCTTTACTGGATGAAGCTTCCGACAGGTCTTTCACAAGTCTGGCTGAATCTCGCTTTCCCATTTTACGAAACACGATCTCACTAGCTTTAATAATTTCTCGATGGTCAGTTGAATCTAAAAGACTTTGTATCTTTCTTTTTTTCGATTTTTCACTACAGTCATCAAAGTTTTGCGGTTTTCTTCCAGCTTTTTCACAGCTTTTCGGTTGTACATTTGCAGGCAATACATACGGTTCATCAAGCCAAACTGAATTTGATCTTAAGAAACGGTCACGATGTCTTCCACTTTTTATCCATTTTTCGGCTAGCTTAAAACAAATACTATTTATATTTGCCTTAAGATTTGTTTTCACGTCTTCTGGTATGTCTTGAATACCATATCTAACCATTATTAATGTCAATAAGACGTCTTTGCGATGTATTTTGGGAGTTTTTACCCATTCTTCAAAAATTTCCTTTCGCGAAAGAGTGGAGGTCATACTGGAAAAGGGAATAAAAATGTATGGTGGTCGTAAAAATTCGCAATATGTTTTTGATTTACATTAAAGTGATCACTTGAAAGATTAACCCAAATATAGTTTTACACCGGAATTATGCGAAATAAGCAGCTTCAACTCTACTTGAAAAAGGAAATATTTTATTTTTGCCCTTTCTGAACTTCTCTCAAAAAAAATTTTTTTAAATTCTTACAATAGAAATAATTAAATGAAAATTATAATATATTTCCTTAGAAAAGGGCGTAATAACAATAAAAAAAATTATGACAATAAAATCACCGTAGCCTTTTTAATCATAAACCAAAGTCACACAAAAAATACGCTTCTCTTTGAAATCTGAATGCACGTGTTGACAACAACTGAGTAAAGCTTACTTTTTCCTAGTCAGAGCTAAAAACAAAAAAAAAACAAAACATGAATTACAGTTACCTATTGTATTGAGAAGCTCATTAAACGATCAGAAGGAATGTTGCCAGACTTTTTTTTTTATTTTGTCCACCTAGATTTGTCATTTACCACAGTGTGCGTCGGTAGTTCAAACACAATTAGTCTCGAGGAGTGCAAACGCAATATAAAGCGGAACACTTCGCGTATCAAGTCAATCGTTGAGACTATAAGGCAGTCTGATGATAAAGTATCAAATGCTGAACTACAATGTCGCCTAGGGATATTGGAATTCTATTTCAAACAAACTTTGTCCGTGCAAGCTAACATCGAAGAATTAGACCCCACAGATAACGGCCGGGCAAACCTGGAAGACAGCTACGTCGTAACTTCATTACGTCGTTCACTCAAATCATCGCTCGTGAAATTAGGCAGTCGAACATTGAAAATTTTAATTCTATTCTATCTTGCTTAAAGTGTTTCGCGCTAGAAACTGTTACGGCGTGCCAAGTAATCAGTGAAAACTATCCGAAGGCTTAGGAAACGGTTTGATAATCCCACCTTGATATTTTTGGATGGTATCGCCTCTCTGTTCATGCTACAGTCACCCGAAAATCAAACGCTCCACAGTTGCGCAGCATGGTCGACCAAGCATCGGCCATCTTTAGTTCGTTGGAGTCACTGGGAACAAGTTTGGACCCCGCCTCAAGAAATGCTTATCTACAATATAATGGGTAAATGTGATCAATAAACTAGGAACAAGTGGAACGGATCACTAGACTACAAATCACTTCCAACCTGATCTCAATGCACGCAAGTCTTGGAACGCCATTGTTAGTTTTTACATTCATCCGAGACAACATTGCTTTCAATCATCAAGAGGCATCATCTGTGCATCAACGGTGTAAGCCATGGTCATATGTTCATCGAAGAATCGCTGTCACACCTGAAATCAAGCGCATCACACAACTATATAATCAACTCCATTCATCACAAGCTGCATCGGACTCACACATGGGAGCATCAGAAGGCGGGCAAGTCATTCTAGCAACGGCTATGGTGTTAGTAAAAGACGTTACGGGTGCATACTAAATGGGCAGAGCCTTACTTGACTCATGCTCCCAACTAAATTTTATCACTGACGACTTCGCACAAAAACTTCGCCTTCTTCATGAAAAACATCATGTTGAAATTCGTAGCATTGGTGAATCATTAACCAAACTTAAGGCCCGTACGACTACGACCATCAGATCTCGTACGTCATTATTTAAACTATTACTTCAATTTGAAATCACTTCGCACATTGCATACCAGCCAGATACGGAAATCGAAACGTCTAATTGGAATATGCCAGCCAATACCAATACCAAATTAACAGATGAAATGTTCCACAAACTTCAGCGCATCGACCTGTTCCTAGGTACATAAGCTTTCTTTGATGGTCTTCCTATTTGTCAAATTCGACTAGGTTGTAATCTACTTACGCTTCAGAAGACCTTGTTCGGGTGGGTCGTTTCTTGTAGGTTCCAGAATCATCGTGACGTCGCGACAGAATCTTGCCTGTTATCAACCGAAAGCTCCATCGACGAAATGCTTTTGGAAACTTGAAACCGTTGACATACCAACAAAAGCGATTCACACTGTCCATCGAACGTGTGAAGAACATTTTCTGAGAACTACACATCAAGATAGCATTGGACGTATAGTTGTGATTTTCCGATCTAAGGACGATCCTATTTGTCTCAGATTCTTGATATCGCTCGGCACAGATTCCTCGCGCTTGAGAGACACCTGTTACATTCGCCTGAAATTTGTTCGCAGTAAATATAGTTCAAGGAGGAGTAAGAGAGCCTTGGTCGCATGTCGATAGTTGCACAGCCACACTACTACATACCACATCACTATGTTTAAGCCTAGCAGCGTTTCAACGAATTTTCGAGTAGTTTTTGATGTCTCCTGCCGCACATCAACGTAAAAATCATTAAACGATCTACTGTTAGTAGGGAGGAAACAAAATCTAACAACAGCTATATATGTTGCTACTCCGATTTAATTTGTACCGATACGCTATTACCGCAGATGTTACCAAAATGTACAGGCAAGTATTTGCAGATACCCATTATTGAAAGTTTCAATTCATCCTTTGGCAAGCGTCTCCAGAATTAGATCTCCGCACGTACCAGCCCGATATCTTGCAATACACAGTTTAATTATCTGGCAGACCACTATATGACAGAGTTTCCGATCGGCTCTCCGGCTATGAATTCATTGTTTAATGTCGACGATGCTGTGCGGTGGGGACGATATAGGCGTGTTACATAGACTAAAGCATGAAATCGTTGAAGTACTTCGTCGTGGTCAGTTTCCATTGTCGAAATGGGACTCTAACCATCCGGATTTTATGGTAAGTCAATTGTCAAAAGAGCTTAACATCACCGACGACTTTGTGACCAGTGCATTAGGGATGACCCAAACTGGTCACAAAGCGTATAATATTGTCTATTGCTTCCTCGCTATTGGACCCATTCGACTTGCTATCACCGATGGTGATTATAGCCAAGATCATTTTGCAATAGTTATGGTTGTTGAAGCTCGATTGGGATGAGTCCGTAAAATAATACAGCCTGGATAAACTGCTTTTCACAGAACTTGCTTTGATCACTTACCGTGCTTCGCTATTGTTTACAACCAAACGTTCGCATCATACAAATACATGAGTTTACTGATGCATCATTTCGCGCTTCTGGTTGTTCTGTATATGTACTACAGAAGACTTCAGTAGAAATGTTGCAGTTCAATTGCTCACATCAAAGTCGAGAGTCGCTCCAGTAAAAAATCAGTCGGTCCCCAAACTCGTACTTTGCGATGCGCATCTACTTGCTCGTATGAATGCAAAAATAAAGTATATAGTCACCAACAAACATATAAGCAGTTACTATTGGACCGATTCGCAACTAGTGTTAACATGGCTTCAACAGCATTCAGGCCCACTATCAATCTTTGTGAGCCATAGAGTATCCGACATAAAAGAGTTGATACCAGATGGGCACTGGAGGCATGTGCCAACGCGTGAGAATCCTGCTGACCTGGTATCTCGAGGCTGCTCTGTTACCGAGCTAAAATATTCTAACTGGCTTTCTGGCCCAGATTTTTAACTGGAAACCATGATAAAATGGCCAAACAACAATGTCCAAGCCAATCTCGCGATGGACGACTCTAATAATCAAGGAGACAAACTGCATCATCAATACCATCGACGGCATCATCTTATACCTTTATTGTTTACGCATCGTTACCTGGTTACTCCGATCCTATAACTTATGCAGAAAGACACGAACAATTACTACAGTATCACTCAAGAGTTGCGATGCGCTTCAAATTGCATCATATGGCATCTTCAACAGCAGCACTTCTCTGTCGATTTTAAGTTCCCCAAGAAGAAATCAACAATTGAAAGCAACGTGAAATTCGTACCTCCATTTATATCACCTTGGTTTGAGCTCATTAAGGTTGGTGGCCGCCTGGATTACACCGATTTACCAAACTGTCAAAATCATCCAATTCCTTTGCCCAGCAATTCACAATTTGTATATAAATATGTTCTATATTTACATCCACGGAATTATCATGCTGGCCCATCTTGCATATTGGATCGTCAACGGCAGCCATTTGGCTCCTCGTGTCGTTCATTCGTGTGTGCATTGTGTTCGTTATAAGCACACACTGCTTTGCGACTCCGAGGAAACGCTCCTAACAAATCATACTTGGCTGTATTTGTTTGTCTAGTCACTAAGGTGGTTCACATTGAGGTGGGTTCGGATCTCTCAACAACACTTTTCTTGATATTTTTTATGACAACGCTACGAGTTTTGTAGGAGCATCCAACCAACTACAAGAACTCAAGCAATTCCTGTTTAAAAACGAGACGCAAAGAGACATTAGTAAATTTTGCTAATCTGATTTTATTTATTTCCGCTGTGAAGCAGCAGTTAAGAGCGCAAAAATGCTACCGTACCGCACAATGGCAAACACCAGATTGACATTTGAAGAGCAGTGGTAATCGAGGCTATATATCGTATATGGCAACTAATCGAACTTGGATCGCTACGACATGATCACGGCTATAAAGCAACGATTTTGCGGCCCTGGCCCTCAGAACATTAAAACGAATTATGAACACGGATTAAGTGGCCAGCACCTGCATACAATCACGATAGTGAGTTGCCACCACAACGTTGGAAACTTGGCTGTGTTGAATCCACTGTGCTTCGACGAGACAGTCATGTTCGAAATGTCAATATGTAGACTGAAACTGGTCTTTGTAAATAGCATATAAGAATTATGATTTTAAGAATAAATCTGCTTGATGTTTTTAACTTAAAAGAGTAATGTAGTGTTTTTATGAACAAGAGTGATTGCAGGTTTGCAGCTACGCGCTCGCCCAATACAGGCAGCATAACGACGCTCCCCGAGGACACCAACAATCACGGAACCCAATAATCCCTAAAGGTTTAGCGTTCAAGTTGCTTAGCTCGTACAGGCTATTTCATAATACCTTTCTCACTCGGCACTTAACCAATTTCTTGCAGAATTTTGAGTTGACGTTTCTACTAAAGTCACTTATCACAAAGTTTCGCTTATGTACTCCCTGCCCTACGCAAAACTTAACTTCGTACAGGCTATTTCATAATACCTTTCTCACTCGGCACTTAACCAATTTCTTGCAGAATTTTGAGTTGACGTTTCTACTAAAGTCACTTATCACAAAGTTTCGCTTATGTACTCCCTGCCCTACGCAAAACTTAACTTCGTACAGGCTATTTCATAATACCTTTCTCACTCGGCACTTAACCAATTTCTTGCAGAATTTTGAGTTGACGTTTCTACTAAAGTCACTTATCACAAAGTTTCGCTTATGTACTCCCTGCCCTACGCAAAACTTAACTTCTCGAGCCTATTTATTATACTGCCAAGCGCCTTTCTCGTATGCTGCGTGCATATTGTCCTTCATGTCCTTCCGGATCGTAGCCATACGATCATCTCTCGTTATCCTTTTAAACTGACAATCTTCCACTGCATTCAGCTTCCTAGCCAGTTTATAGTCGGCCCCGCATGTCAACATGTACTGTACGAACAGAGCGAAATAAGGTGAGAGTCCCGTTACTTGGTTCACCGCACTTCGTATAGCATACTCTATTTCAGACAGATATCGATCCCATTCTCTATAGTAATTTTCCAGATATGCTGAAAATACATTCTGATTAATTCTGAATACAAACCAGTCTTCATATAGGTTATCCCAGTTCCCTATAATCGCTTCGAATTCTTTGCCAACAAACCGGTTTCCATTATCGGAGTGTATAACCTCTGGTACCCCGAATTTATGGAACACCTCGTGTACGAAAAATTCTATCACCTTCTGGGTTATTGCCTCACCTGAACGCCTTCAAGAAAACAAATATGGTTAAATGATCCACAACTATTAGAATATATGCGTTTTCCCCTTTCGACCTCGGGTACTTCCCAAAAAAGTCGATATACAACTTTTGAAAGTGCATCTTTCTTTTACTCTCTCCCTTAATAAATTTCACTTTTCTCTTTGCATTTTCTCTTCCCTTATTTACTGCTTCCTGAACGGGTTCTCTGCCGCTGTTTTTCCATAACGTGGCGACTCCGTTCGTCCCACGTTCCTCTCCCCATTTCCCGCCGTACATTTGGGACATTTTGGTGTGACTGCCTCGGGGTGCCCTCACTTATAGCAGAAAAGCCTCCGATCTCTGACAAGACACTCCCTAACCCCATGCCCTTGCTGCTGACAGCTCCAACACTCTAGCGGACGGTACCTTCCTTCCTCCGTACCACTTGGCCTCGGTTTTCTCTCGGGCGCTTGTCTTTGTCGGCTCCCTGTTATTATCTTTGCCCTCGTAGCTTCTCCCGGCGGATTTGGGTCCGTTGTTTCCTCGAGTCCCCCTGGCCTAAATAGTGCTGTGACATTGTGTCTTGGATCGTCAACGACAGAGATTTTGCACGTCGCATTGTTCGTTCATTGCATTGCGACCGTTAAGCATGCACTGCTACACAGAGTGATGGAACCGCTACCGACTGCACGTCTCAAACCAGCTTTATTATTTGAATGCTACGGCATCGATTTTTGCTGGCCAATAAATTCTTATTTGCGAATCCGAAGAAAAGCTCCTATCAAATCATACTTGGCTGTATTTGTTTGTCTAGTCACTAAGGCGGTTCACATTGAGGTGGTTTCGGGCCTCTCAACAAAGTCTTTCGTGAACGCTCTAAAGCGGATGGATGGTAGGCGAAAGATGCCGTGCGATATTTTTTGTGATAACGCCAAGAATTTTGTAGGAGCATCCAACCAACTACAAGAACTCAAACAATTCCTGTTTAAAAACGAGACGCAAAAAGACATTAATAAATTTTGCTCATCTGATTTTATTAATTTCCATTTTATTCCACCCAGGGCACCCCATTTTGGCGGCCTCTAGGAAGCACCAATTAAGAGCGCAAATTCGCAAACACCAGATTGACATTTGAAGACCTGAGCACAGTCGTAGTGAAAATCGAGGCTATATTAAACCCGCGCCCGCTCTCTCCGTGATCGTCAGATCCGAATGATGTCGATGCACTCACTGCTGGCCATTTCCGGGTTGGTGACTCGCTGCGCCCCCTACCCGAGCGCTCACTTGAGCATTGCAATATGTCCAACATCCATCTTGGATCGCTGCGACATGATCACGGCTATAAAACAACAATTTCACGACAACATCACGCTTGCCTCAGACTACGTAAACGAATTACATGCAAGCACTCGGTATTAAGTGGATAACACCTGCACCAAATTTCACTGAGGGAACGTTACTTGTCATTCACGACGACAATTGATCACCACAACGTTGGAAACTTGGTCATGTTGAATCCACTGTGCTTGGACGAGACTGTTATGTTCGAGTTGTAATCATCCGCACTGCCAATGGGACCTGCTGGAGGCCGATACACAAACTGGCCATCCTACCAGCGTCCTGAAAGTGGATCCTTTCATCGGTTCCGGGATGTTGGATCTCCCTATTAGAATTATTAGCACTCAGGCTTTGGATTTAAGCATACATGAATACACATGCACACTCACCCACTTAATGCAACTTATTATTACACTCAGGCACTTTCAGGCATTCGTTTTATTCTATTCTTGCTTGTAAGTTATTAGTATGCCTTTGTAATAAATCAGTTGAATTCTATCTCTCGAATTAAAACACGTCGTTTTTACTCCCTGTTTCCTGTTACAACAGTGTGAAATTCAGTAGACCGTAATGAATTTGTGTGAGGTAGAGTTAAATGAGGTGGATTTAGGAAATATTGATACTGATTCCGATGGAATATAAACCAAGATTAAGGAATTTAAGTGAAATTCTGAGCGAATTCAAAGACAATTTCATCAAAGGAAATTCAAAAATTGTTTGCAATGTAAAACCTATGCATATTCGGTTGACAGACCGAAATAAGACAGTGTGTCGACGGCTCGATTGTTGCGCCCAGTTGAGCACGATATAGTTTGTGATAAAATTCAAGAATTGCTCACTGCAAATATTATTCGTTATTTGACAAATTCTTGCCTGCAATTGTGCACCAGATACTAAAATCGTATATGTACAATCGCAAGTATAGGGTGAAATACAAGGAATTTGTTACCCCTGACTTGAACATTAAAGCTGGTGTCCCACAGGGAAGTGTACTCGGGCCGATTCTATACCTAGTGCTTACTTCGGATTTACCCACAGACAGTCGCGTTATGACGTCGACGTTTGCTGACGATACTGCCATCCGGAGCTGCCATAAAAATAAAAAGAATTGCATCGAGAGACCTTGGTGAGTATTTAAAACTAATTGAGTCCTGGCTGGCTAATTGGCTCATTTGCGTAAACGAAAACAGAAGCTAACACGTCACATATACTCTTCGTAATTGCCCTAAGGTCACATTAAAAGGTACGCAAATGAAATTGAAAGCACAAAGTTACTAAATAAAAATCTGGACTGCGCCTAGAACACAAAGTTCTATTGTATAAGG
Organism: Clusia tigrina; assembly: GCA_920105625.2. Classification (NCBI taxonomy): domain Eukaryota; kingdom Metazoa; phylum Arthropoda; class Insecta; order Diptera; family Clusiidae; genus Clusia; species Clusia tigrina. The sequence continues at coordinate 153,358,513 of OV050031.1, read as the reverse complement.
CAATCATAAAGCCAATATGGACGTAAGGAGCCCAGCTGTGGGAAAATTCTAGCTCATCTAACATTAAATTAATCCAGCGCGCCCATAGTTCGAAGAATTTTCGGTAAAGATGATAGCACAGCGATCTTAATATACCACTGGTAAAAACTGAGCTAAAAAAAATTAAATGTAAATACAAATTCAAACTCCGACATCATCCCAATTACTTCGCAAGACAATTACTTCAAACTAAAATACACACACGGTTACGTAGGTTAGACTGAAATCATTTAATTGAATTGTTCTCATTAGATTAAACTGTTATACTTAAATATTTAAATACTTTACATTAGCTACTTATTAACTCCAATACACTGATTGCGGGTTAATATTGCTATTAGATTTAAGATTTGAATACATATTATTAATCTTATTATAAGAGAATCCAACTATTAAAAAATAATTTCTTTCAATTCTAATTTCACTTTATGAACATTAGATTTACCTAATCCACTGCTAAAAACTGTACGAAATTTGTATTTTAATTCCGACTCAACCTCACCCAAAAGACGACATGAAATCTAGGCCTAAAATAGGACGACTGCGCGTCTTGCTAACTATTATTTTTAATTTGTTTTGTTGATCGCGATATTTTATACTTGTAACAAACTCATCGATTGTGTCAATTACTTCACCATTGTATGCAAAGAAATGATCCTTACACTTGTATAATTTAGTTGAAAGAAAGAACATGCTGCGCCGGAATCCAGCACAAATTCAAGCTGAACATCATCAATTTCTGCATTAACGACAAATGGAGGGAGCGATGTTGACTTAGAAACACAGTTCAAATTAAAAATAAAAAATTCGTTAATAGTTTCGAAAGCTCCGTCCAATCCTGTCACAAACTTGTTGAGCACAAAAGAATCTGTGTGCTGAATTTGCAGTCCCTCGGTAACTTTTTTAAGCGAGCAAACCAGTCGGAAACTGGTTTCTCCTTTCGTCGGGGTGCGTCAAAAAATTTTTGGCGCACCCTAAATATGAGAAAGGGCGTGAAATAGTACTGCTCCAACAACGTGCAGAGCTCTGCATATGTTTTTTTTTCTGGTAGGACTGAATCGCATAGATTGCGCAAAAGACCTTACGCTTCCATACCAATAGTTTTAACTTTTCTACTAAGATTGTTTGACAGGTGCCAGAGGTTCGGTCCAGCGCTCTTTTTTTTATTGCTTTTTGGTTTATTTCTTACTAAAACACTCCGTTTTTTTTTTGTTGAATATTTTCTCTACATATTTATTTTTATATTTTTTGGCTGTAATTCCAATTCGTTTAAAATTCTTCTGTTGTTTAAAATTTGTTTGTAATGACTTGCACTAAGAAGGACTGTGACGTCATAAGTTTGTCAGAGCGCTTTGTAATGTACTTGCTGTGTGACTATGCTGAGCACATTAAGTGAGCTGGCTTGGTTGGTCGCGTACTAAACAGCATTCGCTGGTCTTGCCATAAATGTTGTAACTCTGATGTTGATCTCTTGAAGATGTTTAGAGTTTTTGGTAAGGCATTCCTTGATGTTGCCAGAGACTTGGCATCGGTGAAAGCAATGTTTCAGAATGTGAAACATTTTTTCAGAGCTTAAGTGCATGGAAGATAATATAGTTTTTCCTAAGCCAAAGCGTAATAAGCCTGTTTCCCGAGGCGCTAACACTTTGTCTTCAAATGTAATTGCATCAGCTGTCTGGCCTTTCTCTTAAGCCATATTTTAAGCCTACTGTTTCCGATACGGTAACAAAATCTTTTCAGGATCTATCTTCAGTTGGAAATCTGCCAGTTAATGTAGACCCTTCTCCGAATTTGTCTAACTGGGCTATTCCGGCTGATAACAAACTATTAGTATTTATCCCTTTAGCGTGATTCTAAGTCTGTTGTGAGGAAAACATATGCTAACATGATTTTATCCTCTGTTTCGACTACAAGTGTAGTTAATTCGGTTGGCGGTATGTCTGAAAAGGATGAAAGCGTAGTTTGGAAAAAATTAATTGTAGTTGTCCCGATGAAAGCTGTATATGTCTCGAGATCCTATGCCGATACAACGGAGGACGACATACGATTTCATATCGAATCTGGTCGTCCCCATCTTCTAAAGTCAATTTTAAATTTTCGAAGTTTAAGATGTAATTTGTTAGGTATCACTCATTTTTCAAAGTTATGGTACCCACAGACTTATTTAAAGCTGTTGTTGACCCAAAATTCTGGACTCTAAATGCAGTGGTGCTTGAATATCAGTCACGATCACATCCTAAACTGGCAACCCTTAATGCAAAACTAGCTTCAAAAAATTAAACACCTTTACTGATCTGTTATTGTTATACCAAAACGTCTGGAGTTTACATACAAAGCTTACAAATATTTTGCTAGCCAGCTCTGCTTTCGAACATGATGTAATTGCATTTTTGGAAACATGGCTTCGCCCATGCGCCCTTTCGTCAGAGGTTTTTGCTCCTAATTTCATGATATATATATGTGTATGTATTTGAATGTGGCTATGTTATAATTTTATTTCTTTATTTCTGAAATAGAAATAAAAACGAATTCCAATCGTAGCAATTGCAGACAAGGCATTAGCAAGGACAATATGTTCACAACGGACCGGTTGTAGTGTGTACTGGAGTGCACATGCATTTTGAGTGGCTGTAGGAAAAGAAACAATCAGCCAAGTCGACTTTGTGCATGTGTAATTCAGATATACATCACCAAATCTTCTCCTTAAAAATCCTTCTAATATATTTTTCCAGTCTGCCAAATACATTTTAAAGTATGTTGCGATCGTTCCTTTAGCCGCCACCGTTTGTATGTTCATTTTTTTTTATTATGTTTTTTTTCCTTCTTTTCTTGCTTCCATTTTGGCCGCTATTCTGGTGAATGCAACCAGGCAAAGTCTGAGGTAGAGATGGCGCTGCCTCAGAATAGTCAAAATTCGACTTGACCGCTGGAGCGGTCAATGGTGGAATAGCGGAGGATGCCGAGGAAATAGAAAGGAAACGGTTTTAAAGGAAAAATCGAGAAGACATTTAAGGCGGTGGTAGGGACAAAACGGTCTCTGTGCAGTTTTGAATGTTTTGACGGATGAGTTCGGTAGCGGGAGTTTTTTTTAAATTGGAACTGTTGAACAACTTGGTATTTGTGTACGGAGTGCGTCCAGAAGTTGCGTTTAACTTTTGCGAGGAACAACATTATTCTTCTGTTGTATAAGGAAATAAAGTGTAAATAAGTGCAGCGTCGGGGTTGACTACAATTTGAGATTTATTTTGTGCGATAAGTTGGGTTCGCTATCTGTTCGGTGATCACGCGTTTAGTTTCTTGAGAAAAATATTGGTAAATACGTGTCTGGGCTCTTTTGATGCCGGAGGAAAAGGAAGCTGCCCGCCTCACCAAGGATAAAGCTAAGTATATGGTAGTTTAAAACCATATACTTAGCTTTATCCTTGGTGGAGTACACATGGCAAACCTCCAATAACGTCCTGCTCCACTATAGCAGTGGATTGTGCGACAACTACAACAAATTCGTCAGCAACAACAACATCTGCCTTCTCTACGTACGGTACAACGACTACATTCTCGACTACAACTGCGACATCAACATGTTCTTCTGCCTGTGTACAAATACCACCAAAAGGCGTGCAGGTAAGCCAACTGCAATCGCTACCAAAGAGAGCACGAACCTCACCCACGACAGATAAAGCGAAAAGAACGCCCAACACTAACAAAAAGCAAAAAATAGCGAAAAACCCAAGCCAAAGTAAGTTATCACACTACTGGTTAAGCGATACTACTTCAGAAAGAAAAAACAGGTTTGCTGCTTTGAAGCGGGGCGCTCTGCACCTTTCTTCTACCCTACTGAGACGCTATACAGAAAACTGCGCTTCATTCAGACTAGATCGACGAAACAAAGGTAAGTGTGTGCATTGATTTGAGCTACTCTTAGAAAACATTTGCATTGAGTGACCTAATTGTAAATTGACAATGGCGGAGGCAAAACCAGACGTTCAGGCTCTAATTAAGCTGCAACTGAATCTGGTATACACTCTTAAAAAACTCTACAATAATTTTAAAAAGGATCCAATCTCACGCAAAACTAAGCCGTACTTTTAGCAAAGGCTCAAACGCATCGAGGAGCTTAATAGCGAATTCTTTTCTGCTCATAAAAGTATAATATGTTCCAACATTAAAGCAGATGACGCATATTTAAAAGATGACATCGATTCTAAATTCGACGAACTGCATTTAGACCTTTATTGTTTGCTCAGTCAACGGCAAGAAGAATTGTTTCCTGAAGAGGCGAGTGCTGAAAACTCAAATGGCGGCCCTACAACATCCGATACACGAAATCGTTGCTCCTCAGCTATTCAGTTTCCCCAATTGCCGGTACCGTCGTTCTCGGGAAAGTTTACTGAGTGGCCTAGTTTCCACGATTCATTTATCAGGCTTATACACCTCAATAGTGAACTTAGCTCAGTCCAAAATTTTCACTACTTAAAGCAGGCACTTCCATCTGACCTTGATGCTGACATTCATCAAATGCTCTTGACTGATGGAAGTTATCTAACAGCGTGGGAGCTGCTTCTCAAGCGATATAATAATCCACGCATTTTGTTTTCACACCACATGAACACGCTATATAATTTACCTGTTCTCATCAAAGAAAAATCAAACGACAATAAATTGATGCTGAATGTGGCGAATGTTTGTATCAACGAATTCAAATGTTTGAAGCTTCCAATTGAAAATTGTGACCATTGGGTTGCGCATTACTTGGCTACTAAGTTGCCCACCGAGACTCACTCAGCCTGGGCGCGTCATTTATTATTAGACTGACATACCAACTTTTTCGGATTTGCAAGAGTTCTTAACAACTCGTCTCTTTACAATCGATGCAATCGAGAATCGTAACGTCGCTTTTAATGCAATTCCTGCGCAAAAATTTGGCAAACCTGCCAACAATCCCACATCTCATCTTATCCTTCGAAATCTTCACCACGCTCGACACACCATGTCAAAACTTTCCATGCTGCCACTAAAATTGCCGCAGCCCATCAAAATGGCTGTACTCTATGTGGCCAAGCACACATCATACGCCGATGCCCAACTTTCCTTGCAAAAGATTGCTATCAGAGAAATACCATAGTTGACAAGGCAAGGCTGTGCCTAAATTGTTTGAACAAGTCTCACACACTCGCAAAGTGCACAAGCAGTAAAAACTGCCTTCAATGCGGACAACGCCATCATACGTTGTTGCACTTCCCTATTATCACAACGACTTTTCAAACAAAGCCAGCTGCACCGCCATCAACTCAACGCGTTTCATCAAACGTCGATAATACTCCTGCTTCGTCCGATAGGCAACCGGCCAAGTTCTATGCAGCATCCACCTCAGCAGCTGTCTTTGAACCAAGGCGTGTCACTAACGCACACGCTATCGTGGCTGCAAACTCAGCTCAACTCAACACGAATTTGGCAGTTGCAGCTCCATCGCAGAAAATTCTACTAGCTACAGCTTTAGTATCATTATACAATGAAGCTACCAATCAATCTTCACTCGTTTACGCTCTAATCGACCAAGGGTCAGAAGGCACCCTCATTTCCGAAACTGCTGTCCAACGACTTGGACTTCAACGCTCTTCGACATCAGCAGATATCTGCGGTGTGGGTCCAACCTCTCTCAGCCAATCACGCTCAACGGTCAGTTGCACACTTCTTTCCTGCCACGATGTAAATTTCGGGGCACTTCCATGATCTCACGCTAGCAGATCCAACGTATTATCAGCCGAAAAGGATCGATCTCATCATCGGTGCTGATATGATAGCGCAAATACTATTGCCAGAAATTCGAATTGATACTGCAAGCCAACCTATTGCACAAAACACCCACTTAGGATGGAAATTGTCTGGTCGAGTAAAAGCAGCAGCTCCCCCCACGGTTAACATTCGCTGCCATCATGCTAATATTGAGCAAGAAACCCTCGTGAAGAAATTCTACGAATGCGAGCAGGTACTTATCGAAACACCAATGTCGGCGCAAGACCAATGGTGTGAGGAGTTCTTCCAAAGCACTCACATTCGACAGGATAACGGTAAATATTTAGTACGATTACCCCTAAAAAATTTGTACGATCCTAACCAGACGTTAGGAAAATTCAAACAAATCGCTCTAAATAGATTTCATCAGCTCGAACGGCGTTTGCAGCGAGACGGCGAATTACGAGCCCGATACGCAGACGGCATAGAAGACTATTTCCGCCTTCAACAAATTCCTGCTACAACCACTGAAGAACAACACTGCACCGTCACGGCTTCGAATAAGCCCACCGTAAGTTCCTGTGTCTTACCCCATCACGCTGTCATAAAAGAAGAGAGTCTTACGACCAAAGTGCGGATAGTCTATGACGCTTCCGCCAAAACCTCAAACGGTCGATCGCTCAATGACATGCTGTGCATAGGTCAGCCATTACAAAATGACCTACCCGCTGTCATTCTAAATTGGAGGATGCATAAATTCGTTTTCCTCGCTTACATACAAAAAATATACCGCTGCATCGATATGCACAGAGATGATACACAATAGCAAAAGATACTGTGGCGCAATGATGACGGGCACATCCAAGTATACTGCCTTGCTGCATGAGATGTATGTAGATGATGTCCTCAGTGGTAGTGATTCAATCAGCAGCACAATTGTAATACGCGACCAATTAGTTTCCGCCTTGAGGTCAGTTGGGATGGAACTCCGAAAATGGTCTAGTAATGCTCCAGCGCTGCTCGAATCCATTCCAGTAGAGCACCAAGCATGCGGACCAACTCTCGCGCTCAACGAGAATGCCACTGTCAAAACGCTCGGTTTACAGTGGCAACCCAACCGGGACACCTTTACATTTTCCATTAATTTTGCTCTATCAGCTGTGGCAACCAAGAGATCCGTTTTATCCACAATTGCACGGTTATTCGATCCGCTCGGATTTTTGGCTCCTGTCATAGTAGCAGCAAAAATTATATTGAAGGAAATTTGGACCATAAAGGTCAAACGACACGACGACCAAGAAACTCCTTTAGATTGGGATGAAGAGTTACCGAAATCGCTTGGCATTCCCTGGCAACAATTTGCAGCAGAGTTGCCACAGGTGAAATCCATCTGCATTCCACGATGGCTTCACTATTCTCCGCACCACATCCATTCAATGGAAGTACACACTTTTTGCGATGGCTCTTCATCGGCATACGCAGCTGCAGTGTATCTTCGCACTCAATATCGGCATGGAGAAATTCACACTTATCTTCTCGCAGCAAAGAGTAAAGTAACACCAACGTGCGCTGTGACGATTCCTAGGGTGGAACTCTGCGGCGCTGTACTGGCTACGACGCTCACCAATTGGGTGCGAAGAAACCTCAATAGTTTCGATGAAAACACTCCATTTTACTACGCGATTTGTGATTGGCACCATCACAACTTCGAACCTTCGAGTTGTGTTGGAATGGCCCTACATGGTTGCGACAACCTAAGTCAGCCTGGCCAAGCTGTGCTATTCACAAAGTAGAAATCGACAACACAGCGTCAGAGGAGAAGCCAATTCAGGTTCACGTCCACTCTACCATGACGACGCCGTCACTTTTACTTCGCTATTCATCGTTTTCAAGGCTCTTACGTATCACCGCGTGGCTTTTCCGTTTTTCTCACAATCTCCGATTCAAGGAACAGCGCAAGCACGGACCACTTTCTGCCAACGAGCTAAAAGAAAGCCTAATGGTCCTTGTGCGATTGGTACAGCTGGAGGAGTTTTCAGCAGAACTCCATCTGATGAAAATATGGAGCAAACTCATTAGTTTAACCCCCTTTTTAGACTATCAGAAAATCATACGTGTACGAGGTCGTTTGAAGCACTCAACATTGCCTTTTCGCCAACGACATCCAATAATTTTACCCAGCAATCATCATTTTACACGACTAATCATCGACCACGCGCATGCCATCGCACTACACGGTGGCATACAGTTGACATTATGCAACATTCGTCAAACATATTGGATAATCCATGCACGTAAGACAGTGCGCAACCATCTTCGACATTGCATCCGGTGTTTCTGATGGGAGATTTGCCGATGCAGCGAGTAAACCCACCACGACGCCCTTTTCTCGCTACCGGTGTAGATTACACCGGAGCCATAGAGCTCAAATCTTCCAGATATCGCGACCATACGGTATATAAGGGCTATATAGCCATATATATATATATCTCGCCACGAAGGCCATACATTTAGAGGCGTTTACAGGTATGACCACGTTCCTGTGGGCTCTACAGAGATTCATCGGACGCCGCGGAATCTGTCACGACATATACAGTGGAAGGTGGAACGTGATATCGTACCCAAATTGGCTGAAATCAACATTCAATGGCACTTCAACCCTCCACATTCACCCAATTTTGGAGGTACATGGGAAGCGAACGTGAAGTCCACAAAGTACCATTTAAAGCGCACGGTTAACGGTACCAGGCTGACGTACGAGCAGCTGTCTACTCTTTTAGTCCAAATCGAAGCGTGCTTGAATTCACGGCCTTTATGTCCACTAACGTCCGACCCCGACGACCTCCTTGTGCTTACGCTAGGACATTTTTTAATTTGAGATACTCTATTATCACCACCTGCAGCTCCTCCGGACAACAAGTCTCTCTCCATACAGTATTTTCAACTCCAAAGACTGCTTCGACAATTTTGGTCAAAATGGTCCACGGATTGGCTTTCACACTTACAAGCACGCCCTAAATGGAGACAAGAAGAGCCAAACTTATATATCAACGAGCTAGTGCTGGTTAAAGATGATCGTCTCCCACCAAACCAGTGGATGATGGGACGAGTGATGGCGCTTCACCCCGGTTCAGACCAACTAGTGCGTGTGATCACAGTTCGTACTCAACACGGCCTTTACAAGCGATCAATCTCCAAAATCTGTCGCTTACCAATTCCACGCACACGCTAAAGCAAATTAAGCTCCTTGCACACACTTAACCCTTTTCTCTTCTAGTTTCAGCTACAACAGTACTGCTGCTATCGCGACGCACCTGGTTTGTCATGCTGGACTCAGCATTGAGGGCGGCATGTGCAATTTCCACTGTACGCAGAGCCTGATAAAATAACACTGACAATATTATCATGCCATATACTTTGTGTGGCGACTACAGGTGAGTTTTTAGTTGGCGTTGAAAATATCTTATTATATATATATTGTGTGTGCTCAAAAAACTAAACCAATAAGAAAAATAAAAAATATAAAAAAGTTCGGAACCCCAAAACTATAGTCTTGTTTTATACTACACATACGAGTTCAATCGAATGACTCGGAAACATACACAAAAATATTCAAAATGCTAAAGCAAAAAGGTACGAAGCTGTACACATTTTAACCCAAAAATGAAAGGGGTTTCAAAGTCATTCTTCGCAATATGCACCCCTCCGCAGACCAAGAAGAAATTAAAAATGAGCTTGGTGAAAACTGTCACAAAGTTTTAAACATAACTAACATAACTCAACGGACAACAAAAAAAAAGCTACCACTGTTTAGCATAGAACTGGAAACAAATACTAACAATAAAGATATTTATAGCATTAACAAATTAATGCATTGCATAGTAGTTTTTGAGGCACCTCATCATAAAAGAGAAGTCGCGCAATGAAAAATACGGACATACAAAAAACTACTGTACAAGGGATCCAGTATGTGTGAAATGCGCTGGAAAGCATCTGACAAGTGAATGTCGAAAAAACATAACCAACGCTGTGAAATATACAAAGCCATAAAAATTCAAAGGTTTCCATCTTTACGCAGAAAGGATCCATTATTACTACAGACCAAAAATATGGATGGATCAGTAGTTAAACCAGGCGTAAGCTATGCCAAAATTGCAGGGTCGTCAAATCCAAGTAAAACTGAAGGAAATACACAAAAAATTCAAACGATAGTGATATTTATGAACTTAAAGACATGGGGAAATCCCTAATCACTCAAATGACTAATATGATGAATATCATTACAATATTACTAACAAGCTTAAATGCACGAAAGTAATAGTTTTATAATTGTAGCCTGGAATGCAAATGGCCTAACAAAACATCTTGATTTGAATTTTTGTCTGACAAGAAAATTGATATAGCTCTAGTTTCAGAAACACATTTTACGAACAAAAGCTATTTGTGTGACAGATCATCCTGATGGTAAAGCTCGTGATGGGACAACTATCATAATAAATTCACTTTTAAAACATAATGAACACCTCATATTCAATCCACTACTGCGTAAATTGAGGATAAAAGTGGGACAATACTCATCTCCTCAGTTTACTGTCCCCCCAGACACCTAATAACCACTGATCAATATGATGATTACATAACGACGTTTGGCGTAAGATTAATTGCAGCTGGAGATCTAACTGCAAAACACACTGACTGGGGATCTAGGCTAACCAATAAAAAAGGACGAAATCTGATTAATGCAAATTTTTAAGCTCAGGTGAACCCACATACTTTCCAACAGATAGGAAAAAGATACCAGATCTAATCGACTTTAGCATAACAAAAAACATAAAGTGTAACCAATTAAAAATTATAGCTTGTTTTGCACTTTCTTCAGACCACCCTTAGATAATACTTGACTACAAAACTGACATCAAACCCATAGAACCAATAGCTAAGATTTTTAACCACAAAACAAACTGGAATGAGTATTGACAGCATATTGAAAATCAACTGTATATGTCTATACTCACTGAAAACACAATTAGACATTGAATGTGTCATTATTCACTTCAACGATGTGGTCGCAGGAATCAAATAAAGCCAACAGCATACATTTAGAAGAAATAAACCTACAACGGATATTTTCATAAGAAAGCAAATTATTGAGAAGAGAACGCTGAGAAAGAGGTGGCAGCTAATTAGATCGCCTGAGGATAAACAGAAATTAAATATAGCCTGCAAAAAACTTAAGAAAATATTAACTAAAAGACAAAATATAGAAATTGAAAATTACCTAAAAAATTTGATGCCTACCCAGGATACTAACTACTCATAATGGAAATTCACAAAGAAATTAAAAACTCAGATAAGGTATCAGCCACCACTACGGAAAGATGTCAACTCATGGGCTACTACCCATGAAGAAAAACCAACAACATTGGCTAAATACTTTGAAAAAGTCCTATCAAATGACGAAGATAAATATATTGAAACATGCAATGACTTAAATATAGACATTACAACCAAAATAAAGAAAACAAACACAACAGAAATAATTAATTGCATTAAAAAATAAACCACAAAAAAGCATCAGGATACGATATGTTGACAGGCAAAGCCCTCGCTGAGCTACCTACTATAGATTATAACTACTTAAGAATGTTATCAACTCAATGTTCCGACTACAATTTTTTCCCAAAGTATGGAAAGTTGCTGAAATTATTGCGCTACCAAAGCAGGGAAAATATGCTAAAACTGCTTCGTCGTGTAGACCAATTAGCCTACTTCCCATAATTTCTAAAGTTGCTTAAAAACTCTTACATGATAGACTTAGTCAGATCCTTGACAATAAAAACATTATACCAAATCATCAATTCGGCTTCAGAAAACGACATTCAACGATTCAACAGATACACCGTATAACAAACAAAATTGAAACAGACATAGAATATAAGCGGTACTGCGTTGCTGTATTCTTGGACGTTGCAAAAGCATTTGACAAAGTATGACATAAAGGACTGCTGCATAAACTGAAGACGATGCTGCTACTTGACTACTATTTGATTGTTGAAAGTTATCTTAGTGATCGTTACTTTTACGTCAAATATAATGATGAGTGTTCGTATATTCATCTTGCAACAGCTGGAGTTCCTCAAGGAAGTGTTTTAGGACCACTGCTATATATCATATTCACCTCAGAAATACCACTTCCAAAAGATCTGAATACCACAATTGCTACTTTTGCTGACGACACAATTCCCTTCACATCTGACAAAATTTCTAAATACTGCGTCTGCAAATCTGCAGATATACACAGATAATGTTAAGGAATCGTTTGATAAGTGGTGCTTTAAAATTAATGAAGATAAGACTGTACAAAGTATTTTTACAACTAAAACAAAATTTAACACAATACCTATTAAAATAAACAATAAAGATATAAAAATAGGGTATACTACTAAATACCTTGGTATACACATGGACTCAAAGTTAAATTGGCACTACCACATCAAACAAAAAACGAAACAAATAAAAGAAAAATTTAGGCAACTATATTGGTTAATTGGTAAGCAATCTAAACTCACAATTAACAACAAGTTACTGTTATACAAGTGTGTTATAAAGCCAATTTGGACGTACTGACTCCAAGTATGGGGAACGGCAAAGCGGTCACACATAGAAAAAATTCAACGACAGCAATCTAGAGTATTAAGAGTGATCATAAAGTCTGGTGGGTACACAACAAATGAAGACATACACCGCAAACTAAATATGACAAGAATTGACGAAAAGATAAAAAAAGATATCCACAAAACACTACGATACACTGCATGGGCATAATAACGAAGAAATAAACGAGTTGCTGCATCTAGAAGAAACCACCATGCGCCGTTTAAAAAGAATTCGACCAAACGACCTAATGAACTAGGAAATCCAGACTACACATATTAGTAGTAGTATTATAAATGTAAATGTAAATAATTATTATAAACATAAATTTTATTATAATTTTTTCATAAATTGTTATAATATAATTATAGTGATTTATTATAATTAATGTAAATAATTTTTGTTGTATCACTTGGCACTGGCCAAAATGTTTTTTTTTTATATTAATTTCCAAATTGTCAAATCATGTACTAGGTGTCAATATAATGGTGACAGATGTATGAAATAAAGGGAAATAAAAAAAATTAAAAAATGTATCCAAGTATAATATTGCGCTACTTCTGATTATAACATGCTGACGAATGTATCTGATGCACACAATTGAAAACGTTAAGTTAATATTGTCTGATGGAACCTAATGTAAGTCAAACGTTCACTCTCGGTTTTCGCATACATGTCGACATCAAACTGATGAAAAAGCCTTTGACCGTTCAGAATATGATTGTTTTGATTTTGACGAATCATCAATTTGAACGCATAATAATTCATTGCGCTGACCGTTTGGAATTTCCACAACTGTTATTGAATTTTAAACTTTTGTAAAAATGTTGTGTCCCATTTGTGAGAATAAATTTAACTAAACAGTTGACGGATTGACCCACTTAATATTAATTAGATAGCCGTCTTCCCCTTGCGAAAACAAAATCGGATATTGCAAATCATCATAAGAGCGATGAATTTTAGAGACACGTTGAGGTTGAACATTTTTACGATGATAGATCATATCGCGTGCATTAAATGATTCTCCAACGATTACCACTGCTACATGGTCTATTGTTGTTACTTTGTATTTTCGGGCGGGCTGTCCAACGGGCGTTTTTTCAGCTGTTATGACAATTCTATGATATGCCGAAGGCATTCTGTCCAATGCCGTTTTAAACAAAGTCACCAATTCGTTGTACTGATGAAAATAATCTGGTTAGACAGCAATTATTTCTCTTCGTACGTTCGGAAAAATAAAACACCGCTGATCAATTTCATCATAGGAATTTCCAAGAAAATAATTTTGCAAAAACTGATGAGAACTATCTGCAAATGGCATTAACGATCCGACTCTGTGGTATACTTGACTTTGAATCTTGATATCAAACAAAGTCATTGAAGTTAAATTTTTTGTAAACATAGTATTGCCGTTTATTTCTTCGATAACCTTAAATGTTGGTATGAAATTATATCTGATAATATTGGTTGCACCAAAGGAAGTCATTTGAAAACATGAATTGTATGCCTGAATATTCTTCAAGAAATGTGATTCTGTCTCAACTGATATAATTTTAAATGGAGTACTTGAGTCAAGTGGTTGTGGTCTCAATATTGTACATCTTAACGCAAGGAGTCTGAATTCAGAAGAATTAGATTACTTGAGATATATTTTTGAGGGCTCCTTGGTGGATGTTATATGTGTCTCAGAAACATGGTTTCAGGATGATGTTTTGGATGACCATTATTACATTAAAGACAACAAGTTAATAAGGTGTGTTAAGCTTGTCTAATGGGTGTGACATTGAGTTGTTTAATTTCAAAATTTATGATGGAGGTACAAACATTTTTCTATCTTGTGTATATAACCCTAATAGAACATGTCAACTTGAACCTTTTTTCCTGAGCTGTCCAATAATTTGGCTGATTATGATCGCTTTGTGATTTGTGGAGATTTCAATGTGAATCAGCTGTGTGATAGTATTGCTAGGAGTAAATTATATGAGCTCGTAGCGAATGCTGGATTATCTGTAGTAAACTCGGGTATACCTACTCGTTATGGAAATAATGTCAACCCTAGTTTGCTTGATTTCTTTCTGGTATCTGATGTCTCATTGATTTGTTTTTTTGATCAAATCTCTTTTATTTCCTATCATGATTTAATTTTTTGTACGTTATGCTTAACATTGTGCCGTGATGCTCTGCCGGATTTTTTTCCATATCGTGATTTTAATGCTATTGATTACGAATCACTATTTTGTTAGATGAGTCGAGTGCATTGGGATGAATGCTGGTGTCAAACCTCTGTGGATGATATATTGGACTTGCTTGTTAGTTGTATTGACGAGATTTTTAATCAATATGTCCCCATTCGTTCAGTGGCAATTCAGAATGTTTCTTGTCCATGGTACTCTAAGCACGTTAAATTGGCCATTAGGAAGCGAAATAAAATGCATGATAAATGGAAAAATAAGCCTACTGTGGATAATTTGAATCTATTTAGGGTTGCTCGAAATAAAACTCTGTTTATTGTTCGGCAATCTAAAAGAAATTTTTACAATGCCAAGTTGAAAAGTTCTCTTCCAATCAAGCAACTTTGTAGAAATTTGAGGAGCCTTGGAGTAGAGGCAATGACTCGTCCTGGCGCTGAAAGCCAACAAACCAACAGAGGACCCTTCAGCGTACCGCCCGCTCTGCATGTTAGATACGGCGGGAAAAATTCTGGAGCGGATAATCTGTGACAGGATTGATGAGGCCGTTGCAAAATCTGGAGGGCTCTCAAAACAGCAATATGGCTTCCGGAAGGCGAGATTCATCGTGGAGGCCATCCACGAACTTGTTCAGACGGCCAAACCAGAGATCCAGGGGATACGATGGAGGGGTGGAACCAAGAGGTATTGCCTTGTGGTCACCCTAGATGTGAAAAACGCTTTCAACTCAGCTAGCTGGGAGAGTGTTAGCAGAGTTTGGAGTACTCATCTACCTGAGATGAATGATTGCTAGCTACTTCAGAGACAGGATCCTGCTCTACCAGTCCGAAAAAGGTGTGGAGTCGCACAGGCTTATCGGAGGAGTTCCCCAGTGATTGGTCCTTGGAACGTTACTTTGGAATAATATATACGACGGCATCCTCCGTGTAGAGGTCCCTGATGGTGTCAAAATCATCAGATACGCGGACGACATAGCATTGGTAATCACTGTTAAGAACATGGAGGAAGGAGTATCAGAGGCCAACCGAACTGTGGCTACCGTCAGAGGATGGCTTGCAAACGTTGGACTTAGCTTTGCTGAACATGCTGGTTTCGAGCCGCAGGGTATTGGAGGTAGTGGAAATAAGAATTGGTAGATGTGCCATAACCACGAATCTACACCTCAAGTACCTAGGCGTGTGGATACACGCGCGGCTTATCTTCAAAGAACATCTGCGGCACACACATTTTCTCTACTATGTAGAATAATGCCCAACGTGGGAGGACCCACACAGCGGAAAAGGCGATTCATCGCCGGTGTTGTCAAATCCATTATTCTTTATGGGGCGTCAATATGGGCCGAAAATGCGGATGTGAAGGCTTACGTCCGCACCATTGAGGCAGCATACAGGAGAAGTGCACTACGAAGATCCCAAACATGTCTTCTTCTATTGCGCACGTTATGAAAGTGCTAGAGCGGCACTACAAGGAGTGTGTGGAGAGCCCGTGATGCCCGATAACATAGTGCAGCATGTGCTCGAGAGACCGGAGGAATGGACTGCGGTGTGTGACCCTACCGCTGCCATTATGAAAGATCTCCGCCACCAGGAGTGGCGAAGACGCGCAATGAGAAATAGCTAGGAGGGGCCGCTGACCATACTACCCCCCCGGAGAAGTATAACCTTGCGGCGGTCCCGCGGGGCAGGCTGCGATGGAGGTGGTTTTAGTGGGTAAGAATCCCACACTACTGGTGCCGTAATGTTACCAGTGTATTTTTGAAGATTTGCACCTCCGTTCCAATATTGGAAAACCAAACAAAAAAAATGGAAAAAAGAACCTTGGAGTACGTAGTACAGTCTGCAAGTTGGATCCAATTTTATGTGTGATACCTTTGCTTCCACGGGATCATATGGCTCGGTTTCTCTGCCTGCTCTTGGAATGTTTAGTTCCGCCACGTCTACATTTGAGTTCTTCCGTGTATGTGAGGCTGATGTGGGGCGATGTTTGATGAGGGTTAAGTCAAATGCAATTGGTGAGGATGGCTTGCCGGTTAAGCTTCTTACGATTATATTACCATTTCTTCTTACTTCGTTAGGCCACATAATTAATCATTGCTTTACGACTTCGTGCTTTCCTAGTGGTTTGAAGTTGGTATCGTTATTGCAGTAGCTAAGAAATCCTCTGCATTGGAGCCAGGTGATTGTAGACCTATTAGTATTTTACCTTTTCTATCAGAAGTTTGTGAATCACTCATGGCTGAGCAAATTTCAGGATACTTTCATCTAAAAAATTGCAGTCTGGTTGTAGATCGGCGCACAGTTGTGCGACTGCTATTCGGGTAATGTACGACCAAAGTCTTCTTACTTTTCTATGTCTCCTGGATTTCTCTAAGGCTTATGATAGCGTTAATCATTCGTTGCTCTGTTTGAAATTAAAGCGGTACTATGAGTTATGTGACAGTACAGTTGGTGAATAGTTATTTAACAATGAGAATGCAGCGAGTAATGGGCAATATCTATTCTGATTATGTATTTCGGGTATTCCACAGGGGTCGATTCTTGGCCCACTCCTGTTTACTATAGTTTCAAATGACATTTTCTTGGCGTGTAAATACGTAAATATACATGCATATGCGGATGACCTACAGATATATATTTCTCGGCGCATGGAGTATATTGATGACTTGAGACTTAAAATCCAATGAAGATCTAAATTCTATATTGGATTGGTCAAAAAGAAGTGGACTTTCCTAAATCCGTTAATGTCCTATGTTTAACAATCTCGAAGAAGAAACTAGAATTGGACAAACTTTTTTTAATATCTATTGTTGGCGTATAGCTGAAGTTCGTTGAAAGATCACTTAGTTTGGGCTTCCATATTAAGTTTTCTTTCACTTAGACTGATCAAGTAAATAGTATTGTGAAAAATTTTTTTTTTGTGGTGAGACAGTTACGGATGCCAGTAGAGTTTACCCCTGTCGAGACTAGGAGAATGTTGGTTAAGCAGCTGCTTGTACCGATAAATTCCTATTCAGAGCTTGTATATAGTAAGTTGGATTCAAACTCCCTACATAAAATACAAGTTGTGTTTAACTATGCCACACGATATGTGTTTGGATTATGTAGGTTTGACCATATAACTTCCTGGAAGACAAGTGTTCTTAGATGCAGTATTGAGAACTACTTACAGATCAGAAATTGAATTTTTTTCCCAAGCTGATTATCACGAGAACTCCTAATGATCTCTTTGAGAATCTTCACCAGAGCCAATCAAAAAGAAGTCGGTGCATGATAATACCTAAATTTGCCCATTCTAATTCAACTCGATACTTTTTCATTAATGCCATCAGGATCTGGAATTTGCTGCCTTCTGCTGTGAGAGGCGTGGTAGGGATTAGTGAGTTTAAGTATTTAGTGCTCCAGTATTTTTGTTGGGAGCAGACATAGAGCTCTCTAAATTTTACCTTTGAAAATCTATCAGTATCCTTTTAATTTCTTATTGTATTAATTTATTAATTATTTATTATTTATTGCTTATTTACTTATTTACTTATTCAATTTTTTATTTATCTATTCATTTAGTTGCTAATTTAATTTAATATATCTATTTTAATAACTGATATATAGTTATATATTAAATAATTTTGTCCAATTGTATAACTTTAAACAATAAATTGAATTGAAATGAATTAGGCCTCTTCGAGTTCGTTGGCATGCCATTAGGCCTGCGTAACTCTGTGCAAAAGTTACAGCGGAAAATTAATCATCTGCTGAGGAAACTCCCCTTCGTGAGGGGTTACGTAGACGACCTGCTCATCGCAGCTGAGACGCACACATACACCATTTGTGCCAACTGTTCGAGACGCTGTAAGCGGCGAATCTGCGCATCAACCTGGACAAATGTCAACTCGGTGCTCAGGAGGTTATCTTTGCTGGGTATCGGGTCTCCAAAGAGGGGTTTAGGCCCGAAGACCGCGGCGATCGACGCCTTTCCTAGTCCGGCAGACTCTACCCAGCTGAGACGTTTTCTGGATATGCTCAATTTATACCGCCGCTCTATACCGCATGCAGCGGAACTACATGCCTCGCTCAACGAACTCCTGAAAAACAGCTCGAAGAAGAAGGCGGCGATCAGCTGGACGACGCAAACGGTGCTGGTATTCCAGCTGAGCATGGCGAGTATCGCAGCGGCAAAAGATTCACCATTTGTTTCACCTTCTGCGCCAATTACAATTTAAACCGTTGCATGAAGCACCCGAGGGGACCTGGAAGTCTCTAGGTTTCTTCTCAAGCAAGTTCAATCATCGGGAAACTCGTTACAGCGTTTATGACAAGGAGTTGCTCGCGGCGTATGCCGCAGTCAGGCATTTCAAGAGGATTCCAGAAGGACACATTTAAGATCCACATGGACCATAATCCGCTCCCTTTCGCTACACAGATCAGTAAACCAGTGACAGTGGCAGAGTGATCATTGCTGAACCCTGAGAGTGGCAGCAAGCAACGTGAGCGTCGTGTTAGGAACGAGAACTAACAAGTGATCGTTGCAGAGCGGACGTCAATGAGTTGGACGAATACTAAAATATACAATTATTCTAACTGACGAGGGAATTGTTTGCTTATTACACAATCCAGCGATACGAATCCAAGTATTGAGCTTGGTAAAATTGTCAGAAAGGCAATTATATATATATATATATATATATATATATATATATATATATATATATATATATATATATATACATATATACATATATATATATATATATATATATATATATATATATATATATATATAAAATACTGTCGTATGCCTTGCGAAGGTTAGTAATTCGATCGTATTCTTGTTTAAATAGTTTGTGCGTATTGGTTCCGAAATGTATTTTGTAATTTGCGGTCCTTCTATTTCTCAATTATTAAATTCTAAAAAAACACATTTATGGGTTGTTCGAGAAAAAGCGTTTGCTCATTTTCGGAGTTGTTTTGTATCTCAAGCTTACTGAACCAATTTTTGGCAGTATACAGCCCTTCGGATATGTATGAACTAGGAGTAAGCATGGTTGTTCCCAAAATATTGTTTTGAAAGTCTACTGGGAGTTTGCTTACTTTTTTAGACTTGGGAGAAATTATATGTTTGCCCGAAGAAAATTTGGGTTTTAATTTTAGTTCTATTTCTGCTTTTTTGTTTTAAAGTTTGTTTCGCCACATCGATTTTTGCTTCAAGTTGTGTTAGTATGTGTAGTCCTATTAATCCGTCAAAGTAATTATGGAATTTGAAAACTAAAAAGGTTCCCGCGTCATTGAATTCAGTAAATGTGGAAAATGTAATTTTATTGTCTATTTGATATTTATTTAGGACCTTTGTGATTGTAATTGGTTGACAATTCTCTTGAAACTGTAATTGAACGAATTCGGGGCTAATGAGAGAAGACGATGCGCCTGTATCTATTTGAAACATTAGGGGGTGCCCAAATGGTGATGAAATCTTATATATAAAACAAAGTGGCAAAAAGTATCTGTTTCTCTCTAAACCAATTTAGTTGGTTTTTTTAAATGTAGATAATTACGGTACGAGGAAAATAGGCAAAAATGTTAAACATTGAAAAACATTTAAAATAAAGCGAAAGCGAAATTTAATAAAATTACGCTCAGGCTTATATATGAGCTAGAGGGAATGTATGAATCAGAGAACACAAGGAAGCGACACATAAACGTCTAATTTTCAAACGCTTAAAAAATGCTTTGTTTATCAATGTTATTTGGTACTTGTGTACATTTCGATTTTATGGTTTATGTTCAGCGAACTCAGAAAATGCAAGCTCGCAAGCAAAAGCTATAGGGTACAAAAGAATTTATACACACATTCGTATAAATGTGCGTAAGTTATTGGAAAAATAATTATATATCAGTTTTTTTTTTGTCACTTTGTGTTTTTTATTACTTCCTACAAATCGTTTGGCTACGTTTGAAATTGGTGCATTTTTTCGAAGTGGGTGCATTTTTTGTGATGTTGTATATGTATGTGCATAATGAAAATATAATTATTTATTTCACCAGATTTTTTGAGAACCATGCTAAGAATTTAGTCTTAGTCGACAACCTGCTAATGCCAGGAGGCAAGTTGCTGTCAGAGTAGAAGAAAGTAAAGTGCAACGCACACAGCGAACAAAAGATGATCGAGAACACAGTGTGTGGTCACGTTCTCCGATATGAGAAGCAAGGAACACTGATAATCGAGCACGCATAAAGTTGAATCGTGCTGTATTCAACTATGATAGTCAAGTGGATTATAGTTGACACAAATCAGTGACCGCTGGTTCAATGAACAAAGTTTCTGAACATTACAAGGCACTCAAATTCTGCACTGAAACACCAGGATTGTGCTGTGCTAATGGGAAAGTCAAATTGCCGGCATTGAATTCCCATTGCATTCTTTGGTTTCAGGAACGTCACCAGAATCAAAACATTTCTTGAAGAATATTCAGGCATACAATTCATGTTTTCAAATGACTTCCTTTGGTGCAACCAATATTATCAGATATAATTTCATACCAACATTTAAGGTTATCGAAGAAATAAACGGCAATACTATGTTTACAAAAAATTTAACTTCAATGACTTTGTTTGATATCAAGATTTAAAGTCAAGTATACCACAGAGTCGGATCGTTAATGCCATTTGCAGATAGTTCTCATCAGTTTTTGCAAAATTATTTTCTTGGAAATTCCTATGATGAAATTGATCAGCGGTGTTTTATTTTTCCGAACGTACGAAGAGAAATAATTGCTGTCTAACCAGATTATTTTCATCAGTACAACGAATTGGTGACTTTGTTTAAAACGGCATTGGACAGAATGCCTTCGGCATATCATAGAATTGTCATAACAGCTGAAAAAACGCCCGTTGGACAGCTCGCCCGAAAATAAAAAGTAACAACAATAGACCATGTAGCAGTGGTAATCGTTGGAGAATCATTTAATGCACGCGATATGATCTATCATCGTAGAAATGTTCAACCTCAACGTGTCTCTAAAATTCATCGCTCTTATGATGATTTGCAATATCCGATTTTGTTTTCGCAAGGGGAAGACGGCTATCTAATTAATATTAAGTGGG
Source organism: Clusia tigrina (assembly GCA_920105625.2). NCBI lineage: Eukaryota > Metazoa > Arthropoda > Insecta > Diptera > Clusiidae > Clusia > Clusia tigrina. The sequence goes on along the minus strand of OV050031.1, from coordinate 153,336,804 downwards.
TCAATCCGTCAACTGTTTAGTTAAATTTATTCTCACAAATGGGACACAACATTTTTACAAAAGTTTAAAATTCAATAACAGTTGTGGAAATTCCAAACGGTCAGCGCAATGAATTATTATGCGTTCAAATTGATGATTCGTCAAAATCAAAACAATCATATTCTGAACGGTCAAAGGCTTTTTCATCAGTTTGGTGTCGACATGTATGCGAAAACCGAGAGTGAACGTTTGACTTACATTAGGTTCCATCAGACAAGGCTACGCGCTAAAGAGTACATACTCGTACATCTACGAGATGGCATTAACAATGATGGTAACCAGTGTGCAAATCCAAAAGGCATTGGCCAACTGACGATATATGCATCAGTATGCACAGGATGCGATGGCATATGTTGATTCTTATTGTCCACCAGACCTGTTTATCACTTTTACCTGTAATCCACAATGGAGTGAGTTTCGAGAATACTTATTGTCAGGGCATTCGCAAACAGATCGTCACGACATAACGTCACGTATGTTTAAACAAAAGCTGAAATCATAAGCACAGACAAAGTATTTAGCGAAGTAAAAAGAGGTCTCCCTCACGCAAACATATTGATATGGTTGGTGGACAAGATAAGACCCGAGCAAATTGATGCCATCATATCTGCGGAAATTCCAAATGAAACCACCGATCCAGAATTATTTGAAGTGATCGGAAAAAACATGATCCATGGTCCGTGAGATCACCATGCATGATTGATGGTAAATGTTCGCAATGTTATCCCAGAGCATTGATTTCAGATAAAGTTACAGGCAATATCGCATACGCGTTATATCATCCCCGGTCGACAGAGGATAACAGAAAATCAATAACTATCAAAATGAGAGATCAAACGTTGAAGTTGATAATCGTTGGATCGTGCCGTATTCACCGATTTTGTCCAAAACGTAAAAAGCCCACATTAACGTGGAGTATTGTAATTCGGTGAAGTCCATTAGGTACATCTGTAAATACGTACATAAATAAAGGTTGCGATATAGCTGTGTTTTGTGTCCTGATCCAAATAGAAACGACAAAATCAATTAATTTCAACTACGGTGTTATGTCAACAGTAATGAGGCGGTGTGGAGGATTTTTACATTCCCAATTCATGAGAGACATCCATTAATTTAGCTGGTCAATGGTTACCACGCTTATTTTACCGCCGAAAACGCACAGCAAAGAGCAGCGACACCACCATCCACAATATTAACTTAACGTTTCCAATTGTGTGCATCAGATACATTCGTCAGCATGTTATAATCAGAAGTAGCGCAATATTATACTTGGATACATTTTTTAATTTTTTTTTATTTCCCTTTATTTCATACATCTGTCACCATTATATTGACACCTAGTACATGATTTGACAATTTGGAAATTAATATAAAAAAAAAACATTTTGGCCAGTGCCAAGTGATACAACAAAAATTATTTACATTAATTATAATAAATCACTATAATTATATTATAACAATTTATGAAAAAATTATAATAAAATTTATGTTTATAATAATTATTTACATTTACATTTATAATACTACTACTAATATGTGTAGTCTGGATTTCCTAGTTCATTAGGTCGTTTGGTCGAATTCTTTTTAAACGGCGCATGGTGGTTTCTTCTAGATGCAGCAACTCGTTTATTTCTTCGTTATTATGCCCATGCAGTGTATCGTAGTGTTTTGTGGATATCTTTTTTATCTTTTCGTCAATTCTTGTCATATTTAGTTTGCGGTGTATGTCTTCATTTGTTGTGTACCCACCAGACTTTATGATCACTCTTAATACTCTAGATTGCTGTCGTTGAATTTTTTCTATGTGTGACCGCTTTGCCGTTCCCCATACTTGGAGTCAGTACGTCCAAATTGGCTTTATAACACACTTGTATAACAGCAACTTGTTGTTAATTGTGAGTTTAGATTGCTTACCAATTAACCAATATAGTTGCCTAAATTTTTCTTTTATTTGTTTCGTTTTTTGTTTGATGTGGTAGTGCCAATTTAACTTTGAGTCCATGTGTATACCAAGGTATTTAGTAGTATACCCTATTTTTATATCTTTATTGTTTATTTTAATAGGTATTGTATTAAATTTTGTTTTAGTTGTAAAAATACTTTGTACAGTCTTATCTTCATTAATTTTAAAGCACCACTTATCAAACGATTCCGTAACATTATCTGTGTATATCTGCAGATTTGCGGACGCAGTATTTAGATTTTTGTCAGATGTGAAGGGGATTGTGTCGTCAGCAAAAGTAGCAATTGTGGTATTCAGATCTTTTGGAAGTGGTATTTCTGAGGTGAATATGATATATAGCAGTGGTCCTAAAACACTTCCTTGAGGAACTCCAGCTGTTGCAAGATGAATAGACGAACACTCATCATTATATTTGACGTAAAAGTAACGATCACTAAGATAACTTTCAACAATCAAATAGTAGTAGAAGTAGCAGCATCGTCTTCAGTTTATGCAGCAGTCCTTTATGTCATACTTTGTCAAATGCTTTTGCAACGTCCAAGAATACAGCAACGCAGTACCGCTTATATTCTATGTCTGTTTCAATTTTGTTTGTTATACGGTGTATCTGTTGAATCGTTGAATGTCGTTTTCTGAAGCCGAATTGATGATTTGGTATAATGTTTTTATTGTCAAGGATCTGACTAAGTCTATCATGTAAGAGTTTTTCAGCAACTTTAGAAATTATGGGAAGTAGGCTAATTGGTCTACACGACGAAGCAGTTGTAGCATATTTTCCCTGCTTTGGTAGCGCAATAATTTCAGCAACTTTCCATACTTTGGGAAAAAATTGTAGTCGGAACATTGAGTTGATAACATTCTTAAGTAGTTATAATCTATAGTAGGTAGCTCAGCGAGGGCTTTGCCTGTCAACATATCGTATCCTGATGCTTTTTTGTGGTTTATTTTTTAATGCAATTAATTATTTCTGTTGTGTTTGTTTTCTTTATTTTGGTTGTAATGTCTATATTTAAGTCATTGCATGTTTCAATATATTTATCTTCGTCATTTGATAGGACTTTTTCAAAGTATTTAGCCAATGTTGTTGGTTTTTCTTCATGGGTAGTAGCCCATGAGTTGACATCTTTCCGTAGTGGTGGCTGATACCTTATCTGAGTTTTTAATTTCTTTGTGAATTTCCATTATGAGTAGTTAGTATCCTGGGTAGGCATCAAATTTTTTAGGTAATTTGCAACTTCTATATTTTGTCTTTTAGTTAATATTTTCTTAAGTTTTTTGCAGGCTTTATTTTATTTCCGTTTATCCTCAGGCGATCTAATTAGCTGCCACCTCTTTCTCAGCGTTCTCTTCTCAATAATTTGCTTTCTTATGAAAATATCCGTTGTAGGTTTATTTCTTCTAAATTTATGCTGTTGGCTTTATTTGATTCCTGCGACCACATCGTTGAAGTGAATAATGACACATTCAATGTCTAATTGTGTTTTCAGTGAGTATAGACAGCATATTCATTTTCAATATGCTGTCCATACTCATTCCAGTTTGTTTTGTGGTTAAAAATCTTAGCTATTGGTTCTATGGGTTTGATGTCAGTTGTGTAGTCAAGTATTATCGAAGGGTAGTCTGAAGAAAGTTCAAAACAAGCTTTAATTTTTAATTGGTTACACTTTATGTTTTTTGTTATGCTAAAGTCGATTAGATCTGGTATCTTTTTCCTATCTGTTGGAAAGTATGTAGGTTCTCCTGAGCTTAAAAATTTGCAATTATTTTTGTTTATAGCATTAATCAGATTTCGTCCTTTTTTATTGGTTAGCCTAGATCCCCAGTCAGTGTGTTTTGCAGTTAGATCTCCAGCTGCAATTAATCTTACGCCAAACGTCGTTATGTAATCATCATATTGATCAGTGGTTATTAGGTGTCTGGGGGGACAGTAAACTGAGGAGATGAGTATTGTCCCACTTTTATCCTCAATTTACGCAGTAGTGGATTGAATATGAGGTGTTCATTATGTTTTAAAAGTGAATTTATTATGATAGTTGTCCCACCACGAGCTTTACCATCAGGATGATCTGTCACACAAATAGCTTTTGTTCGTAAAATGTGTTTCTGAAACTAGAGCTATATCAATTTTCTTGTCAGACAAAAATTCAAATCAAGATGTTTTGTTAGGCCATTTGCATTCCAGGCTACAATTATAAAACTATTACTTTCGTGCATTTAAGCTTGTTAGTAATATTGTAATGATATTCATCATATTAGTCATTTGAGTGATTAGGGATTTCCCCATGTCTTTAAGTTCATAAATATCACTATCGTTTGAATTTTTTGTGTATTTCCTTCAGTTTTACTTGGATTTGACGACCCTGCAATTTTGGCATAGCTTACGCCTGGTTTAACTACTGATCCATCCATATTTTTGGTCTGTAGTAATAATGGATCCTTTCTGCGTAAAGATGGAAACCTTTGAATTTTTATGGCTTTGTATATTTCACAGCGTTGGTTATGTTTTTTCGACATTCACTTGTCAGATGCTTTCCAGCGCATTTCACACATACTGGATCCCTTGTACAGTAGTTTTTTGTATGTCCGTATTTTTCATTGCGCGACTTCTCTTTTATGATGAGGTGCCTCAAAAACTACTATGCAATGCATTAATTTGTTAATGCTATAAATATCTTTATTGTTAGTATTTGTTTCCAGTTCTATGCTAAACAGTGGTAGCTTTTTTTTTGTTGTCCGTTGAGTTATGTTAGTTATGTTTAAAACTTTGTGACAGTTTTCACCAAGCTCATTTTTAATTTCTTCTTGGTCTGCGGAGGGGTGCATATTGCGAAGAATGACTTTGAAACCCCTTTCATTTTTGGGTTAAAATGTGTACAGCTTCGTACCTTTTTGCTTTAGCATTTTGAATATTTTTGTGTATGTTTCCGAGTCATTCGATTGAACTCGTATGTGTAGTATAAAACAAGACTATAGTTTTGGGGTTCCGAACTTTTTTATATTTTTTATTTTTCTTATTGGTTTAGTTTTTTGAGCACACACAATATATATATAATAAGATATTTTCAACGCCAACTAAAAACTCACCTGTAGTCGCCACACAAAGTATATGGCATGATAATATTGTCAGTGTTATTTTATCAGGCTCTGCGTACAGTGGAAATTGCACATGCCGCCCTCAATGCTGAGTCCAGCATGACAAACCAGGTGCGTCGCGATAGCAGCAGTACTGTTGTAGCTGAAACTAGAAGAGAAAAGGGTTAAGTGTGTGCAAGGAGCTTAATTTGCTTGAGCGTGTGCGTGGAATTGGTAAGCGACAGATTTTGGAGATTGATCGCTTGTAAAGGCCGTGTTGAGTACGAACTGTGATCACACGCACTAGTTGGTCTGAACCGGGGTGAAGCGCCATCACTCGTCCCATCATCCACTGGTTTGGTGGGAGACGATCATCTTTAACCAGCACTAGCTCGTTGATATATAAGTTTGGCTCTTCTTGTCTCCATTTAGGGCGTGCTTGTAAGTGTGAAAGCCAATCCGTGGACCATTTTGACCAAAATTGTCGAAGCAGTCTTTGGAGTTGAAAATACTGTATGGAGAGAGACTTGTTGTCCGGAGGAGCTGCAGGTGGTGATAATAGAGTATCTCAAATTAAAAAATGTCCTAGCGTAAGCACAAGGAGGTCGTCGGGGTCGGACGTTAGTGGACATAAAGGCCGTGAATTCAAGCACGCTTCGATTTGGACTAAAAGAGTAGACAGCTGCTCGTACGTCAGCCTGGTACCGTTAACCGTGCGCTTTAAATGGTACTTTGTGGACTTCACGTTCGCTTCCCATATACCTCCAAAATTGGGTGAATGTGGAGGGTTGAAGTGCCATTGAATGTTGATTTCAGCCATTTTGGGTACGATATCACGTTCCACCTCTTCGATGAACCTTTTGTGATTTGCTTTTAGGACAGCGTCTGCACCGATGAAGTTGGTGCCACAGTCACTGTATATGTCGTGACAGATTCCGCGGCGTCCGATGAATCTCTGTAGAGCCCACAGGAACGTGGTCATACCTGTAAACGCCTCTAAATGTATGGCCTTCGTGGCGAGATATATATATATATGGCTATATAGCCCTTATATACCGTATGGTCGCGATATCTGGAAGATTTGAGCTCTATGGCTCCGGTGTAATCTACACCGGTAGCGAGAAAAGGGCGTCGTGGTGGGTTTACTCGCTGCATCGGCAAATCTCCCATCAGCTACGTGGCAATTTTCGGATTGTTTCTGAAACACCGGATGCAATGTCGAAGATGGTTGCGCACTGTCTTGCGTGCATGGATTATCCAATATCTTTGACGAATGTTGCATAATGTCAACTGTATGCCACCGTGTAGTGTGATGGCATGCGCGTGGTCCATGATTAGTCGTGTAAAATGATGATTGCTGGGTAAAATTATTGGATGTCGTTGGCCAAAAGGCAATGTTGAGTGCTTCAAACGACCTCGTACACGTATGATTTTCTGATAGTCTAAAAAGGGGGTTAAACTAATGAGTTTGCTGCTGCTTGGTAAACTCTCCATATTTTTCATCAGATGGAGTTCTGCTGAAAACTCCTCCAGCTGTACCAATCGCACAAGGACCATTAGGCTTTCTTTTAGCTCGTTGGCAGAAAGTGGTCCGTGCTTGCGCTGTTCCTTGAATCGGAGATTGTGAGAAAAACGGAAAGGCCACGCGGTGATACGTAAGAGCCTTGAAAACGATGAATAGCGAAGTAAAAGTGACGGCGTCGTCATGGTAGAGTGGACGTGAACCTGAATTGGCTTCTCCTCTGACGCTGTGTTGTCGATTTCTACTTTGTGAATAGCACAGCTTGGCCAGGCTGACTTAGGTTGTCGCAACCATGTAGGGCCATTCCAACACAACTCGAAGGTTCGAAGTTGTGATGGTGCCAATCACAAATCGCGTAGTAAAATGGAGTGTTTTCATCGAAACTATTGAGGTTTCTTCGCACCCAATTGGTGAGCGTCGTAGCCAGTACAGCGCCGCAGAGTTCCACCCTAGGAATCGTCACAGCGCACGTTGGTGTTACTTTACTCTTTGCTGCGAGAAGATAAGTGTGAATTTCTCCATGCCGATATTGAGTGCGAAGATACACTGCAGCTGCGTATGCCGATGAAGAGCCATCGCAAAAAGTGTGTACTTCCATTGAATGGATGTGGTGCGGAGAATAGTGAAGCCATCGTGGAATGCAGATGGATTTCACCTGTGGCAACTCTGCTGCAAATTGTTGCCAGGGAATGCCAAGCGATTTCGGTAACTCTTCATCCCAATCTAAAGGAGTTTCTTGGTCGTCGTGTCGTTTGACCTTTATGGTCCAAATTTCCTTCAATATAATTTTTGCTGCTACTATGACAGGAGCCAAAAATCCGAGCGGATCGAATAACCGTGCAATTGTGGATAAAACGGATCTCTTGGTTGCCACAGCTGATAGAGCAAAATTAATGGAAAATGTAAAGGTGTCCCGGTTGGGTTGCCACTGTAAACCGAGCGTTTTGACAGTGGCATTCTCGTTGAGCGCGAGAGTTGGTCCGCATGCTTGGTGCTCTACTGGAATGGATTCGAGCAGCGCTGGAGCATTACTAGACCATTTTCGGAGTTCCATCCCAACTGACCTCAAGGCGGAAACTAATTGGTCGCGTATTACAATTGTGCTGCTGATTGAATCACTACCACTGAGGACATCATCTACATACATCTCATGCAGCAAGGCAGTATACTTGGATGTGCCCGTCATCATTGCGCCACAGTATCTTTTGCTATTGTGTATCATCTCTGTGCATATCGATGCAGCGGTATATTTTTTGTATGTAAGCGAGGAAAACGAATTTATGCATCCTCCAATTTAGAATGACAGCGGGTAGGTCATTTTGTAATGGCTGACCTATGCACAGCATGTCATTGAGCGATCGACCGTTTGAGGTTTTGGCGGAAGCGTCATAGACTATCCGCACTTTGGTCGTAAGACTCTCTTCTTTTATGACAGCGTGATGGGGTAAGACACAGGAACTTACGGTGGGCTTATTCGAAGCCGTGACGGTGCAGTGTTGTTCTTCAGTGGTTGTAGCAGGAATTTGTTGAAGGCGGAAATAGTCTTCTATGCCGTCTGCGTATCGGGCTCGTAATTCGCCGTCTCGCTGCAAACGCCGTTCGAGCTGATGAAATCTATTTAGAGCGATTTGTTTGAATTTTCCTAACGTCTGGTTAGGATCGTACAAATTTTTTAGGGGTAATCGTACTAAATATTTACCGTTATCCTGTCGAATGTGAGTGCTTTGGAAGAACTCCTCACACCATTGGTCTTGCGCCGACATTGGTGTTTCGATAAGTACCTGCTCGCATTCGTAGAATTTCTTCACGAGGGTTTCTTGCTCAATATTAGCATGATGGCAGCGAATGTTAACCGTGGGGGGAGCTGCTGCTTTTACTCGACCAGACAATTTCCATCCTAAGTGGGTGTTTTGTGCAATAGGTTGGCTTGCAGTATCAATTCGAATTTCTGGCAATAGTATTTGCGCTATCATATCAGCACCGATGATGAGATCGATCCTTTTCCGCTGATAATACGTTGGATCTGCTAGCGTGAGATCATGGAAGTGCCCCGAAATTTACATCGTGGCAGGAAAGAAGTGTGCAACTGACCGTTGAGCGTGATTGGCTGAGAGAGGTTGGACCCACACCGCAGATATCTGCTGATGTCGAAGAGCGTTGAAGTCCAAGTCGTTGGACAGCAGTTTCGGAAATGAGGGTGCCTTCTGACCCTTGGTCGATTAGAGCGTAAACGAGTGAAGATTGATTGGTAGCTTCATTGTATAATGATACTAAAGCTGTAGCTAGTAGAATTTTCTGCGATGGAGCTGCAACTGCCAAATTCGTGTTGAGTTGAGCTGAGTTTGCAGCCACGATAGCGTGTGCGTTAGTGACACGCCTTGGTTCAAAGACAGCTGCTGAGGTGGATGCTGCATAGAACTTGGCCGGTTGCCTATCGGACGAAGCAGGAGTGTTATCGACGTTTGATGAAACGCGTTGAGTTGATGGCGGTGCAGCTGGCTTTGTTTGAAAAGTCGTTGTGATAATAGGGAAGTGCAACAACGTATGATGGCGTTGTCCGCATTGAAGGCAGTTTTTACTGCTTGTGCACTTTGCGAGTGTGTGAGACTTGTTCAAACAATTTAGGCACAGCCTTGCCTTGTCAACTATGGTATTTCTCTGATAGCAATCTTTTGCAAGGAAAGTTGGGCATCGGCGTATGATGTGTGCTTGGCCACATAGAGTACAGCCATTTTGATGGGCTGCGGCAATTTTAGTGGCAGCATGGAAAGTTTTGACATGGTGTGTCGAGCGTGGTGAAGATTTCGAAGGATAAGATGAGATGTGGGATTGTTGGCAGGTTTGCCAAATTTTTGCGCAGGAATTGCATTAAAAGCGACGTTACGATTCTCGATTGCATCGATTGTAAAGAGACGAGTTGTTAAGAACTCTTGCAAATCCGAAAAAGTTGGTATGTCAGTCTTAACACCTAAATGACGCTCCCAGGCTGAGTGAGTCTCGGTGGGCAACTTAGTAGCCAAGTAATGCGCAACCCAATGGTCACAATTTTCAATTGGAAGCTTCAAACGTTTGAATTCGTTGATACAAACATTCGCCACATTCAGCATCAATTTAATGTCGTTTGATTTTTCTTTGATGAGAACAGGTAAATTATAGGGTCCGCCAAATAACTTTTTTTTTTTAAACAGGGCGCAAAACATCGAGTGTAGCTTCGGTTGTGTGGCACGTAGCGCCGTCCTGTTGAAACCAAATGTTGCCAAAATCCTCCTCTTCAATTTTTCTGAACAAAAATTCGTTCAAAATGGCCCGATAACGATCGCCATTGACTGTAACGGCTACTCCTTGCTCATTTTCGAAGAAAAATGGCCCAATTATGCCTCTGGACCAAAATCCGCACCAAACAGTGACTCATTTTGGGTGCATCGGCTTTTCAATGTATGCGTGCAGGTTTTCTGTGCCCCAAATGCGCCAAGATCAAAATGAGCTTCATCTGAAAAGATGATTTTTTTGGCAAAATCGGCATCTTCTGTAAATCGATCGCAGGCCCACTTAGCGAGCGAAAACGCATTGGATGGTCAGTTGGCTTCAACTCCTGAACCAATTGGACTTTGTATGGCGTCATACCAAAGTCTTTATGCAAAATTCGTCTCAATGATGTCTCCGAAATGTTCAATTGTTGAGAACGACGGTGAATTGATGATGATGGCGCTTCACGCACACTTTCTTCCACAGCAGCAATATTCTCGGGTGTACGCACTGTTTTTGGCTTTTCACGCTTGGTTTATCGATGAGGATGCCAGTTTCTTTCACTTTTTTCACAAGATAACGAACATACGGAGCTGACGGTGCTTCTCTTCTTCCAAAATCCGTACGAATTTTTCGCACATATTCTGCAACATTACACAACCATATTCGTTCAGCGGAAGGATAAAACTAATTATCTGTCGAATCAGACATGCGCTAAGTGATACCATTCACGAAATAAGCACTAGTTGACAAACAAAACGTTAGATGGCGGACCCGTTATATAGCGTGTTCATGTGGTGTGAAAACAAAATGCGTGGATTATTATATCGCTTGAGAAGCAGCTCCCACGCTGTTAGATAACTACCATCAGTCAAGAGCATTTGATGAATGTCAACATCAAGGTCAGATGGAAGTGCCTGCTTTAAGTAGTGAAAATTTTGGACTGAGCTAAGTTCACTATTGAGGTGTATAAGCCTGATAAATGAATCGTGGAAACTAGGCCACTCAGTAAACTTTCCCGAGAACGACGGTACCGGCAATTGGGGAAACTGAATAGCTGAGGAGCAACGATTTCGTGTATCGGATGTTGTAGGGCCGCCATTTGAGTTTTCAGCACTCGCCTCTTCAGGAAACAATTCTTCTTGCCGTTGACTGAGCAAACAATAAAGGTCTAAATGCAGTTCGTCGAAATTAGAATCGATGTCATCTTTTAAATATGCGTCATCTGCTTTAATGTTGGAACATATTATACTTTTATGAGCAGAAAAGTATTCGATATTAAGCTCCTCGATGCGTTTGAGCCTTTGCTAAAAGTACGGCTTAGTTTTGCGTGAGATTGGATCCTTTTTAAAATTATTGTAGAGTTTTTCAAGAGTGTATACCCGATTCAGTTGCAGCTTAATTAGAGCCTGAACGTCTGGTTTTGCCTCCGCCATTGTCAATTTACAATTAGGTCACTCAATGCAAATGTTTTCTAAGAGTAGCTCAAATCAATGCACACACTTACCTTTGTGTCGTCGATCTAGTCTGAATGAAGCGCAGTTTTCTGTATAGCGTCTCAGTAGGGTAGAAGAAAGGTGCAGAGCGCCCCGCTTCAAAGCAGCAAACCTGTTTTTTCTTTCTGAAGTAGTATCGCTTAACCAGTAGTGTGATAACTTACTTTGGCTTGGGTTTTTCGCTATTTTTTGCTTTTTGTTAGTGTTGGGCGTTCTTTTCGCTTTATCTGTCGTGGGTGAGGTCGTGCTCTCTTTGGTAGCGATTGCAGTTGACTTACCTGCACGCCTTTTGGTGGAATTTGTACACAGGCAGAAGAACATGTTGATGTCGCAGTTGTAGTCGAGAATGTAGTCGTTGTACCGTACGTAGAGAAGGCAGATGTTGTTGTTGTTGACGAATTTGTTGTAGTTGTCGCACAATCCACTGCTATAGTGGAGCAGGACATTATTGGAGGTTTGCCATGTGCACTCCACGAAGAGTGGAGTGATCGCTCATAGATCTCGTTCTCTCCCACGGGGGAGAGCGCTGCACACTCATGGCGATTACCGACTATACTCTGCTTATTAGTTTTTTCAAAATTTTATTTATTATTATTTTTGCTATATTTTTATCTTATTTACGTATGTATGTAAAATACCACGAAAACATTTATTTATTTATTTATTTTTTTGGTGTGGTAACTCTAATCACTTATTATGGCCAGAGTCCACTGTGGCAACACCACACACAACCGGGATTATTTTATTTGTTGGCTCTTTCAACTTTTAACTCATATATGTATATAACAGTTCCTTTGTTTGTTTGATTGTTTATTTATCACTTTTAATAAATTTCAAATCAATTATTATAAGTATTTTGATTATCTAAACAGAACTAGACACTTTCTTGAAAACTTGCACTTTCGTTTAGCGTCTCTTTCGCGGGTTTTGTAAAATTAGTTACTTGGTTTTAAACAACGATAAATGTCACAAGGGCGGAGCTCGTGTGATTACACGTCCGTTTAGTTACACGAGCGTTTGAGCAAAATGGTTGGTAAAAAAGTTTAAAACCCCCAAAAAAAAATAGGTACGAAAATACTTAAAAGTTTTCAGGGAGTTGAATGAGTGAGTGAGTACTCGCAGAGTGGAGATATGCGATTACTCAAGATCCTTAGGTCGTTGTGCGTGGTGAAGAATCACACCCTGGTAGAGGTAACCCTGAAACTGAATAGAACACAACGGATCTAGACTGTGAAGTCCATAAATTCCTCCCCTACTTCATGCGACCCGTACCCATTGGATGGTAGGCAGCCAGGGGTAACCGGCTCTCTTAATACGGATACTTGGTCGACTCAGTGTGTTCGGGGGGCTATGACTCTTCTGACCTACTTACCCCCACACTCGTGGGAATTTATGAACAATAAAGAAAAACAAACACTAAAAAAGATAGTGGGAAATTATACCGCATCACAACAGGCGATTCAGGTGGAGGAATACCTCTAAGATACCGACCGCCAGGCGAAAACGACCAGGAAAACGGATGGGAACAAGGACATGTACCGACGAGGTCAACAGGGAAAAATACCTGGAATGATCGGGAAAGATGCCACTGCCAGAGGCAGAGTAGAATCTACAAATACACCAACGGCATATACAAAGTACTGGTCTGGACGGTGGGCTAACCAGGAAGAGCGGTTAAACCGGAGGCCAAGTCTCTCTTCTTCCGCCGAATATGTTACGATTTCGTGATATATGTTCGGGTTTGAGCGGCGCCGGAGCGAGGTGGTACATGAGGTACATAAATTAGGGTTTGACACACAACGCGGCTAAAGAGAAAGCCCTGAATCGTGTTAAAACTCTACCTACTAGTGAATATCGGAAACAGAATGCCACAGAGATCTTTCCTATGACGAAAAATGTGGCAAAGAAGAAGAACGAGGACAAACCCACTCCTGCGGATATTGCAGCCAGGGGGTCCGTTGCCAGCTATGCTAATGCAGCCAGGACCATGAGAATGGCTGTCCTACCCAAAGCTTTTCCCGAGCAGGTCCTTACTCGAGAACAACTCGGAGTAATTGAAGAATCACTCGTAGAAGCCTTGGTGAAGCGATTGAAAACCGTTATAGCCTTTGAGGGTATATACTTCCGCCCAGGATACATACTGGTGGACTGCCTCGGCAGGGAAACTGCGGATGGCTGTAGGAAGTAGTTTCTAAACTACCTGTCTGGAAGGGAGTGCACCTGATGACGTGCCTGGGTGCAAACGTACCAGGAATACACTTCAGGGCGGTCTACTTGCCCAAGGTTGTAGGTAGGGAAAGCAGCACGCTCCTAGATATCCTCGTGAACCAGTACGGGGGACTCCATACCTCGTTGTGGGGGATATCCCTAGATGCTATAAAGAAAAGCCGCAGTCTTCTGCACTACTGGTTTGATCGTGTACCTGTGTGTAATGTGTGCATACACCTCGAATTAGCAGGGTAGCAACGACAACAATAAGCGCCCCTACTGGGCCAGTACAACCTGTTATACCTGAGGATGTCGCAACTAAGGTGGCTGATGAGATGGCGGTGGCTAGTGACACCAAAGAAAAAAGACTTCTACCTCACGAACGTGAGGGTGATGAGGAGGGTTTATCCCAAATACAGCTGGTGGCCAGCTATATGTCTGTAGGCACTGCGTCAGAGGACTACCAAACTCTGACAGAGAAAGACGAAACCATGCAGTAGATGGAAGTACCAGCACCATGCAGGAGATGAAATTACCAAATCAACCTGCATCACGCTAAGGTCGCACCCGCGTGGGATTAGGTCAAGGGCCAGACAGGGAAAGAGAAATGGATAACGTATGATATTCTATCCACTGGCCCTAGGGATTGTATTATCCTACGTAGTACCTCTAACTATATGTGTTTTTCAGAATACCTCTCCAGAGACTAAGTCGCTCTTCAGGTACCCGTATCCATCAATGGAAGTACGAAGGAACTGGTGGTGGCATCAGCATACTTCCAAGGAGACGTATCCTGCGCTCCTCCGGACGCAGTCATTAAACTGGTGGAGTACTATAACTTCAAAAAATTGCCTACTTTTTACTCAGTAGTAAACTAGAAATCTTTAATGTGGGGAATAAACCGACTTTCGTAACAAGAACTAGGAAAGAGGTATTATATTTAACAATGAGGAAGTCTTACTTGAAGGGCTTGGACTGTGTCTGATGAGCCTTCAATGTCTGATCACCGAATTATTGTGTTCGACATTGGGCTCCATCAACCCAGAGTCATTAACACAAGAACTCCTAGGAAAACAAACTGGAGTCCTTTTCTAGGAGCCTTATGTACACTATGAATCTGGTAAATATGGGCAAGTCCATAAGGAAATCTCTCCAACTTGAAATAGCGTGAGGAGCTAAATAAAGCCATAATAAATTCATATGAAGCTAGCTGCCTTACGAACAAAGTTAAAGCCACCAAGGACTCGTGAACTGACAAGCTTTCAAATATTAGGGTAAATGTACGTATACTATTTAACCGGGCTAAACGCATAGGTGAATGGGAGGAATATACGGTGGCTTTCACTACTGCAAAATGTATAACTTCAGGAAATACTGTGAGGGCATCACTGAGACTCTGTAAGATAGCCGGCTGCACAAAGCTCTATAAAAAAGTTACACTATCGCATTACTCACTCTTAGGAGTGATGATGGTACTTATACTGAAAATGAGGAAGAAAAAGCTATACTTCTTCTGAAAACTCCCTTCCCAGGGCCCTTTATACGCAATGAAGAAAAGGGCAGTGCTGGCACAGTACACAGACTCAGAAATGAAGACTGCGATATAGCTAAATTTATATGCACTGGTGACCGGCTAAAATGGGCCATCCATAGTTTAAAACCATTCAAGTCACTAGGGGTGGATGGTATCTTTCCAGCCCTACTACAGAAGGGATAAGATCTCATCTTCCAAATGCTACTAAAAATTATTAAGTGTAGCCTGACACTGGGCTATATAGCAGTACCATGGATGGAGGCCAAAATTCTTTTCAACCGGAAGGCTGGGAAGAAGGATCCACTTTATCCCAAATCCTTCAGTCCAATATGCCTAACATCATTAATCTTGCAAACAGCTGAAAAGGTCTGTGATAACTTCATCAGAACAGAGATTCCGGCGTATGCGCTACTCCATCCGAACCATCATGCATGAAGGCAGCCAGATCTACTGAAACTGCTCTGTATCAAGTGACGGAGACACAAAAAGGTGATGTTTGGGGCTTTTATGGACATTGAAGGAGCCTTTGACAACACCTCACACGAGACAGTGAGTAGGTGTCTTGCTTGTAAGGGGGTAGATTCTACCCTATCTAATTTGATAGAACAAATGCAGAAAACTAGAACAGCTGAAAACCTCACCTCAACAACTACACTGGTTAATTCTGTTCGAGGATGTCCGCAGGGTGGATTACGATCTCCCCTGGTGTGGTGCCTTGTGGTGGACGAACCTCTTTGGGAAGTAAGAAACCTTGGTCACGGATACGCTGACGACATAGCTATTACATCCAGTGGCAAATTCGAGAATACACTTTGCGAACTGCACCAATCTGGTTTAAGAATTACAGATGACTGGTGCAACAGAATGTGGCTTAAAATAAACCCTATAAAAATTACTTTTGTCCCATTCACGAAATATAAACTCAAAAAGCTTAAACCCATTAAACTAAATGTAGTGGAGATCAATGTGCAATTGGAAATAACATTGTTAAGTATCATACAAGATGGAACACTATCATGGAGCAGATCAATCGTGGATGGATGTACATCATGATAGTACGCCCAATTATCACTTATATAGGGGTTCTGTGGGCTAAGAAAGCAAGACAACTAAACTTTCCGCTAGTGCTTGCGGAATGCCTGTCTCTTGCAGCCGCCCTGAACGTCAGACTGAAACTTACACCTCTGCACGTATTTGTGGAAGCACAAGAAAAGAGGGCTCTGTATAGAATGATGAAAGCCGTAAACGGTTCTAAAACTCTCATCGGGGGTCAGATGGATGCCGAAACACTTTACAAACACGCGCTACAGCTATAAATATATTGGTACTGTACGTACAACAGAGACGGTCGGTCAGAAATTTTACCAAATCGCGAGTTAAAATTTCCTTCAAATCAATCGAATCTTCTACAATAGAGCAAAAGTGTAGTGGTCGGTGAGAGCCTAGTTCACGATTACTAGCTGGGACACATAATTTAAATATATTTTTAACAATAATTAGAAAACAAAAATGCACAATTGAAATACAAACAACAACAAAAAAATAACAACATAACTAAAATGAGTGTCTCTGACACTCAACAGCAAAAAATAGTAACAAATAGAAATGCATATTTCTTATTTGTGTCCACACAGGGTAACGGTGGCAATTTGCCAGTCGAAGCAGCAGAGAGCAGAGCCAGGTCCTGCTCTCCCGTTCTCCTAAACGGCACTACCACGAATGCTTCACTACCTTGGAGTGTCCAATGCGCGACACCCTCTACTATTATGGAACATTATCCACCAAACACAACATCAGGAGGAGGAACAACAATACAAAGCGCTTGTACTGTAACCATAGCCGCGACAGCGACAAGTAGAATGCAAAATTCGAGCGCAATGATCATGGCTACTGACACAACTAAACCAGCTACAACAGCAACAATTAACACGCAAGTACAAAACTCAAATAATAGAAACACTAACAAAACTTCAGCGGAAAGTCGCCGAAAGCGAAACCGCGAAAAGCAATCGCCAAACAATTTAACGGACCAAAATAGCAACAACAAAAGACAGAAAAACAAACCACTGAGCGCGACACAAGCAACACTAAAAGAATATTGGCTGAGTAAGTCAATCGCTCCAAATACATCAAACAGGTTCGAACTACTAACACTAAATGCCAGAACTGATGAACAAAATAACAGTGGGACAAAAACAAATTCAACCATACAGAAACAAATAACAAAGCATCCTCAAAAACCACCACCCATATATATACAAAACGTAGAAAATATTAATGCACTAACTAAAGCTCTAAATCAGCTACCAAATACAAATTACGAGATGAAAGGTCTGAATAAAAACGAAGTCAAAATACAGCCGACTGAATCTGTGCATTACACAAGCATAATAAAATTGCTTAAGCAAAAAGAAACCAAATATTATACATTTAAGCCAAAAGAACAACGTGGAATTAAGGTAATTTTACGAAATATGCATTACTCAACGGAAAATGGCGACATTATAGCTGAACTGGCAGAGTTAGGACATGAAGTAATAAACATTCACAACCTGCAAAAAATAGACAACCACTTCCTTTATTCTCCCTGGAACTTAAACCAAACGATAACAACAAATGCATCTATTCCTTAACCCATCTTCTACACTGCAAAGTAAATTTCAAACCACCACATCAAAAAAGAACTATTCCACAATGCACAAATTGCCAAAAATATGGACACACTAAAAACTATTGTACTAAAGACCCTGTGTGTGTCAAATGTGCAGGTAACCACAGCACAATTAAATGTAATATCCAAAGCGATATGAAACAGCAAATTAAATGCACTCTCTGCAATGAAAACCACATAGCTAACTACAAAGGCTGTATGATTTACAAATCACTACAAATTAAAAAATATCCAACTTTACGTAAAAAAGAAATCCCTCCAACTCAAGAACAAAATTTTGCGGAACCATCTATAAATATACCCTCAGTACAAACACATAAAAACTACACACCTGGAATGTCATATGCTAAAGTAACAGCGATAAATACAGCAGCAGACTTAACTCAAAACCTTAACGCAGCAGCAAACAGCATGACACCAACACAGAATAACGACGATCTATCAGATTTAAAAATAATGATGAAACAATTAATAACTCAAATGACAAGTATGATGAACATTGTGACACTGCCTGTATCAAAACTAGATGGGTTCCAGAAATAAAATAACTTTTGGTATTTGGAACGCCAATGGCCTATCACGCCACTTACTAGAACTTAAAAGGTTTATGTACGAAAATTCAATCGATATTATGCTAATATCTGAAACGCATACTACTGATAGAAGCTATAATGACATACCAAACTATAACATTTATTATACACACCATCCTGACAATCGAGCCCACGGAGGGACAGCAATTATCATAAAAAAATCTATTAGGTGCCTAGAACTAGAAGGATATAAATCACATCATATCCAAGCAACCTCAATAGAGATAAGTGACTTGAGAGGGCCAATTACTGTGTCAGCTGTATACTGTCCACCCAAACATAACAACACAAAGGCTCAATACATAGACTATTTAAAATCATTCATCATCATTCATCAGTCGTTACATAGCTGGAGGAGACTATAATGCAAAAAACTCCATATGGGGCTCAAGACTGACAAACGTGAAAGGCCGCCAACTACTAGACGCTATAAAAGAGAATAATAGTCGCTTTATTAGCACGAGAGAACCAACTTATTGGCCAGCAGACAACAAAAAATTAACTGATTTAATTGACTTCTGTGTTACAAAAAACATATTGCACGACCACTTAACAATAAAAACATGTCTAGATATATCATCAGACCATTCTCCAATTCTATTGACCCTTCAAAGCACACCGGATACAAAAATAGCTGCTGGCTTATATAACTACAAAACCGACTGGAAAAAATTTCGCCAATTAATGGAAAATGACATGACAACAAACATTGCATTGAAATCTGATAAGGAACTTGACACAGCAATAGCATACCTAAATGACAACATCGTCAAAGCAGCAACTCAATCAACCCCAATTCTAAGCCCATCCCAAATTACTACTGTCCCAGCTCACATTAAGCATAAAATAAGACAAAAAAGGAAACTCAGGAAAAGATGGCAAATCACTAGACACCCAGACGACAAAGCCAAATTCAACAAAGCGGCAAATGAACTGAAGATAATATTGAAACAATTTGAGGAGAAAAAGTTTGAAAGTTACGTAAAGAACTTAGGAACGACAACATCAACGAACTACTCATTATGGAGGGCAACCAAAAAACTAAACAGTGCAATACCACATAAACCCCCCATAAAAACACTAGATAATACTTGGGCAAAAGCGAATAAACACAAAGCAAATACTCTTGCGAAACATTTTGAAACGGTATTCAGAAACGACATGGACAATCAAATTACCGAGCTTACCAATACCGAAATTACCCGAAACACTGCAATAAAAATGACAAATATATCAGAAATCAAGAATCAAATCAAGAATTTAAAAAACAAAAAGGCACCTGGATATGATCTTATTAACGGAAAAATACTGAAAGAACTACCTGACATAAAAATAGTTTATATTAGAAATGTATTTAATGCTATAATAAGGCTTAAATATTTTCCAATCTTGTGGAAGGTAGCACAAATAACAGCTATCCCAAAGCCAAATAAGGACGCAACAAGAACCAGTTCATATCTATCAGTCTCTTGCCAACTCTTTCAAAGATATTTGAAAAAATATTGTTTTACAGAATTGAGCCTATCTTGATACAACAAAAAGCTTTGCCAAGCCATCAATTCGGCTTTAGACGAAACCACTCAACTGTACAACAAGTTCATAGAGTTGTTAACAAAGCCATGGATGATATTGACAAAAAGAAGTACTGCGTGGCTGTATTCCTGGACATTGCGAAAGCGTTTGACAGAGTGTGGCACAAAGGACTTCTGAATAAACTAAATAATATTCTACCTTTAAACTATTATTACTTGCTAAGCAGTTATATCACCAACAGATACTTTTACATTAAATATGACGATGAATGCTCTGAGATCCTAACAAAGACAGCGGGAGTGCCTCAAGGCAGTGTGCTGGGTCCACTCCTATACCTAATATACACTGCAGACATTCCAACCCCAAAGACACAAGGAACCATGATAGCAACATTCGCGGATGACACGGTCCTCTTAGCATCCAATCAAGACGAAAAAGCGGCGACAGACATACTTCAACAAATAATAAAAAATATAGTCTCGTGGTTCGAGAAATGGGGAATAGAAGTTAACAAAGAGAAAACTGTCCAAGTAATATATACGAATAGAAAATCTGCTAAACACCCACTCACAATGAAAGACGAAATTATAAAAATTTGCCCCAGCGCCTAGCAATCGACGCAAAACTTACATGGAGACAACATATATTAAATAAACGAAATGAAATAAAAAGTAGATTCAAACAATTAAACTGGTTACTAGGACTTAGTTCAAAGTTATCACTGTATAATAAAAGAATGATATATACATCAATGATAACACCCATCTGGAAATATGGGATCGAAGTATGGGGGACAGGAAGCAAAACGAATATACAACTGATTCAGAGAACACAATGCAAAATACTGCGGACAATAACAAAAGCCGACTGGTATATAAGAAATGAAGACATACACCACGATCTCAATATTGACTCGGTGGAAGACACAATTAAAAAATGTAGCAGCAAATACACAGAGCGCCTAAAAATTCATCAAAACCGAGACGTGCGCCAATTGCCGGCAATGGAAAAAACAAAAAGAAGACTCAAACGAATTGGACCCACAGAACTTCCACATAGAATATTTTAAACGACACTTTTCGTATATAAATTAATTATATATAATTAAATTAAATTATGTTCTGTTGTAAAGACTAAAGAACATATTAAGGTCCATAGTAGCATTTAAAAATTACTTATTGTTCACGAACAGAATGTAATTAAAAAAGGGGTAAAAAAAAAAGAAAAAAAAAAGTTGTTTAAAACAGAGTGGAGCTACAGTGGAGAGGTCTGAGCGAAACCTAGAGGTTAGATCAGTCCACGATCACCTGGTATACCGAAGGGTCTCTCACATAAGAGGGTTCCGGCGCGAGAGTATTTGATCCAAGATACATATACTCTGAATCACTAGGCAAATATACTAGCATCTTCCAGGCGGAAATCCACGCCATTGAGAGATGTGCACATTTCAACATTGAAAAAGGTTACGATCGCAAGAAAATTGCTATCTTATCAGGAAAATTCGAAACTGGTATGGGAGTGCATCAAAAAACTTGATGCTCTGTGGCTCACGCAACAAAGTTACAATTCAATGGGTACCAGGACATGCTGGTATAGAAGGGAACGAAATTGCCGACGAACTTGCAACACCCTTTATTGGCCCAGAACCCTTCTGTGGTGTAGGCAAGGGCAAGCTGTTCAGTCAGCTTAGAATCGATGAGGGACACCATAGGCACAAACACTGGATTAACACACCAGGCCTAAGGGTATCAAAGAGTCTGCTAGGGACATACCACCTAAATAGATTCGAATCACTCATCAATCTCTCTAAGAATAATCCTGGGATGATGACAGGCCTACTCACAGGACACTGTAAACTGAACTCACATATGGTGAGAATGGGGGTCACCTCGGAGGGCTCCTGCAGATTCTGTATGGAGGAAGAGGAGACATCTTTGCATGTGTTGACAGAATGTCCGGCTCTCATGCACACCCACAGGAAATACATGGGATTCTTCCAAGGCTCTGCCAGATTATCCCCATCGCACACATTCGTGAAAAAAATGTGCTGCTGGATGCACATTGATGAAGAAATTCTTGCCAAGAACCTCAAGAATTTGGTCATTTCAATATTCTAAAAAACATTCCGGCTCAAAAAATAATCTGATCAATAGCGGATTATATTATCCGAAACGGAATTTTTATCGTAGTTTTGAGTTTATTATCTCAGGTCGTGATAAAGGGGAAATTGGATGACCTAGAAGTCTAGAATGGTTTACAGGCGGGTCAAAACACTGGAGTCAGTGCAGGAACTCAATACCAAAATGTCAGAAACAATGGGCAGGTGGCCTATCGTCATTCCGGGTGAAAATTTAGCAATTTCAATCCGTGCAAGGATCAATCAGAAAAGGGGCATCAATAGCTATATAGCGCGCACATAGCTATATATTCAGAGAGCAAACTCCATTACAAGCGTTAGCTTCATATTCTTTAGAATATAAATTAGAGGAAGCATACTTAAATAGCCTACAATCCTTAGGTGCAACAAATAAGGTTGAAATTAGCTGACTTCCAGGTCATTCAGGGATCAAAGGCAACGAAACTGCTGACAAGCTGGCTAGGGTCGGTTCGCTGAAATCCTCATAGTTCCAGATCCATATTGTAGTATTACATGCGTGGAGTCTAAATCTAGGCTAGACAACTGGGAATATAGTATCAGTATGGCCCACTGGAAAGGGATAAAATTGCTGCACAATGTGTGCAAAGCAGACATAAGAATAGTAGTGGGATTTATCTCGGGTCATTACTAGCTGAAATATCACCTGACTAAAATCCACATTCTTGCGGACACGAAGTACCGGCGGTAGAAGACGAAACCACAGACCACACACTGTGCAACTGCATTGTATTTGTAAAGACTAGAATGAAAATATTGTCAAATTCATCTATAAACGGAAAAGATAATGAAAGAATATGATTTTCAACTACTTCCTATCTTTAAAAAGGAAGATCTAGGTAGAAAAGAACCTGATAACTTTAATTGGGATGCTTCGAGATCGCCAAACGGATGAAATGCATTACTGAAAAATCCCGGCACTAAACCAAAGTGATCACATGGATCTCTAATGATAAAATGCAGAAAGACACAAAAGATATTTAGGTTGCAGCTACGGCCATTGGAAAAACTACTATAATAAAATTATTAATTATTGTGAGAGTAAGTCGATAGTCGTCAATTCAGTTGAAAATTAAGATTATTTCTCAGCGAATTTATTGACAAGACAAGTTGCACACGGAAGTTGCAATTGTGTATTTGTGGTTATGCCACCGTAATAATTTTCAGAACGAGAATTATTGAAATATTTTTGGCAGATCTTATAGCTATTACGGACACGCCACTTGTCCTCATCAGATATCTTTCAATGAAAGGCAATTCTTTCCTCAAGAGCGGTGGACAGAATTTGATCAGTGATTTCACCCCCTGCAGTTAGCGTAGTTGTCAGGATGGACAGATTAGAATAGCTGAAGGCCCAGGTTCGTTTTCTGTGCTGTTGATTTCTAAGACATAATAAATACTTGGGGACAAATTGTCTTTGATTCAAAGATCTCTGATGAGGACAAGTGGTGTGTCCGAAATAGCTACAAATCTGTCAAAATGTTTCAATAATCCTTCTTCTGAATTATTACGGTGGCATAACCACAAATAGACAAATGCAAACTATTGTTTGCAACTTGTCTTGTCAATAAATTCGCTGGGAAATTATCTTAATTGTTAATTATTATTTAAAAAAAATGTATTCTTTTTATTATAAATGTTCGTATTGTAATAAAGGAACATTTTTTTTATGAATAACACCGGAAGAGAAACACAATTCAAAGAATTGTGTTTTAGTAGGGGCTTTTTGGTATATATTTTTTATTATACTAAATTAAACACATTTAAATACAATAACCCTGGGTATTACGCAAGAAAAAATCTTCTCATCACAAGGAACTTACAACATGGGCTGTTGCATCATAGTTTGTTTAATTCCGAAACTACAAAATACATATAAATTTTTCATGGAAAAGCAAAATGTAAAACTTAAACTGAGACGTGTTCTAAACTTTGCCATTATGTATATTAATGTCTTCGTAATTTGTTTTGGAAATATTTTTCTTTTACTCACCAAGCATAAAATTATCTAAACTGTTCAGCACTATTTGGATAGATAGAAAAACGAGGAAAAATTTCATAGAAATGATCACCTTCTTCGACAGAAATTCATTGCAAAATATTTAAATAATTTGTATTCACATTCAGAAGTTGTGCAATTAATTAAGTTTAATGTTTATATGTTATGTAAGGAAAATTATTTTGTTTTCTCTTCGGCATTACATTGCAGTTGCCTTTCTCTTTTAATTATACACGGATTTTTTTTTTATTATTGAATAAGATTAAAAACTTATTGAGTTAATTTACTTTAAATATAAATGCGAAGAAAAATCTACTTTGTTGCTTTCAAAATCTAGTTTAATGTAAAATAATCAATGCGAAAACCAAAAATTTTAATCGGTTTAAATAAAAAGTAATCGATCAATTATTGTATTTTTGCTTTAGACTTTTACTGTGTAAGACGTGTCGCGAGCAGACGTGTTCTCCGCGGCACTAAGCTTTAACCACGAAAAAAAGAACTAAAAAACGAAAACAAAACATTAAAAACATCATCAGAAACAAAAAAATCAAAAACTCAACAATACACATACAGGCAAAGAAAAAAACATGCATGCTTCAGCCAACCAAGGAAAAGGTTCGGCAATACAGACTGTTATGGACCGCTATATTGTGGCTAAGCGCAAGTTGAGTCCTCAAAAATTGTCTCAAAAATCGGCAAAGCAGATTAAATCTAATGATTCTGCTCCTTAAAAGAATTCACTCGCTTCTAACAGATTTGCACCTCTTGCAAATGCCGAAGACAATTCTACCCAGAAAGTGCTAAAAGAGGTAAAGCCCCCACTAATTAATTTAAGGGAGCGCAACTCTAACGCTCTCGTAAAAACTCTAACTACCCAATACTAAAAGGCAAAATACATGAAACCAAAATTCAATTATATATCGAATCAAGCTATCGCAAAGTCGTCAATCTCTTTGACACAGAGAAAAAAAATTATTACACCTACCAGCTTAAAAGTAGCAAAGGCATTGTTGTTGTCCTTAGAGGAATCGAAGCTGACGTAGATGTCAACGATATAAGAGAAGCCCTATCCCTAGAGGGTTTTACCGCAAACTCTGTGTTTAACATAAGCAATTAAGAAAAGATTCCACTGCCGCTCTTTCGCGTTGAGCTACAGCCAGTCGACTCGAACCTGAGAAAAGGCTAATCACACCCGATCTACAACCTCCGCTATCTTCTACATAGAACAATCTCTGTAGAAGAACCCCACAAGCGAATTGGACCAGTTCAATGCCTGAACTGCTAAGAATTTGGGCACACTACAAAATACTGTACACTTCCCAGTGTATGTGCCGTTTGTGGTGATCTCCACATGTCACAAAACTGCACAAAGCCCAAAGACGACTCCAGTGTCAAAAAATGCAGGAACTGTGGGGAAAATCACATTGCAAACTACAGAAGCTGCGCTGTATACGCTCATATAAAAAAGAAATTTGCACATCAGCCAAAACAAGTTAAAACTGTTCCTCCCGTAACAGTTTTGCGTGAAATCTCTGCCCGTGAAGCACAGCCTTTAAGTATCTCTTACGCAAATATTCTCAAAGGTACCCCATCAGTAAACCCTAAAACTGATGAGAGTACTCTTGAAAAGACTTTACAAGAGCTCATCGCAAATATGACGCAATTTATGTGCTCAATGCAAAGTATGATGCAAGACATGATACGTAATCAGAACATGCTTTTGCAATCCCTATTAACAAAACCATGAACGCACTGAAAATCTGTCATTGGAATGCAAATGGCATAAGTCAGCACAAAAATGAGCTCAAACTATTTCTCAACGATAACTCCATAGATTTGATGCTAATTTCTGAAACTCACCTTACTCAGAAGAACTGTTTCCAGATAGCGGGATGCAAAGTTTATGACACCAAACACCCCGGTGGCAAAGCACGTGGTGGTACAGCCATTCTGATCAAGAATAGAATAAAGCATTCCCCAATGCAAGGATACTGTACCGATTATCTACAAGCGACGACTATTGAGCTCGAAGAATACGTCAGTATCATCCATCTATTGCCCACCCAGGTTTAATATAGATGAGCAGCAATACAAACAATTCTTTACTACTCTCGATGCTAAGTTCATTGCTGCTGGAGACTTTAATGCAAAGCATACTCATTGGGGCTCACGTTTAGTAACTCCCAAAGGCAGAAAACTCCTCTCTGCGATAAATGCTCTTGGTCTTAATGTTTTGTCCAATGGTAAGCCTACATACTGGCCATCCGACAAACAGAAGATTCCAGATCTTATTGACTTCGCCATCACTAGAGGTATAAATAATGTACACTCTCTTGTGCATTCCGCTCTGGAGCTGTCCTCTGATCACACAACGCAATCAAAGAACTCAATGCCAAAAAATCTCCAGGGCGTGATCTGATTACGTGCCAAATGATAAAAGAGCTCGCAGCAATAGCAAAAAAGAGCTCTTGCATATATTAAATGCTATAATACGCACTGGATTCTTTCCTTACTCAAGGAAAATTTCCCAAAGTACCATGATTCCCAAAGCTGGAAAGGACCCAACAAGCGTCTCTTCCTACAGACCAATTAGTCTGCTATCAATTTTTTCAAAACTCTTTGAAAATTAGATAATAAAGCGTATTAAAGACGTTGTCAAACAGTCTAATGTTATACCAAACCACCAGTTTGGGTTTAGAGAAAAACACAGTACTATCGAACAAGTTCATCGCATTGTAAACACTATACAAGAAACGTTCGAAAAGAAGCAATACTGTTCCGCAGTTTTTCTCGACATCACTCAGGCGTTTGATAAGGTCTGGCACGAAGGAATCTTGCACAAACTGAAATGTATGTTACCTCTTAACATCTACACATTCCTCGAAAGCTATCTCTCAGGTAGACGCTTTGTGGTGAAATAAAAAAGCTTCATCTCAGATGAATACCCTATACAAGCTGGTGTGCCGCAAGGCAGCATGTTAGGCCCCCTGCTCTATACGTTGTCCACTGCCGATATGCCAACAAACGGCAAGACTATCACCTATACTTTTGCCGATGACACAGCCATATTGTGTACTCACACAAACCCGAAAGAGGCGTCAAAACTTCTCCAAGTATACGTCAACATGCTTCAGGAATGGCTTGACCACTGGAGAATCAAATTCAATGAGTCGAAATGCGTTCATGTCACATTCACTCTATGCAGGAGTACTTGCCCCCCTGTGCAAATTAACACCAAGCCAATCCCTCAGGCGACAGAAACTAAATATCTAGGAATGCATTTAGATCGCAGACTTACTTGGGCAAAGCATATAAGTGCAAAAATTACTCAGATTAAACTCAAAATAAACGAGCTAAACTGCCTTTTGAACAGGCAGTCCATGCTCAAACTAGACTTTAAAGTTATACTCTACAAAGTAATTATCAACCCCTTATGGACCTACGGTATCCAACTCTGGCGTGTGCTTCACCCTCAAATGTCGAAAAGCTGCAAAAAGCCCAATCGAAAAACCTTCGAATGATTACCAATGCTCCTTGGTACATCAAAAACGTTAACATCCCCAGAGATTTACATATCCCGTATGTAACTAAAGAAGTTTCCCGACTTGCTGAATCTTACTTAGCAAAGCTAGACAAGCATCCCAATGCATTAGCGAGGAGTCTACTACAGCATCAAGGACACACCCGCCTGAAAAGGATGGACGTGCTGCGCTTAGCACCAAACTAGATTTTAAGCTTATTCATTACGCTATTATTTAAGTATTGCGCTACTTCTTTTCATATACCATAACTCCTCAAATCACTGGCACTGGGAGGTTGGTAATGATTGATATGAATTTAAAAGTGAAATGTTAAATGTACTATGAAGATTTATTGTTAGTTCTAAGATATTTTTGGAAGATTCAATAAAATATATATATATATATATATATATATATATATATATATATATATATATATATATATATAAAAAAGACTTTTTGAGCTCACTGGCAGATTTGTCTTGTAAGGGGTTAATGGTTATTTGATGAGGAGGAGATTCAGAAGTTGATAGCGAACTTCAAAAAGGATTGTAAACAATTAAAAGATAGTAGGTACTATGGTAGGGTGATTTTGTGGTTCAATATCTGTTAGAAACAACGGGTAGTAGATCCGCAGTACCGGAGCATAATTCAGGGTTTTTGCTAAGAAAGGATATAATATATATATATATATATATATATATATATATATATATATATATATATATATATATATATATATATATATATATATATATATATATATATATATATATATATATATATATATATATATATATATATATATATATATATATATATATATATATATATATATATATATATATATATATATATATATATATATATATATATATATAGCAAAGTCGTCCAGGAGCAGAATTAGACTATCTCATAAGATGTATTAGACAAAAGAGGCACAGGGGATGCTTTCGATTTATTATCACATAGTTTAGCGAGCACTCTGACTGATTTGCACTCTTGGACAAAATATACTTGAATCAGAAATTATACGATTCTCTCATACAGGATATTCAGGTGTTCTCAGAAACCTGGGTCCTATTTGAAAGCCTGGAGTAGAAGGCTACAGTCTCTGGGGAATGCTGCGCAAGCGGAAGCTAGCCGACAATTTCCCGAAAGCATTACTGTTTACAAGGGTCAGGTAGAGAGTGCCATGCTATTAGTGTTTAAGGCAGGGATAATAAACAGAGATTCGCCGAACTATGCGTTAGGTTTGATTCAAAATTCGATGGCGGAGTTAGTAGCGGCAGTTTCTTCTGCTGAAGTGGCCTTCTAACAACGTACCACGACAGCAAGAATCTGTTAGACGAATGCGCCTGCTGAGACTGCTACACAGCGGCAGGAAGTCAAAAGGGACGAGAATCAGTACGAGGTGGGTAAAGTGCGACGGCAGAACTTCGAAGTCGCATACTCATTCTGCATAAGCGGGGTCATTTCTTGGATGAGTGATAGTCTGCGAGGAAGGCCCCTTACTGTGAGGATTGCAGAAGTGATGGCCATATGAAGGGGTTTGATTGCCCCGGAAATGCGCCATCAGGACAACAGATTGGCAGAGATTTCCAACCACAGCAGAGTAACCAAAGCATGAAGGGTTTCGCAGAAGAGCACCGTAAAAAGTGCCGGCAATAGTTATAGCAATGTGCGTCAATATCAACAAAACTATGTGCAGATCGACCGAGCCGGAAGCCACCCACTGAGCTGTACATGATGTGAGCGAAGAGGTCATCTGATATAAAATTTGTTTACGAGGAATAACATACAGAGCCAGGGAAACTAACAAGGGGCCAACCTCAGTCAACAGGTTGGAAACCCCAAAAACTGCTAACAAAAAGACATTAAACGTGGTTCTCACTTCAGCGACAGTCGAGAAACCGCAATGGGATACGGAGCTAAAGCTCCCACATGGAGAATCAATTTATGTTGTCTACTGCTAGACCTCTTCAGAGTAATTGGCCTTAATGCAGTATGGTTAGCCACGAACTACTTCCTTGATATCTCGATATGTTTAAATACGAATTTTTCAAATATCCAGAAAGCTAATAAGCGTGAACAATTAGTTGTAACCGTCAAAGGCGCAGTAGCATGGTTAAATAAGCACACACAGAGAGAATGTATGCGACGAACTTTAGGCCCCACATAGAGATTTTCTTCCAGAATACAACAATATATTAGTGCGAGATATATCGATATTTTTCACAGCCGACACATGTTTTGGCAAATAATTTCAATCTCAATCGGCGTACCTTTGCAGATGACACTTATATGGTTATTCCATGCAAGGGAGCACAAGCACGACATCTCGTACTATTACTAGACGGAACTATGTTGTCATTTTCTAATCCGTAGCAGAGCAAGATAAGAGATTTAAGCCGTTCATTCGGAGGAAGTGTGAAAACGCTTTGCCAAGTCAAGCTCGATGTCAGTGGTACTGAACAACTAGTTTGGGATTTCTACATAATACAAACACGAGACGGTATACCGGGGGATGGTATACTGGGGAGAGCTATTTTGTGGAATTGCTCCGTAATAGATGCGGAAACGCCTATAAATATGCAGTGCCAATGGTAAAATTGTGAAGACTTTCCAGCGAGCACAAATTCAGTTGGAAAATTTAATGGGAACCAATAAAATAATAATTGGAACCAAGAGCTATAAAGATGAAGAAAATTAGAGTACCGGTAAAAGAAGGACTCACAATATTAAATTAACAGGAGATTAAGCCTAGAATATATACTAGCGACACATTGGCATACGGTACGAATTATATAATCAAAGCACCGGTTTTAAACACTTAGGAGCAAGATGTAATATGGGAACAGATCTGCGATGCGGCCAGCTCCGATTTTTCAGAATATGAGGCTGAGAGAGAAAGCGAGGCAAACAATTTTACGATTCGGGAAAATTCCCGAGGTAATACTGGCAGGATGAATAAGGTGCTTAAAGAATTGGGAACAGGTAGTAAATAGTGAATACTCAAGCAATACAACGAAGTTTTCTCTACTAGATTAGGACGCGCTGCCCTTCCCTTTTACAATTGAGCATACAATTCCAATTGCGGAACGCGAAATGCCGACAAATTACAGGCAATATAGAACTCCATAAGGACATCGAAAAGAAATGAAGCGACTAGGGGACAAAATGTTGGAGGAAGGTCTAATAATGCCAAGCAATTCTCCTTGGAATTTTTCTGTTAAAAAGTCAGCAGACAACACTGAAAAATGCAGACTGGTAGCCAATTTCATAAAACTAAAGGATGTCATACTAAAACAGGTTTTTCCAATCCCGAGAATAGACGAAATTCTGGAGTAATTAGGTCATTATAGATATTTCTTTACACTAGATTTGGCAAGTAGATACCACCAAGTGTTAGTTTACACCAGAGACAGAACGAAAACAGGGTTCGGCAAATCACTTGGCCATTTTGAGTTTAAACGAATGCCTTCCGGACTCACTGGTGCGTCAGAAACTTTCCAGAGACTGATGAATAGTATCCTAACAGGTTTACAAGGTCTGGATTGTTTCATGTATTAGGATGATATAGCGGTATATGGTACACTTGGCGGAACCCAATAACAGATTAAGTAAATTTTTCACCGGCCGAGGGAACGTAGTTTCAAATTAAATAGCAAGAAATGTAACTATTTACGACGGGAAGTAGTGTATTTAGGACATAAGTGAACAGAAAAGGGTGCACTTCCTGATACGACAAACATTGAGTGCGTAAAAAATATTGCACAACCCAAGAATTCTAGGGTTAGCGAAACATTACATTAAGTTCGTGAAAAATATGGCACTGATGATGCTGCTTATAAACAAATTATTGAACAAAGACACAAAATTTGAGTGGAGAGTGTGATGTCAGAACGCATTTGAGCAGTTGAAGTTGGCAATCACGACGCAGAAGCTAGTTGCTAGACATTAGGAGCAGTATTGCCGCAATATCAAGATGGTCGCGATCACCCCGTAGGTTTTGCTAGCAGGGCGCTGAATAATACTCAAAAACGGTACTCTATTATAAGAGGGAAATGCGCGCTATAGTATGGGCAACCCATAACTTCACATCATAACTCTTGGGGAAGAAATTTACAATTTCTCCCGGCCATCAACTACTGAAAGGCATCTTTAATTTGAAGGAGCAGACGTCCAGACTGGCACGGTTCAGGCACAATCTGTCTGAGTATATTCGACATTGTATACAAGCCGGGCAAGAAAAATTTAAATGCTGCTGCACTAAGCAGAGGACCTCAAGCAGAAAAGGTTCTAAGTATCGTCGACAGAAAAGCCAGAACTAGTTAGTCGAGAAAAACAATGCAGGCCAAAAAGAGAGGTTGAAGATAAATGAACGAGACCATAACACACAACCAGCAAAAACCCTGAAAAAAGAAGAATCATAGATAGAAATAGAGAGGTACAAATAGAATTGAGATTTCTGAAAGCCAGAGTAGAACCGTTTAATGACAGTGTAAGCGACAGAAAATATCAGTTTATTGACGAGGGATTGTTTGATATACAGACACATGCACAGGTAGTGCTCCAAGAAGCGCATAAGAATTGTGTGTTAAAAGTTCAGGAGGCCATAGCCAACCTGGAACACAAAGCAAAGAAAAAGTCACCGAGGGCAGAGAACAAACCCACCTATGGAAGACCGAACGTTGCTAAGGATAAGGTAAAACCGCGAATAGCTGCTATTCAAACAAAACCATAGAAGCAGGCACAGGAGTTGTCTAGGAAAGATTCCAAGGAACATTTGACATCAGCAGGCGATAATGGAATTCAAAGATTACCATCCGCCACAAACTAGGTAACAGAACTCGCCCAAAGGAAAATGAGACAGTCTTGATCACATTCGCCTGTAGGAGGACACCAGGTTTTCATGAAAACATATAGGCCTATACGCAAGGACTATAGATAAACTAGAATGATGTCAGATATACGAAAGTTCATTTCTGAGTCCACAAGCTGCCTGAGGAATAAAGTTTCTCGGCTAACAAAAATGCCCATGCAGCTCACTGGTATTGCAAGTAATTTCGATGAGATATTTATGGACATGATTGGTCGTTCGAAGATATTCTAAGTATTTCATATTGGTTGCCATGCCGAATGCAGAAGTCACCACAGTTGCGAAGATTTTCTTTAGCGATATGGTAGAAAAACTGGGAGTCCCAAGAGTACTACTGACATATAATGGCTACCAATTTCATTTGACAGATTTTTTTCCGAAAATTGTAAATTGCTAAAAGTGAAGAAACTCCATACCATCCACAAGCTAATGGCTCATTGGAGCGTACCCATCGGTACCGCTTGCTATTAGCGTCATTTTCTGAAAAAAGGTGCATCGAATTGGGATCAATGGTTAGCGTCAGCAATGCATGTGCATAACAACACAGTGCACGTATCCACAAACCAAACCCCATTTTTCACGTTGTATAGCTTCCAACCTTAATTCCAACGAATTTGAGATGCAATTGTACAATACTGACGACTACCAACATATTTTAAAATATCAGGTACAAAAGAGACAAGCAATACGGTGTTTCTGTTAATCCGATACAATTTAAATCCGGAGACAACTTTTTACTGGGTAACAGTAATAAAGAAAATAAGTTTTCCGATATATGGTCCATATAAGGTAGAGAGAATTCTGGAACCTGTAATAACAGAGATTCGAATGGGAAATAAGGTCAAGCGTTTCCAAAACAATCTTTTGAAACCCAACAGATCACTCCAATAGATTCATATGACGATAACTTGGTATTGGAACACTTCGCTAATGAATTAATTATCATTATTTTCTTGACCTGTCCCAAATTCAGTTTGTCCGGCAATAACAGCTGAAGTAGAAGTACAATTTTATGAGGTCATGTTTTCCAACCTTGAAAACGATAAATAAACGCTAAAATAACATAAAATAAGGAAAAAAATGCTAATGATCATTAAGGCACTGCGAAAATATTGAAACGTACCCTCATTCTTAGACCCAAAACTGAAAAAAAGAAAAATTAATAAGCAAAAAATTAATAATATGTGAAGTCGCAAGAAAACAAGGATACGAGTATATAGTTGCTACAGGTTCATAATGCATTTGCTTCGAATAAAAATTGCGATTATTATAATGTCACCAACACACAGTGGCCCAAACAGGCAATCTAGTGGGATTTAATTAATAACTCGAGTAAATGAAGAGATATTTTAATGAAAATTTAAATTGAAGGTTTTTAACGCATTCATCACTTATTCTCTAAATTTCAGTTTTCTAAGTCAACTATATATCATAGCTCCCATACAACTGATTAATACACATTTTTGAGTTTTTAACATTTTACATTTATAAGTAATTTATTTGAAGTATACGAAGAAAAAAAAACATTTATATATGTATTAACAACTAAGTTATTATTCGGAATCTGATGAATCCGAATCAATCGAAATGTTTTTAAAATTAGTGAGCAACCCAGCTACGACACTATCTAACATTATGTCTTTTCTGGAAATATTAGATGGTTTTGATAAAGATGTTATAAGCGGATCTGATGAAATAAGTAACCCATTCATGACATCTTGCATTGTATTAGTTCTATTGTCTTTACGGGAATGGTTTTGACGTAAATCCCGGAATTCCTTATTCCTCGCTTCAAGGGCTTCTTCGGACATCATACCAATAGGTAGTGCTACATGGGATATAATGTCTGCACCATGTATTAGTATTCTGTGCACAGAAGACGGCATGTAATACCAAGGATATCTGTCGGCAAATATTTCAGCTGTTTCCAGGGCATATGAGCGGAATGCATCTGTATTGACTTCATATCCACTAGCCAAAACACGCAAAATTACACTAAACTTGTATATTAGCGTTTCGCAAACTCCTGTAATGCGGGCTGCCAAATCTGGTTCGCTAAAAAAACGTCTGGCAGTATTACCATTGTTAGTATTACCACTACCAGCCATAGGAATATCCACCAATAAGCCCAGTCCAAGCTGAACTTGTAAGGGAACAAGGCAAACTGCAAACAGGTGCTGATCGACCATACTAGTTTCACCATCTTGAAACTTTTGGCGATAGGTTGCGTGTCCACTGCTTCCATCGCAGCCCCATTTATGTATTGCAGTTAAGCTTATACTGTTGCTGGTGACTGAAATTTCATTTTCAAAAATTTGCGAGTGTGCTTGTATAATTCGGCTAACAGTATGATCTACTAAGCTCTGCAGTGTTGTTTCAGCGGAATAATCTGTAAAGATCAATTCCTTTGGATAGCACATAAGCTTCGTTGAATGCAGCTTATGATAACTGGGATATATGTCTGCATTTTTTTCCTTGGCACTACATCGCGTTAGTTTGTACGTATGTTTTGTGTGGCCGACATCTATATACAGAGCATGTGCTTCTTCAGGTGAATAAGGAATAATTAGCTTGACTTGTGTCTCCAACGACCTTTTCATTTTTTGTCCGGCTGTCTCATCTTTACTCAATGTACTGACAATTTTTGATGCGCTTCGCAGTCCATATTTATACAAGGTGGAGCTTGTTGCCACCATCAACTCTTCACATGTTGCTTGTTGAACAAGACTAGACACTTTTCGGATCTGTGTCTTGGGGCAGAGGTCACAAAAATCTTTACTGGGACGACCCATGTGTGATCCATTCTGTTGAAAGAGCGGCATATCAAGCCATTTTTGATTTTTTTTCTCAAAGAAATTCCTATTGTAACGGCATGCCTTCCATTTTTCTGTAAGCCTGCTTACGAAATTGGTCAATTTTTTGTTTATTTCTTCCAATTCATTTTTAGATAGCTTTTTTTATTATAAATTGTACCAAATACAAATTCTTGTAGAGCCAACATTTTCTTCTTGGCGCCTTTTTCGCTAAGCCAAATGGAATAAAGTGAGCGCTTGGGGACTGACATTTCACCTAAAAAGCGCAGAAGAGTTAAGAGTTGGTCGTAGTTGGTTATCATTTTGGATATTTTTACACCACAAGGACTCACACTTTACATAAATGCTATAATTAGCTTGAATACGATTGAATGACGTTAGTTATAGTCCAAAGATATCAGTATTTGCTCTAAAACCATATATGATAAAATACCTTACTTCTACCACATTTTTTTGCTACACATGAAAAGACGGGTCACAAACATATAATTTTTATTTAGTACATACCTTATCTGAATGAGAAAAAAAGATATTGACTCAATAAAATATAATTTGTTTGTAATTTGGCTCAACCAACAGAAGTCAATAAAAGTTTGCCAAATCTTTTAAGCCACGTGCTAAATATATGTTCGCTTTTTTCACTAGATTGCCTGTTTGGGCCACTGTCCGACAGCGGCATTTATTATACATATCATTGCGACCGTTGGAATACAATGCGCATACATTTATGGGTACGTGGTTAAAGACTCATAAACATTTTGGAAAGAATGTAATGGCATGCGTTCGCATACATAAATATGGCAGCATTTTCTTTTTTAAATTAAGATAGGTGTAAGAAGATTGCCAGCGAGAATATACTTTAGGAGATGGAAAAAAAGGTGATATATTGTGAGTAGACATAAATTCTAATTGAAAATAATAAGGAATTGAATAATTAGACAAGTAATATCAATTACATATTAAATATCTATATTATTGCATTCGTCAGTGCACACAGCTTGGGAACAAGAGTTTATATTTAAAAATGATTTAGAATAGAGATTCCGGGACATTTTTAATGGTTCGAATTTAATTGACGTTGGTAAAGAGATTAGGAGACAATTATAATATGGGATAGATAAGGCTATAAGAATATAAAGGATTTGTCAAAGTTGAAGAGGAGACAATTATAATGAAAAATTAAGGAGGACATAGCTGGTAGGAGCATTATTAATAGTTGTTGGTTAGACTAGTTGCGAGGGAGTATCTGTAAGGTATGTACGAGTATTATCATGAGACTAAAAACAACAAACAAACGTGTCGAATTTCCGTATGCTTAATGTGCAACAGAATTTAAACTGTTGTTATGCAAAGTGCAAAGAACTTCTGTTATTATTGACGCATAGAATAAATTGAATAAAAATCTAAATTGCAATTTTAAACAA
Organism: Clusia tigrina; assembly: GCA_920105625.2. Classification (NCBI taxonomy): domain Eukaryota; kingdom Metazoa; phylum Arthropoda; class Insecta; order Diptera; family Clusiidae; genus Clusia; species Clusia tigrina. Next base: position 153,300,133 of record OV050031.1, on the reverse strand, counting down.
AACTCAAAAAATATCGAATAACAATATATTCACATTAACATTCTCCCCCGCGTTGAACGAATGTTCAACAATCAAGTCTACAAGTCCACTCAGAATCTACGAGAGTACCGCGGCGCTGATTGTGGTGGGGCGTCTGGAGTTACCTCTGACAGTGGGATTTCCTCTAGTGGTGAGTTTGCTTGGGGAGCCGTTGATTGAGCTCCTCCACGCTGCTTCTCTTGCTGCTTGTATCTGATGAAGGTTATCATGATGCTAACAATACTTAACACCAAGGCTGAATAACCCACTGCAAAGCTATGATATTGATGGATGTGCAGTTTGTTTGGAAGGTCGCTGATTTCGTGTGATTCCGAAATTTCTTGTAGCCTTGACAATTCCTTTAGTTGTGTCATAATCAATCTTTGTGTTGTCCAAGACTGGAAGTGATGCTGGTTTTGTTACCGTGACCAACTGCAGTCTAGGAAGTGCTTGTAAATGATGATACTATCTGGTTGCTTGTTATAGTTAAGAGTTAATATTTTAATACACATCCTACAGTCAGCTCGAGAAATACGGACCCTTCCAGAGATATTTGCCAGAAATACATATTGCTGTTACTTTTATTGGAGTTGCCAGAGCGAACATCCATAGGTTTCTTTCATTGGTTTGTGTCCACACTGATTTGCAGCACCATGGTTAAATCCATGTGTGCTTAGCAATTTCATCAGCTGTCGTTGCATTTCTATGACTGTAGCCAGACTGTCTGATCCTCCAAGTCCATCATCCACATAAAAAATGTCATGTAACATTTTTGCTTCCAAAGGATGACTTATCATGTTGTCGTTAGCGATTTCTTGCAGACATTTGGATGCTAGCTACGGTGCTGCACGTGTTCCATATGTAACGGTGTTTAGTTGATAGTACCCAATGTTTGCTTTTGGATCCTCTCTCCATACGATGACTTGATAACGTCGATCTTCTGGACGTATTATGATCTGCCGATACATCTTTTCGATATCGGTCGTAAACATAAAGCGTGGCAATGGAAAGCGTAGCAGTATTGGAAAAAGTTCACTTTGAATTGTGGGTCCGGTATACATTAAATTGTTCAATGAATATCCTGTCATGGTGTTGGCGGATGAGTCGAACACCACTCGCAATTTGGTTGTTGTGCTATCGGGTTTCAGAACACAATGATCAGGAAAGACGTAGAGGGTTTTTGAATTAGAGCGCTACAAAAGTTTTTTTTAAATAAAACAAAACCGGTTTGAGATAATGAATGAAATTCTTTATTCCTGTGAAAGTACGTTCGATGCCATTATGTATGGAACTCGACTTCTTTTGAATGGCCACCACGGGCACGCTTGCAGAACTCCAGACGCTGAACCCAATTTTCAACGGTTTTCAAGCATAAATCGGCCGATACTGCTGCAATTTCATGTTCGATATTCGTACGAAGTTCATCAATCGTCGCTGGCTTGTTGGCATAGACCATAGACTTGACGTAGCCCCACAGGCAATAATCTAACGGCGTGAAATCGCACGACCGAGGCGGCCAATCGACTGGGCCATTTCGTAAGATAACACGTTCACCAAACTTGGTTTGCAGTAAATTGATTGTGGCATTCGCTGTGTGGCTTGAGGCGCCGTCCAGTTGGAACCACAAATCCATATTATCCAATTGGGGCCAAAAATATTCGGTTATCATTAGCGATTCGCATTCACAGTAATGTGCCGGTCTTGATCATCACGGAAGAAGTACGGCCCAATGACGCCGCCGGCCCATAAACCGCACCAAACCGTAATTTTTTCGGGATGCAATGATGACTCATGGAGTACGTGTGGATTGCTGTCTAACCAATAACGCTTATTTTGCTTATTGACGAAGCCATTCAGCCAGAAATGAGCCTCATCATAAATTGGACGTAGCGCTCTTAAAGTTGAGGCGACTGACTTCGAATTTCGGTAGTAAATTTTAATAATTTCGACTCGTTGTTGGCTCGTATATCTTTGCATGATGAAATGGCAAACCTTACTGAAGAGAAATGTCAAAAGAGCGGGGAAAAATATGGCGTCGTTTGCTGTCACTATCGATTTACTTTTGTAGCGTTTCTTTTGAAAAACCCTTTAGTTAGGAGAAAGCATTGAGTCAAGCTTCACCTTCTTCATGTGTCCCAATATTTCGTATTCTCTCATGAACTCCACATATTGATTTCGCAGCTCCACGTTTCTCTGAAGTCGCTGTTCGAGACCAAGGAATCGATTATGAGCCATTAGTCTTGATTCTCCCAAAGCTGTTGGATTTTCGAGAAATGGCAATTTGACGATGAAGCGTCCCAGATAATTTTTGCGCATATTTTGGGCGAAGTGTGTTTTGCATTGGTGTTCTGCTGGTGACTTGCTCTTTCCAATTGTTTCAACTTCATCCATCTTCCATAATTTTTCAATTGCCTCGAAAAGTGGACCATCTCTGCTATCGGTGTCTCTTTTCATCCCGAACACTACACATGTCAATGATTCCGCCGATAGCTCAGACGCAGGAAATTTGTTCACTCCACGACGAATTTAGTTGCACTTGCGGCGGGATAGAAGTGAGCGAATCAGCGAAGCCAACCACGGGAGGGCGCCCAGATGAACCGGTTTTGTTTCATTTAAAAAAACTTTTGTAGCGCTCTTATTCAAAAACCTGATATATGATGAAATCAAGAAATGCAGCTGCACATATCGCAAAAGGCTCAGAACTCATCCGAGTAACCTGGCGGGAGCATTGATTACCAGCGGAACCACCATGCGAAGACTAAAAAGATATATACCACCGGACCTACTGAATAGATTTACCCACTAAGTATAATTGAAATGAAATCAGCTTTAATGAAAAAGTGAAGTGAAGTTTAACTTTGGTAAATATGTACATACGGTAATTAATGCTAATGAGAATTCTTATACATGTTCCTAATTAAATAGTGTATATTTAATACTAAAAGTCTAGTTAGGCAGATTGTAATTAGATAAATGGAGATAAAAAGAAAGAATCAAAAATATGAATTGCAACTCCAAAAATGGAATATATCAGATAAATAGAAACTTTCAGAACAGAAAATCGGTTATTTTTAACATGTGCATATAAAAAAGTTTAGAAAATATAAACATTTTATAGTACTGTAGCAGAAGTAAATAGATGCTTCAAGGACGACTATCATTTGAATAATTCAAAAGATCTAATACTTTTAGCAAGGGAAAATAAAAGTCACTTATAGCGTTTTCTTTTTTACGCAAGTTACACTTTCTTTACACTACGTAGATTTTGTGGTATTTTCTCAAATACATGCAACCGTGGGCTGTGAGTTCTTTTTGAAAATGCTGCACTGAGTGTGTGCCCAGGGTAGATAAGGTTAAACAGTAAATGAGCTGATCGTTTGAATGCAATGGCAAATTAAAAATTAGACTATACAATGATAACAGATATAAATTCATTAGTGTGATCAAGTGATATCTAAGAATTATTCAAAGTAACAATAGACAATACTAAATTAATAAGAAGTAATCGAAAATGTAAAACATTTAACATTCAGCGATCAAATCAATAAAGCCAATTTGAAAACAAATGAATACATCCATTTTATTTTGCAGACTGAATTGTAATATTATAATTAGAAAATAGTATTCAAAAACTTCCCTTAGATGGACTTCAAAACTTAAATACATTCATTTAACATTAAAAAGGACGTAACAAATATATATCCAATAAATAAAGTATTAAATGAATATATATTTACTAAAGATACATTTGTAATTCCTATAAAATATATCCACTAATAAAATAATAAATTAAAAATTATATTTTAAGAGGAGTGCCATATAATAATAAAAAAGTGTATATCCCAAAAAATTTAGTATTTTTAAGTAGTTGGAAAAATTTAAATTGCTACACATTGTAATAAACACCTATATCTATAGATTCTCATAATAACCTAATATATGTTTCATGCATTTTTGGAGCTCATCTCTATAATGTGAGGCTTGTACTAGTTGTCGGGCCATTATGCAACAAAAATTTATTTATTCTTTTACATTTTAACATTTCTCAACTTTTAAACTTTTTTCGCTTACATTAAGCGAACATAATCAAAGTACTTGTAACGAGCAGAACGATCAAGGGCCAAGACGCCAGGATCCAACAAGGCAAAGTTACTAAGCGGCATGCTCATCGGAAAAGGGTAGTGAGATCCTCATGGGTTACACCCATGCCACCAAAGTGGCGGGTCACGGGAGATGTGCACCAGCACTGAGAGTAAACAACGATCTAAAGTGGGGCCGGCGTTGGACCAATGTGGGCTAAGCGGCGAAACATGTGAATAGCAGGCCTGCGGAAAGTCAATATGGGAGAAACGAGGGACTACCGTAGGACTAAAATGGAATTAGCATGGGACCAGCATCTGAGCAACGTATGGTCAGTGTAGGACCTATGACGCACCGCAAAAAGCTCAACAGCCTCTGACAAAGCGAGCACCCTATTCCTCTCAGCATGTGCAATCATGATGGGGAGGACAGTTAATGCAAATTATCTTCGGGACCGGTAAGAACTTATTCATAGAATACCGATAACGAGAAATGAGTTAAGGATTGTGGTCTGACGATTCTGATATGCTGCAACCTAAGTATGTAAGAATGATGTATTACGAAAATAGCTGGCAGCTTATTGCCAATATCGTCTGCGGCCTCTTACACCATGGTAGGTCATTAATTTGGCGATGTGGTTTCGGATGGTAGCAGATATATAAATGGAAGGTGCAAATGAGGAAAGCGACACCACCCCAAAATGAACATGCTCGTAAGCAGGTGCTATTCAGTGAGCCACCAGAAAGTGAGAAGTCTTAGGGGAAGAACTTGCAGCATTCTGGTGTTGAAGAGACTCAGAAACGGAAGTGAAGGGTGAAGATGGGCCAATGAGTCAGGCCATCCGCAGCAGGATCCTCCAAGAGCGTATAATGAAATTGAAGAATGCAGTAGTGGACAATATAAAATGGTCTACAGTGAGCAAGCGCTCTCGAGCTAACAAAAGTTAAAGCTTCCTTCTCCGCTGTGGATTTTGTTACACTCTACATTAGATACAGAGAGGCGTCTTTGGGAACTGGGACAGAGAGTCCAAAGAGTTCGTAACGTTTACTGGTGAAGACTACAAGAGGAACCATTGGAAATACAATGATATACAGTTGCAACATGGCAACAAGCCTTACCATGTGTGAGTTCAAGTCGGCAATAGACAGTTTTATAATGAATATATATGGTAGGAATTTGGTCTTAATAGTAGGTGCTTTCAATGGCAATTGAGTGGGGTTGCAACCGAACAAAACCGAAGGGAAAATCCCTCATAGGTGCCCTTGTAGACTTTATTTTATCGTTTCGAACATATGAGTGGAGAGTACCTACATCATGGGAGGTGCGAGCTTGGTGATAGAGCCAAAGATTGGTCAGAGTAAGTAATTAGCGATAGACCTAGGTCTTGCATCCTCATTTGTTCTCCCCAATTACAGCAACAAGGATTTGTTGGCAGTCTGCCTGGAAACTGACGAGAAGAGTATAAGTATATTTTAACGACTAGCCTCCTTATCTGCTAGCACGGAGAAAATCCTTGACATCACCCTTGCCTCCGAATCAATTTTCGACCGGATCGCAAATTGGAGAATTCTAGAGGAACAATCTTTTTCCTATCACAAGCTAATCCAGTTCGATCTTCAATACATACTACCAAGCACTCACATATAAGAAATATTAAGAAGGTAAACTGGAACTTCTATTGGGACACCGTAGCTAGTTTACTACCTCAAAGCCCTACAAACACAAGGATATGCGAGGAAATTGATAGGTCTGTGAAGGGTCTTACGGATCCTCTCAAGAAACTCTTTCAATTTCTTACCCCCTTAGTAGACCCAGGGGGAAACAGGGGACCCCAGAAAAAACTGTAAGAGATCTTTTAACAGTAGTTAAGCGCAGCGGGCAGGTGATAGTCTGAAGGAACAAGATGCAGAACAGCTAGACTAACCTGCCCTGAAATCAATTTTATTTGCTCAAAAGATGTATTATCTGTATCCTAACGGGATACTGGATCCTACTCATGGTAGTAGGCTGGGGATTGCCTCAAATGATTTCTGCAGGAGTTGCATTTATATCAGGAGCAAGATTCTATTTAACACCTGTTTTGTGCGTGTCCAGAAGGAGGTGCACTTTCATAGGTGACTACTTTTTTGACTCTTTGGAAGATATTCTAAATAAGAAAATAAGCTCCATCTACCTTTGAGAGGTCAGAGTTTGAGATTTGTGACATATGCGGTATCACAAAGGGCTAATCCTGGTCTAAATGTGCTTTTCTGCGGAAACTAAACTTACCTACCTATCTAACTATTATATGCACGGTGACACCCAGGCCCTAATCTGCGAACTAAGAACGAGTACCCGGCAGACGATAGCTCTGACAAGCAAATGATGGACGACAGACATTTGACTGTGACGAAACTAGAAGGCACTGCGGGAGAAATAGTAAACCAGTTTACAAAACAGATGGTAAACACATATAATGCAGGAATGTCCAGAAAAATCTATAGCTGAAACCACAATTCAGGATATTGGTGAACGGATTACTTATTTACACTGTGCAAGACATGCCATGGAAGAAGGAGGAGTGCTCATTGCTCTATATATAAGAGGAACGCCGCACGGAGTCTGTAGCACTTAGAAGGAGTAAAAACAGTTCCACGGAGTTATTCGAGTCCAAAACGTTCCATGGGGAAAAGTGTAATATACAGTGATGTAGAAATTTCAGCGCTATAGCTATCTTGCTCCAATCTCCCCGAAATTACTTCAACAGATTGTGAAGAAACTCTTCCAGGTGCACAACTACTGTCTTATACTGGATCCCTGTAATTTGGTAGAGGTTATTTCAGAGGTAACAGTGGATGAGGTGTTGCGGCTGGCTGGTAAATTCGGGGACTATAAGGTTCTTAGCTCAAGTGGAATACCAAAACATGCTTTCAAAACCACTGTTGCTCTACATGCAGAAGCATGTTGGGGGACAATAAGCCGTCAGATGATAAACCTGAAAACATTCCTCATTCCATACTAGACGTGGTGGTAAAAGTCCTAGAGTAGATACCCTGCGATAGGATAGACATATAAACATAGCCAACACAGTTTCCACATTTCGAGTTCGAAAGAAGATATAATTAGGTTGTAAAAAAATCTATATATACTGCAGTATAAGCCCAATAGACCTACTAGTAAAAAAGTCGAGAGATCTGCACCACGGAAAAATACTTAGGAAACCAATGTAGCAATCATAATCCAAAAGTGCTAGTACGGATAGGATACATCCCTACTATTGAGATGGAGATGAATAGATCACATGATGAGGTGCCTTATCACATCATACAACTACCGACCGAAAATTATGTTTTCTGACCATATCTGTACCGGCGCCACTACAAGGAAGAGTCCATGTGGGCGACAGTCCACAATATGCAAATTACGCTTTATTTTGCTCTCCGAGGTTTACCAGTGCTAGAGATACCTTTTAGGAAGGGTGGGCAGAGTCATTAACTTCGAAGACCATAATGCAAATAATGCTCCTTTCACCATATTAGAGAAGTAATGCATTGCGGAAGATAAAGCAACACATATTCGGCTGTGATGTCATTGGAATCCCGTGGTTTCTACCTGACATCGGCGAAAAAAAGAAACACGCATATCAAAGTAAAGAAGTTTCCTCCCATTAACTATCAAAAAGGGATCCGCCAAGTCAACCTGAGACTTGGTCTTTATCTATAGGGAGAGAATAGTTATATTTACCGTTTCCAAATAATCCTTACACAAATTCACTTTTAACTAATCACAATTTATTAAATTAATGTTGGATCAATAACATATCAAATGATAAGAGAGGTTATTTAACTAATTTACTTATATTTATAAAAAATTAATGCTAACGAAGATAATATGCGCCTGTGGGAATGGAATGTCTTCGGCGAGTGCGTCACACGGTGCATTTGAGCAGATACCTCGCGTGTGTGCTTATTCAGCATAATAGCGGTGATGCGGATTGATTGGCACACGTGTCGCTGGTTATGGCAGGGGATTGTGTTAATGGATATACAAATAGCAGCAACAAAAATAATAATAATAACAATAATAACAACAATAATAATAACATCAACACCAACAATTACAGCATATAACAATAAAAACAAGTGTGCCAAATCCACATCCGTATCATAAATCCCCTTTTTCTCATACTTTTGTAATCTTCTCCTAAATATATCAACCACACTTATAGGCAGCTTTGATATTCCCTTCTTTTTTATTTATTCCTCTCGTAGATTAATTCGACATGCACCAAGATTAATTACTTTATTTATCGGATCATTTTGGACGACTTGGAATTCATGTATATTTCTTTTATTGATTGGTTCTTCCTGATTATCACAAAATTATATGTTAAACTAGCTGACCCCGCAGGCGTTGCCCTGCGTGAAATTATGGATTTATATTGTTGGATTTATATTGTGTTGAAAATCATTTATTTGCGATTTTTCTATTTTTTTTCAATGTAACGCAGCTTGATAAACAACATTTTTTGGTTTCTGTTCCGGTGCGTAAATGTACAGAGAAGATGGTTTTCCAACTCGTGAATACGCCACGTATAGCTGGCCGTGTGAAAAACATGGCATTTCCAGATTTATGCCACATACTTCCAACGACTGTCGTTGTGATCTGTTGATTGTCATCGCAAATGCAAGTTTCACTGGAAACTGAATACGTTTGAACTGAAATGGCAAATCGTTGGTACTCAATGGAATTCGTGGAATCAAGCATTCTGCCCCCTTGTAAGTCCCTTTCAAAATTCTTGCAACTATCACATTATTCGATAGCTGCGTCACAATCAGTCGGGGTCCATTACACAGTTTCGGCGCATGAAGATTGCGAAGCATAATAATGACAGACCCAACTTTGAGACGCAAATGATGCGGCGGCATGCCAGGCAAATCCAAAGAATTTAGAAATTCCACTGGATAATTCACGGCTTCGTCTTCATTTTCAACACGATCGATCGATTTGTATGAGCGCAAATCTCCCGGAATTTGACTTTGAATCGTCCAGTTTAAGTCATTAACATCGGTATTTTTGGCAGCTAAAATTGTGCGTGCACTCAACCAATCGTAGTTACGATAATTTTGGCCAATGTTCGGATAAACATTCGTGATGAGTTCAGCTTTCGTTGAAGTGAATTGACAAATGGCAGGTGGAATTGATATCAAACCACTGGAAGTATCAACCGGAATTTGCCCATTTCCAATTCTTAGCAGTTCTTTAGAGAAAACTTCTGCGGTGCTATCCTGTTGCAGGAACGCTCGCATATTCATAGTCAATCGTATGGTTTTCACGTACCGCCACAAATACGATGACTTGAGACATGCGTTCAATTCATCCGCCGCTGTTGATTTCGGAATAACAGGAAGTGTTTGTCGAAAATCGCCTGCTAACAGTATCATTGCGCCACTAAAGCGACGATTATTATTCCGCAGATCTTTCATTGTTCTGTCAAGTGCTTCTAGAGACCGTTTGTGAGCCATTGTGCACTCATCCCATACTATCAGTTTACAATTCTTCAACACTTTTGCCATAGCTGATTGCTTTGAAATGTTGCAAACAGGTGTTTCATTGATTTGCATGTTTAATGGAAGCTTCAGTGCCGAATGTGCCCTTCTTCCACCTTCTAGTAGAGTTGCAGCAATCCCAGTAGATGCGAGAGCCAACGCAATGCCATTTTGAGATAGTCCACCGTTTCCATCATTGACAGCCTTCATCAATTCATCATACGCACTCTTTTGCTGCTCATTCAATGATGGAACATTTCTTTGTACTTGTTGTTGCAAAGTTATTCTGTCGTATGCACGCTCACGTTCCAATTCACGATTCAGTACATCTCTTATTTGACGATTTGGCGCTTGCATATGAATTTCAGTCAATAGTTTGCCACTCATAAGCAAACACAAATCTTCAATCAACACCAATGCTTCATTGTAGATGTCATCGTTCATTTGCAATTCTGAATTCCATGTTGCCACTCGAATACGATGTAAAATGTCTTCGGCAATGTAATTTTTGTACGTATCCCATAATTGACGCGGATTTGAAGGCTGACATGTCGAAATGAGTGCGCACTTCAGTGGCATGCGAAGTAGCTATCGCATCGTCCATCGTTTGATTCCAGTGATTATCATGTTCCAGCAATTGTAATTGCTGGCATGCTTCTCGAAAAGTTGCACACACCGTACCATTCACAGTACGCAATGACTCAAATGAAGTTGAACTGCGTACATTAATCAATAGCAACCGAAGGTAGAAGCAATCGTCGGTTTTCGGGTGGATTGTGTAAATTCGTCATAATGCATTAGTTGGGAACACACCTGGATGTCCATCTACTGGTTGGCCTTGCTTTCTGCGTAACCATTTCTTCGACGATGCATTCCATGTATAATATCGAGGCATTTCCGAATAAAGCAATGTTCTCGCAAACGGATCACTGGCACAAGTTGAGAAAAAACTCGTCAATGTTGTTGCTGGTGGTGTTTCCGCTCGCTGTACTGCATTCTCTGGGTTGAAATACACTCTTTGGCCATTCTCCAAATGAACTGCGAGATGCACAACAGTCGGAAAACGCTCATGAATTACAAAATAAAATATTCTCCAAAGAGCTTCATTGCAGTTCACGTATCGACCCATTTGATACTTGCTGATCTCATCTCGTTCAAGGCCAATAACCGCCATGTCGCTTCCTTTGGTGGCGTACTTGCAAACGTATTTGATCGATTTCACAGAACTGCAATACTCAACATTGGTATGAGTTTTGAATGTCTTAGACAATATTGACGAATATGGTACGATCCATGTGTTGTCAACTTCGATATTCACTCCTCTAAATTGAATGCTGAATGTTCTGCCATTGTTGTCTGATGAGCGACGCCGATAGAGGGGATATCCATCATTTCCAGTTTGCGTTTCCGAAAGAAAAGCACGTGGATAGTGTTTCGTGCATTTATTGTCAGACATACAAACCGAAGTGGGATTGTAGTGTCCGCAAGGTCCATGAACCATATTGGTTTTCACCACTTCGTATAATTCTGGATCTATCTCTGGATCAGGAATTTCCGCAGAAATGATGTCATCAATTTGATCTGGTGTAATCTTGTCCACCATCCAAAGAAGAATGTGTGCGTGCGGCAAACCTCTTTTTTGCCACTCAACAGAGTATATCCAGCATCTAACAGCACCATATATAGGTTGCTTCACGATAAAGTCTATCAAATATCGTAGCTGTTGTTTGAAAACTCGTGCTGTGACATCGTGACGATCGCTTGCAGATTGACCGCGATTCAATAATTCCGTTATCTGTGGGCATTTTGGATTGCAAGTGAATGTAACAAACAAATCCGGCCGTCCATAATTCCGCACGTATGTCATCGCATCCTGCGAGAACTCATGCATGTGCCTTGGGCTGCCAATGTATGTTGATGGCAAAATCGTGAGTCGGCCAAGGTTTGTCACATCTTCATCGCTATTGACCGCATCTCGCAAGTGAATATACTCTTCAGATCGAAGCTTGGTCTGATTGAAGCGAATAAAATTGAGTCGTTCTGTCTCCATCGTCACGTACACATCAACTGCATACTGGTGAAATAATCGGCGATATCTCAAGAGATGGTTATCAATTCCTTCGCGAATCATCAATCGATACGCGTAAAAGTTTATTGCACTGACCTTCTTATTTGTATCGACACCTAAAAGTTAACAAAAAATGAAGTTACAATCAAGAGTGTTTGTTCTTCTTTTACTAACCATTGGCAGGATTGATCAAGTGATATCCATCTTCACCACGGCAGAACATAAGCGGATATTGTAGTGAGTCATACGATCGATGAGTTTCATTGATTCGCTCTAATGCATCTCCAGCTCGACGTTTAATAACAATATCGCGGGATTCTAAATTATCGCCAACAACAACAATTGATATTTCGTCGGCCGTCGGTGCATTATATTGCCCTTCATGAGTGCGTGCTGGTCGTTTGTCCGCTTTAAGACGATTCTGTGATCATCAGATGGCATCCTTTCTAACGAAGTTTTGAATAACCGAATTAGTTCGTTGTGTTCATGCAAAATGTCTTGCAATTGCTGCACAATTTCTCTTTTCGTCGCATTGAACATTGCACAACGTCGATTCACTTCTTCATTTGAATCTCCAAGGAAATATATTTGGAGATATTTGTGATCTTGATCAGGATGCGGCAACAGCGACCCAGCAAGAAGATAAATTTGCCCGTGAATCTGTATAGTTGCAGACAAATATGTTAATTTCTGTATTTTATTGGCGAGATAATAAGTGTTAGATTGTTGGTGAACTAACCTTGAATGTGGGATTGTAATTATGTTCATTCACAATTTCCCCACCAAACGACGTCATTTGAAAACAATCGTTATACATCTTGGAATTTTGTAAAAAATGATTCGAATTTGGTGATTCACCGTAAAGCAACGACCGCAATGGCTCCGGTGGAGGAAGAACCTCTGGTAATTTCTCTTTTCCGCTTGCGCAACACAATCCGGCCGGTTCTTTAGGCAATTTCAGTGCATCGCAATGCGGGCAAACGACAAACATCGAACCAAATCGAACTGATGCGTGCGCACCGTATTCAATGTCCGGCTCATATCGAAAGGCTGCACGTTCGATATTCAAATTAGGCAATCATTGTTGTTGCTGGCGTTGTCGGTGAGCAGCCAAACGTTGTTCTCTTGCTTCATGAATTTCCAGAGCACGAACTTGTCTTCTTCTCAATCGTTGTTAATCATTGTAAGCTTCGTGAACCTCTTATGATTGTCGCGAACGATGTTGAATCATTCCGATTCGAGCAGATTCCCTTGCAGTAGCATTTTCCTCTTCCGTACGACGTGCTGTATAATTACGTTGGTCCGTTGTAAGTCGGGAACGCCGACCGATATTAGCGCGACCTCTTTGTGGCATCGTAACAAATTTCAATCTGTAATTGATCACTTTGTATGAAACACACATAAAGTTTTCACGGAATAATTTTCAAAAATTTACCTTTTGAATAGCCGAAAAAAAGAAAGCAAACGACCGAACTTGACCGATTCAAATAATTTACAAATCAGCTGAAGAAATAACACAAATAAATTCCAATGGAAATTAGGTTAAGTATTCACCAACAAACAAAAATAATGAACTCACTTTTTTTGTTTGAAATATCAATAATTTCACTCAAAAACTGATAATCCACAGATTTAAAATCAAATATTTCGTGAATGTAAACAATTTAACAATTTAATGTAATGAATTTAACTCGAGAAATCAATTAAAATTTGGAAAAATATCATAAAGTCAATTGACCATGTCCGCACTGTTCGAATAAACAAATCAGAAAGAACAAACAATATACGCAGCTGTCAAAATAAATAAGCGTCTACAGCTCCATCTGTTGAGTTATTGGAGTATCAGTCAGTGCTTACAACACCAATATGAAACTAAATGTGCGCGTGCAACACCACGCACATACAAAAGAAATGAGAACAAAAAGTGAGATTAGGTTTTTCTAATTTTCGCATTTTCCGAATTTTCCGACTTTTCCGAATTCCGTTTTGAGATCGATAGATTTGCAAGAAACAATTGGAAAAAAAACATTTTGTATGGAAAAAAGTATTTTTTGGAATTTTTAAATTTTCCGACTTTTTTTCAGGAAAAGTATAAGGTTTTTTTTATTTCTAAACCTTCCCAGATCCACAACGAACAACCTCTGAAAATTCCATCAATATTGGTCCAGCCGTTCTCGAGCCTTAGCGTCACTAACAAACAAACATTCATTTATATATATATATATATAGATTGATCAAGTTGTCTATTTCAAATTTTAACTGGAACTAAATTGAAGGAATTATTTAATTTATATCTACAAATATCGCATCATATGAGTTCTCTAATGGTAGTAGTAGTAGCCAAAACATAAAAAGCCCAAGTCACTAGTGTCCATTCGGTAATTTATAATCTTTTCCTGATTATATTGAATCAAATTATTCTACTGCAGATCATGAAAAGGAGATATATTCCGTATCAATGCAACCTCGCATAATGGTTGAATGTATTAAACACGACGATACTGAGTTTAAAAATTTGAATCATTTGAAATTATTTTTTACATTAAACCATGACTGAATCCCTCTTTTTTAAGCAACTCTTCAAGTTTTTGAACTAACGCTCTCATTTGAGCCTCGCTTACCTGACATATTGTAAAATTTATTTATCTTTCTGTTGTATACACGCTTATCTAGTAGAAAAATTTTAATGTGGAAAAATGTTGGCATTGTGACACTTGGTATTATTTTTAAAATGCTTGCCGTAATCGTCATTGATAGCCCACATATGTCCATTTGCAATGATATTTTATTATTTTAATAATCCCATTGAATAATATATGCCTTAACAAAATTGTAACGCTTTTTATATAAAATAAATTGTAAACATTTCAACTATATGAAATGCAAATAGATACGTTTTCTCTATCAAACCCTTCTGCTTTATTGAGAACCAAACATAAGAAGTAAACAATCCTTGTTTTATAGAATATATTATTTGGGCTATTAGCAAGGTTCTGTGGATATTCTATATATATATTTATTATTGTTTACTAGTTACATTAGTATATACATTTAAACAAAAAGCTGCCCATATTGTGTAGAAATACACTTTACATATCTTATGGCCACTAAAAAACTATATTTTGATGTGAACATTACTTTTAATTCTAAAGTATTATTGAAGCTTATGAATAATGCAACTCATGAATTATGTATTGTTCAATTATATATTCATTATTATGTATTTTGTAGCAGTTTCTTTAAAATTTATCATATATATATATATATATATATATATATATATATATATATATATATATATATATATATATATATATATATATATATATATATATATATATATATATATATATATATATATATATATATATACATATATATATATATATATATATATATATATATATATATATATATATATATGCATTTTTATATTTATGTTACAATATTTCTCTTATTTTGAAGTCGGAGTCCTTAACTTTTGTTTACGTGAGCATGTGCAAGCGTAGGCATATCCCTCAAAACACTACAGTTTACATATAAAAGCCGTGTTCGATAAGCAAAAACTTTAAAAATGCTAGCATTTTGGGATAAATGACTTTCGCGATGGTAGTAGACACAGAATGCTTAATGCCATGACCATGTGCCAAATCGAGTGCACGATGTGGTAGTTTTGTTTTGTCTGTAGGAATGCGTAACAAACCAAGCCCACCATTACTAGCACAGCACCTAGTGGCATGTAAACGGTAAGGTACTTTCGTGCAGGAAACCAATTGTGCGATTTATAACAGCGTAAACTCCAACTAATGGATATGAGGCATATACCTGTAAGTGAAGGTGCTAAAAAGACCCACAGGCTTTGTTTGTTTAGTTCTGTTCCAAATGCAAGCAAGATTGCTCCCAACATATGCAGTAATGAAACGAACTCTGCTCGTACATGGGACATTGCCACCAGAGTAACCCAAATAGCCAATAACCCACAATAAAAATCGCTAAATTGCAGAACACCTATTTTAACTAAGCAAAAACTATATTCGTCTTCTCCTGAATCACAAGCGTGGTAAAATATTGAAAAAAACATGGCGAAGAAGTAGATAACTGCTTCGGTGTAGTATTTTCGCTGCAAAGCCATGTATATACTCGGAAAGAATAGTAGATTGCTGAGAGTGAGCAAGAGAGATGCGAGAAGTATGGACATACTTGAAGGCACTTGGGTGTCATCAGTGCAATCCCATCCGCGGTATCCTTTCATACAAACACAAGTGGAAAATACGAATCCACCGGACATGTAATGATAACAGCGTCCAAATCGCCCGCAACGGCCAACAACGCATGCGCTGGATGATATAGTAAAAACCACTGATGTATTGCAGTTATCTAATGCAAAACGCTGCTCAGTCGCAAATTTGTGATGAGTTTGAAATTTCTGCGTCATTTCAGCATATTTGGCCGTGCATTTGGCGTCCATTAAACATTCTTTTACCTTAAGAATTTCGGTCTCGTTCATAGCTGTGAGACATTTCTGATTAAGGAGACAAGTTTGATAACGTCTAGCTGAGTTAGCACAAGCACATGGTTGTGCCATAGTATCAATCATATCGGCATGCTTTTTTACAAATTCCTTAACACTGTCAATTATAGTTACACGTGCTGCTGTTTCGGCACCATGGCAGTACATCCCCATTGTCACATACCACTGACCACTTTCGGGAAATGGTACATGAATGACTCCCGTGCTAGTATTGGAATCAGTATTATTTACTATACTCGAAGCGGGCAGAATTTTTCTTCCATATCGGCATTTGTCTGGCCACCTTGGCTCTCCTGGTTCACCAAGATGCATGCAGACAATTATGGTTTGATTACTTCGCGGTAACGCCTCGTCGGTCCTATCAGCTAAATCAGTATATGACGTGCCTATTGGAACTCCCACAAGTTTCTCTGCTAAGATTCCGCTCCGTTCTGTTGCAGGCGTCATTACTGGCGGGGACTTTATATTGTTTGCACTTTTCAGGCCATGTTTCATAGATACTGCAAAGGAGAGAGTTCCCCCAATATCATATACGTCGCCTACTTCAAATGAAAATCCAACTGGTGTACCAGCCGTCAAATTGAGTAATGTAGGCACAGTGCCATTGGTGTCTGGCAGCAGATCGTAGTCGAACATGAAAAATTCTCGATAAGTTTGACGCAACAACGGATAAAATTCTATATTTCGGAATAAGACAGGTTGCCAGTTTTTATTACTATTATCTTCTTTGCTATCACTGGAAACTGAATATATGCTTGATATTTTGTCCGCATCAACTTCGTCTGTATCATTTTTCGTATTAGTTAGTTTCTGAAAATCAATTTGCAATGCATATTTAAATTGGTAGCAAATTGTACTATTAATTATCGACAAGCCTTCATTTTTTTTTCGACGCTCAAACTGTTGATTTTGCTCACGTTGTAGATGTTGTTGCCGTTGTACATAAGTAAATGTCGATGAATCTTCCCCCGATTGCAAAGACGATTCACTTATTGTTAGATTATTGAGCATAGCAAGTGGGTCTAATGACTCTCCTACTTCACTGACAAATTTAAGAAGAGCATAGTGCCATGACCTCGGCTGAACATTAAATTCGACTGAGATATGGTCTGTTTGATTTGACTTGATTATTGTTCTATGGATGTAATTGGTTTCTTCATCTTTCAAAATTTCAGTGCGAGGATAGGAATTCGCCTGTATGTAAAATCCAACATTCGGGCATTGCATGCAGACATGGGTAATTGTGATGAGTGCTCTGGCCACCCCAATGTTACTGGGCACATAGAACTTATAAAGAATTTCTTTGTTTTCGGAGCAGTTGTTCTTTGTATTAGGGGGATCTACTTTTGTGAATGATAGTGTTTGAGATTTTTGTTTAGACTTCACAGTTGTAACTGTGGATTTCGTAGATGTATGTATATATGGTAATGTTGATGGGGATATGGAATAGCTGGAATTTGAGCTATAACTATTTTGGCTACCATTTTGTGTTTGAGTATTGATTTGTTCGGAACTGCTGCTCATTAAAGTATTATTATGCACTTGGCCGCTAATTATAATAATCGGATCAAAATGTAACACCGACATTTCGGCCAACAGCAATGTTTCACACGATGCACCCAGACCTGTAATAAAGATTAATAGTTGAAAAAAAAATTAAATTCGTGAAATCGCTCTTAATTACTAGAAAATGTATTGAATTTTAGTTGAATAATCTGAATCGTTAGCTGAATAATTAAAATTAAAATTTTTCTATATTGAAAGAATACCCAGAGAAGATTTTATTCAGTTGAATTCTTTATCTGACAGACTATTTAATATAAAATTTATGTTACTATCTTGTCATACGCAAATCGAAAGAAGAAATGAAAGCGAAACGAATGGTAAAAAAATAATAAGAGTTTGAAAGATATAAAAAAAATTTTAATAATTTAATTATTATTATTATTAATAAAATTAAATTTTCTGACATATGTACGTTTTACTGGTATTATAGAAATATTAAAAGATTAAAAAATGTTAACAATTTAAGTGTCGATACACACAAGCAGAACAAATACTTTTAAAACAAACCAATCAATTTTGGTTGCGATAAAAGCATAACATTGGCGATTGAAACGACATGTATTGAATAATATTTTACACAATTACAAAAAAAAAAAAATTTTATTGTGTGAAATTAACGTTTTTATGTTAAAACGATGAGTTTTAAAAGATAAATTTAAACAAAATTTGTAGAAAATCTAATCAATATAAAATATAAAAAAAAAAAATAATAAGAATTGAAAAAAGCAAAACATTGGCGATTGAAACGACATGTATTGAATAATATTTTACACAATTACAAAAAAAAAATTTTTATTGTGTGAAATTAACGTTTTTATGTTAAAACGATGAGTTTTAAAAGATAAATTTAAACAAAAATTTGTAGAAAATCTAAGTATATTAGCAATATAAAATATAAAAAAAATAAAAATAATAAGAATTGAAAAGAAATAGCTTAAAAGAATTAGAAGGAAAATGAGTTAATCGATTTGTCTTGACTTACAAAAAATATTAACTTAAACATATTAATAGTAATTAATAAAAAAGTGTAACGTCAAAAACCAAATTAGCTCAGAAAATGAGCAGAAATGCACATATTTTCGTCAAGCCACCATATGAGAGTCACAATACATATTAACTGGACACATTAAGTATACCATTTTTCCTTAAATATAAAGTGTATAAATATATATTAATTTATACGAGGTTTGATAAAAAAATAACCGTTTTTTTCAAAAAGTATTTATTTATTTATCAACAACTATCTTGTCCCCTTCAAAGTAATTCCCCTCAGATATAATACACTTATGCCAGCGTTTTTTCCAATCCTCGAAACACTTCTGAAACGCTTTTTTTTGTTATCGCCAACAGCTCCTGTTTCGATTTTTCTTTTATCTCCTCAATCGTAGCAAAACGCTTTCCTTTCATCGGTGTCTTCAGTTTTGGAAAGAAAAAAAAGTCAGCGGGGGCCAAGTCCGGTGAATACGGTGGTTGAGTCATGATAACGGTTTTGTTTTTGGCCAAAAAATTACGCACAAGCATCGATGATGGCTGGTGCGATATCATGGTGCAAAATCCATGATTGGTTTTTCCACAATTCTGGGCGTTTCTGACGAATTGCTTCTCGCAAACGGCGCATAACTTCAAGGTAGTATTCCATGTTGACCATACGACCTTGTGGCAAGAATTCATGATGCACCACGCCATTGCAATCAAAGAAAACTGTCAGCAAAACCTTTACGTTCGACCGAACTTGACGTGCTTTTTTCGGTCTTGGCTCATCTGGACGTTTCCATTGGGATGATTGGGCTTTGGTTTCAATGTCATAGCCATACACCCACGATTCGTCACCAATTATGATCTTTTTGAGGAAATCTGGATCGTCGTTGACGATGTTCAACAGCTCCTGAGCGATGTCCATGCGACGTTGTTTTTGTTCAAAATTTAGCAATTTTGGAACAATCTTCGCTGCCGCACGTTTCATGCCTAAAACATCCGTAAAAATTGCTTGGCATGAGCCGAACGATATGCCAACATCATCAGCAACCTCTCTGATAGTGATTCGACGATTTTCCAAACTCATTTTCTTCACTGCATCAATGTTTTCATCGGTTGTTGACGTGCTCGGGCGACCAGGACGAGCATCGTCATTGACATCTTCTCGGCCTTCCTTAAACCGGTTATACCACAATTGAACTTGTGTTCTGCTCATAGTA
Source organism: Clusia tigrina (assembly GCA_920105625.2). Taxonomy (NCBI): domain Eukaryota; kingdom Metazoa; phylum Arthropoda; class Insecta; order Diptera; family Clusiidae; genus Clusia; species Clusia tigrina. Next base: position 153,280,147 of record OV050031.1, on the reverse strand, counting down.
GACTCGCCAAAGGCCACAGTCAACATTTCAAATGTCCTTGCGCATTTAATTTCATTTTTTACACAAAACTTCTTTGATCCATTTTTTCGAATAGTACAAAATCGAAGAGCACACCAAAACACGACTAACCTTTTATCAGTCAAAAACAAACTGACAATCCAAAATGGTTGGTATTGCCAACATATATAACAGACATGTGTACCAACATAACAGAAAAAAAATGAGAACATCGAACATACGTAACTCACGAAATTTGAAAATAACGGTTATTTTTTTATCACACCTCATACATATATAATACATGTTTCTTTAAATTAAAAATAGGAAGCTAGTAAATAAAGCTGCAGTCAGGTTAGACCGATTTCGAAATTCCCTTTTTTTCCACGTATACCCCGGGCCCACTTACCCAACCGAGAGGCACGTCCGCATAACGTACGGAACCGGTGACTGATCAGCAACAGTCCGGACTGTCCTGAACTCGCGATCGCGACCACGACAATGGGATGTGAATCAATAAAACAGCTACAGATTAACTAACCAACAACTTTGTGGATGAAGCAAGAAATCAACTATTCAAATATGACAGTAATAATCTTTTAATAAGAAATAGGGGAGAAGAAATATCAAACAATGACAAATATTTGTTAAACTCGTCAAGCATACCACAGACTGGATCAGACAATACATAATTTGATCCACATATATTCAATCTAATGGAAATATAATTTCTGGACGAACGCATAGAAACAGAAAAATATATATTACTCAACAATACAGATGATATGGTTTGATCACTAAGCAATTTTACTACGAAACAAACATTAATTATTACCCTTCTACTTTCCAACGTAGGTAATTGCAATAATTTTTAACGAATTTCGTATGGTGGAAGACTAAGCAAAGGATTCCATTAGAAGGAACGCAGAGCAAATAACAGATACTGCTTTTGAACAGATGCAATTTTAGCAATATAGCAGTTGTAGTGGGGATTCCACACGCTAGAGGCATATTCCAAAATTGGACGAACAAGGGATATATAAAGGCTTTTTTTGACATGTGGATCGTTAAATTCCTTCGACCACCTTTTTATGAAGCTAAGGACACCATTTGCCTTATTTTCACAGGTGTTAATGTGTAGGTTGGGCGAAGTTTCGGATCCATTGTCACGCCAAGATCCACAAAACTGAAGACTCTTTTAAGAGACTTCTTACAAATAGTTTACCTTTTGTGTGCGACCACTTAAATAGGATTTAATCCAAAAAACAAGTTTACTGGGAATACCAATACAATTAAGTTTCTTAACTAGCAGGTTATAGTTAACTTTGTCAAAGGCATTACTGAAGTCTGTATAAATTACATCAGTTTCCAGACCTGCAGAGAAACCCTGAATAACTGAAGAAGAGTTTTCAAGAAGATTTGTAACAGTGGATCTTTCTTGGAGAAACCGATGTTGATATTTTAAAATTGGGAGACTTTACTGAGAATGGTAAATGGGAGGTAATGATGGACTCAAATAATTTAGGAAGAACACTTAGTTTAGCTATTCCACGATAATTGGATACATCAGACTTAGATCCACTTTTATGGAGTGGAATCAAATAAGACTCTTTCCAACAAACAGTAAAGTAGCCTAACTCAATGGAAGCGTTAAAAATACTAGTAAGGGGTAAATATATGCTCTCAGCACACACTTTCGAAATACAGCTAGGAATTTGTCAGGGCCAGTTAGGAATGACATTTTTAAAGATTTAAGGTTATAAAGAACATCTTCAGGTAAGATGGAAAGCATAAACCCATCATTTAATGAAGACAAAGGATATGGATAAGCGAACTTTGCATCATACAGGTCACTAGAATAGGTATATTTAAAGAAGTCTGCAAAAAAATTGGCTATAGCCAGATCATCAGTATAGACGGATACTTTCCAATTCATTGTTCAAGGGAAATCAGAGTTTTTGCGCTTCAAATTAACGAAGCTGTACAACGCTTTGCTACTTTTGTGAATTTCACATTTCAAATTGCTTATATAAGTTTTGTAGCATAATGCATTTAAAGTTTGATAACTATTTCTAAGAATCGCATATTTAGCGTAATCAACTCCACTACCCGAACTCTTGTAATGTTTAAAGGCTCGATTTTTCAAATGTTTCAATTTCTGAAGTTGCCTAGTTGACCGTAATGGACCCCCTAAAGAAGAATATTTGATCTTAGGAACACAGAGCTAAAAATAAGTATAAAAGATGTTATTAAATCCTGCCACCCACTCATCTACATAGCTGCATATACCCGTAAGAGATGTTTCAACTTTACATAATCAGTTTTTTAAAACAATAACGTCTAGATTTTGTATCATGAAATGATACTCTAAGATATTTTTTAACACCACGCTGATACAAATAAAGTTGGCGTGCGTGTTTAACGAAGGATGTAATGGTTTCACATAAAGTAATAATAACAGTTTGTTTGTTGTCATCTATCTATAGATGAATCTGTGTAGAGAAGAGCGCCGGCTGAAATGTTGTACAAGGATCACTAATATACAAAATATAATTTTTTGCATTATGTCCAACTTATTACATATATCTTGTATATATCTAGAGGTATGCATATATATTAAAAGGGGGGATGGAAATGGAGTAAGCCCGTCCATTTTTGCATGTTTTATATTGGTTCTGTGACCAATCTTGTATAATTTCGACGATGAGCTTTATATAAAATATATATGAATAGCATTATAAGTACGCTACCCATTTTCTGTAGGTTTACTGTAATACTTATTGGCAATATAAAATGGATTAGGACCCATTAGTAAATTTCATTACTATATCATCGAATGAAGTTATTCTAAAACGAGTAAAGAAGTCTGAAGTCGGGTTAGACCGGCTAAGAAATACCCTTTACATTTATAGTTTGCAAAACCATGCTCATACAAATAAGTTGTAAGTGAGAGTTAAACCATGGCGGTCAAAGGGTCTATGAAAATCAGTAGCTAAAACGGTAACATGGTTTTTGGTGGAAAGTGAAATTGTAACGTAATGTTCAAAGTGAAGGAGTGCATCAATTGTGCTTTGTTTTCGCTTGAAAGCTACTTGGTTATGACTCGTTAAATTGTTTTTTGATATAAACCACATTATTCTTTTAGCTATTATTCTCTCGAGTATTTTTCCGGTGCAAGGTAATAGGGATATAGGTCTGAAACCATTAAACTCATACTTGCTTTTATTGGGTTTTGGGATGGGAACAACCTCAGCTGTTCGCCAATTTTGGGGGTAAATGCTCAAGGATACTATTGTATAAATTTATGATTGTAATTTTTGCGTGTTTGGGTAGGTGTTTCAACATTTGGTACGATATACAGTCAAAACCAGGAGTTTTGCTCTTAGCATTGGATAGGGCGGACTCGAATTCTACTATGGTTATATTTGATTCTATTTGTTTGGCTGAGGTAGATAATTTTTTGGGTTTATATTGGGTTTGAAGTGCTGTGTTTTTTTCAATTCTAAAGTGTGGGTGAAAGTTATAGTTCTGCGAGAAATTGGACCATGATGTGGCGAAGAAATTAGCTATGTCTGTGGATTTGGATAATAGGTTCACACCATTTTTTATAGTTTTTATTTTTTCAAGGTGCTTGCCTCCTACAAGGCCCCTAATGTTGGACCAGATTTTTTTGGGGCTGGTTTGCGGGTTTATATTTTCCGTGAGTTTTTCGAGACAATCTGCTTTGGAGTTTTTGATTGCTTTTCTGAAGACAGCATTGGCTTTCCTGTATAAGATCAGATTAGGTATACTTATATGTCTCTTGTATCTGTACCATTAATTTTGTTTTTCCTCTCGCAGGTTGGATAAGTGGGTACTTCACCAAGGAAAAGTAGCTTTAACTACATTTCCTTTAGACTGGGGTATAGCTACATTTGCGGCACTACGGATGATTTTTTGTATTTTTGCAGCATCTTTACATTACATTACATTTACATTACTGGATTGAACGCAGGTTGGAAACTGTTTCTCACCAATTGAGTTAAAAAGTGTCCAGTCGGCTAGGTCTACTTTAAATTTTGGTTTTATTTTACTTTTTTCTATATTGAATTTAGAATTTATTTCTATGAAGATCGGGAAATGATCGCATCCGTACAAATAAACAGAAATTTTCCAAGAACATTTAGGAGCAATTTGTGAGGAGCATATGCTGAGATCTATGTGTGAAAAGTTTCAATGAGTAGAAAAATGCGTAGGCGACTCATCATTTAAGACTATTAAATTTTCAAATAAAATAAGTAATGGTTAATTGTGGGCGTGGCAGTATTAATAATGTGCCCATATTTTGCATGCATGCTTTTTCGGAACTAATACATCCTGCTACCAATTTCGCCCAAAAATATTGTATAAGTCGCAAGTTATAAAAATATGTCAATAAGGGGCGTGGCTGTGAATATAGCACGCCCATTTTTTGTGTGGTGTTTAATGTTGGTACCCGCAACCTTTCTGTGAAATTTCGTTGATAAATATTCAATAAGAACCTAGTAATGATTTTGGATAGATTGTGGGCGTGGCAGTAGTAATATTCTGCGCATATTTGGAATGCGTGCTAGTACAGATTCCATGTATACAGCTACCAATTTTTATTCATATATCATCACTATAAGCATAGATAGGGTAATAGCTTTTAAGTAGATTCCCCAAAGTGCATTATATGGGATCGAGGCGTATCCTTCATCTGATCGACCCCCATTTTTGCAAATGGCTATGTAGGGTCCATATACGTACTAATATATAATTTCGTCCAAAAATATTGTATAGGTCGTAAGTTATAATACTACGTCAATAGTGGGCGTGGCTGGAAAAATAACACGCCCACTATTTGTTTGGTGTTTAATGTTAGTACCCGCAACATTCCTGTAAAATTTCGTTGATAAATCTTCAATAGCAACCTAGTAATGATTTTTGGCTAATTGTGGGCGTGGCAGTTGTATTATGATCTCCATATTCTGCACACACACTTTTATGGACCCCATGTATATTTCTGCAAATTTGTATTCCGCTGGCATCAATACGAGCATAAGTAGACTAATTTTAATTTTAGACCCGAAACTTCCTTATATCAAAAGTGGGCGTGTCTTTTCCCTGATCAACCCCATTCGGTGCAGATAGCTTTATAATGTCCACATGTTCCTTCAAATAAAATTTCGTCCGTAAATCTCTACTAGATTTTAAGTTATTAATATTTGTTAATAGTGCACGTTGCGGTTAATATATACCACCCACTTTTTGCATAGTATTTAGTAGGACCCACATCTCCATAACTGCCAAATTGCGTCACGATTCCATCAATCTGACCGAAATTATAGTAATTTAAAAAAGGTGAACAAACTTCCTTATATGGCAGGTAGGCGTGGTCTTTGTCCAAATCGGCCCATATAGCAATCTGGTTCTGTATCTTTTTCCAGACTATACTTTTGCAAAATATCATTAAGATAGCTCTAACGGTGTAGAAAAAAAGTGACCACCGACAGACAGACAGACAGACGGACGGACGGACGGACAAAATAAAAATTGCTTAGCTTACATTTAAAAAAGGTAAATAGGGTATACTAATTTTGTGCTTTTGAGAGGGGTTGCAATTTCAAGAAGGAGGCGTGGTAGGTATGGACATATATATACAGATATGATCAGAATCACTTTCTAAGTTGTATGTTGTTGATCTAACCCTCTCAAAAAGAGAGAAAAGAAAAACCTATAAAAACAGGAAATATTGTCAAAAACACGCGCAATAAAATTTAGATCTATTTACTAACGCTATATTTCTCCCCAACATTCTCAGACAGGTTGCTTTTAGTCTCCGGTGCTTATAGCTTCGATATCTTCAACTACAATACTCCTTTAGTAATCCTGCAACATGGTGATGGCTGAATCACCAATGAATATTTTAGGCTGATACACACCGTAAACCTGGACAATTTCCGTGTAACACTGGAGGAACTGGCAAGATCTGCATGAAAAAGCGGGTGAAATAATACGTGCCTGCCAAATAGCTAAAAGTGGTATTATCAATACTAACCTCCTGAACCAGGAAGAAATTAAACAGATAATAGCCGAAGTAGAAGCCTCCCATATCAAAATGCGATCGAAGCTGATGAATACGCAAAACCGTCAATATATTCTAACGGCACGCTACTACTTTACGTGCTTTCTATTCCAAAGGTAAAGCCCGATCAATATCGTGTCCTAGTGACAAGAGCTGCAATAATCATGGGCAAGAAAGTGAATCTGGAATGTAAAAAGATGCTAGTTAATCAAAAAGAGACCTATGGACTAATAAACGAATGCCTGCCGACTAATAACGTTACGATTTGTGAGGGAAAGTCACTGAAAAAGCTGCCTGAAGACGGATGTTTGGCGCAACTAATAAAAGGAGGATATGCTAAGTGTCACTTCGAGCCTGATGACAGGGAAGTAGTAGAATTAATCGACGAAAATACACTTTTCTTGTCGAACTTTAAGGGTACCGCAAAAAGCGGAAATTATTCAAAAAGCCTAAATGGTACGTTTCTTATTGAATTGAATAACGAAACGATAGTGATAAAGGACCAAACCTTTCACGCACCAAGGTTCACACGCCAGCCTTCCCGCATACCTGTACAAATTATGCTGACACTGCGTCTGCTAATTTGCGCGTGCACACGAGCATCCGGTGCAAAACAGCATCGTGGGAGCATTGCACCGCTAGATGGGGAGAAGTGCGGCGTCAGCGGGACATGATGATAATCAAGGTGGCAAGTAAGCTTTAAAGTTAAGTAAATTAATTTTGTAACTTCACTTCTGGGTAGACAGCGCAGCATATCAGGTAATAAACCGTTTATAATCCAAAAATACGTTTTTCATTCATTTTAGCTAACAAAGGGCCAAGTTGCCTGGCCCAACCTTTAATTTTTTGGTGCTCCCTGAGGGGAATACAATAACTTATATATGAACACATCATCTTGGTTAGTAACGGAATCTACCGATTTGTATGTCATCAATTCGCCAGCAATTTCACTTTGAATCTAGAAATTCAATTCGTCAACATCAATGTTTTTCGCAACTAATATAGCACGTTCGTCTTACATCTGTCTAAAATTTTACATTATTAGTTTATTACATCTGTCTACAATAAAAACACTAAACAATAGTTTTTCATTCATAAAATTACATATTGAAATAATATTGTTTATTATCTTTTTTAAATTTCAATTAAGATTAAAACTATTAGCTCAGATGGAAAAGATGCTTAAGTCTCTTCTGTGTTGACAACTCAACTACTGGCAAAACTTGCATTTCGCAAGACTAGCGTGTTTGTAATCGGTTTGTGTGGATGATACTGCTAATTTTGTTATTTACGATGTCGAACTTCAGATCGCGATGTATGTCTTCATTAATAACATACCATTCAGCGTAATTGATAGTATGAAGGATTTTTGATTGTAGACGTTCTAATGTTTGATTTATTTGCTGTACCCCATATCTCGATTTTATAACTCCAAAAGGGAACGATTATTGCTTTGTAAATTTAGAGCTTCTTTTCAATTTATAGAGATGAGTTTTTGCCAAGAAGCTAAAAGAGTTGGGAAAATCTGAATGCAGGTTATCTTAGAATCAATTATCATCCCAATATATTTTGCTTTGTTATCGATTTTAACAGGGTTATTGTGAATGGTTAAGTGTTCTTCTTGGTATTTTCTGTTTGTGTATATGTCCAGTGCGTCTTGTCTGCATTAATTTGAATTCCCCAGTCACCGAACCAGAACAGAACATTATCAAGGTGACTTAGTAGATTGTGAGTGGCTACAGTAATCGAGATGACATTTTAGCGTTAATTTGGGTTTGGATACAGTTTCTTATTTCTCAAGAGACACTTTGCTGATGGTAACATTTTTTTGCCTATGATTTTCAAGTAAAGCATGATTTTTGGGGTTGAGAAAGTTTTTGCGAAGTGCTGAGCTAGTACATTAGCTTTCTCAAGGGGTGCTCTGGCCAGTTTCCTGGCTTTTATGGCAGGTTGATGCAAAATTGAATGATTGGCTTCTTTTGTGGCTTTCCAAAGGTTATAGTTAGTAGCCGTGCGGTGATTCATATTTGATAGTGCAATTGGACCTTTTGTTTTTTGTCTGCTCTTAGAAGTTCTTAAAATTCTCTGGTTGCTCTATTGAGTTTTGCTTTTAATTGAAGACATTGAAGATTTGCTTTATTTTGATTTAGGTATTATTGGAGTCGAATCTACCGCTGCTTGGATTATTATGTCACTGAAAAAGGCTATCATGCTGTCAATTTCACTGAATTTTCTGAGAAATTCTGGGTGGTCAAATATTTATCCACCATCTGGCGATATGAGTTCCAGCAGGTTTTGTGGTTAAATATGTAATTTTTCAATGGAGTAGGGACGGGCGTTATGTTGTAGTATAGAATTACAGGTGAGTGGTCTGAAGATAGTTCAAAGCATGGGTGTATAGATAGTAACTGATGATCTATTTTTCTCGTTATCAGGAGATTTTCCTATAATTTTTGGCCAATATGTTGGCTCTCCTGTGCTTATAACCATAGATTTGTTTTGTAATATCGCCTCATGCAGAATTTTTCTTTTTGCATTAGTGAATTGAGATCCCCAAACAACGTTTTTGGAATTAAAGTAATCTCCCAATATATAGCGATTCCCTTGGGTTTTCAAAATGTTTAGGTAATAATTTTTATAGTTACTGTACTTCGGAGGGCAGTATATAACGCTAAATGCAAGACGGCCAGATTTGTCATTAATGGCAATGGATGTGACCTGCACATGTCGTTTCTCATATTGTTCTAGTTCATAACATTTTATGCTCTGTTTTATAAGCAGTTCCACCATGAGCCTTATTATCAGGGTGATTGGTATAACAGCCAACGTCGTTGGAAATGCGAAAATACGATTTTTCAGTAAAATGTGTCTGGAATACCAGCAGTACATCGTCTAAGTTTTGAGAAAGGATATAAGGCCCAGAATATGTTTTCCAAGCCCAATTGCATTCCTTATGTTTTGGAATGAGCGTCGTTAATACCCCCATCATGGTGGATATTTGGGTGAGGAGCAGTTTCATCATTTCCTTTATGTCAGTAAAGTTGTTACTTGTTGGTGTTAGTGCTTGTGATATTATTAAGATGTATAAAGACGTAACTGAATCGTGCCTTTCTACAAGTGGATTTTCATCCACATCATCTGCCATTCTCGACCGGATACTACTTTAAATGAATAAGTCCACCGGGAGCGTCCAAGAAGAAACTCTCTCCAGTTCCATCGTACACAACTTTCATGAGAGAGTCGTACGCATATTTTTGTTGAATTCAACAGCGGAACGATCGTTCGAACTGATTCTCTCAATGCATAGCAATTATAATATTTTTCTCGTTCTAACTCTTGAAGAAATGCGTCATGCATCGGACGATTGGACGCTGTCATATTAAATTGAGATAATACCTTGTTCGATATTATCAAGCACATGCACTCAATTTATATCAATGGCTCGTGTGAATTTCTTCGCTCAGTAGCAAATCTGGATTTGATGTTCTGGTCCAAAATATCATCAGACATATCATCTCTGTATTTCGTCCACAAATCAATCGGTTTCGATGGGAAGTATGAAGAGATAATTATCGAAACCAATGTTCGTACTTGATGAGCATTTGATTAAATCAAAGCATCTTTGAGGATATAATCCCAATGAGTGTCATCATCTAGCTATCACAAATGTTGACAGGCTTTTTTATATATGCCACACAATTCACCATTAATAGTTCGTAGATGTTAGCAAACGCAAATAGAAACACTCGTCGTTGCTTGTATGGACTATGTAAATGTGACCTAATGCATCGGTGGAAAATACATGTGGGTAACCTGGAACTGGATTTCCTTGTTTCTGTCGTTGAAATTTTTTTGACGATTGATTCCAAATATAATATGTTGGAATTTCGGAGTATAGCAGAATTCGGGAGAAATTTTCATTCTGGCACATTTCAAAACAACTGATAAATGTTGTAGATGGTGGTCGATTAGCTGGTTGTAATGCGTTCTCCGCAGTGAAGTATACTCTTTGACAATTTTCCAGATGTACGGCGAATTGAACAACAGCGGGATATGTTTCATGAATGGGGAATGAAAAAACGCGCCAATTTGCTTCATTACTGCTAACATAGTGGCCCATTTGATAAACTCCATCGTTTAAATTATCCGCAACAATCCCAATCACAGCCATGCCACTTCCTTTGGTCACATACTTGGAGATGTATTTGATGGATTTCACGGAATGGCAAAATTCGGCATAGATGTGCACTTTGAATATCTTTGAGAGTAATGGCGAATACAGAACAATCCAGCGATTATCAATTTAAAGTTCCCATCGATCCAATTGTTGATATTCCATTGTCGGTAGTCGATTGGCGACGATATAGCGGATAACAGTCATTTACGGTTGAAGAAGAAGATCCAGTCTAGCATGCAGTTTTTACTAAAAACATGATTCATGGCCCTTGTGGAATATTAAATAACAATTCTCCGTTATATGGTCCGACCATATGGTCGACGGAAAATTTTCAAAGCATTTTCAACAACATAAAAATTACTTCCATATTCAAGGTTTTGGAAATGGAAGTTGCGCCGAAAAGTGGTTGTATTTGATTGATGCTAGAAGCCTAATTTATAATTATAAAGACTGTATTCTATAAAACTTTACACAGCACACAAAGGAAAGCCACTTTTAAAAAGGCAGGCATCGATTTTCAATGTGTATAATTTTATCAGAAAATTTGAAATCCTTTATTTCACCTGTGTTTATGAACCGATTTTATTGAACCTTGACTTTCTTAGAGAAATTATCTTTCAAATTATACGTTTTTCATTAAAATCGGTTCAGCCATCCTCAAGTGAATTAAAATTCATGAAATTTTGAACTTACCTTGTTGTTCAATGCGATCATTGTTTGGATCTGTCCAGCTAACAAATGCTACAGCAAACCAATTTCCCACTTCGGGTCCATTAACCCTAATGCGGTGTTGCACTTCATTTGATTCAAATTGCAAATTGTATATTTTACATCTGCAAAAAAAAAAAAAATAAAAAATAAGTACAAAAAACTTTTTCTGCCTGGAGATGATATAAAAAATAGCTACTTTGTTCTATGTAAAAAAATTAATAAATACATAAATTTTAATATATTCAAGAAAATAACTTTACTATAAAAAGAAAATATATATATAAATATAAAAAATTTATAATTTTCTTTATAAAAACTAATGACTGATCATGGTGCTTGAAAAATTGTATTAGGAGTAAAGTCAAGTATTGTTAAAGTAAATTTATTTTTATTTATTTTTTAGGTGCGTTAACTTCTTAACACTAATTTACAAAATAATAAACAAATAAATTGCGCAACCACTATATTTTTCTAAAGTAAAATGACCCGCTGATTCCGAAAATAATAACCATTTTTTGTATGGGTTAGAAATCGAGATATTGGCGAATATAAGTTTTTTGGGTTTTCAATAAAGTTGTCCCACTTAAATGCGAATATCTGCTGTTACAAATGTCTCATTTGACCAAATATATCAAATGAAAGATAATCGTATAACAAATATCAGTTCTTCCTCTCATAATGATGCAGACGATCGCGGCTGTCCCAGAGACACAAAAAACAGCAATGTTTTGTGTAACCGCTTTCCACAATAAGCCAACGACTTTGAGATCAGCAAAAGCTTTTCATTCATGCTCTTCATAATTGATGCATTTCAGCAAAATAACCATTATCTCCAATGATTCTTTAGTGTTCACAGAATGAACGATTGGAAGGGACGGTTTCTCGTTTCCATTGTGCAAATAACTGCTTTCAAACTAGCTTTGCTACTGGCAACAAACAACCGCCACAGGAATGTCCTCGCCAAAACATATTCCATCTTTCATGGTATAATACTTTGCGTAAGTCTCGTCGCGGTTTTTAAAAACTGTTGTTTTCGTACCTGGAGTGTTCCAGAGATCCACATCTCTCTCCAATCATTCAATTCAGAATTCAATAGATGTTTCACTTAGCTCACGATGTGGCCTACCCCAAATTATGTTGATAGTATGTAAGAATCAATGTTTAGCATTAAGTATCGCATTCATCCTTTTAAGGTGCTTAGTTAAGTGAGTACAAAAGTCCGTGGTCAACATTTCGTTTATGTGGGGCACTTGTACCTAAGTAGCACATCCAACTGGATAACTGAGTTGTAACTAGACAGGTGCTAGTAACACTTAGCTGTGGCAACCTATGGGCATCGTATAGGAAGTAAGATCAAATATGTAAAGCAGAAATAAGTATATAAGACTGATTTTACTTAATAAAGTTGTTTGACTACACTTGGCGCAGCCGGTCTTAAAGAAATAGAGAATTGTGAAGGGCAGAGTCGGATACTGCATTGTCCAGCTCCTTGTGGCACAGGATAATCTAGTAAGAAAATTTCACCTCCTGCTCCAAGCCAATGATCTTAGCCTATAATTTTAGAATTTTGTCTTGCGCCTATTCCTGGGAGTAACCCCCCCCCCCCCCTCTATGTTTTGTGTTTCTTTTTTGGTTTTTTTGTTTTCTTAAGTTATTATTTTTCTAGACACAACTTACCAATGCGAAATTTCTCGATTACATGTTTTTGAGATTTGGTGTGAGAACAGCGATGCACATTCCCAAAAAGTTCAGAATGTTCTGGATGCCATAGTGAAAGACATTTAACATGAGGGTTATGAGCGAGTTCCGGATGGGTTGCAAAAATGTATTATGCACTAAAGACCCAGGTGAGCATGACGATGCCAAAAAAGCGGCATGTACATGTACCAAAAAAATTTGCATTGTTTTGGCAAAATTGGAAGCACTAAAGATCAGCAGTTTTGAAAAATCATTCTGATTGGCTCGATAACAAAGAAACCGTTTCCTTAAAATGTGGTTTTCAACCAAAAGTCTCCAATTCAAATCGTGGACGTCCTACAATAGATTTTGAAAAATTCTTTATGTGGGAGTCTCATGCTGCGGGCAAACTGCAAAATTTACTCGATCACACGACTTCGCGCATATTACTACTGCAACGCGATGTAATTGATAATATTACAAATGTCGCGGTAAATAAACTGACTCTTATAGGACAATGGGGATTCGACGGCAGCACGGGATATGCACAATATAAATAAAAATTTTTCAAGAACAATTTTGATGAAAACAGCTTATTTGTAACCTTTCCAACTGAGCCTGCAAAAATATTTTGGAAAAATCCTCGGCCATCGTCGACTAGGTAGTGTAAATAATAGTCAATTGTCCAGAAAAGAGGAAAAATATATGAAAGATAAGTTCCACTTGCTTGAGTCTACAAGAAAAATAAACAATGAACTCAGTTGAAACACGTTTTGCGGTGATTTAATCACGGTTATTAAGTAACTTGTAACGACCGCCGTAACTGTTCTTTTAATATGCGTTCTTTGATTTCATTCATTACAATATAGATACATTCGTTCAGTTACTTTTTTCGTTCTTTCATATCCATTGTTATTGTTATCTCTTTAAATATTTCTCTCGTATTTGCAGCTTCTAATCACGGTTATTGAAAAATAGCTATTTGCCGCAACCGTTCTTTTAATATACATTCTTTGATTTCACTTTTTTCAATATATATAGGTACACATTTTTTAGTTACTTGTCTCGTTCATTCATAACCATTATTTATGTTCGCTCTTTAAATATGTTTAACTGTGAACTTTGAGAACTCTTTATTTTTATGTGGAGCTTTCGAAGTTTTCGTTTGCATACATTCACACTCAGAACGTCGTTGCCCAAAAAAAAACTATTATTTTATTTAACGAAACCGTTATCACGGGAACGACTTAAAAGAACGGTTATCGTTCTTCTGTCATAATCTGATCGCTCATCACTAGCGGGGAGTGACTTGATAACAGGGCTAACGAACCAACGGGTTTTTTGACTTCAAACTCGTTCAAATTTATGCAGAAATTGGGTTTGGATCACATAAACCTACAACCGATTGATTTAATGCATAAGGTAAGAAATATTTTTATTTTATATTTTTTTATTGTGAATGATATTTACTTAATTTATTTTTCTGTACATCATAAAAAAATAACAAGGTTCCGAGAACAGATTGTGGGAGAGGGGACAAAAAAAATTATGTTTATCAGAGTTTTGAAAATTTACGTCTGAGTTTTATTAATTCAATGCAGTTTGGTATTCCCACGTGCTGGCTAGACCCAGGTGAGCATGACGATGCCAAAAAAGCGGCATACGAGGGGTACTATTTATATTTAGGGAACTGGCAACACTAATGTCAATAGGTAAAATCTGCCAACACCATACTAAAGTTTGACATTTTTTAGCATAAACGTACTCTCAACGTGTTGATGTACAAGTGCTATTTGTTTTGTTTATAGTGAGTTAAGAAAATCAATTTGGCCAAAAATGGGAAATTTCAAGAGAATGTTTTCGTTGGATTATTTTTCACAACTTTCGACGTGGATTATCTCAAAAAGAATGAACTCAGGTCTCTGTATGGTGGTAAAGCACTATCAAAAACCACAGTATATCGCTGGTATAGTGAACGATCCCAACTGGTTTGATTATTGCAATGATATTGAAGGTTTAAGGACTTCAAGGAATATCGGATGTATACCCAGAGACTGGTGTATCTTTATAGATTCATCCAAGAAAAGTCTAAAAGCAGTACTTCTTTATTACGATAATTTCAAAAATCCTATTGGGTATGGAATTAACAAGAAGGAAAGTTATGATTCGATAAAGTTTATATTGGATGCTGTAAAATATGAAGAGCACGAGTGGCAGGTCTGTTGTGACTTAAAAGTAGTTAGTTTCCTCTCGGGTATGCAGGCTGGATACGTTAAATATGGATGCTTTTTATGCAAATGGGATAGCAGATGGAAGGGCAACCAATATCCAAAAAAACAATGTGAGTCAAGAGCTGAAGGGACATTAGGCGAGCACAATATCATTCACCCACCACAGGTACCAATTTAAAAAATAATTATATATACATATATAAACGTCGACACCATGTTAAGTACTTTTGAAAAGCTAGGAATTTATTTGTTAACAAAAAGTTATTTTTTGAATTCTGATATGAATTACTTCGATCAGGAAAGAGTATTAATTCTCTTATAGTTGAAATATGCTGGATATTGTTGGTGACGATATAGAATTGCCTAGAGCTAAAAGAAATATACATATAATAAATAAATGCTTGCCTAAATACCCAAATTTTAACTCATCTTTTTATATATAAATATTATATGGAGACTTTCTTTTGTATGGTGAATTATAGAGAAATTTTACGTAACACATTTATTTCATGCAAACTATTAGGGGGTTAGTTTGTATGAAAAAAATGCGGTTTTATGTCACATTTTAGGAACAAATCTGAATAAATACGAAATTAACCTTCAAACATATTTTAAATTTTTACTTATTTCTGGCGTTCAAGTTGAATTTTGAGCTTTGATCTATTCAGAGACTTATATTAGAATCTTTGACAAGTATTCTCGCGGGACACTTTAACCCATTATATCCCAGTTTTATGGGTATTTGTTTGTCCTTTTGAAATAAAAAAATTTTAATATTCCACAAAAATGTTCCTCGTAGAATTGTACATAAATTTGCTAAACACATCCTATACCTAAAATGTAAGGGCTACATGGTTTCCTATGCCAATTCACCAAAAGAATGTGCAAAAGAGGGGGAGGATGAGTAGCTTTAAACCCCTAAAATAAAACTCAGATATAAACTTTCAAAATGCCAATACACGTATATTTTTTTTGGTCCCCCTACCAGAATCCGTTGTCGGTCCCTCTGTTATTTTGGAAGAAGTTTGATTTTGTTGTACAGTGTTATTAAATTCTAATAATAAAAGAATAATAAGTAAGTCTATATAACAATGTTTGCAAACTACATACATATGTACACGTAATAAAATAATGTAACTGTTTATTTCCGAATACTTTGCCAAGTTGTCGATCAATGAATACAAAAACTGAATTATTTATGTTTACCTAATACTATCGTACAGTGTGCGTTGAGAGCTGGGAGAACAATGCTTTACTCGAACATACATACAAACAATATTTATTTCAGGTATATTAATATACAAAAAATAATAAGAATAACAGCACTAGCTCAAGGCCATCAGCTGGTTGTTACAATAAATTAATTATAATGGTTACAATTGCTAGTTCAATATATCGAGTATTAAGATAAATAGTTCATATTAAATTAAATGAGATAAGTTACATAATGCAAGAAAATTAGATATAAGACTTATATTTGAAAAAGTTATATCAGCTAGATGTTTCGATGGAACAGATGTGCCAAAAATACTTTGTCTTGAATAGGTAAATTCAGGGCAAATGTCTAAAAGATGTTTGACTGATGTGCTAGGAAACTTGCAGAAACTGCACGCCGGATCTCTAGATTTAAGCAAGTGACCGTGAGTGATCTGCGTGTGCACCAAACGAAGCCTTGTGAATTTCAAAATATCTGCATGCTTAGATCCAGTACGGAAAATAGGTTTCACCTTAGTTGGGTTAATAGTCGAGTAATGGTGTACATAATTATTCCATTTCAGTAAGGACTTGTTTTGTAGGTACTGTGTTATAAGACGTTTCAAGTCAGTTTTCTCAAGAGCGTAAAAATACAAAACAGGTGCATTGTGGACACTTTTTGCAACAGAGTCAGCAAATTCAATGCCTTGAATACCACAATGGCCAGGTATCCACATCAATTTTATTTTATTTCTTTTATTAGCAAATCTCGAACGTATTTTACTAAAAGGCTCTCATTTCTCAAGTTTTGTAAGGCATCGATGCCAGATTGGCTATCAGTACAAATACAAAAATTACCTTTGGTTTTGGAGGCTATAACAGCAGCTTGATAGATGGAAAATATTTCACTGGTGAAAGTGGAACAGAGGCTATACAATAGCCCTATTTGCAAAACCACTAGGTCTTCCGATACTACAGCGAATGATGTTGAAGAGTTATATTTTGAGCCATCGGTGAAGATAAATTTGAACGATTTGAAGCTTAGCTTCCGTTTATACTCCAGAAATAATTGTTGATAAAGTTGTGGGCAAGTATTTTCCTTCTGATAATCCTGAAAACAATTTACAAATGCCGAGTCCGATAGAAACCAAGCAATGTTTAGAATAAGCTTTCCGAACAGGTTTAACTGGGAGATTCATTTCCTTGGCCAGGAAAAACACACGATGTAACGTAGAGGGCCTCTTTCGGGGAAATTTTCGATTTGCAGCATTAAAGATGTTTTTGTAAAGACCATAATTATTTCAAGATAAGGTTCTGTGTATAAGACTAGCCGTCATGTAATCAACCCGCTCAATAAGGCTAGGGAGTCCAGATTCAGCGAGAATGTTGTAAACAGGAGTGGTGGTGAAGGCACGTAAGCTTTTCCGAAGGGCAGCATGATACGGAGCACAAAGAAGATTTAAGTTGCTTTTGGAACAGGTTCCATAAATTGGCAGCGCGTAATCGATCAGAGATAAAAATAAGGCTTTAACAATATAATAAAGTGTAGAAATGTGTACAAATGATTTTTTGATGAAAAGTATTTTACAATATTAAGGCGTTTAACCAACTTATTTCTAATGTAATTGCATTTAAATTTAAAGGTGTATTTACAGTCAAAGAAAACCTCTAATATTTTATTTTGGTTAACATTGTTAATATATACATTATTATAACTTAGTTGTACATTTAGACAGCATTTTTTCCGACAAATATGCAGGATATTACATTTCTCATATGCAATAATCGCTGCTGATTGAAGAGACCATACAGAAATGTCATCAAGGATTTTATTAAAAATGGTTCTAACATTTACCAAATTATCCTCTTTAGTAAATATCAGCACATCGTCTGCGCAAATACCGTGGGTACTTATCTTTAATTTTACTGATTTCATCGAAACCAATTATAAATAAAACAACCGAAAGAGGCGAACCTTGAGGAATCCCATTTTGTAAATCATATTTGTCAGAAAAAAACCATTAATTTTAACCATAAATCTGCGATTTGCAAGAAAATTTCTAATTAAGTTGTATATTTTAGGGTAAACTCTCAATTTTTTTAACTGCCGTAGAACAATATGTGCTCCAATACGATAGTCTAGGGAAACTGTTGTGACATGCATTCTACTAGATAGAGCATTCGAGGAGAGATGGTCAGAAGATCGGAGTGAGTCAATGGTGCTATGACCCTTTTTGAAGGCAACTTGATTGGAACTTAAAAGCTTTTACTTTGTAACGAACTTACTTACGCTGGGGTATACTTAGCGGTGTCCAGGGTTCGTCAACAGAAATTTATTCTAACAATTTTGTATTTTTATAGTTTTTCATTTACTTAAAATTCTATTCTACTTAAAGAACCAACATATAGTTTCCCTCAGTAATTAATGTTTATCGTTGGTTGCTTGCTAGCATAGTGTCTAGTGTCCCAGTGGAGTCGGTAAAAACCTTAAACCACTGTTCTGTCTGCGTCAGGTAATGTCCCAATGGAGTCGGTAAAAACTTTAAACCACTGTTCTGTCTTTGTTCTCTAGTGTCCCAGTGGAGTCGGTAAAAACCTTAAACCACTGTTCTGTCTGCGTTAGTTTATGTCCCAGTGGAATCGGTAAAAACCTTAAACCACTGTTCTGTCTTTGTTGAGTTCCCTAAGTGTTCTCTGGAGCTAAGGTCTTCGCTGGTGTTGTCTCGAGGTGTCGGTATCGAAGAAAAAGGGCAGTTCCTCGGTTGCTGTTGCTTTTATAGCCCAGCTTCAGTAGTAAAGCTTCTAGACAGTTCTGTTGTTTTACCAATTCGATTTAAACGCAACCGTCACTACCGCTGCAGAATTCGGCTTGTTGTCAAGCACGTGGCATTGTCTGTTGTCGTTGTTGATGATGTCATGCGCGTCGATCATACTGTTTATTAGGGGTGGGTTTTGCCGATTGCTTCGTAATAAGTGTAATAAATTACATTCTTCTAGAACAATCGACGTCGTGTGAGGTCCGTTGCCTATTCAAATTTGGTTTTGTTGTTGGCGACGCAGTCAATGTGGGAGCGTAAATATTAGCGGTTTGAGAATTTACGTTCTCACACATCCCTCCTACTTCGCCGAACGTTGAGCGATCGAGATCTTTCCGTGTTGTAGGATTATCTTGTAGGTATGGTAGTTGAAACGGAGTCGGGATCTCCTAGAAGAGTTCTTTTGTTGGAGGGCAATGGTAGTAACTTCTTTTATTAGTATTTCCGGTAAACCAACTCCCTTAGGGCCCTGCAATTCCGACACATCCCGAAATGTCCGTCCCCCTTCATAGTTTCCTACGACGTATTTGGTGTCTTCCTCCACAGCGGGTTTGCGCTTCCAGGTCCCCCCGTCACTGCTGTCGCTGTCATCTGAGGCGCAGCGTCGTCGTGTGCACGGCGGGTTATAGTGACTGCCTTGGTTTGTGTGCCTGTGGCAGGCTGGTGGGGTCGGGAGTTTCTCCTTTGTGGCTGCATGCTGTTTCAGCAAGTGCATGATTTCGACTCTTTTGTGTGCGGCTGTGTTGGCGTCGAACCACGTTGTAACGTCTACCGTTTCCCACGAACTTCCCGTGATGGGTTTGGTAATAAATGACTCGGCGTTTTGTAGGAGGAAAACGCCGCAGTCGATCAAGTTCGTTTGCTTGGGAGACTTTGCCCTGTACGAGGGAATAGTCTCAATGTCCATGGGCAGCGGTGGGTGTTTGGGAAAACGTGTCCTACGTTCCTCCTGCATGTATTCCCGAATTATTTGGGGTTCTGTCAGTCGTGGATTATTACCCCAGGTGTCGAACCACAGGATCACGGTACCCGTAATTCCCGTTGCTATTGCACCTGGGAAGCATACCACGGCCAGGTACCAGTGTTGGTGTTGGTTCACTGGTATGAACACACTATGCATTTGGAATATGTCCACTCCTTTGGTCCACCGTCTTATACGCTCGTGCCGGTCTGCTGGGCTTCCCTGTCGTGCACTTAGTTGGGTGAAGAAGTGTGTGCTGAACAGGTATACCTTTTCGCGTTGGGAACGGGTTATCAAATTTTGATGGAAAACGCCGCAGTCGATCAAGTTCGTTTGCTTGGGAGACTTTACCCTGTACGAGGGAATAGTCTCGATGTCCATGGGCAGTGGTGGTTGTTTGGGAAAACGTGTCCTACGTGCCTCCTGCAGGTATTCCCGAATTATTTGGGCTCCTGTCAGTCGTGGATTATTAACCCAGCAGTCGAACCACAGGTTCACGGTTCCCGTAATTCCCGTTGCTATTGCACCTGGGAAGCATACCACGGCCAGGTACCAGTGCTGGTGTTGGTTCACTGGTATGAACACACTATTCATTTGGAATATGTCCACACCCTTGGTCCACCGTCTTACACGCTCGTGCCGGTCTGCTGGGCTTCCCTGTCGTGCACTTAGTTGGGTGAAGAAGTGCGTGCTGAACAGGTATACCTTTTCGCGTTGGGAACGGGGTATCAAATTTTGATGGATCCAATTCATATAAAAATCGATCAACACGGCGTTCAATAAGCAGACCTTTAGTCGTGCTGCGTCGGACTCCCTAACGGTGATGCCGTCCGGTCCCGGAGGGTATGTGGTTAGAATAGGATCCGTGGTCTCCACGATATCCTCCTCTCCTGAGCTGATTAAAATTTCGGCTTCGCTTACTCCGATGGGGTCTGCAGCTTCTGGTAGATCCGTGATGATGCGGGTGACGTTTGTGTAAATTTGTCTTTGCGCCTTTATGTCACTTGGTTTTTTTTTTCTTCTCAGTACGTTAATGAATAGGGTTAAATATTCGAACTTACCGCCTGTGCTGTGTTTTAGAAAAATAATTTCTTTTGAAATAACGGTAATCCTTGTCGTTGTTTCTACCATTTTTCTAAGTCTCCTGGCATGTACATTCGGTGTTTCGTTTTCCTTTATGCTATCCTATTTCTCTTTACGACGCCGTGTGACTTTGATCATTACTCGGTGCACAGAATGGCTTCAGTTTGCTGATATGTGCTGTTCTTTTTCCATTCTGTATCAACTCTACTATGACTGGGGACACGAAGTTTGTGACTTGAAAGGGGTCATCATAACGCGGTGCTAGCTTGGCGGCGAAGTGGTCAATAGCGTTTGACAGGTGGTGCTGTTTTACTAAAACTTGTTGTCCAATGGTGGGTTTCCATGACC
This sequence comes from Clusia tigrina, assembly GCA_920105625.2. Classification (NCBI taxonomy): domain Eukaryota; kingdom Metazoa; phylum Arthropoda; class Insecta; order Diptera; family Clusiidae; genus Clusia; species Clusia tigrina. The sequence continues at coordinate 153,258,867 of OV050031.1, read as the reverse complement.
GGTGCCTCAGATTATAATGCCGGCGTTGGTCTTGTGACGCGCGCTCCAAGTTCTGCATTACAATGCTGTAGGTCTCTTTCAATTGCTGTTCCTGCTCACTGGGAGATTTCGTGCCCTGTCCGGTGCCTAGTGTGGTCTCGTCGTAGAGTGCTTTGGGTAATCGTGGCTCCCTTCCTTGTAAAAGGTAAGCCGGGCTGTAACCTGTAGTCTCTGACACACTTGATAGCAAGGGTAAGTTCTGGCAGCAGGGCGTCCCATTTCCTCTGCTGTTTGTTCGCAAACTGGGCGATCATTGTTTTGACCGTGCGGTTTGTGCGCTCCACGGCATTTTCTTGGGGCGTGTACGGCGCCGTGTATTGATTCCTGATATCGTACTCCTTCGTGAATCTTTTAAATGCCCTACTGGAGAACTGTGACCCATTGTCGGTCACCAAAACCTTAGGTACACCAAACCGGGCGAAAAGACGCTCTCGAAAGGCCCGTTGTAGGGTATCGGTAGTGGCCTTCCGGAGCGGAGCCACCTCAGTCCATTTGGTGAATTTGTCGTGAAAGACCACTAGCATCGTATTTCCGTGCGTGGAGCGAGGTAGTGGTCCCACAAAGTCTGGGCATAATATGGCCCATGGTTCCTCAGGGATCTGGGTTAGCATCTTCCCAGCAGGCTGTTGCTGACTACTCTTAAACTTCTGACATAGGGCGCACTGTCTCACATACTGACTCGTTTCGCGGAATAGACCAGGCCAATAATATCGATTGGCTATTCGAGCTATGGTCTTACGTATTCCTAGGTGCCCTGCTGTTGATGCATTGTGGTTCTCATATAAAACCTGTTTTCTCAGTGGCCTTGGTACGCACAATTTCCAGGGAGTACAATCTTCATCCCCGTTTTGACTTGGTAAATGGCGGTATAAGTGCCCGTTCTCCAGGTGGTAGTCGGCGTACTTTGCATGCTCCGCGATACCTCTGCTCGGCGTTTTTGCCACCAGGGGCACTCTGGTTCTGTTGGGTCTCGTGTTGTGATCACGCTTGAGGTTTCTACGGGTTGTCGGGATAGTGCATCGGCTATTACATTTAACTTGCCTTTCCGATATTGTACTTCGAACGAATGTTGTTGAAGCTATTGAGTTGAGCCATTTCAGCGACAAGTGGTCAGTAATTACTGTAAAGTGGTACACCTCGAGGTACGGCCGCATTTTCATTATGCCCCATACAATGACTAGGAACTCCTTTTCTGTAGGCGAGTAATTTCGTTCTGCACTATTTAGACGTCGGCTCGCATACGCAATCACGCGCTCCACTCCCTCAATTTCCTGGGTGAGTACCGCGCCCAATCCATAATCGCTAGCGTCAGTCTTTCAGTATGAATTTCTGGGCGAAATCAGGACAGGCGAGAATTGGAGCCTCCGTCAGTTGCTGCTTTAGTGACTCAAATGCCTGCTGTTGCTCCTCTGTCCACTTGAAGTGTTTGCCCTTCTTCAACAGCATGATCAGCGGTTGCAGCGTCTTCGCGAAGTCAGGCACGAAACGCCTATACCAAGACGCTATGCCTAAGCTCCGTCTTAGTTCCCTTACGTTTTGTGGCGGCCGTAGTTCACGGATAGCTGCGACCTTATCCGGATCCGTGTGGATACCGTTATCAATTACCATGTGACCCAGGTATTTGAGCTCTTTCTTGAAAAACGAGCATTTTTCGTGGTTTAAGTTTAGATTCGCGGCCCATAAACGGCGAAAGACCTCGGTTAGGTTCTTTTGATGCTCTTCTAGCGTTCGCCCGGTAACTATAATGTCGTCGAGGTATGCGAACGCGTGTGGCTCCATCTCTGGTCCTATAACCTATTCTAAGGCTCTTTGGAACGTGGCAGGAGCCGAGTTTAAACCGAACGGCATCACTTTCCATTGAAAAAGTCCTCTTCCAGGTACCGTGAACGCCGTAAGTTCTTTGCTCTCTTCTTCCATAGGGATCTGCCAGTAGCCATTTTTCAAGTCTAGGCTGCTTATGTATTTGGCTTCACGCAGGCAGTCAAGGATTTGGTGAATTCGGGGTAATCTGGGATGCACCTGGTATTTAACTGCCGATAGTCGATGCATAGACGCCACTTCCCATCCCCTTTCTTTGTGAATTGTTGTGCACAATGTAGCTTCGCAGGACTGTACAACCCCGGACTGAGTTTTTGGTCACCGCATTTTATGGTTGTGCCTAGCTTGATTAGAAAGTCTAGGCCTAGCAGCATATCGTCTGATGAACCCGGCAGTCCTAGAAGCTCTAGTTCGCATTTTTGCTCGCCCAATTTCACCTCCACCATAATTGCCTCGGAGATATCCTGAGTGTGCCCGTCTGCCACTCACAAAACTTCTTGAAGCTCCCGTGTCGATCGTGGCTGTGGTGTTGAGTGTGCCGATGGTGACAGTGGCACAGATACGCTGCCCGTTGCAGCGTATAGCAGTTATTGTGGTTGAGGCCGGTGGTGGTTGGGCTGCGCCATGCCTCTCTCTTGACGGCAGCCTTTCTCGTTTCCCCCGTTTGCTCTGCAGCATTCCACTGTTCGCACATTTCTTTTACCGCAGTCCCAACAGAATAGGATCTGGGCGTTGCGGCAGTGTCGAGCCATGTGTCCGCTTTGCCCGCACCTTCGGCAAGCTGTGTGTGGGTCTATTGGTAATTCTGCTCTATTACCGTTTACTGGTACAATTTGTCGATTCCGCTCTTCCCGTAGGTGTGTGCGCTCAGCACGAGGCTGTGCTATCGGTACCCGTGGAATCTCCCGGTCGCCGCGTATACCCTCCAAGTCCTCTGCCATTTCCACCTACTCTGCTAGCGTGGAAAAATCCTTTCGGCGCACGTACCACTGGTACTCCCCCAAGCTGTTTCGAAAAATACGTTCTAGCTTCTGTTCCTCGCTGTAACCAGCGTGGCGCATCAGGTTCTGTATCTCTACTACGTATTGTTTAAACTTTTCCCGTTGTCGTTGTTGGCGTTGTCGGATCTTATCCTCTAGCTTCTCGAAATATCTGGACGGCAGGAAGAATTTTAAAAAATCCCTCTTGAAAGTGATCCATTCCGTCCAGGCTTGGTTGTTATTTCGGTACCAGAGTAGCGCCTGTTCTTTAAATAGCTCTGGCATGGTACGAGGCAGCATGTTACGATTGAGTCCGTACACTTCTGCCAATTCCTCTACACGTTCCACGAAGGCTAGTGGGTCCCGTCCCCCGTCATACTTCAGAGACCATTTTCTTACACTGTCGATAACAGTTGAATAGCAGCTCGTCCCATAATGGGAGGTATCAGGCACTACAATAGGCATGGTATCCCGAAATGCACCTGGCTGGTTGTCTCTGAATAGTGATGGTGTATCGTGCTTCGGGCGGTGGTTACGGCAGCGCCCCCCGGCGAATCCATACGCTGTGGCGTTTTAGTACCCGTAGCTGTTACATGTGATAGACTCCTCGTTTGCTTGGTTTCCAATTCAGCACTTCGACATTCCTGTTCCAGATTGAGTTCGGTGTTATTCAGGAATTCGGCCAGCCTTCTTCTGAGGTCTTCTACTGTACCGGTAGCATCCAGATTAAATTCAATGCAGTAGACCACTAGTTGGTCTTTTCTCGCTGCGTAGGCCCAGCTCGTGTTCCCCTTACTGCAATTTCTACGGTGACAATTAGACACGGTGTATCGTTGAACGTTGACGTAGCTCTCTGTTTTCTCTGTTTATAGGATATCCTTGTGTTTTCAAGTCTGATGCGTTGAATTTCTTTGTGTTTAAAGTCCAATGTGTAGAATATCTTTGTATCTTAATCATGTCCCTGCTCGAACGCCACTCTACCGAACTTACTTACGCTGAGGTATACTTAGCGGTGTCCAGGGTTCGTCAACAGAAATTTATTCTAACAATTTTGTATTTTTATAGTTTTTCATTTATTTAAAATTCTATTCTACTTAAAGAACTAACATATAGTTTCCCTCAGTAATTAATGTTTATCGTTAGTTGCTAGCTAGCGTAGTGTCTAGTGTCCCCGCGGAGTCGGTAAAAACCTTAAGCCACTGTTCTGTCTGCGTCAGTTAATGTCCCAATGGAGTCGGTAAAAACTTTAAACCACTGTTCTGTCTTTGTTCTCTAGTGTCCCAGTGGAGTCGGTAAAAACCTTAGCCCACTGTTCTGTCTGCGTTAGTTTATATCCCAGTGGAATCGGTAAAAACCTTAAACCACTGTTCTGTCTTTGTTCTCTAGTGTCCCAGTGGAGTCGGTAAAAACCTTAAACAACTGTTCTGTCTGCGTTAGTTTATGTCCCAGTGGAATCGGTAAAAACCTTAAACCACTGTTCTGTCTTTGTTGAGTTCCCTAAGTGTTCTCTGGAGCTAAGGCCTTCGCTGGTGTTGTCTCAAGATGTCGGTATCGAAGAAAAAGGGCAGTTCCTCGTTTGCTGCTGCTTTTATAGCCCAGCTTCAGTAGCAAAGCTTCTAGACAGTTCTGTTGTTTTACCAATTCGATTTAAACGCAACCGTCACTACCGCTGCAGAATTCGGCTTGTTGTCAAGCACGTGGCATTGTCTGTTGTCGTTGTTGATGATGTCATGCGCGTCGATCATACTGTTTATTAGGGGTGGGTTTTGCCGATTGCTTCGTAATAAGTGTAATAAATTACATTCTTCTAGAACAATCGACGTCGTGTGAGGTCCGTTGCTTATTCAAATTTGGTTTTGTTGTTGGCGACGCAGTCAATGTGGGAGCGTAAATATTAGCGGTTTGAGAATTTACGTTCTCACAACTTAGATGCGAACTACATCAATCTGTAGGCAATTATCTTCTCCAGTACCTTGCTGTTACATGGGTGTAGGGAAATCGGGCGAAGGTTGGACGGTTTATCCGCGGGTTTATTCGGCTTATGATTCGGAGATATAATGGCACATTTCCAACTTTGAGGAAAGATACCAGAAGAAAAAATGCAGTTATATAGGTTTAATAATCTAATTTTAATAGAGTCAGGTAAGTTTTTTATCATTACATAAGTAATCCGATCATGGCCAGGAGAAGAGCCTTTGGCGTTATTAACAAGGTATCCAAACTCTTGCATAGTGATAGGACTATCAATTTCTCTTGCTGAGTGACAGAGATTGTTTGGGGGACAAAATTTTTCGTGCAATAGCCTAAACTTATGAACAACAAAGTCATGAGGAAAACTTTTATCGTTGGAATAATCAGACCAATGTTTTGCAAAATAACTTGCAATTTCTTTACCACATGAAATAGGCTTTTTATTTATTATAAGCTGTGGAATATTAAAATGCCTATAAGAGCCGGAAAGCTTTTTAATATTGTTCCATATTTCTTTCGGAGAAGATGACGGATTGATGGAACTGGTGATCTTCTTAAAGCTTTCTTTTTTAACTTTTTTAGCAACAAGTTTAAATTTGGCATTAGCTGCTTTGTATACCAAGAGGTTCTGGTTGGACCGAAAGTGTTTAAATTTGTACCACAGACAACGTAGTCATATAGATTTCCAAATGCTTTGAAAATAAGTGTTCCAAAATTTGTCGACTAATGTTAGCTTTTGTCGACTTATCGCACAAACACATATGAGCGCCAGTGAAGAAGAGAAACGTGAGAGTGTGCAAAATACACACCAATATGGTAAATCAAGAGAGCAAAAACTTTGCGCTCTGGCAAAAGCTTTGCAGCCATTACCCGATGTTCGTTTTTCACTTCGGTACGCTAAATGTACATGAGGGCTATCGAACAAGCAAGCACGACAAAATTGTGTGTTTGAGCTTTTTCCGATCGTATTAAAAATATAAAACAGTGAAAAATACGACGAGTTTGAATAGCATCAATTCTCATTTTTATACTCACAACTATTTTGATCGTAAGCATAGAACCCAATAGGAAATTTCAACCCATTGATTTTTATTTGGCTCGAAATTGATTTTTGATTTTTAAATTTTTTTTACTTCTTATTGGTTCCTAGATGTCAAGAAAACAAAAAATTGAAAATTGTTTACAAAGAAATTCAAAAGAAAGTTAGGTTTTTGGAAACAAATAATACGATCAATCTGAAAGTAATACAAAGACTGAGAACAAACAAATTTAAAAATTACTATAATATAAATAATAATGATTGCAATAATATGAAATATCCGGACTATGTATCTGAAAATACAAAAACATTTTGTACAATGCTTCTAAAGAAAAATAATCATTATCGCTACATAATCAAGAAAATGTTGTAATTTCTGATATAGAAGAAGACGTTTCAACTGAATCGCCAACTGAAAATTTCACCCAAGAGGAAGGGAACTTATTTCATAACGCCACAGCTTATTTTGCGGGTTATGTTATATACAAGGTGTTGAAAAATAAAAAACTAAACAATTGTGAAAAATGCAAAGATAAAATAGAATGTAAATAGAAAGAACTAAAAAGCAAAAATGATCTATTTTTATTATATAAAAATTATTCCGAGTTTTCTGATTTTAAAGACGATAATCTGGAGTCTTATATAGAATATTTTATACATATACGCTTACTTGTCGAATAACTTACTTTTTCTCCCTACTGGGATGGAGTCTTTGATTAAATGAGAAATTGGGAGAGAAAACTTGCTTTTTTCGTTACTTGGATGTGTGCCCAGTAAAGCTTTTGATAAAATGCCACCATTTTTTTAAAATCTTTTGAAACCTATATGACTACGTTGTCTGTGGATGTACCATGCACCTTGCTTTATTATACGCAACTCTGCGAGCTCCTTATTCCACCAGGGGACACATTTTTTTTGAAAGTATAGTCGAGTTTGAGGGATGGATAAAGTATCTGCAGTCCGAATAACCTTTCTAACTAAAGCAGCTTCTTTATTTATGTTACGGATAGGGAAGTGGAGTCGATTTAGTTCGTCACATGACTATTTGTATTTTTCCCAGTCAGCTTTATCAGCTATGAATCTAGGGCTGTGCGCAGACTTATTTCTCCTGTCACAGTTTAGATAAAAAGCAATTGGGTAGTGGTCGCTGCCATAGAGATTATCCAAAATTTTCCAAGAAAAGAGTGGACAAATACTAGTTGAAGATGCCGTGATATCTACATTAGTAAATGTTTTGTGTGTGGAAAAATGCGTCGGAGATCTATCATTTAAGACAGTTAGGTCTAGAGAACAAATTAGTTCTTCTATTATTTTACCCCGTTTATTATGTATGGAAGAACCCCAAAGTGGGCTCCAAGCATTGACATCCCCACAAAGAACAAGCGGTTGAGGCAATGAAACCAAAATTGATTTAAATTCACGCAAATCGAAATCTTTATTAGGCGGAAAATAAACAGATATCACTGTGAAAGTAATATTTGCCTTTATTTCGAAAGCAATAATATTTAAATTAGTTTGAATTAGAATTCTTTTATGGCAAATATGTTTCCTAATAAGCACCCCAGTGCCATGCTTATTCGTATGGTTTGTATTATGAAAATAAGCTAAATAAGGGGAAGGAGGATAAACATTACTAAGATAGCAAAAATTAGTCTCTTGTAAGGCGATCAGATCAGGTTCTAATTCTGAAATAGGCAAAAAAAGCTCATGATAATTATTAAAGAATCCATTAATATTGCATTGCAGAAAAGTAAACATAACTAACCAAAAAAAAAAAAGGACAAACAAATTTTCGATTATTTATATACCGAAATTGGTAATAATGGAAGCTTCATTCATCAGATGAGTCTGATGCATTAGATAATTGAGTAAGAGAAAGAACTCTGTTAATAGATGGAAGCGGGTTAAAAGTTTTATTTGTAAAATAGTTGTCAGATAGGGTTTTGTTATTATTAAGAGAGCTATTTGTATTACTTTGATCCAAAGTGAAATTTATATTTCCTTTTGATTTTTCAAGAGTAATACACTCTTTATTAATTTGTTTATTAGGTAAGCTGTGTCTTGAGTAAAGAGTTGTTTGATCTATGGTAGAGTGCTGTGGAGTGATGGAATCTGAAGAAGGTGTTGGAGAGGCATTTGAAGAAGATGAAAGTGGATTGATGTTGTTAATTGAATTCGATTTTTGTATACTTGATGTTTGTTGTGTAATTTGTTGCTTATTAGTTACAGGTGCTGATGAAGTATTACTTACTAGTGTTTAAGGGCATTTTGCTATGGGAAAGTCGGAAAGTTGTTTTTATAGAACAGGAGAGGAAGGGTTTGATGAAGAATTAGTAATATTGCCGTTTGTATGTGAGTTGTTTATTGGATTGTTAATAGAATTTTTAATTTTATAACTGTTGTCGATGTTACTGTTTATTGTTGTTGCAGTAGAACTGGTATTGTTGCTATTTGCATTAGAGTTGGATGTTATAGCAGCGTATGAGGTACTGGGTGAGCTAGTTGGAACTTGTTGTTCTTTGTAGATTTTCATAGCATCCTGCATGGAACACTTTTTAGTTGTTTTAATTTTTATAATCTCTTTCGCTTGTAAGAATTTGGTACAGTCTTTGGAGGAAGATGAATGAGGTTCTGAGCAGTTAGCACAGAGTGTGCGTACGCAATTGGAAGGGGAGTATGGGGGGAGAGAACAGTTTACACAAAGAAGAGACCGCTTACAGTACTTTACCATGTGACCAAGCAGCTGACATGACTTGCAGCGCATGGGAGAGGCTATGTATTCTCGAACTAATGCTTTGCACCATGCGATATCGATTTTACTTGGTAATTTGTAAAGATTAAAGTTAATAGCCACTATTTCTCCTTTTCGTGGACTTCGAACGTGCGTTTGACACGGTTAACAGAGACGCAATATGGCGCTCTCTACAAAATTGCGGAGTTCCGGACAAGATCATCGAACTCATTAAGGCCCTATATAAAGACGCGAACCTTAGTGTGCGTTATAAAGGTAAAAATAGTGCCAACTTTAATATAAACAGAGGCGTTAGGCAGGGGTGCGTTCTGTCACCACTGTTGTTTATAGTGGTCTTGGATGATGTCCTTAGGCGTACTAATGCGGAGACGGAGGAGGGGTTGCAGTGGAGATTAAACCAAAAGCTCAGCGATTTGGACTACGCTGATGACATCTGTTTCATGACGCACACGTTAGCAGGCGCCTCGTCAAGAATACGCCAACTAGCCGTAAACGCTCATGCAGCTGGCCTCAAAATCAACTTCTCCAAAACTAAACTTTTGCGACTGCAAACTGCAAATACATCTCCACTCACTGTACTGACAAATGATAACTCCACCATCAACATTGAGGACGTTGACAGCTTCTGCTACCTTGGTAGCTACATAACAAAATATGGGGGTGCAAAATATGGCCGACAACGATCATGAACGAAGACCTGTGGCGCCTCACCAATAGCGAGCCTATTGACACACAAGTTAAAAGACGCAAGTGGAGCTGGATAGGGCACATTCTGCGTAGAGAAGACACCAACATTGCAAAGATGGCCTTTCAATGGAACCCACATGGTAGTCGGAAAACAGGACGCCCACGACAAACATGGGTACGCACTATCCACGCCGAAAGTCACCACAGAGCCACCTGGAACGAAATAAGACACCTGGCTGCTGATAGAAACCGTTGGAGAGCTTTTGTGACCGCCCTATGCTCCGACTAGGAGCGATATTTGACTCTTTTATAATTATGTCTTTTAGTTAACTTTGTTAGTGCAATACCCCGGAAGGGCGGAGATTACCTTCTACATTTTTCTGAATTTTGTAAACTGATACCACTCCTTGAGAGCTTAACTCATCAACAATTTCATTCTCTGCCACATTGTTGAGAAATGGGACGAATACTGTGCCTTTGAGAGATCGAATGCGAACATTTGAAACGCCATTCGATACATCTGGGGCTTACGAAATAATTATTAAATCATTTTTATTCCTTTTTCTAAGTTTTCTCATAATGTAATTGCATATAAAACAATGCATTTTCTAAAAATTAAAAAGAAATGTCCTATCTTTTGGGTAATATAAAAAAATGTGCGTACCATAATGAGAAAAATTTATTTTGAACTACAGGGAATGAAGAGAATAAGTAATTGGCAGTTGCATATAGTTGGCTGTACTTCGCAAATATTCTGTTGTCCTTTGTTTAAAAAATGTAAGTTTATTTTGAATATTTTTTAAAATGTTTGCTTTTATAAATGATATTTTTTTAAATTCTTTAGAAAAATTTAAATAAAAAAGAACATTTATGGTTAACTTCGTTTATATTTAGCTTCTACAGTCCGCTGTACGTCCCCTCTTCCAATTACTTCTAATTCTGACAAATTAAGAAATTAATTTATTTTATTAAACTAAAATTGTGTAAAACTCACCCTTGCATTTATTCATATATGATTATTTACAATTTGTGGAGTTTTCGAAAAAAAATTTTATGAGCTTGCAGCACAGTGGGTCCTCAATTTTTCTGAAATTATTTTACACACTGGCTTTGACACAATCCAAGTAGATAGTCATGGTCAACTGAGTGCTGATAACTGCCACTGGTTAACCGACAAACTCACCTAACCAAACAACATAATAAAACTAACTAACACAAACATGATAAATCTCAGCACAGGAATGTACACAACACATATTGTATAAATAGCCCTAGTCAAGCATTGTAACATTTAGTTATTAAGAGATTGAAATAAAGAACGCATACTCGTACAAGTGCTAAGTAAGTGTATTTCGTGTTTCTTGTAACTCATTCTTAATCATTTAGAATTTAACGCGCTGGTGGAGGTATTCAGTGGAGTGGCGCATGTTCACCTTGGTTGCTTGAGAAGATAGGACAGAATGAAATCGATAATCTGATATCAGCGGAAATTCCCGATGAAGAAGAAGATCCAGGTTTGCATGAGGTTGTTACTAAGAACATGTGGAACGTTAAATAACAATTCTCAGTGTGTGGTCGACGGAAAATACAATTGAGAAGACGGTATCTACCATGCATCACAATAATTCCGACCGACATGGCATTCGACGTTAAACGCTTGCAATTTCCGGTTCGGCTCGCATTGGCAATGACAATAAACAAATCACAAGGGCAGTCATCGAGTTTTTACGGCATATACCTTAAAATTCTATGCTTCTCGCATGGTCAATTCTATGTCGCCTGTTGACTTGTTCGCATATAGTACTCGTAAACTTCATGTCTCATCACCAGATATGATGCATTGCATGAAAATGTAGAAGTACTGGCAAGATAGCAACAGCAACCGATTTTCAATGCACTTTTTGCAACAAATGCATCTCGTTTGGAACAAGTCTTGCTCTGACCCGTCTCATGCCCACAACATCAACAATGTGGGTCGAACTGATTCGAGAGATATGTTTATTATCTGTGCTAGCTATCGCTGTCTAAAATGACGGTTTTCTAGCACCAATTCTTTCACTTTATCAATGATTTCTTCAGTTGCGGCCGTTTATGAAGTCCTGTCTTAAGGCAATTTATGAACGTCTCCGTTCGACCACTTTTGAATTCTTTGTACCATTCATATGCTTGTATTTTTTATAAAAACAGAATCTCCGTAAGCTTTTGCTCACATTTTTAATGATTTAGGACAAGAAATTCCGTTTTTAGCACCAAATTTAATCCAAACTCTTTGTTCAACATTATTATCCCTCGTAAAAATCGAATAAAGTACTTTATACAAACTAACAACATCAATAGCTGTAATACTATTAACCCATTTTGTGCCGAGCTGCAAACATTTATGAATTTCTTATTGAAAATGACTTTTCTAGGGTAAGTAGGGCCTCCTAAGCTCAAATTCGTTGTCAGAATTTCGCTATCTCCTATAGTTTCGCCGATATCGGCTGTTCGAAAACTCGAACAATGGCTACTTCTTGAATTTCAGGTTTTACACACAAAGTGGATAAGCATTGGAAATAATAACTAAAAATAAGCCCAAAAATTCACTGGAACAATATTTATTTATTTTTACCGTATGCAGTTAACTTATTGTGTTGGATTATTTTAAAGCCTTACGTTACCATTTGAGGTGGGTGGCAAAGCCCGTCTTGAGGTGCAAGTGCACTTTGCACTTCCTGCACATTCTTAGCGTAGGCGTTGCGTTACCACTTCATGTTGTCCGGAGGCACGAGGACATGGCCGTTGCGGTTCAAAAGTATTTTCCGCAGTGGTGTCTTCTACGTCAGACGGACTTGAAGCGTCTTCGCCTTCAACGACGTTAGTAGCAAGTTCGTTACCAATTGTACACGAAATGCCAGCTGTGAAATGGGTGCCCGTCCAAGTTGCTTGTCTACCAAGACGTGTATTTTCCACGCATTGACAACAGAAGATTCTAGAATGGCTAGCCAAAGTGGCCAATACCTCTTCTTTGACCGTATCGAAACGCGATAGTTGGAAACAGCGTTATCGTGGAGATCTACGCCACCCATAAACATATTATATTGTCGAATTAATTGTGGCTGTTCAATAATGGTTTGGCTAGGCTGCCCTTCTTGTTGCCTCTGTCTGCGTGTAGTCATTCATCGGGTTAACTCCAGTGAAATTCGACAGCAACGTTACCTCACGTTTGTTCTGCCAATGACAATAGACAATCTTGTTGGCTACATCAAATTTTGCATCATTTTCCCCTAAAAAATAATAATAGGGCTACCATAACTACTTCAATTTTACCTAAACAAAACAAATTCTGAATACCTTTGGCAATGCTTTGCCAGTCTTCTAATCACAGGCCGGATGGCCCAAGCGATTACTCCCCACAGTTCCTGTAGCGCATATACGCTCGTCGGCCAATAAACACATCATGTAGTGCGATGTAAAAAAGTTATCAAAATAAACTTGATGACGAGCAGGAAATTTCAGCTGACTAACCATATCCATAACGACAGAAGCACCCAGTACGAGATTCTTCTCATACCTGTCATTAGCTCCACCATAAGGTTGCATACGAAACACGTAGCCAGAGGATGAGGCCATGCACCAAGACTTATACCCAAATTTGATGGGTTTACTTTTCATGTACATTTTACAGCTATGACGCACGAAATAGGGAAGCATTTGCTCGTCTATGGCTAAATGCTCGTCAAACACACCAAACTGCATAAATTTTTCGTTTACAGTATCAAAGAGTGAGCGTACTTTAGTGTACTTATCTTTGCGATCAAGATTAGTATTGTCTTGGAAATGAAGATTTTTCTTGATAGCTCTAAACATATTGCGTGGCATTGTCTGCGGAACAACTGGCAGTCCACGCGTTGGATTGTTGGACCAATAATTGTTTATCTGTGGCACCTTGTGGTATCCTGATAGAATCAAAATGCCGATAAATCTTTTCAGCAGTGCCGTATTGAAAGTTTGAGCAAAGCGTGCATCGTTTTGTTGCGTGGAATACCGTTTTGTTTCGGTCACAATTAGAAAATTTCGGTGGGCAATTTGTCTTTGAATTTATGTTGTAGCTGGAGTTGTAAGTGCTCCAATGGCTGCGGCGTGTTTTCAATCTAGAAAGGTAAATTAGTCCATACAGTTACTTTTTCCAATTTGGGTGTTGCGAACGCTGATGACAATTTATACTTACACATCTCTTTGTCTGTCGTAGCACTATCGCCATTTTCAGCAGCTCTTTTTGCCCAAACAATTTTCAAACGATTCTTTCGATTTTGCATACGACAACGATCTGAAATTGATGGTTGGTCATCATCATCATCATTACATGTGTTGCTTAAATCAGGAGTTTCAAATCGAGTTGAGCGCCGAGGTATTTGTTTGACGACAGGTGCATCATCTGTGGCGCAGCTCGAGCCTTGGCGATCTTTCCTTGTTTCAATTTCGAAAGTACCGGCAATTTACTTCTCCAACGATTCATTTGCTTCCAAATCCTCCTCGTCAATGTCCTCTTCATCAGTAATTCCATCGAAAGCCTCGGGCGGAATCGCGATGACAGTTTCAATTTCATCATCGGTATCGCTTTGTAGCAGCTGTTCCATAACTTCTGCTATCGAAAGTACTTTACGACGGCTTGTTATAGAGCTTCCACTCGAATTAGATTTTTGCAAGCATTTATCCATGACTAATAAATCAAGTCGAATAATATGACTCTTTACTTTATGAAAAAGGTACGCACAACTACTCAAATATTAGCACATTTCACTATTTTACTTTCAATTGCATTGTCCACGATCACGTCCGTCTTTACTAAATGACTGACAACAATTTCGGAATAGAATAAACCAAAAGCAAACTTACGAAGAATATTAACTGCTGGCGCTAAAAACATGGTGAAACATGCTCCCACATATTCAGCTACACGCTCAAAACTTGTGATGTTGAGTTGTTCGCTATGGCCATTGTTCGAGTTTTCGAACAGCTAACTTTGAACGCTCCGAAACTTTTTTTTGTGTGCTAGTGGCATCTGTTACTTTATCAAAACGCTTTTTGTACCTTTTACTTCAAAAATAATATACTTTTGAAAAAATATTTTTGTTTAATTAGTCTTATTTTCCTTTTAGAAAATTGGTCTAAAGGTTAAGGTTTTTTCAACACCCCCTCGGAACACCTATTAAGGGAAAGAATTTTATAATTTTCTGAATGCCAAGAATTTATTTGTTTTAATATGTGTAGTGGCAAAACACCACAAAAAATATTCATTCAACAATAAAATGAAATATGTTTAATGTATACGGTATATGGAAGGTAGAAAATCGCCTGATTATGCAAGACAGATTAAGTACTTATGCCTTGACCTCTGTCTATCTTAATTACAGTTTAATGATATCAAATTTGCCGATTGCTAGTTTAAGAATTAAGACTTGTTGAGACAGTTCGTTGTAAGCTTTACACCGAGAAGGTGGTTAATAAATACATATAATAAAACCTAAATTGCGTCTTTTAAATTAACTTATACTCGTATACTGAAATTAATGCTTTTTAGAAACCTATTTAAAACAAATGCAAACCCATTCATTATTGTTAAAGATTCGAACCCACTGCCCACAGATGCTAAGTCCAATCAGCCCCTTGACCACAGATACCGAAAATTACCGAGCGAATTTATAGAAACTTGATCACAAGGAATGAAAAAAATATGTATGTAAGCATATCGTTGCATACACACACAACTTATAAAAAACGATTCGCATATTTTGTAGTACGCACGAAGCTGTAAGAATTTTCTTTTATAGAGGAAGCCAAAAATTAGCTCCCTAGCCCAAATCATAATCGTCAATTACACATCCAAATACGTATGAAATTGTGAGTGTATTAGATTTCATAAAATAGGATGTATTTTTGTTTTGAAATGAAAGGTGCAATTGCGAAAATTATCACTCTTCAAAATAATAAAAAGTTATAAATTCAAATTATTAACTTTTTAAGAAATCAGCTCTCTCTCCAAACGATATCTTTTATTAATCAGTTTATAAATCAGTAAAATGATTCTCCGCTTCTTTGGTCTTGGTAAGCACATTGATCTTGGTGCTCCAGATTCGAATTCAACTACCAAATAATATTTTATTTTTATGAAAAATCAGATTTTTAATGTTTTTTCGAAAAAATATAACTGAAGCATATATTTGATTTTCATTTCTATTTTATTTGGTTTTACAAACACAGATATACATACATACATTTGTATATATTATTGTTTTTAAAATAAAAATAGAGAAATACTTTCATAAAATGGAAAAGTTTTAATATATATATATATATATATGCATATATATATATATATATATATATATATATATATATATATATATATATATATATATATATATATATATACATATATACATATATATATATATATATATATATACGTATGTGTATATCATGTTTTTCTGTAAATACACAATTTTTTAAATTAATGACTTTTATTTACAATCTACACTTATGGCTATTTATATTTTTCATATATATTCATTTAAATTTATATTTATATTAAATTCATATTACATTAAATTGAGTAGGTATATAAAAAAATATATATTTCAAATTTCTTGTACTATATGCTATCTTAATCTTTTTAATTTTTCAAGTATTTACATTCTTTTAATAAAATCTTTGGCCATCCACTTGCAGTGTTTGTATAATAATATTTTAACACACAACATACAATATTGTATAAATATTTCCCTATGAATGCCACAAAGTGGATCGCCAGCCAACTGCTAATCAATTTAGTTTCTTTTTTAATTCATTGAATAATTATTTTCTTAATATACCAAAGTGACATGTTATCAAATATCAGAAGCATTTTCTATTCTAACAATGCTTGTCAACATTTTTTAATTTAATTAACGCTTCTGATTTTAAATTTAAATTGCTTACAGTTTTTTGAATGAACCTAACGCAATTATTGCAAGTTACCTTATTTTTTTAAAAATTATAAATTCCAAACCCAATAAAATATCGATCTAATGCGAAATTTTCAATATTTATTGGGTTTGAAATCTCTTCAATTTCAAATTCATCCATTGGTTCAACAATATTAATTATTGATGTCGGCTATTTTGCAATTCTAGCATCATTGATTCCTAACTTTCACAATTACTGTTACTTTTTGTATAAATGTGAGATATCAATTTCATCGATGCTAATCTTGCTAAAATTTATTGCACTTCATTAGCGGTAGGATGAGTGTTAATACAAGATACATATCTAATTAAAAAAAATGGTTTTCCAATGCATCTTGGATGAATTTCCCTATTCTAATAAATTTCACATCTGTAAATGTATCGTAGATCTCATCGCAAAACTCGAATATGGATTCAATCGTGTGAATGAAACCTGCGATACAAAACATATGTCCTCTTACAATCATAATTTTTTTTTTTTTAAATTTAACATATCGTAAACATTTTTCTTGATTCCAATATCTTTCCGATAAAAATTATCATTTCGATAACCTGCATTAATGCATTTGATAGGACGCCAATTGTAGATAGACGAAAGTGGCGCTAAATAAAAATGTATCTATCTCATTCCTCAACAGGAGATATATATTGAATATTTTGGACAATATTTTTTTCATCCGTTGTATACATATGACAATTGGATACTATTAGGCGGGCATATGTTGTATACATATGTCAATCGGATACTTTTGCCGTCTTGCGAATAAAACATAGATCGTACACCAATATTTCCTTCTCAAATTAGAGTGCCTTTAATGTTTGTTCAAATAATGCAATTTTCTTTTGATATACGCTTTGTTTTTTGCATATTACTCCTTGCAATTGCATTATGCTGTGAGAACTTCATTTCGAAGTATCATCCATCTTTTTCTTGTTTCTTCCACGCCAGAGTATAGTTGAAATTCTTCGAACGTTATATCAATTCCTCAATGCATTGTTTTTTGGAGATGATTTGTTGTCATCAATTATTGTATTTTAATGCTTCATTTGTATTTGTATCTTTATATAAGAATAATATACATAAAAAAATTAAATAAATATAGATGAAAAATTATATATATGATATTACCAAGAAATAGAGTTGGGACTGTCACTTTTCTCAAACAATTTTTTTCAATGCACAGATCCCCAAAGTGGTCATTGCACAACTATTTGTTGTGCCTCTATGGTTTTTTGTATTTAAATCACATGGTTATTTTAAATTTTTCTCCCAAGCTTCGCAAACAATAAAATCTGTAGGAAATTTAAAATATTCCGTCATAGAATGAATTTGGTTAAAATTTTTATATTGCACCATATACTTTATATAGAATTGAAGTGGAATTTTAAAAAATTGCGATAATATTCTGTATCTTACCGCTGTATCCACATCATAAAAATTCAACTATACATAACACGGCTGACACGACGACACGACCATATTCAGAACTTAACGCACCAGCATGATGGTAAAATATGTCATGTATTTTAACATGATAAACGCCATTCGCCAAGAACGAATATTTTATATATAATTTTTGGAGCGTTGCTTAATTTTGGGTCACCTGAATTAAGACCGACTAAAAGATTGAACTTTATCTTTGTGACAATATAATGAAAATGTTTCATTGTTAACTGATGACACTCTTACTTTTTTATAAATTCACCAAAGTTAGTTAATAGTTCTACTTTTACTGAAAGAGGAAGGAAAAGAGAAATTTTATTACTAACATAACTAGCAGTCTGTTCACTTTTCAAAAAGAAAAATCACTTAAACTGCATTAAGTTTCAATGTTTCGCCTGATTTAAAAATTAGGCGTGGCATTACGCACACTTTTTAACATAGATATAAACCTCTACATCAAATTGCATTGTCCTGCTGATCATATACAATAAACTGTAATTATAAAATTTGAAAGAAAATTTGTTTGCCCTCTTGACAATTTATTCTGTTACGAAATTGCCCTCCGGATAATTTACTCTAACTCTCTGTACTCGGATTCGTACCACTAGATTGTGTAGTCATCAAACAATCGCTGGTTAAAATAAAATAACTAGCTTTATTTAATTATTGCTATTTACACATTTAATATTAGGCTTAAAGTGTACTTTATTACAATTTGTACTTTATTTAATAATTCATTTAAACACTTTACAAAATCACAATTACAAATACTGTTGCTACGATTTAAATGCACACACTGTTACGATCTCTGCTCAACCCTCTTCGACTTTGAGTAGTGTGGTGGCTTCTATAGCTTTCGAATGGTTGAAGTAGAAAATTCTACACTATTCAAGAAATTTCTGGATCATTCTAGAATCTTATATTAACCTCGAAGGAAGTTTTTATTTTCGAGAACATTCTATACACCATCTGCATCGATTGTGTCTCGTCTTAAATACATAGGGTGGTACACACAACCTCAACTCCAGATGGGATCCAAAAATTATGCAATCACGTTTCACTGCCCTCCGCTTAATCTTGTTCGGCCCGAACAAGGATAGTACTGCAACCTTTAGAAGGAGATAGCCTCTCCAAAAGAACGACTTTCATTTTGCTTCTGACATTTCTCGCCAACTGGATGCGGTATACTACATCGTTGATCCGCTTTATCACCTTATAAGGACCTTCCCAGTGTGTTTGCAGTTTTACGGATAATCCCTTTTCTCTTTGCGGATTATGAAGCATAACTAGCTTCCTAAAATCCCTTCGAGTTTGCTCATACATCATATCTGGCTTTCATTTTATCACTCATCAGTTGTATGCGCTTTCTGATGTTTCCATGAATTTCTTTCAGTAGTCTTCGTTTGTCAGCTCCATAACTGCTACATGAAACTTCCGTAACTGAGTAGGCACCGAATTTCAAATCTGCAGGTAATCATATACTATCACAACCGAAAAAAAACGCCCTGACTGGTGTTGTAGATGTTGTGTCGTGAGTTGCAGATCGGTATGCCATTTTTCTCAATATTTATGATTTCTGACCACGACTTTCCTTACATGTTCCTCGCGCGTACGATTAAATCTTTCCACCATTCCAACGGATTATGGGTCCAAAGGGGTTGTGCGAATTTTGCGTCTGCCCATCAATTCACTCATTTCCCTGAAAATCGTTGACTCGAAATTTCTGCCTTGATCCGAGTGAAACTCAAGGGGAGCTCCGAATCTGCAGACCCAATTATTGATAAATGCATCTGCAACGGTCTTAGCTTCTTGATCGGGAATGGAATATACTCGTACTTCTGGCCATTTACTAAAATAGTGGATTATGACGAGCACCTATTATCAAATGAATCCTTAACTTTGTATAAATGCATTTTCCCCTGACTGCGACGGCTCGGTCCCTTGGCAGCTGTACACTTTTCACAAGCACTAATCCAGTCAACTACTGATTGCTGGCAGCCAACCCAATAAAATCGTGTTTTAATTTTCTCTATTGTTTTCGTTATTCCCAAATGACCTCCGTTTTGCACATTATGGTATTCCTTGAGAATTTCGCTAATTCTTGCCTTGGGTACCAGAATCAAGTTCTTCTTGGTTTTCCCATCTTCGCTCTCCCACAGGCGGAATAGACATCCGTCGTGCAACTTTAAGCTATTCCATTGAGCCCAATATGCTTTAGTTGTGGAACTCTCGGTGGAGAATTTATCCCATTCTGGTCGCTTTCCTTCTCTCTCTTACTTGACACGATTTTTACCAATTCTGGGTCATTTCGTGTTTCTTCTTTTTTTTCTCTGCTGTCCATTTTTCGGCTGGTAAAAGAACCTTTAAGCGAACATCGGCAACTCCGTTTTTCCCTTCAGCTTTTGAACAGTGCTTACATTCTACATTGCAAGGAAGTCGTGATAATGCATCAGCATTTTCTCTTGTGAAATCATAGCTTTTCAGTCTTTCGTCCGATGAGCTTCGGAATTTTTGAACTGTAATAGCCAGTACAGACAAGCGTGATCCGTTTGCAACAAGAACATTTGTCCATAAAAGTAATTGATAAAGTGCTTCGCGCACTGCATAACTGCCAAAAGTTCTCTCCGTGTTAAACAGTAATTTCGCTCAGGCTTTGATAAGATCTTGTTGAAGTAGGCTAGCACTCTTTCATGTCCGTCAATAACTTGCGGCAGGACACCTCCAATCTCGAAGCCATTTGCATCTGTGTCCAAAATAAATGTTTCGCCAGGATTTGGATACGCAAGAATCGTTGAATGCCTTCTCCTGTTAGTTTTTCAACTCAAAAAGACAATTCTTCCTCGTTAATGCATGCAGACTAGCAGCCACGTCTGCAAAGCTTGCAACAAAGCGTCTGTAATAGGTGCAAAGACCCAAGAAGCTGCTCATGTAAACTAGGTCGTCTTGGCCACTCCCTTACTGAGACTATCTTATCTGGATCTGTGTGTACTCCTTCAGGTGTGACTTTATGTCCAAGGTACTTGACTTCTTTCTCGAAGAACGATCATTTCTTTGCTCTCAGCTCCAGCCCTGAAGCTCCTAATCGCATTAATACTTCTTCCAAATCCTTCAAGTGACCCTCGAAGTCCTTTCCAATAACGATGATGCCATCTAAGTACACCAGACACGCTTTCCAGTGGAGATCCTTTAGCATATGTTCCATTAGGCGTTTAAATATAGCTGAAGCATTAGATCGTCCGAATGGCATCCCAAAAAATTGCCATAGTCCATCACCGGCAATGCTGTCTTTTCCTTTTCTTGTTCGTCCACGGCCACTTGCCAATATCCGCTTTGTAAATCCAAAGTTGACAACCAATTTGGACCAGAAAGTGTGTCCAAGGTATCATCGATGCGAGGTAATGTTTCTTTGTTATCTCATTAAGTTTCCGATAATCTACACAGAATGTGGAGCCATCCTTCTTCTTGACTAATACCACTGTAGAACTCCAGGGGCTTCCTGAATGACGTTGCTCTGATAAATTTCCTTCATCAATACATTCACATCTTCTCTCTTCGCCATCTTCGGGTTTGGTATCACCAGTTTTGATTGTGTGTTTCACCATCTTTGTTCCGCCTTTGTTTTTACCCTTTTCAGCAAATAATAACCAATTTCTTGCCAAAAGATGGCTGACAGTCTTCCTCTGTTATGTGGATAAGACTTTACTCCTTAAATGCCTGTCAATTTCCAATTACTTGTCCTTTCTCTATGGTTCTAGCTGTATTTGCAAGATTGACCCTCTTACTGGCACTGTTCTGTTCTGCTGTTCTTCTACGAGGGTTTTTTCAATTATGATGTCATCTACTGCAAATTTTTCATCAGTCTCTACAACCCACAACTTGTTCTTCTCAACATCTCCGTCCATTTGCCTCTGATTTTGGTGGGATTTTTGTCCGCCGCGATACAATGGCTTCTCGTATACCTCCATACTTATCCTCTGCAACGGTATTCGCATATTTCAACATTCGGCTTTTCAAATCTAACTCCATATATGTAGCTTTCGGATTAGTTATCGCAGAACGCTTTATCTCCGCATCGGGAATGCCATATACGAAGGCGCCCATAATACACCTCTCAGTAATCTCTTCTGGGTAGGCAAGATGAGCCAACCGTTCCACTTCCGCCGCAAACTGTTGTAGAGACTCACCACTCTTCTGTACACGTGTTCGTAGCTCTATTTGGTATATCTATTTGCGATGTTCACTACTATGCTTGCGCTGAACGGCATTCATCAAGCTTTCCTAACAGTCTCGCTTACTTTCTGAGATAGTTTGAAGTACATCGGCGGCAGCACCTCTCAACGAAACTAGCTAGCGGTAGTCTCAAACTGTGCTAACGGTAGTCTCAAACTGCATTCTGTAGACGCTAAATGTCGTAGTTTCATCATAGGTAGGAGGCATCAGTTTTATTGAGGATAAAGCCCGCACAGGCAATGCACCTTCCTGTAGTAGGTGAATTCTTTGCTCTATATTTTGCTTAAATTCGTTCTGCTTTTGTACTACAGATTTTTCGAACGATTCTTGCCGTGTCTCAATTTCACACACCTTCCTGTCTACCATCTCGCACATTTCTTTCATATGCTGTGAGTTCTGTTCCGCTAGTTGAATAAGTCGTGTTTCACTCTGGTGTAAACGCTGCTGCATCTTGTCGTCGCTTTGCTGTAAGCATTCTTTGATGTCCTGTTTGACGGATGCAATACTCTTTTCGACGGATTCAGCATTTTGTTTTAACTGCTGCTGTATCTTTTCATCTCGCTGGGGCATATCCTGTTTGAAGGATTGTATTACCCCGATAAATGCGCTCATGTCAAAGTTACCCGTGTTAGCTTTTTGCGGTGTTTCTTCTTGTCGTGATGTCGTTGGCTCTGCACATTGGAATTCATGCTGATCGACGTCTATATCTTGCTCCTCTAAAGTGCTTGTTAATCGCACCTGCAGATCCGCTTTAAGCCCTTGTGTTTGCAAATTTAAGCGCTCAAGTTCCTTCTTGAACTGCTCCAATCTCAGTTTTGCAATTATAACCATTGTTTATTAAAGATACAGTCCCACTTCTGACACCAATTGTTGCGAAATTCCCCTCCTGACAATTTATTCTGTCACGAAATTGCCTTCCTGACAATTTACTCTAACTCTCTGTACTCGGATTCGTACCACTGGATCGTGTAGTAATTAAACAATCGCTGGTTAAATTAAAATAACTAACTTTATTTGATTATCTAATAAATGGGCTTAAAGTTTACTTTATTAAAATTGGCACTTTATTTAATAATTAATTTCATCACTTTACAATATAACAACAAATACTGCTGGTTCGATTAAAATGCACGATGTACACACTGTTACGATCTCTGCTCAACTTTGTTCGAATTTGAATAGTGTGGTGGCTTTTATAGCTTTCGAATGGTTGAAGTAGATAATTCTATACTATTCAAGAAATTTCTGGATAATTCTAGAATCTTATATTCACCTCGAAGAAAGTTTTTATTTTCGAGAACATTCTTTACACTATCTGCGTGGATTGTGTCTTGGCTTAAATACATAGGGTGGTGCACACAACCCCAAATTCCAGATGTTATCCGCAAAGTATGCAATCACGTTTCAATATATATACGAGGGCGGATTGATATTGAAGCTACCTAGCGCTAGATGGCAGCACAAACACAAAAACTTTTTTTTTTAGAAATTGCTATCTGTCAAACGTCAACTGTTAAAATTTCACCCAAATTCATCGATTAGTTTATTTGTTGTAGTCGTTTGAAGTAAGCAACTTTTGTGCTTGTTGAAAAATGGAAAAAAGCGAATTTCGTGCAGTGATTAAACACTATTATTTGAAATGGAAAACGGCGAAAGAGACAAAAGAAAAGCTCGATAAACATTACGGTGAGTCTGCTCCGTCAGATTACATGGTAAAATATTGGATTGCTGAATTTAAACGCGGCCGAACAAGCACTGCAACAATCCCATCAACAGGAAGGCCAGAAGAGGTGGTTACTGAAGAAAATGTCAAGAGAATCCTCGATATCGTTATGAATGATCGCCGAGCCAAGTTGCGTGAGATTGTTGAAATGGTAAACATATCATATAACGTGTGTTCAACATTTTGCATGAACATTTGCATATGAAAAAGCTATCGGCAAGATGGGTGCCGCGTTTGCTCAGTGTCGAACAAAAACGAGTTCGATAGACCACTTCACAGCGGTGTTTGGACATGATAAAGCGTAATCCTGTTGATTTTTGGCGTCGATTAATAACTGTTGATGAAACGTGGGTCCACCACTACACACCTGAAACCAAAAATCAATCGAGACAATGGGTGGAAGCTGGTGGAAGTGCTCCGAAGAAGGCGAAGGCAGTGAAATCGGCTGGCAAGATTATGGCCACTGTATTTTGGGATGCACACGGAATATTGCTCATCGATTATCTTGAAAAAGGATCCACAATCACAGGAAAGTATTATCGTGCATTATTGGATCAATTGATTGATGCAATCAAGGAAAAACGACCACATTTAAAGAAGAAAAAAATGCTCTTTCTTCAAGACAACGCACTGGTTCACACAGCATTAGATACGATGCTAAAATTACGTGAAATACACTTGGAATCATCCACCTTATAGTCCAGATGTAGCTCCTAGTGACTTTTTCCTAAAAAGTTTCCAAACTTGAACTAATGGCTCGCAGGAAAAAGATTCATCTCAAACGAAGAAGTGATTACCGAAACTAACGCGTATTTTGAGGGGTTCCCGAAATCGTATTATTCAGATGGTATAAAAAAGTTGGAATATCGTCTTACTAAGTGTGGCGAAGTAAAAGGAGACGCTTTTGAGAAATAAATGGTTTTTGAAAAAAAAAATATTTTTTTCCTACTTAGGTAGCTTCAATATAAATCCGCCCTCGTATATGGGATGGAGCATAGCTATGGAACAATATTACAATTTTTTGTGCACAAGTTTACTTTGATGGAAGTACGATGGACAATGTAATATTTGTGTGTAGGCTTTGCATGGGGACGTAACATTGTGTGTCGCTATGAGGGGAGCAGAAAAACCTTCAAAGGCATCGAGGAGCTTTGGTCTGAGCACTATATACAGCAGAAGAAACCCTGGCAAAAGGAGTCTGGCCCTTCAACCGCCAAATATCTTGCGCGTTGGTAATATCAGCAAGTCGAAGGATTGAATGGTGCAGGTGCCAGAAAGTACCTAGGGTACATAAGGGTGCGGCTTAAGTCGGAAGGGTCGTACTTAGAGAGGATTGAATCTATAGAGAACAGCCACAGTGTATAGCTAAGACCATTAAACTGTCCGTGATTCCGAAATGTTTTCCAGAGGAAATCTTCACCCCAGAACAACTCGGCTTAATTGCGGATGTCCTTGTTGAGAAAATGACAGAGGGTTGGAAAGCCCATTTTGGCTTTGGAGGCATACATTTTCTTCCAGATCATATGCTGGTCGGTTGCCTCGACAAAGAATCTGCAGAGTGGCTACGAATAAGTGCTCCAAACTGGCTACCTAACTGGAAGGGAGTATCACAGTCAACGTATCTTGATGCCGTTATATTAAGTTGCAAGCAATGACAGTCCACCTTTCGAAGACTGCAGGAAAAGACACTGAACGCGATCTAGGAGCTGCAAACTATTGCATACTTAAGTAGATTCAATGTATTTGCTGCTATTATTTCATTATTACCAAGTCCATTATTGCATAAGTCAAAAAAGTAACCAAGCAACAGGTTTGAATCGTAGATTCTTGACTAACAGAATTAGCTGAGTTTAATTGCAGTTGTCGCACATACTTCAGCCCTGGAGGAATTTCTTGAAATGTTATATCCCATTGTCAAAGCAAATTCTATAAGCAACATGTTTAATTAAAATTTAGATATCTCTAGTTGTGGCCAATTCTGGGTAAAATACTGGTTTCTGTTTGTGCGGGTTATAAAAAAAGATTGCGTCATTAATTTTGAGGATAATTTCGAGTTTTCATGTAATTTTTTAAATAATACAATTGTTCTGTTACATTACCGGCAAATTTCGGGCGGTAAGTATGGTAAGAAGCAAATTTTTGCATTGTAGTCTGGCCTTTGAGCAACAGCAATGTTATTTGACGATGCGAAAGTTATTTGACGAAAATAGTGGCGGCGAAGAAGATATTTCCAGATGAAGAAGTAGTGATCAATGAATAAACCTATATGGATGCAAGTACCCGGATACTATTAGCCAGTGACGACTCTGGTTCGGTCTCAGCAGCAGAAGAACTAAGTAGGGTCGATAAGAGTACCAGTGCAGACACGAAATTAATTGCTAAAGATAAGTCCGTGGGGTTTACAACTCCACGTCCTGCTCCAATCACACCAATGGAAAATATAGTGCGCCAAAAGCCTGTTCAAGGTCAAAGTATTGCGGATACATAAAAAAAAGTTTTCAACTGAAATGTGCATCATTAGTGTTCGTTAGACGAACAGAAAAGCCAATACAGTGAAAATGCAAACAAACCAAAAAATACTTCCAAACCTCTAAGCGAGAAGGAACTTTATCTTTCATTGGCATTGTGATTACTGCGTGCGTTCATCATTTCAATAATGAGCATTGCAAGGAAATCTGGAAATGTATTCCTTGCCAATGCTGTAAATGTCTTCAAAGCCTGCTAAATATGGGTATAAAATCTGGTGGGTGTGCAATGCCGCATCTTCCAATCAGCTTTCAGTTCAAAATTACGCCGGTAAGAAGGTAGACAAATCAATCAAGGGCAGAGAGTTGTAACTGATTTGTGCCATAAATTTTAAAAATCCGGCAATTTGTAAGTCCCTAACGGATATTGTCGTCATGGAATATACTTGTTGGAATTCTAAAGCAAAACAAAAAGTTATCCCAAAAAAGTACAAAACGAAGTAATGTTTTCAACAATAAATTCTGCATTATAATTATTCATATAAAATTTGGTCCAAGAATTTGGGATAGGTCCGTAGTTTCTTTAAAAAATTATATGAAAATGTATATTATAAGATGTTCCCATGTTATTAAATTTGTGTGTATTGATAAACAGTTAAGAATAGAGTAATTAAGAATAATATTTCAAATACTTAGAATGTTAGAATTAGTATTAAATCGACCGCCGAGACCGTCTGGACTCGGGACTAAATAAATAATTGTTTTATTTGGTATGATTTTAAAATGCTGCCGAAACCCGGGAATACGGTTGTTTAATCAAGTAAGTCTTATTATTAGATTATTAACTAACGGGCGGTTGTGCTTTAATATTCAATAAATTCAAAGAAAATAAATATTTTTAAAATATTGTGTATTTCGAATTTTACAAAGTGAAGCGGTATACCGATCGACATGTCGTGTAAAAGTCACAAAATTATGCAACTCCGCTACGGAATATTTGAGCACATTTTCAGATGATTGGGTTTGCTGAGGCTACCTATTCAGCGGGCATGGGCTTGGTGGTGTGAGTAGAAAGATTAAAGATTCCGCACACCAATTGAAAAGCTGCAGATGAGGCCATGCGGAATTAAGTGAAACAGGAAGATTTTGCAAAAGAGTGCGAAAGCGAGCTTGAATATGTTAACAAGGCGGTAATAACCATAGGGCATTTGGACCACGTGTTTCGCAGTCACTTTAAGCAAGCTTGTGTCGCCAAAAACTGAGAAAGAGGTTAAAAATGCTACCCAAGGTGTGATAATTTCGGACGAAATTGGTACACAGGCGTAAAGTTGAATGCATTTCAGCTGAAGAAGTATGAAGGGCATTTCGAAAATTGGCAGTTCAAACCAGCTGTACATGAAAACCGAAAACAGTCTTTAGCGGCAAAATTTAATTTTTTGAGCGCAGCGTTGATGTGAAAAGCACCGGCAACAATAGCGGGATTTACACCAACGAAAAATGTTGCACCTCTTTTGCAAGAGGAGTACAGTAACAACGAGAAAATTATAGAAAAATACGTACTTGATGAACATAAAATCTGTACATTCTTGGACAGTTGTTTCAGGATTGAGATAATTGTACAATGAGGTTACAACGACAGTACGATATCTCATTGCATTCCAAATATCACCTATACGCGGACAGTTTTACAGGAGTACGGGGATAGGGGCAACAAGCTGCACATTACTTAACTCAAGCATTGATACGGTCAACGAAAACTGGAAAACTAGCGGATCTGAAGGAGAGCAGTTAAATAACATTCTGCATTTCATAACAGTTGACTTGGAATCACTCGAAAAATCACAGTTGTCTGAAATCGGAAAAAATTGGGTTAAGAAAGAGCATAGAGAACCGTGGACAAGAAGTATGGCAGCGGGACTATTCACAGGTAATAGCATCCAACAACAAAAATGTGTCTTTTGTGGGAAGAGTTCTCATGCACCAAAGTATTGTAAGTTCGGATTGAGCACAGAAGAAAAGGAGGTATATTGCGAAGAGAGAGCAGATTATTTCGATGCACAAACAAATACCACCATTCAAAATTTTGTAGGCCACAGTGGATTAAATATGAAATGTGAGGTGGACAGCATGTAACATCCATGTGTGAGCGACAGTAAAGAACGGAGAAAGAAAATCGACAGAGCATGCAATTCACGACTGTACAGCGGGAGGAGTGTAGGGAAGATAGACCAACAACATCAGCTGGAGCGGCTTTAAACACTGTCGGAACGATGAAGCGAAAGCAATTGTAAGCGAAACAAACGGAGGCGATAGCGTTATATCAAGGTTGATTATGGATAATGGCAGTCAGCGTAGCTATATTAGCGACAAACTAGCAAAATAACTTAATTCATCGGTGGTCCGGAATTGAAAAAATGCAAATTGTTGCACTCGGTGGAAACAATTATGGAAAAGGAGCGAAACAATACAAGAGTGTGGAGCATTCAATTCGGAGTCAATATAGCGAACAAAAAATAACAATAAAAGGGATTGGACTGCCAACAATTTGTGAAGATATTTTGCCAATGCCAATAATAAAAAACAATGATTTTATACATATTCAACTAGAGCTAGTGCGCAATATAATAGGAAAGGAAAAATTGGGCGCAGGTATTAATCTTTTAATCAGGCAAGACAATTTTGGAAATTTAATTGTAACGAAATTGAAGTATTGGCGGACAATTTAGTAGCAATGGTATAATTTTGCGGTTAGACAATACAAGGTCCAAACGATAAAAAAAAGGAAATAATTATAAAAATATAACAAATTTAGCGGCTGTGTGTGAATAAGAGGTCGAAGTTTCAAAGTTTTGGAACTTAGTCAATTGACGAGTGTAAAGGTAGTTCTCTTGAAAAAATTGTGTCTGAAATCAAACAAGTGAACGGTCGGTATGTGGCAAAATTGCCATGGAAATTTTAACGACAATAAAGAAATACTGTTAGGTAGACTGCGCGGGCTAACCCACAAATTCATCAGAAATAAAGAGATACTGATCGAATGTGATATAGGTGCTAAGGATTTAGTTACAAGCGATATAGCAGAAAAACTCACATATACCAGAAAAAATTAGCAAGTATACTATATGCCACATAAATCACTGTATTGGGAAGATAGAACCACGACGAAAATGCGAATAGTATTCCATGCTTCCTCGAGCGAAGCAGGACTGACGTCAATAAATGACCATGTAAGCGCCGGCGTAAAGCTTATAGCAGATTTTTAAAAAAACGTTGATATGATTTCCATCCAATAAGATTGCTATAATAGCGGATATAGAGAATGCATTTCTACAGATTGCAATTGCTGAGGAAGATCGTGATAATCAACGATTTTTATAGTACGAAACTTTACTTTAAACGAAGCAAACGAATTGTTACTGAAAATAGTAGAATTTCAGATGACTATGGTAACCATCCGCGAAAGAAATAATCAATGAGCGCAGCAAAATTCAATCTACGAAAATGGAATTGGAACGACATCCAATTAAGGAATTATTTCAACATTGAACAATCAGAGGAAACGAAAAGTCAAATGGTGCTTTGTATAAATTGGTGTACAGCGAGCGAATACTTACAAACTTTAAGAGCAACTAAACGGCATATAATAAAAGCTATGGCAAAAATATACGACCCGTTGGGAATCCTGGGTCCATTTAAGTTAAGAATAAAAATTATCTTACAGAACGTCTGGAAACTGAATGTCGATTGGCAGATAGCGTTAAGAGGTGACGTTAGGTTAAGTTAGGTTTTCGTGACACCCAGTCTACAGACCAACTCACTCAGACCACTATGGGTCCATTGCGATACCACCTCGCAACACTGCACCTCTCTCGTAAAACCATTTCAAAGCCCTAATAAAGCATAGGATTTGTTTGTCCTTCGCGCCGGACGCTTCCGTAAGAGAACTGAAAACGTATCTGTCTTAAGAACCCGGTCTGCTTCTAGAGAGCCGGACACATACTGAAGATATGTTCTACACTCTCCTGCTCCTCTTGATCCTCACTACGCGAGTTTCAAAGATACAAGATGAGCTAAAGTCACTCACCAATTTAAAAATTCACAGGTGTCTCTCTCTTTCAAGCGAATACAAAAGAGAGGTATACATATTCACTTTGCAAGCCCTAAACCGTGCGGAGCAGTAACTTATGTGCGCCAAATGAGAGTGGAAACATTAAAACTCTTTTATATGTTCAAAAAACAGAGTGGGCCCCATAGAAAAATCTAAAAATAGTGAACTCCCTCTGCCGAAACTCGAATTGACAGCAGCGTTAATAGCAGGCACTGATATCTTCTTCTTCCTTAACCACTGTCTTGGCTAAGGAAGAAGAAGATATCTGGACTTGATATTTGCATTCTGTCCGACAAGCTGCTTTGCTCCCTGGATTCGGTTATTATCACCTCAAAAGCCGTCAAGAGCTGCCGCAAATCTTTAGACGAGATAGCTAAGCAGACCCGTCTGAATCTGTGCTGGGTTCCCGGTCACAGAGATATTCCAGGGAACTGCAAGCAGATGAACTTGCCCGTGAGGGTACTACCATACCGATTGAACCAGATAGGTCGCAATTCGGTATTCCTATTGCCACATGTAAGCTCTTAGTAAATACAATATCTTTAGGAACAGCGGGCAGGCTCTGGTCAGAACTTTCAGGATGTAAAATAGCTAGACAAACCTTGCCAGAGATAAATGTCAAGCGCTCTAAGGACCTACTGGCTCAAAATAGAAAAGCATAGGTCCCGTGATTAGCGTCCTAACGGGACACTGGATTCTAGGCACACACGGATGTAGGCTGGGCATCGCCTCTAACGACTTCTGCAGGAGTTGCATGGACGAGGAGGAGGAAGAGTCCATTGCTCACCTGTTGTGCACGTGTCCAGCTTTGTCCAGAAGGAGGCGCTCTTTCTTAGGCGACTACTTTTTGGACTCCTTGGGAGATATCTCAAAAAAAAAGATTAGCTCCATCAACTGCTTCATTAAAAGCTCCAAATGGCTGGACCTTTGAAAGGAATGGGACCTGTTGTCCCATGCGGTATCACAAAGGTTCAATGTTGGCCGAAGTGCGCCCTTTTCGGGTGGCCGCCTTACCTACCTACCTAATAGCAGCCAGATTGAAGATACTTTTAACAGAATCACTCGACTTCGAAATAACATCGACAACACTCTGGACAGATTCTGCCATAGCGCTAAACTGGATAAACGAACAAGGAAAGAAAATAAAACCTTACCTTAAGGTATGCGTTAGTGAAATCAACAAGTTGCCGAACATTTATGATTGGATACATTGTCAGGGAGAAACTAATCCAGCGGATCTTTTCACCAAAGTTGTAACGGCTAAAATATTATCAGCTTTGAAATTTTGGCGATATGCGCTAGAGTGGTTAGCGGAAGGTGAGGCAACGTGGCCAACGGAGTTTGCAATAGAGAATCCTATCAACTTATTACCATATGATTTAAACAATGGCAACACAATCGAGCGAGAACCCCTTATGATATTAAAAAACTTTAGCAGTCTTAAGCTACGTATGACAGATTGCTACGTATGACAGCGTTTATACTTCGATTCACAAAAACAATTAAAATAAGTACAGGTATAAAAAATCAGCGAACAATGAAGACACACAGCGAAGTCAACGAGCTTGCGGCGTCAGAACAAGAAGAAGCGATAACCTATTTGATCAGGTATTTGCAGGAAAGTCAATATCCAAAAGAAATTGAATCAGAAATTGGATCATTAAACCCGATTCTTGCAGGAGGTATTCTGAGGGTCTACAGTAGTCTACCACCGGATGAATTTAGTAATTGTTAACCTATAATACTACCTAAGCATTCACATTTCAGTAAACTATTGGTGTGGGAGGATCATCATAAACTGCTGCATGGCGGCATAAATGTCGTGCTGTCTGAGGTCCGCAGAAAATACTGGATTATAAAAGCGCAGCAACTTATTAAAGCTAGATTAGGCCAATGCATAATATGTAAACGTTTATACGGAAAAAGCGCATCAGAGGCCTGGACTATGTTGCCAGCCGGAAGAGTGGTGATTAGCAGGCCATTTGGAATAACTGGCGTAGAGTTTGCGGGTCCACTATGTGTAAAGACAGACGATGGAACTCAGCGGAAGGTGTACATCATGCTATTGATATGTGCGGCGATTCGAGTAGTGCATCTCGAAATGGTGAGAGATATATCAACAAAAACTTGTTTAGATGATAGATAGAGACGAGGGATGCCGACGACCATCATACACGATAACGCAAAGATGTTCAAGAGAACGAGTTTGGAACTTATGAAATTATCCAATCTTATGCAAACGAGCAAAGTTCAAAAAATGGCAGCACATCAAAGCATCACGTGGAGGTTTATACCTGAGCGTGCGGCGTGGTGGAGCGGATTCTGGGAACGCCTAGTGAGAAGCGTAAAAGATTGTCTAAAAGCAGCAATTGGGAAATCAAGTCTGTAAGTCTTTAGTTTTAAACAAGTATCAATAGAGGAAATCTCTCTCAAAAAGTCTCGCCTATTTATTGTTTTGTATATTAAACTAGCACTGTGATCCTTCGTATGAAGTTTCGTTGATGTATCTTCCATTGGGCGCTACAATTGAATATTGGTTAATTGTTGGTGTAGCAGTAGTAATAATATGCCGAAATTTTATTTTCACATATCATCATTAGAAGCATACAAAGGGGAAATCTTAAATGGGGTCCTCAAAGTTCATTATATAGGAGAGAAGCGTGTCTTTTTTCTGATCGACTTGTGATTTGTAGCATCAATATACGTACTAAGATACAATTTCGACCAAAAATATTCTATAGGTCGTTAGTTATAAAAGTTTTTCAATGGGAGCGTTGGCTGTGAAAAAAACTTGTGTGGTGTTAAATATAAGTACACTGAAAATTTTTGTGAAATTTCATTGATGAATCTTTTATAGGAGCGTAGTAATGATTTTTTGTTTATTGTGCGCGTGGCAGTAGTAGTATAACTCCCTATAGACTACTGCTAAGTCATATATCCGCAATACGCACTAATATATTTTTGGTCCCGGAAGTT
The DNA here is from genome assembly GCA_920105625.2 of Clusia tigrina. Taxonomy (NCBI): domain Eukaryota; kingdom Metazoa; phylum Arthropoda; class Insecta; order Diptera; family Clusiidae; genus Clusia; species Clusia tigrina. Next base: position 153,225,649 of record OV050031.1, on the reverse strand, counting down.
CCTTATATGGAAAGTGGGTGTGTCCTTTCTCTGGAGAACCCCAGTTCTTGTAGTTAGCTTTTTAATCTCCACATGCTGCTTCTCATAAATTCTCATCCATAAATCTGTAATAGTCTTAAGTTATGAATATTTGTACGAGTATGTAGTGGGCGTGACAGTAAATATATACCGCCTGCATTTTGTATAGTTTAGTAGGACCCACATCTACAGAAGTACCCAATTGCTTTACTATGTCATCAATTGGACCGACGTTGAAGTCATATTAAAAAGGTGGACAAAGGAGGTAGGCGTTGTGTTTGTTCAAAGGGGCTCATAGCAATCTGGTTCTGTGTTTTGGTCCATTCTATATATTTGCAAAGTATCAATAAGATATCTCTATTTATCAGTAGAATTAGAATATAATTTGAAATTAAATATATTTTCTGGGACAGTGAAAATATGGCATTATACGAGTATATTAATTTAAGCACAAAAAAGCAGGCATACATACGAGTATATACTCCAAAATTTAAATTTTTATGTACTTACCGTTCGTCAGGATTTAAAAAATTTTTAGGAAACGTTATGTTTTCAGGACTTATCACAGGATAACTTTTAGCTTTAAGATACAATGTCACGGCTCGAGGTTTGCACTTTCTTTCTAAAGAATTTCGAAATGAAAATATTATCCTGTGAAAGTTTCTATACGAGTAATACTTACGAAATGTACCCTTGGACTCCTCAAAAGCTTTGAATGTAAAGAAAGCAGTCCGTGTGTCCGAAGGTACGATAAAATGTAATATAGACACATCTTTGTAGGATGTGTATTTTAAGAGGCTGTTGGATGGAAGACGTACAATGAGTTTTTCATCCATTGGTGTCTTCCATAGATTCAATTTTTCTTGTGGCAATTCGTTAATGAGGTAATCGCTTTCCGTTGACTGATGATCCCCCTGAATGCTACAATCGCAATTTATTTTTTGATGATTGGTAATGAAGCCCAGTAGTACGAATGCTATAATTAGGATATCCCGATGTAGGTAATTCATAATTATGAACAATTGCTTGAGTATTTTTAAACTTTCTTTAAGTGTTTTAGGTTAGAATTTATCTTTAGAATTGATCTGCAAATATTTTTTTGATAAGCAATGCTGGCATTGATATGCCGATGATACAGATAAATCTAAAATAATAAAAGGGAAAAGTAATTTTGATTGAACGTCTTTTCCTTTGAAAAATATGTTTTCATAAAAAAACTTTTCATAATATTAATACATAACACATTTAAATTGTCTTTGCAATACCCTAGAATTTTGAAGGTTTATTAAGAAAAAATTTGCAATACACACCTATAATAAGGAAGAGTTAGCTCTTTCCATAAAGGAACAATAACAATACTTTAATTAGAAAGAAAAAATGTGTTTTTATACTGAACTTAAATGATTTTAAATTTTGTTGGAACTCTCCTGGCTGTAGGTTACGGCGCGGTTGAAAATGTATTACCCAATAACAAATCTCTAGTAGGTGATACCTGTTATAAGTCTGGCAACTTTAGATGTGTTGCACTTAAAATGTAAAATGAGAACGTTGATAGAAGTTAGTTGATAAATACATGTGAAGTGAAACAGTCATATAAATGAAACGTGTGTGTTTTATTACATAGTGTCAGAAGTAAAAACGTGTTTCAATGTTGAAAAAGCAAAACTAAATAAAAACACGAACACGTCTGATATCAAACATGGACGCTCGTCTGCCACAACCACTGGACTGCTCAAACTTAGCAAGGGAGTGGGCAGGTTGGAAGCAGCAGTTTCTCATTTATATGCTTGCCAACAACCAAATTAATGAGCCGGAGACTCACAAAATTGCTACATTTTTGTGGCTTATTGGTATGCGTTGAGTGGAAATTTACAACTCCTTGTTTCCTTTCAATGGAAATTTTCAAAATATGTTTGACGTTGCTGCTAACATCAATGCAGCACCCAACGTAGCCGCCGTCGCAAATGTCAATGCAAACAACGACGCCATTGAAAACAATGGTGCCGCTGATCAACAAAATGTGAATCGAATGAATTCATGTACACTAGCACAAGTAATTGAAGCATTTGACGCATATTGTCTCCCAAGGAAAAATCTTGCGGTTGAGGCTTTTAAATTCAATATGATTACTCAGAAGGAAAAGCAATCGTTTGGTGAGTTTGAGACAGAACTTCGCACGCAACTACAATATTGCGAAATTAATTGTGCATCATACCACTCATCGCATGTAGATCGCATCTTACGTGATCACATTATTGTTGGTGTGCAGGACAAGAAGCTGCAATTGAAACTTTTGGACGGAAGAGATGAGCCGCTGTCGAAAATTATACAAATATGCAAAACGTTTGAAACCGCTGAAGAAAACAAACAACTGTTGGACAGAAAAATCATCAAAAGTGAAGTAAATGCCATAGCTTCTGAAGGTGAGGAGATTGCAACTGTTAAAATGCCAATGTGCTTCAATTGTGGACAACCATTCAATGGAAGTCATCGCCGTTACTGTCCAGCAAAGAATGTGATATGTCATACATGTGGACGCCGTGGACACTTTTCGAAATATTGCAAATCAACTTCGAAGAAAGATGATGTTAAATCAAAGACAACTGAAGAAATTCGTTCGGGAAACAATAACAGTCGCGCAAACGCTGTTTATAATGTAAGCTATGCTGATTTAGGTAATTCTAATGACTTTAATGTTAATATTTCACAAAAAAATAATAATAAGTCCTATTATAGAGTAAATAGTAACAATGTCGATATAAATCGAAGTAGATGGACAAAGCGATACCTGATTCAAAATCTGCCAATTGAATTTAAACTGGATACGGGAGCAGATGTTAATTGCATTCCAATAAATTTCATAAAAATAATTAATGTTCCTTTTTCTCGTCTCAATAGTTGTAAGGTTACTGACTATAGTTCCAATAAGATCAATATTCATGGTGAAGTTGAACTGGCGTGTTATGATACAGAGAAGAATATAAGCCATGTCACAAAATTCCTGGTAGTCGATGGATATTTTGATCCACTGCTGAGATTAGAAACGTGTGTATCGTTTAATTTAGTGAAACGTATACAAGCAGTCAAAGAGTTCGACAAATTTCCGTCTGAAATTAGTGAATTTTTAAAGAAGGAAAATGACGGAAAATTTCCTGGTACTTGTAGCTTAGTAATGAAAGAAGGGTCCATTCCGGTGTTGCACTATAAAAAACGAATTCCCATGAGTTTACATGAGCGATTGAAGACAGAGCTAATAAAATTAGACAAGGGGGGAGTCATAAGTTATGTTGATTATCCTACGGACTGGGTTAATAACATTCAAATTGTGGAAAAACCAAACGGGTCGTTGCGTATTTGTCTTGACCCAAGACCCCTTAATAACTGCATTAAAAGGGAACATATTTTAATTCCAAAATCTGAAGATATTTTAAGTCGCTTGTCGGGAAAACGTATATTCACTGTACTTGATTTAAGAAATGGATTTTGGCAGGTTGAACTTGACCGACAAAGCTCAGATTTAATGACCTTTATGACTCCATTTGGTCGCTATAAATGGAAGAGGTTGCCGTTTGGCATAATTAGTGCCCCGGAAATATTTCAACGTCGGATGGTTCAAGTATTTGGAGACATACCAGGTGTTGAAATTTATTTTGATGACATGGTAACTACTGGTAAAGATCATGAGGAACATGATAAAACGCTTGCGATAATGTTAGAACGATCTCGGAAAAATAATATTAAATTTAATCCAAATAAAATACAATATAGAACATAGGAAGTTAAGTTTATGGGATTCATTATTTCAAATAATTGCATTAGGCCGAATAGATGCTATATTGAAGTAATTATTAATATGCCAACACCTCAGAATAAAGCAGACGTTTCGAGACTACTAGGGTTGTACAAATTTTTGGGAAAGTTTATTCCAAATTTGTCGAAGCGTACAGCTGCTTTACGTGAACTTCGTAGAAAGGACATTGCATGGAGTTGGTCCGATAAACAGGAGAAAGAGGTAAAAGAAGTTTCTGAGTCTATATCAAATTCCCCAATTTTAACATTATATAATCCGGAACAGCCAATTGTCATTCCAACTGATGCGTCAAAAGATGGTCTTGGTAGTGTTTTACTGCAAAACGATATGCCTGTAGCATATGCTTCACGCACTTTGTAAAAAAATGAGCAAAAATGGGCTCAAATAGAAAAAGAGTTACTGGCCATCGTATTTGCATGTGAACGGTTTCATTATTTCTTGTATGGGCGAGAATTTATTGTACATTCCGACCACAAGTCACTTGAGCCGTTGCTGAAACGTGACATTGATGATGTTACTCCTCGACTTCGAAATATGTTTATGTACCTGCTTAAGTATCCGGGGATGTCCATCATCTATAAGCCAGGGAAACAAATGTTAGTTGTAGATTGCTTGTCTCGTGCTCCTCTTCCAGAAGTTGCGAATATGAGTGAAGAGTTTTTGGGCATGATTCATTCGCTATCAAGTAAAATCTGTAAGTCGCCTGACAATAAGGAAAATTACAAAGATAATTTGAATGAGGATGAGCGATACAGTCGTATTGTCAAATATTTGGTATCTGGTTGGCCATTGTATCATCAACTTGATGATCACAGCCAGTTATTTCATAAATACAAGGATGAGTTACACTATGAAAATGGACTGTTACTCAAAGACCATCGTCTCGTGATACCAACGAGAATGCAACAAAATATCTGTAAAATGATTCACGACTCACATCTGGGAATTGAGAAGACATTAGCGCATGCACGTGCACAGTTTTTCTGGCCAGGGATGACAAACGATTTGACCAACGTAGTTAAAGATTGTAGTGTGTGCGAAAAGTTTGAAAGGAACAATCAATAGGAGACTTTGGTGCAAGATACTGTGCCCGAATATCCATTTCGTCGAGTAAGTGTTGACATTTATTAATATGCTGGTCACTCATACATACTCCTAGTCTTAATTGATGCGTATTCTGGGTATATTTGCTCGAAGGGGCTAGTTGAAAAGTCTTCTCGTCAATGTATCAATACGCTTGATGAAATATTTTGTAAATACCCAAATAAAAAGTGACAATAATCCATTTAACTCAAGAGACTTTGACTATTATGCAAATCAATATAATATAGAACTAGTATTTTCTAGTCCACGATATCTTCAAAGTAATGGATTAGCAGAGAAAGGAGTAGCGATAGCCAAAAACCTTTTAAAACTTTGTTTCGAGGCAGGAGATGTTGACAAATTTCAGTATCGTCTATTAGAGTATAATACGACTCCGGTAGCTAGCTTGGGTCTCTCCCCTGCTCAGTTGTTGTTTGGTCGACAGGTCAAGACACGTTTACGCATTTTAAGTAAACTTTTAGTACATAACACTATCAATGAAAGGATAGTAAAAGAGAAATTTGAAAATAAACGAAACACACAAAAGAAATATTTTGATCGTGGGGCTAAGCAATTGCCGATTTTGAATCCAGGTGATCGCATAAAATTTAAAAAAAATGGTAAAGAATGGCATTACGGAACAGTTGTAAAAAATTTTAATTATCGTTCTTATATTGTTGTTGATAGTTTTAATAATTATTTCCGTCGAAATAGACGATTAATACTTAAAACTAATAACAATGATTTTAATTCAAGTGACTTGCTATATGAATATGAACTTAGAAACTATAGAGATAATATTGTTGAGTCCAGAGTGAATTTACCAATTAACAATCCACCATCACAACCATCCTCAATGGTTGAACATAATGTAACCGATCAATTAGCAGGAGAATTGTCGGATTCGTCCGTTTATTATGAAGCTGATTGTGATAGTTATGAATTTCTGAGTGACCCTGAAGATTGGAACACTCAAATAAATATGCCAACTTTAAGATCATCACCAAGTGGTTCTAATTTTAAGTCTCCACATAAAACCCGGAGTGGTCGAACAGTTCGACCTCCTAAGATGTATGGATTTGAATAAATTAAAAAAAAAAAAAAAAATAAATAAAATTTTAAAAGCATTTTATAATTCTGGCAACTATAGATGTGTTGCACTTAAAATGTAAAATGAGAACCTTGATAGAAGTTAGTTGATAAATACATGTGAAGTGAAACAGTAATATAAATGAAACGTGTGTCTTTTATTACAATACCTCTGCGGTGGAACACCGAATGTAATGAATTCGTTTCCTGAAATAGAGTCATCCTCAATTTACAAGCTGAAAAAAATGTCTTTCAAAGTTCTTTCCACATATAGTACAGACTATCACCAAAATAATGATGAGTAACGGGAGGTGAAAAGACGGAAGTTTTCAAAGCTTATAAAGAAATACAACAAATAATTAGTTTAGTCACGTGCTTACGGTTCAGTTACCCAAACAGAACAAAACAAAGCATATCACAATTGAATGATGTGTTGATTACCGAAGCATAACAACGCACAATAAATCAGCTCTTTATTTGCTCATGAAATTTTCTGAGTTGAAATTGTGCAAAATTGAATACCGAATGTAATTAATTATATTTTAATATAAATATATATAAATATAAATAAATTTAATTTAATATTGTACTCCTCACCAAATGTGTCAGGAATGTGATAATTTGTGTTTAACATTAAAATATAATATAATGTAATATTTAAATATTTATCGCATTTCATGATAATATATATATATATATATATATATATATATATATATATATATATATATATATATATATATATATATATATATATATATATATATTTATATATATATATATATATATATATATATATATATATATATATATATATATGTACGAATTCATATGAATATCAATCGCACAACCTTCAACTGTGCAACAATGCAACATAAGCATTTGGGTGGCATTGAAACGCATGTTCATTGAACTTGCACATGCTGCTATGCGCTGCTGCTATATTCTGCTGATATTTATTTTTAGTACATATTAATTATTATTGATGATGTTAGCAATCAGTTATTATTTAAGACGATGAATTTCAATAAACAAATCACTCTTTGATTCTTTAGCAACAAGAAAACTGAGTCTTTTATTTCAGCGACGGATTGTTCAGGTTCAAGTGCTGGAACAATCAAATCATTATTCCTAGAATCATATTGGTTCAAGTACCTGTATGAGACGTCAATAAGGAATACATCACTACAGTCAAACGAGGCTGTAATTACATTTGGTGACCCCGACGTGATAGAAGGACGTGATATACAGGACATAAAATTGATTCAGCAAAAGCACAGCAGTGTGAGCATTCAATTTTATCACAATTCATCAATCGGTTTTAGTTCGAGCACACAGGGTGCTACAAAACACGATACTTAAGAAGCAAGAGCACAATAGTGTGAGCGTTAATAATGACAACTATCGACGATCTCGTCGGTCATCAGTACGACAATGCAATTAGTCTCCAAAGGGCCATTGCATCCTATAAGAAGATGCCGAAAGATCGGAAGACACTCGACTATATTGAAAGGAAATTTAGAGAAATTGAGGAGCTATGGTTAACTTTCCAACGTATCGATAACCAAATTAGAAGGGATCCAACGGCAGCTAATGACCATCCATACTTTGTGAAGGATCTATACGCATCAATGGGCAACCGATACCAAGACTTCCTTGCAGACGTCAAGGAGAGCAAACAAATACTCACAGTAAAGGGCATAACTCAACCACAAGGAGTTGCTCAACGGAACCTGCAGATAAGGGCATAACTCAACCACAAGGAGTTAGTGGCCCAACTCGTTCAGCAGAACCCATAGAGAAGAAGCTTCAAAAGTCTAATATGCCTAACATGGTGCACAAGCAAAAGACAGTTATTGCACTCGTGCAACGCATGTTTGACGATGTATTGGCTGATGACACACCCCATTCATGCCAATATTATACTACAAAGGCCAACCTTATAGAACATCATTGGAATGCAGCCCGGAGATTTAATGATGTTATACTGGATTCTATAGATGACATGAATTCTGACGATTATAATTTTGAAGAATACCTGAGCATAGAGATGCATGTCAGTAACAGAATTCTTACGCTTCAAGAGAAGGGAGTGACCGTTCCTGCAATTTCGAATCGAGCGTCACTCGCCGAACATTTGCCAAAGGTAATACTGCCAAAATTCGATGGAGATTACCTGAAGTGGCAACACTTTTATGATTTATTCAATGAAATGATCCGCAAAAGGCCACTTCCAACAATACAGAAGATGTGGTATCTTAAAACAAATTTGATCGGAGAAGCAGAACGATTAATTAGACACCTCACTCTAGCTGAGAGTAACTACCAAACTGCATGGGAATCACTCCAGGATCGATATAGCAATGTGCGATTGCTAACTTCAGCTCTGTTGGAAAAACTATTGGGGCAAAACAAACACTCAACAGACTATCCATCAGCGGCAGCACTAAAGGGACTTCATGATACAACCCAGGAAACCTTACTGGCATTAAGAAACCTTGGTTTAGACACCAATTCTTGGGATCCAATTATTCTCCACCTCCTAGTTAAGAAATTAGACAAGGGCACGCGGATTGCATATGAGCAGTCATTGGAGAAGCCAAAGGAATTACCTACCCTAAGGTAATTCTTAAAGTTTATTGAAACAAGATTCCAGTCTCTCGAGGCAATCGGCCAAAGAGAGCATACGGCAAAAACATTGACAACGGTAATAGCCACAAAACAAGGAATCAAGAAATGCTTGTCTGGCAATAGCCAAACACATCCGCTGTTTGCATGCCAAAGCTTTTTGAAACTTTCTGTTCAGAAGAGGTTACAGTTCCTAAAAACACATAAGCTATGCATTAATTGTCTAAAGCCTGGATACTGGGCAAAGGATTGTATGTCAAGAAAATGTACTAAGTGTAATCACAGTCACAATACATTAGTACATTCTGAAGGATATCGCAGCGAACCAGCCGTAAACCAGGTCAAGTATGAACCACACCCTCAACAGTCCACAACAATAGTAGCTTCGAAGGAGTCGAAGCAACAGGGATATGTGCTCCTCAGCACTGCAATGGTGAAAATAGTCAGCAACAACGGGCAGGAAGTTGAATGCAGAGCCATTCTGGACTCCGGATCTCAGATCAATATCGTGAGTGAACGGCTTGTCAAGTTTCAACGAAGTCCACAACAATGAATATCCAAGGAATAGGCAAGGGAACTCGGAGAGCACATCGTCGAGCCTTGAACTACAGTCACGAATTAACGGCTTTTCCACTCGACTGGAGGCGTTCGTTCTAGGAGATATAATTTCTCCGCAACCGACAAAACCATTTGACATATCCAAATGGCCAATTCCGAAGAACATCACTTTAGCGGATCCAGTATTCAACCGTCCTGACAAAATCGATGTTTTATTAGGAGCGGAATTCTATCACCAAGTATTGTCAATTGGACAGATACGATTAGCAATCGAACTTCCAACACTACAAAACACAGTGTTTGGCTGGATACTATCAGGAAGGATAGGAGAAATTCAGATGGCGTCAGCAACTTGCGGTATTTGCAGTGAGGATGATGATGATACAAACCAACTTATTGAACGGCTATGGAAACTGGACGAAGTCAAACTAGCTGAATCAATTTTATCCCCAACAGAAAGACTTTGTATTTATACAAAATACAACTAGAAACAATGATGGGCGTTTTATTGTAAAATTACCATTCGTAGAGAATGCAGCTGTTTTAGGTAGTTCAAGGGATATGGCAATCAACAGATTCCTGGCGCTTGAACATCGATTATCTAAATACAATGCCGTTCGTGAACAATATATCGAGTTTATGGAAAATTATGAAGCCTTGGGCCACATGAGGGAGATCAACATCAATGAAATACTCTCACCTAATTACTTCATCCCACACCACTGTGTACTTAAACCTGACAGCAGCACAACAAAACTGCGGGTGGTATTTGACGCATCTTCAAAGACGTCATCGGGAGTATCACTCAATGACATAATGCACATAGGTCCAACCATACAATCCGAACTATTTTCAATCCTGCTACGTTTCCGTCTACCGAAATTTGTATTCACCACCGACATTGAAAAAATGTATCGGCAGATACTGGTCCACTCTGAAGATCGCCATTATCAATTGATCATATGGAGGAGCGACCATAAGAAACCACTGAAGTGTTACGAACTTAACACTGTCACATATGGGACAAGATCGGCACCATACCTCGCCACAAGATGTGTCAAACAAATGTCATCAGAAAACGCCATCCGGTATCCACTAGGTGCTCAGATGCTTCAGGATAACTTTTATGTCGACGATGGTCTTGGTGGATCAGACAGTCTGATTACCGCCATGGAAACTCAACGGCAACTCATCACTATGTTGAATGGGTATGGATTCAATCTACGCAAATGGTGTGCAAATAACCCTAAACTCCTGCAGAACATTCCACAAGGTGACCAGGAAGTTAATTTGGATTTTACTAACGACAAGAATGATTCAATAAAAACCCTGGGCCTGACATGGCTGCCAAAGACTGACCAATTCTGTGTAAAGGTGAATCTCAACCCCGTGAAACGAATTACCAAGCGGTCTGTCGCCTCAGACGTAGCGAGATTATTTGATCCTCTTGGCATTCTAGCTCCAGTTGTAATTACAGCAAAAATCTTTATACAAGCATTATGGCAATTAAAAATTTGTTGGGATGAAGCTCTACCAGCAGAATTACATACAAGATGGGAGCGTTTTCGAAGCGCATTGCAAGAATTGGACAACTTTAAATTCTCACGACACATTCATAGAAGTGAGATCCCAACATCAATTCAACTTCACGTCTTCTCCGATGCATCAGAAAAAGCCTTCGGAGCAGCAATTTATTTCAGATCTATCTTCAAAGAAGGAAGAGTAGTAGTGAGGTTGTTATGTGCCAAATCACGCGTAGCTCCACTTAAGCTACAAACATTGCCTCGCTTGGAACTATGCGCAGCAGTACTAGGCTCACAGTTGGCAGCTAGGGTAAAAAATGATTTACGGTTAAAGGATTGTCGCACATTTTTGTGGACAGACTCACAAATAGTTCTGTCTTGGATTAATTCAGCCTCCTCATCATTTCAAACATTTGTTGCCAACAGGGTAGCTACTATTCTAGGTTTGACATTAGCAGAACAGTGGCGTCATGTTAGCTCCAAGGATAACCCAGCATGGCCTCCCAAGTTTGCTCCACAGCTAGCCATTCCCAATAACATCGAGAGAAAACGAACGAATCCAGCATCCTTGGTAGCAATTGACTCTGAAGAACTGGTGTATACAATCAACCACCGAAACTCTTTCAGGACTCTTCAACGCATCGTAGGATACATTTGTCGTTTCATAAGCAACACTAGATGTAGCAAGGACGTACGAAAAACTGATATAGCTCTGACTCCCATCGAATTAGATCATGCATTAAGAATCATTGTTCAAGCTATGCAAAGATCTGATTTCAATGACGACATCATGTACCTCAAGAAACACAAGGATCTCAAGGGGACGAGTACATTGAAGAGCCTATCACCATTTTTGGATGACGCAAACATTTTGCGAGTTGGAGGACGATTGGAAGCATCACTGGTACCTTATGAAGCAAAACATCAAATGCTCATTCCGTATAATGATCCCTTAGCAAAACTACTATTTGAGATTACTCCAATCGACTCTGGAGTAGACTATTGTGGACCATTCTGGGTGCATTACAAAATTAGAGGGAAAAGACGACACAAGGCTTACATATCCGTTTTCTGCTGTTTTGTTACTAAAGCTGTCCATTTAGAACTTGTAAGCGATCTTACGACAGAAGCATGAATTGGCGCTCTGAAACGTTTCATTGGCCGACGTGGAAATTGTCAAAACTTATATTGTGACAACGCGACAAATTTCGTTGGCACCAAAAACAAGCTTACGGAACTGACTACATCAATATATTCAGATGAAGGGAAAACAAAAATTGAGACAGAATGCGGTAAAAAGGGAATACAATTCAATTTTATTCCTCCTAATTTCGGAGGTCTGTGGGAAGCAGCAGTGAAGTCTGCGAAACATCTTTTGGTTAGGAGCGTGTCAACAGCATCACTAACCTATGAAGAGCTGGAAACAGTCATTATTGAAATAGAAGCCATTCTCAACTCAAGACCAATAAGTTCGATGTCCAACGATCCAAATGACTTAGGCGCCCTGACTCCAGGCCACTTCTTGATAGGAGAACCACTCAACACGCAAGTCGATGTAAATAACATCCGTCAACTTCAAATTTGCTGACCCGGTGGAAACTCGTATCCCACATCAAAAATGAGTTTTGGAAACGATGGTCGCACGAATATTTATGCGAGCTTCAATCTAAAACCAAATGGACACATCAGCACAATAACATCAACCAAGGGGACATGGTAATAATCAAAGAAGACAATGTTCCAGTTCTTCAATGGCCACTAGGAAGGATAACAAGGACGTATAAGGGTGATGATGGAGCAGTACGAGTGGCTGATGTTAGAACAGCTACTGGAACTTGGAAACGTGCAATCCATAAATTAGCTCTACTACCTATAAATGATAATAGGATCCATGACCAACCAACAAGTCATGAGAATTAAGATGAAAAAGTAGAAATACCAACAAAACGAATAAAAACAAGACATACGGGACTCACAACAGTACTGCTGGGATTACTCATCATACCAATTGTCATGGGAGGTCCAATAAGATTTTCGCAGATTGCTAACGCCAAATTCAACACGGAATTGGGTATTTACTTCGAAGGAATAGGTTCAGCACATTTCGAGAGGTCAGAATGGAAACTTGTAGTGTACTACGAACTAGAGTCATACTGGGCAGAACTTACGACTTTATCCAAGGGCATCAGTAGTTTACGACACTTATGTCAGAAGCTGCCACCATTTACTTGTCATGATACTCTTGTGAACTTCGAGCATGTTGAAGCTGAATTACAAATGGATAACAAGATATTGTTTCCCCATCGATCTAAAAGAGGTGCTGTGGATATAGTGAGAAATATTGCAAACTCATTGTTTGGTGTTTTGGAAAAACCAAACATCAGTGATTGATTCTACTATCAACGTGATCAAACAAGATCAAATAGAAGTCAAACGAAAATTCGATAATCTTGACAACCAAATCAATGACATAATGAAAATCTTAAATCGCATTGCAGGAGAAAAGTTTCAAGCCAAGCTGACTCATTATTTCATCACTCTGACCCTCCAACTCATTATGATAACATCTCACTTGTAAAGAATCCAATCATCAATATTGAATGTTATGACAGATACACACCATAACAAAATCAGTCCATTATTGCTATCACCACTCAACTACAAGAAGAAATTCTCAAGATAAAAACTCATCTTTCAACATCCCTCCAAATACCAGTGAATCAAGAGGACTCACTGCAACTGTACAAATTAATGAAGGTAGAAGGCGGTTTAACAAAGAAGCATACCATTTTTAGAATCTCATTGCCATTAATAGCAGAAGAAAGATTCGAATTGTATCGGATGGTACCAATTCCTAACATAATAAATGGCACAATGACTACAATAGAATCTTGTAACAGATTTCTAGCCATAAACGCGCACAGAGATCAATACGTTGTCATGAGTTTAGCTGATTTGGGGGCTTGTACAGTGATGAACCCATATACATACTTATGCGCCAACACCCAATTGATACACAACAGAGGGTCTGAAGTATGTTCATGTGAAGTTAAACTGTTTGCCAATGATACTCAACGGGATTGCATCCACCATGAAGTTCAAGACAATTCAACCTGGATTCAAATGGATCATAAGAACGAGTGGATCTACGCCTTGAAGCTTGCCACTCGCTTGAGTGCAGTATGTGATGGTGAAACCTTGCAATTAACATTAGTAGGATCGGGAATGCTGAAGCTACAACCATCTTGTGTTCTGAAACACAGTTTTATCACAATTCACGGCTATAAAACTCTCTCAAGCTCAGTACAAACCTCATATGTCAGCTTGGCCAATGCTACTGACATTCTCAAAATGGATCAAGGCCAGCACCGATCACACTACACGAATAATATTGAACACTACAACATGCAATTATCCAATCTCAGCACCATTCAAGGTCCAAAAGTGCAAGGTCCAAAAGTGCGTCCAAAGTGCAAACAATGGGTGTTCACCTTTCTGCAGTCGGGTATTTAGCGCTTACCCTATCGGTTGGTGTAATTATGTATTCAATCTGGAAGATCCAATCGAAAAAGCATAAATGTGATGTCACTCTATCCCAGCCATTACCGCGGAATAGGCTGCAAGAACCAGAAGACGAAACAAAATTTGATACAACTTTTTAAGGTTGTTGACGCAGTCAACGTGCGGGAGAATGTACGAATTCATATAAATATCAATCGCACAACCTTCAACTGTATATTTGTATGTATCCGTACGTTTGTACCCACAACAACAACAAGGAATATGCAGTCTGCGCGTGCAGTAGCATTGTGGCTCAAATGACACTTGCACAAGAATTAGGTGCATTCCCAAAAATGCAACATAAGCATTTGGGTGGCATTGAAACGCATGTTCATTGAACTTGCACATGCTGCTATGCGCTGCTGTTATATTCTGCTGATATTTATTTTTAGTACATATTAATTATTATTGATGATGTTAGCAATAAGTTATTATTTAAGACGATGAATTTCAATAAACAAATCACTCTTTGATTCTTTAGCAACAAGACAACTGAGTCTTTTATTTCAGCGACGGATTGTTCAGGTTCCAGTGCTTGAACAATCAAATCATTATTCCTTGTCTCATATTGATTCAAGTACCTGTATGAGACGTCAATAAGGAATACATCACTACAGTCAAACGATATACGAGGTGTGATCAAAAAATAACCGTTATTTTCAAATTTCGTGAGTTACGTATGTTCGATGTTCGCATTTTTTTTTTTTATGTTGGTACACATGTCTGTTATATATGTTGGCAATACCAACAATTTTGGATTGTCAGTTTGTTTTTGACAGATAAAAAGGTTAGTCGTGTTTTGGTGTGCAGTTCGATTTTGTACTATTCGAAAAAAATGGATCAAAGAAACTGTATTCAGTTTTGTGTAAAAAATGAAATTAATGCGCAAGGACATTTGAAATGCTGACTGTGGCCTTTGGCGAGTCTACTATGAGCAGAACACAAGTTCAAGTGTGGTATAACCGGTTTAAGGAAGGCCGAGAAGATGTCAATGACGATGCTCGTCCTGGTCGCCCGAGCACGTCAACAACCGATGAAAACATTGACGCAGTGAAGAAAATGATTTTGGATAATCGTCGAATCACTATCAGAGAGGTTGCTGATGATGTTGGCATATCGTTCGGCTCATGCCAAGCAATTTTTACGGATGTTTTAGGCATGAAACGAAGATTGTTCCAAAATTGCTAAATTTTGAGCAAAAATAACGTCGCATGGACATCGCTCAGGAGCTATTTTTGGCCAAAAACAAAACCGTTATCATGCCTCAACCACCGTATTCACCGGACTTGGCCCCCGCTGACTTTTTCCTCTTTCCAAAACTGAAGACACCGATGAAAGGAAAGCGTTTTGCTACGATTGAGGAGATAAAAGAAAAATCGAAACAGGAGCTGTTGGCGATACCAAAAAAAGGGTTTCAGAAGTGTTTCGAGGATTGGAAAAAAACGCTGGCATAGGTGTATTATATCTGAGGGGAATTACTTTAAAGGGGACAAGATAGTTGTTGATGAATAAATAAATACTTTTTGAAAAAATTGAAAATAACGGTTATTTTTTGATCAAACCTCGTATATATATATATATATATATATATATATATATATATATATATATATATATATATATATATATATATATATATATATATATATATATATATATATATATATATATATATATATATATATATATATATATATATATATATATATATATATATATATATATATATATATATATATATATATATATATATATATATATATATATATATATATATATATATATATATATATATATATATATATATATATATATATATATATATATATATATATATATATATATATATATATATATATATATATATATATATATATATATATATATATATATATATATATATATATATATATATATATATATATATATATATATATATATATATATATATATATATATATATTGTGAAGACCTAAATTTTGTAACAATTTTAGGTCACACAAAATACCGCCCTCACCATATACCAACACCATGCGAGCACATGTAGCCAAACCACGCCACACGTGGTTATGCTCGAACATGACACAACGCCGAAATACGGGAATTCCGTATGCGCGAACACGACACAGTGCCGAAATACGGGACTTGTCGATGCTCGCATAAAAAAATGTATAAAAGGCCGGTGCGCAGAGGAACCGGTCTCTTGTGATTTCAACAGCGGCGGCGACAACAGCGGACGAGCACGAGCGCTTGCGATTTCAACAGCGGCGGCGACAACAGCGGACGAACACGAGCTCTTGCGATTTCAACAGCGGCGGCGACAACAGCGGACGAGCAGGCGCTCTCTTGCGATAACCAACAGCGGCGGCGACAACAGCGGACGAGCAAGCGTGTAAGTGGGTATAGTATTCGCGGACAGTGGCGACCACGGCAGACAATTCCTGACTTTGAGACTTCTTACGTGATTGGTGGTGTGAGGTTTTAACCGACATCACTACCACGTAAGAGAGTGCTCCACCCTAGATGAAGTAAACGCGAGGTTTTAACCGGCGTTTCACTTCAAAGCAGCTATTGCTTCAAGTTAGAATTTTGAGACTTCTTACGTGATTGGTGGTGTGAGGTTATAACCGACATCACTACCACGTAAGTGGGTGCTCCACCCTAGACGAAGTAAACGCGAGGTTTTAACCGGCGTTTCACTTCAAAGCAGCTATTGCTTCAAGTTAGAATTTTGAGACTTCTTACGTGAATGGTGGTGTGAGGTTTTAACCGACATCACTACTACGTAAGAGAGTGCTCCACCCTAGACGAAGTAAACGCGAGGTTTTAACCGGCGTTTCACTTCAAATCAGCCATTGCTTCAAGTTAGACTTTTGAGACTTCTTACGTGATTGGTGGTGTGAGGTTTTAACCGACATCACTACCACGTAAGAGAGTGCTCCACCCTAGACGAAGTAAACGCGAGGTTTTAACCGGCGTTTCACTTCAAAGCAGCTATTGCTTCAAGTTAGACTTTTGAGACTTCTTACGTGATTGGTGGTGTGAGGTTTTAACCGACATCACTACCACGTAAGAGAGTGCTCCCCCCTAGACGAAGTAAACGCGAGGTTTTAACCGGCGTTGAATTTCAAAGCAGCTATTGCTTCTACGTCTGCCACTACCCCACTTCACTGCAATTAGACGAAGCGGAGAGAATACAGGATTTAGTTCTAATTAGTCTAAGATGAAGTTGTAATTTACTGAATAATAAAATAAAGTAAACAAACTCCATCAAACGTTGTGTTAAGATCGAGAAAATAAATATTGTACAGGACTCTGGGAAGACTGAGCGTACCCCAGCTAGAGATTCCTTACATGGCGCCCGAGCAGGGACCTTAACACAACGAATCGACATGAAGCCGAAGTCAGGGTGGATCTATACCCTACGCAAATACCAGCTAGAACAATACGCGACAGAATTTAAACCTGACGATACTGGAAGTTTGGACGAACTGCGAAAAAGGTTCGCAGCTTTCATAGTTGATAGCACCACTAACCCGGAATTCCGCAAACGACTGGAGGAATTGGAAATAAAGCACACGCAAGGGACAGCAAGCTCCACATTACCAAAAACGTCGAAGTCAACGTTAACACAACCATCTCACGTCCACGTAGAGGAAATGGAACGACACCAGGAACAACCATCTGTCGGCGCAGATAACATGAACGCCTTTGTGTCAACTCAATGTGTTATCGTCTTGAACAAGTTCGTAAGTGGCCAGTAAAATACGACGGCGATAAGGATCCGTTGGGATTTATAGAGCGCGTAAAGGAACTGGCAGACATGTATGGTCTCAACCGGGACTTACTCCCTCGCACAATGCCACAGCTTCTCACAGACAAGGCATTAACCTGGCACCGGAACAACAAAAGGCAGTGGGTCACGTTTGAAGCATTCGAACGAGACTTTCTGAAATTTTTCCTCCCCAACCGATATTTTGAAGATCTAGACGATGAGATCCGAAAACGGGTGCAAAAGCCAAGAGAGGCCTTTAAGGATTATACCATCGCCCTGCAAAATCTGATGGAACGTGCGCAGTATGACGAAGACCGACACAACGAACGTATCTTCCGCAATAGTTTGCCCGACTACCGCCTATACATACGGCGTGACGATTTCTCCTCGCTGGACGAACTGATCACTCGTGCGCAAGAATATGGAAGTATCAGACCGGATCAGGAAACACTGCGTGAAGCACCACAACGCAGCCGACAACAACCACCACATGAGCAGCTACCACGATACCAACCGGAACCTCGACGCGATCGAGCACAAACAATAGGCATCAAAATAAGTCCCAAAACAGCATGTCGACGCTGCGGTCAAGAAGGACACATTCAACGCAATTGTCGGAACCCACAGGTACTGTTCTGCGGGGAGTGCAGGCAGACGCAATCCGAACAATTGAGTGCTGTCAACAGCAAGCGGGAAACGAGCAACGACCCCCTCTGAACCGGGGACGAGTGGGGCCGTCAAATCACAAGCCGTTTCGCCAACAGTAAAGTTGTTACGTTGCGAGTGTAACCATATCTTCGCCACAGTTACGGTGGACGGAGAACAAATAAATGCGACGATAGACACCGGGGCTACAAAGAGCTTAATCAATGGAAATTTTGCCAAACAACATCGAAGTCCGAACAACGTAGTCGCAGTAAACGTGAGGGCACAACTAGCAAACGGCGGTGAATGCACAAGCAAGGAAGCCCTTATGCTGGACGTGCGAATAGGTGATAAATGTTGCCGAATGCCGTTTCTCATCTTCCCACGTGCATCTGGACAATTAATTTTAGGGTTAGATTTCTTGTACACCATGGGAGCTACACTTTCTCTCGGAGGGAGCTCCGTTGAATTGAGAGCCGACAGGAGAAACTCACGAAACAACACCAAACAGTTGACAGTGCGTAACAGAAATCCTAGGAAGCAACAGCAGAGGTCACCACAGAAACAACAAGGACAGCAAACGCTAATACAACAACAATTGTCAATAGCAAACGACGATCAACAGATAACGTCGCCTGCAGTGAGACGAGGGCATTCGATATGGAGCACAAACAACAGCAATCTCAGCAACAACAACAATAACATTAAAAAAATTGCCGCTAGCCTCTCAGCTAAAGCCGGCGCTGCCGAAGAAGCCAAAGCAGCCGCAACTACATCACCGGCTTCATCCACACCTATTACACCCCGAAACTACGGACGGAAGAAGAAGAACCAACAAGTAACGCAAGTCCTGCAACGAACTGCTGACACCCTTGAGGATCAGGAGCCACATCCGATGCCCGCCAAAGTGGCTAATATTGAATTAGCAGAAGGTGCACGTACAAGTGCACTCACAGCGACATCGCCTCTATTATCCGCCCATTATAATGAAACTCCATCGCTGGATTGGCACGATACCAACTCCAATTCCAACGCTCACGTTCGTCTACCAAGCACTGCGCCTTCATCGCCATCGGGGCGTGATTATAAGATCAAAGACAAGTTCAAACGGACTCTTACGCTGGACAACCAGCTCAACTGCAATGCGCTGGTCCCATCACCGAGCGCACAAGTATCCGCTGAAGGCACTGGTACTGCTGGCATAGTCGCAGCCGAGGAGGAACAGCAACGCGGTTCGGTAAAACTGGTCTTATCCAAAAAGAAGGGTAGGATTTTCAAAAGTGGGGTACTTGTTCAGTCCGACCAACCCGAGCGGTCTGCAGTCAACAAGCGACAGCATCTGTGCAAACATCGGTGGGGTGCTGAAGCCAACGGCGACGCTTCCTGCGACGCAATGCCTCCGAAATTCAATGACAAGCAAGCCATACGAATAGCGTCCGACGGCCTTTTTGAAGACTTCAATGAAGAGTCGAGCAAAAGTACACTTTCACGTGACAATAGACCAGTGGTTGGCAAATTGACTCGCGTCATTAAGCCTCAAGCTATCCCCAATCTATTTGATATGGACACGGACAGCTACACCGGCCGACACTATTACCAGCTTTAAAGTTGACAGGAAGGGTAAACTGAATGGCGTAGCCAATGCGCTATCTAGACAACCACTAGAGGCTCTTTACTCACGTACTGAACTGCAAGATGAAGAGAAGGAAGAATATAACGACGGAGGCACGTGGAAGAGAGGCGCTACATCATTGACCGCGCTATTAAATAAACTGCCCATTACAACTGGCCTCACTTTCTGCGACCTGAACGAGGTACATGGAGAGAAGGGGCAACACTTACTACAAACGGTCAAAGACGCAATAACAGCGAGGGTGCAGATAGATCATAGGACTAGGAAACTGAAACGAATGCGATTCGAAATGCCACCATACCGAATCGTCATTAACCCCATGTCAATAACCGTAAGATTGCGCACCATGAAGTAAGGGGGGGGGGTGTGAAGACCTAAATTTTGTAACAATTTTAGGTCACACAAAATACCGCCCTCACCATATACCAACACCATGCGTGCACATGTAGCCAAACCACGCCACACGTGGTTATGCTCGAACATGACACAACGCCGAAATACGGGAATTCCGTATGCGCGAACACGACACAGTGCCGAAATACGGGACTTGTCGATGCTCGCATAAAAAAATGTATAAAAGGCCGGTGCGCAGAGGAACCGGTCTTTGTGATTTCAACAGCGGCGGCGACAACAGCGGACGAGCACGAGCGCTTGCGATTTCAACAGCGGCGGCGACAACAGCGGACGAACACGAGCTCTTGCGATTTCAACAGCGGCGGCGACAACAGCGGACGAGCAGGCGCTCTCTTGCGATAACCAACAGCGGCGTCGACAACAGCGGACGAGCAAGCGTGTAAGTGGGTATAGTATTCGCGGACAGTGGCGACCACGGCAGACAATTCCTGACTTTGAGACTTCTTACGTGATTGGTGGTGTGAGGTTTTAACCGACATCACTACCACGTAAGAGAGTGCTCCACCCTAGATGAAGTAAACGCGAGGTTTTAACCGGCGTTTCACTTCAAAGCAGCTATTGCTTCAAGTTAGAATTTTGAGACTTCTTACGTGATTGGTGGTGTGAGGTTTTAACCGACATCACTACCACGTAAGAGAGTGCTCCACCCTAGACGAAGTAAACGCGAGGTTTTAACCGGCGTTTCACTTCAAATCAGCTATTGCTTCAAGTTAGACTTTTGAGACTTCTTACGTGATTGGTGGTGTGAGGTTTTAACCGACATCACTACCACGTAAGAGAGTGCTCCACCCTAGACGAAGTAAACGCGAGATTTTAACCGGCGTTTCACTTCAAAGCAGCTATTGCTTCAAGTTAGACTTTTGAGACTTCTTACGTGATTGGTGGTGTGAGGTTTTAACCGACATCACTACCATGTAAGAGAGTGCTCGCCCCTAGACGAAGTAAACGCGAGGTTTTAACCGGCGTTGAATTTCAAAGCAGCTATTGCTTCTACGTCTGCCACTACCCCACTTCACTGCAATTAGACGAAGCGGAGAGAATACAGGATTTAGTTCTAATTAGTCTAAGATGAAGTTGTAATTTACTGAATAATAAAATAAAGTAAACAAACTCCATCAAACGTTGTGTTAAGATCGAGAAAATAAATATTGTACAGGACTCTGGGAAGACTGAGCGTACCCCAGCTAGAGATTCCTTACAATATATATATATATATATATATATATATATATATATATATATATATATATATATATATATATATATATATATAGATATATATATATATATATATATATATATATATATATATATATATATATATATATATATATATATATATATATATATATATATATATATATATATATATATATATATATATATATATATATATATATATATATATATATATATATATATATATATATATATATATATATATATATATATATATATATATATATATTGTAATTACAGCCTCGTTTGACTGTAGTGATGTATTCCTTATTGACGTCTCATACAGGTACTTGAATCAATATGAGACAAGGAATAATGATTTGATTGTTCAAGCACTTGAACCTGAACAATCCGTCGCTGAAATAAAAGACTCAGTTGTCTTGTTGCTAAAGAATCAAAGAGTGATTTGTTTATTGAAATTCATCGTCTTAAATAATAACTTATTGCTAACATCATCAATAATAATTAATATGTACTAAAAATAAATATCAGCAGAATATAACAGCAGCGCATAGCAGCATGTGCAAGTTCAATGAACATGCGTTTCAATGCCACCCAAATGCTTATGTTGCATTTTTGGGAATGCACCTTATTCTTGTGCAAGTGTCATTTGTGCCACAATGCTACTGCACGCGCAGACTGCATATTCCTTGTTGTTGTTGTGGGTACAAACGTACGGATACATACATATATACAGTTGAAGGTTGTGCGATTGATATTTATATGAATTCGTACATTCTCCCGCACGTTGACTGCGTCAACAACCTTAAAAAGTTGTATCAAATTTTGTTTCGTCTTCTGGTTCTTGCATCCTATTCCGCGGTAATGGCTGGGGTAGAGTGACATCACATTTATGCTTTTTCGATTGGATCTTCCAGATTGAATACATAATTACACCAACCGATAGGGTAAGCGCTAAATACCCGACTGCAGAAAGGTGAACACCCATTGTTTGGACTTTGGACGGTAACTCCCAAACTCTTTCTGATAATTGACCTTGAATGGTGCTGAGATTGGATAATTGCATGTTGTAGTGTTCAATATTATTCGTGTAGTGTGATCGGTGCTGGCCTTGATCCATTTTGAGAATGTCAGTAGCATTGGCCAAGCTGACATATGAGGTTTGTACTGAGCTTGAGAGAGTTTTATAGCCGTGAATTGTGATAAAACTGTGTTTCAGAACACAAGATGGTTGTAGCTTCAGTATTCCCGATCCTACTAATGTTAATTGCAAGGTTTCACCATCACATACTGCACTCAAGCGAGTGGCAAGCTTCAAGGCGTAGATCCACTCGTTCTTATGATCCATTTGAATCCAGGTTGAATTGTCTTGAACTTCATGGTGGATGCAATCCCGTTGAGTATCATTGGCAAACAGTTTAACTTCACATGAACATACTTCAGACCCTCTGTTGTGTATCAATTGGGTGTTGGCGCATAAGTATGTATATGGGTTCATCACTGTACAAGCCCCCAAATCAGCTAAACTCATGACAACGTATTGATCTCTGTGCGCGTTTATGGCTAGAAATCTGTTACAAGATTCTATTGTAGTCATTGTGCCATTTATTATGTTAGGAATTGGTACCATCCGATACAATTCGAATCTTTCTTCTGCTATTAATGGCAATGAGATTCTAAAAATGGTATGCTTCTTTGTTAAACCGCCTTCTACCTTCATTAATTTGTACAGTTGCAGTGAGTCCTCTTGATTCACTGGTATTTGGAGGGATGTTGAAAGATGAGTTTTTATCTTGAGAATTTCTTCTTGTAGTTGAGTTGGTGATAGCAATAATGGACTGATTTTGTTATGGTGTGTATCTGTCATAACATTCAATATTGATGATTGGATTCTTTGCAAGTGAGATGTTATCATAATGAGTTGGAGGGTCAGAGTGATGAAATAATGAGTCAGCATGGCTTGAAACTTTTCTCCTTCAATGTGATTTAAGGTTTTCATTATGTCATTGATTTGGTTGTCAAGATTATCGAATTTTCGTTTGACATCTATTTGATCTTGTTTGGTCACGTTGATAGTAGAATCAATCACTGATGTTTGGTTTTTCCAAAACACCAAACAATGAGTTTGCAATATTTCTCACTATATCCACAGCACCTCTTTTAGATCGATGGGGAAAGAATATCTTGTTATCCGTTTGTAATTCAGCTTCAACATGCTCGAAGTTCACAAGAGTATCATGACAAGTAAATGGTGGCAGCTTCTGACATAAGTGTCGTAAACTACTGATGCCCTTGGATAAAGTCGTAAGTTCTGCCCAGTATGACTCTAGTTCGTAGTACACTACAAGTTTCCATTCTGACCTCTCGAAATGTGCTGAACCTATTCCTTCGAAGTAAATACCCAATTCCGTGTTGAATTTGGTGTTAGCAATCTGCGAAAATCTTATTGGACCTCCCATGACAATTGGTATGATGAGTAATCCCAGCAGTACTGTTGTGAGTCCCGTATGTCTTGTTTTTATTCGTTTTGTTGGTATTTCTACTTTTTCATCTTAATTCTCATGACTTGTTGGTTGGTCATGGATCCTATTATCATTTATAGGTAGTAGAGCTAATTTATGGATTGCACGTTTCCAAGTTCCAGTAGCTGTTCTAACATCAGCCACTCGTACTGCTCCA
Organism: Clusia tigrina; assembly: GCA_920105625.2. Taxonomy (NCBI): domain Eukaryota; kingdom Metazoa; phylum Arthropoda; class Insecta; order Diptera; family Clusiidae; genus Clusia; species Clusia tigrina. Next base: position 153,201,032 of record OV050031.1, on the reverse strand, counting down.
TCATCACCCTTATACGTCCTTGTTATCCTTCCTAGTGGCCATTGAAGAACTGGAACATTGTCTTCTTTGATTATTACCATGTCCCCTTGGTTGATGTTATTGTGCTGATGTGTCCATTTGGTTTTAGATTGAAGCTCGCATAAATATTCGTGCGACCATCGTTTCCAAAACTCATTTTTGATGTGGGATACGAGTTTCCACCGGGTCAGCAAATTTGAAGTTGACGGATGTTATTTACATCGACTTGCGTGTTGAGTGGTTCTCCTATCAAGAAGTGGCCTGGAGTCAGGGCGCCTAAGTCATTTGGATCGTTGGAAATCGAACTCATTGGTCTTGAGTTGAGAATGGCTTCTATTTCAATAATGACTGTTTCCAGCTCTCCATAGGTTAGTGATGCTGTTGACACGCTCCTAACCAAAAGATGCTTCGCAGACTTCACTGCTGCTTCCCACAGACCTCCGAAATGAGGGGCTCTTGGAGGAATAAAATTGAATTGTATTCCCTTTTTACCGCATTCTGTCTCAATTTTTGTTTTCCCTTCATCTGAATATATTGATGTAGTCAGTTCCGTAAGCTTGTTTTTGGTGCCAACGAAATTTGTCGCGTTGTCACAATATAAGTTTTGACAATTTCCACGTCGGCCAATGAAACGTTTCAGAGCGCCAATTCATGCTTCTGTCGTAAGATCGCTTACAAGTTCTAAATGGACAGCTTTAGTAGCAAAACAGCAGAAAACGGATATGTAAGCCTTGTGTCGTCTTTTCCCTCTAATTTTGTAATGCACCCAGAATGGTCCACAATAGTCTACTCCAGAGTCGATTGGAGTAATCTCAAATAGTAGTTTTGCTAAGGGATCATTATACGGAATGAGCATTTGATGTTTTGCTTCATAAGGTACCAGTGATGCTTCCAATCGTCCTCCAACTCGCAAAATGTTTGCGTCATCCAAAAATGGTGATAGGCTCTTCAATGTACTCGTCCCCTTGAGATCCTTGTGTTTCTTGAGGTACATGATGTCGTCATTGAAATCAGATCTTTGCATAGCTTGAACAATGATTCTTAATGCATGATCTAATTCGATGGGAGTCAGAGCTATATCAGTTTTTCGTACGTCCTTGCTACATCTAGTGTTGCTTATGAAATGACAAATGTATCCTACGATGCGTTGAAGAGTCCTGAAAGAGTTTCGGTGGTTGATTGTATACACCAGTTCTTCAGAGTCAATTGCTACCAAGGATGCTGGATTCGTTCGTTTTCTCTCGATGTTATTGGGAATGGCTAGCTGTGGAGCAAACTTGGGAGGCCATGCCGGGTTATCCTTGGAGCTAACATGACGCCACTGTTCTGCTAATGTCAAACCTAGAATAGTAGCTACCCTGTTGGCAACAAATGTTTGAAATGATGAGGAGGCTGAATTAATCCAAGAATGAACTATTTGTGAGTCTGTCCACAAAAATGTGCGACAATCCTTTAACCGTAAATCATTTTTTACCCTAGCTGCCAACTGTGAGCCTAGTACTGCTGCGCATAGTTCCAAGCGAGGCAATGTTTGTAGCTTAAGTGGAGCTACGCGTGATTTGGCACATAACAACCTCACTACTACTCTTCCTTCTTTGAAGATAGATCTGAAATAAATTGCTGCTCCGAAGGCTTTTTCTGATGCATCGGAGAAGACGTGAAGTTGAATTGATGTTGGGATCTCACTTCTATGAATGTGTCGTGAGAATTTAAAGTTGTCCAATTCTTGCAATGCGCTTCGAAAACGCTCCCATCTTGTATGTAATTCTGCTGGTAGAGCTTCATCCCAACTAATTTTTAATTGCCATAATGCTTGTATAAAGATTTTTGCTGTAATTACAACTGGAGCTAGAATGCCAAGAGGATCAAATAATCTCGCTACGTCTGAGGTGACAGACCGCTTGGTAATTCGTTTAACGGGGTTGAGATTCACCTTTACACAGAATTGGTCAGTCTTTGGCAGCCATGTCAGGCCCAGGGTTTTTATTGAATCATTCTAGTCGTTAGTAAAATCCAAATTAACTTTCTGGTCACCTTGTGGAATGTTCTGCAGGAGTTTAGGGTTATTTGCACACCATTTTCGTAGATTGAATCCATACCCATTCAACATAGTGATGAGTTGCCGTTGAGTTTCCATGGCGGTAATCAGACTGTCTGATCCACCAAGACCATCGTCGACATAAAAGTTATCCTGAAGCATCTGAGCACCTAGTGGATACCGGATGGCGTTTTCTGATGACATTTGTTTGACACATCTTGTGGCGAGGTATGGTGCCGATCTTGTCCCATATGTGACAGTGTTAAGTTCGTAACACTTCAGTGGTTTCTTATGGTCGCTCCTCCATATGACCAATTGATAATGGCGATCTTCAGAGTGGACCAGTATCTGCCGATACATTTTTTCAATGTCGGTGGTGAATACAAATTTCGGTAGACGGAAACGTAGCAGGATTGAAAATAGTTCGGATTGTATGGTTGGACCTATGTGCATTATGTCATTGAGTGATACTCCCGATGACGTTTTTGAAGATGCGTCAAATACCACCCGCAGTTTTGTTGTGCTGCTGTCAGGTTTAAGTACACAGTGGTGTGGGATGAAGTAATTAGGTGAGAGTATTTCATTGATGTTGATCTCCCTCATGTGGCCCAAGGCTTCATAATTTTCCATAAACTCGATATATTGTTCACGAACGGCATTGTATTTAGATAATCGATGTTCAAGCGCCAGGAATGACAAGCAAGCCATACGAATAGCGTCCGACGGCCTTTTTGAAGACTTCAATGAAGAGTCGAGCAAAAGTACACTTTCACGTGACAATAGACCAGTGGTTGGCAAATTGACTCGCGTCATTAAGCCTCAAGCTATCCCCAATCTATTTGATATGGACACGGACAGCTACACCGGCCGACACTATTACCAGCTTTAAAGTTGACAGGAAGGGTAAACTGAATGGCGTAGCCAATGCGCTATCTAGACAACCACTAGAGGCTCTTTACTCACGTACTGAACTGCAAGATGAAGAGAAGGAAGAATACAACGACGGAGGCACGTGGAAGAGAGGCGCTACATCATTGACCGCGCTATTAAATAAACTGCCCATTACAACTGGCCTCACTTTCTGCGACCTGAACGAGGTACATGGAGAGAAGGGGCAACACTTACTACCAACGGTCAAAGACGCAATAACAGCGAGGGTGCAGATAGATCATAGGACTGGGAAACTGAAACGAATGCGATTCGAAATGCCACCATACCGAATCGTCATTAACCCCATGTCAATAACCGTAAGATGGCGCACCATGAAGTAAGGGGGGGGGTGTGAAGACCTAAATTTTGTAACAATTTTAGGTCACACAAAATACCGCCCTCACCATATACCAACACCATGCGTGCACATGTAGCCAAACCACGCCACACGTGGTTATGCTCGAACATGACACAACGCCGAAATACGGGAATTCCGTATGCGCGAACACGACACAGTGCCGAAATACGGGACTTGTCGATGCTCGCATAAAAAAATGTATAAAAGGCCGGTGCGCAGAGGAACCGGTCTTTGTGATTTCAACAGCGGCGGCGACAACAGCGGACGAGCACGAGCGCTTGCGATTTCAACAGCGGCGGCGACAACAGCGGACGAACACGAGCTCTTGCGATTTCAACAGCGGCGGCGACAACAGCGGACGAGCAGGCGCTCTCTTGCGATAACCAACAGCGGCGTCGACAACAGCGGACGAGCAAGCGTGTAAGTGGGTATAGTATTCGCGGACAGTGGCGACCACGGCAGACAATTCCTGACTTTGAGACTTCTTACGTGATTGGTGGTGTGAGGTTTTAACCGACATCACTACCACGTAAGAGAGTGCTCCACCCTAGATGAAGTAAACGCGAGGTTTTAACCGGCGTTTCACTTCAAAGCAGCTATTGCTTCAAGTTAGAATTTTGAGACTTCTTACGTGATTGGTGGTGTGAGGTTTTAACCGACATCACTACCACGTAAGAGAGTGCTCCACCCTAGACGAAGTAAACGCGAGGTTTTAACCGGCGTTTCACTTCAAATCAGCTATTGCTTCAAGTTAGACTTTTGAGACTTCTTACGTGATTGGTGGTGTGAGGTTTTAACCGACATCACTACCACGTAAGAGAGTGCTCCACCCTAGACGAAGTAAACGCGAGATTTTAACCGGCGTTTCACTTCAAAGCAGCTATTGCTTCAAGTTAGACTTTTGAGACTTCTTACGTGATTGGTGGTGTGAGGTTTTAACCGACATCACTACCATGTAAGAGAGTGCTCCCCCCTAGACGAAGTAAACGCGAGGTTTTAACCGGCGTTGAATTTCAAAGCAGCTATTGCTTCTACGTCTGCCACTACCCCACTTCACTGCAATTAGACGAAGCGGAGAGAATACAGGATTTAGTTCTAATTAGTCTAAGATGAAGTTGTAAGAAGAAGTATATATATATATATATATATATATATATATATATATATATATATATATATATATATATATATATATATATATATATATATATATATATATATATATATATATATATATATATATATATATATATATATATATATATATATATATATATATATATATATATATATATATATATATATATATATATATATATATATATATATATATATATATATATATATATATATATATATTGTAATTACAGCCTCGTTTGACTGTAGTGATGTATTCCTTATTGACGTCTCATACAGGTACTTGAATCAATATGAGACAAGGAATAATGATTTGATTGTTCAAGCACTTGAACCTGAACAATCCGTCGCTGAAATAAAAGACTCAGTTGTCTTGTTGCTAAAGAATCAAAGAGTGATTTGTTTATTGAAATTCATCGTCTTAAATAATAACTTATTGCTAACATCATCAATAATAATTAATATGTACTAAAAATAAATATCAGCAGAATATAACAGCAGCGCATAGCAGCATGTGCAAGTTCAATGAACATGCGTTTCAATGCCACCCAAATGCTTATGTTGCATTTTTGGGAATGCACCTTATTCTTGTGCAAGTGTCATTTGAGCCACAATGCTACTGCACGCGCAGACTGCATATTCCTTGTTGTTGTTGTGGGTACAAACGTACGGATACATACAAATATACAGTTGAAGGTTGTGCGATTGATATTTATATGAATTCGTACATTCTCCCGCACGTTGACTGCGTCAACAACCTTAAAAAGTTGTATCAAATTTTGTTTCGTCTTCTGGTTCTTGCATCCTATTCCGCGGTAATGGCTGGGGTAGAGTGACATCACATTTATGCTTTTTCGATTGGATCTTCCAGATTGAATACATAATTACACCAACCGATAGGGTAAGCGCTAAATACCCGACTGCAGAAAGGTGAACACCCATTGTTTGGACTTTGGACGGTAACTCCCAAACTCTTTCTGATAATTGACCTTGAATGGTGCTGAGATTGGATAATTGCATGTTGTAGTGTTCAATATTATTCGTGTAGTGTGATCGGTGCTGGCCTTGATCCATTTTGAGAATGTCAGTAGCATTGGCCAAGCTGACATATGAGGTTTGTACTGAGCTTGAGAGAGTTTTATAGCCGTGAATTGTGATAAAACTGTGTTTCAGAACACAAGATGGTTGTAGCTTCAGTATTCCCGATCCTACTAATGTTAATTGCAAGGTTTCACCATCACATACTGCACTCAAGCGAGTGGCAAGCTTCAAGGCGTAGATCCACTCGTTCTTATGATCCATTTGAATCCAGGTTGAATTGTCTTGAACTTCATGGTGGATGCAATCCCGTTGAGTATCATTGGCAAACAGTTTAACTTCACATGAACATACTTCAGACCCTCTGTTGTGTATCAATTGGGTGTTGGCGCATAAGTATGTATATGGGTTCATCACTGTACAAGCCCCCAAATCAGCTAAACTCATGACAACGTATTGATCTCTGTGCGCGTTTATGGCTAGAAATCTGTTACAAGATTCTATTGTAGTCATTGTGCCATTTATTATGTTAGGAATTGGTACCATCCGATACAATTCGAATCTTTCTTCTGCTATTAATGGCAATGAGATTCTAAAAATGGTATGCTTCTTTGTTAAACCGCCTTCTACCTTCATTAATTTGTACAGTTGCAGTGAGTCCTCTTGATTCACTGGTATTTGGAGGGATGTTGAAAGATGAGTTTTTATCTTGAGAATTTCTTCTTGTAGTTGAGTTGGTGATTTCTTGTAGTTGAGTTGGTGATAGCAATAATGGACTGATTTTGTTATGGTGTGTATCTGTCATAACATTCAATATTGATGATTGGATTCTTTGCAAGTGAGATGTTATCATAATGAGTTGGAGGGTCAGAGTGATGAAATAATGAGTCAGCTTGGCTTGAAACTTTTCTCCTTCAATGTGATTTAAGGTTTTCATTATGTCATTGATTTGGTTGTCAAGATTATCGAATTTTCGTTTGACATCTATTTGATCTTGTTTGGTCACGTTGATAGTAGAATCAATCACTGATGTTTGGTTTTTCCAAAACACCAAACAATGAGTTTGCAATATTTCTCACTATATCCACAGCACCTCTTTTAGATCGATGGGGAAAGAATATCTTGTTATCCGTTTGTAATTCAGCTTCAACATGCTCGAAGTTCACAAGAGTATCATGACAAGTAAATGGTGGCAGCTTCTGACATAAGTGTCGTAAACTACTGATGCCCTTGGATAAAGTCGTAAGTTCTGCCCAGTATGACTCTAGTTCGTAGTACACTACAAGTTTCCATTCTGACCTCTCGAAATGTGCTGAACCTATTCCTTCGAAGTAAATACCCAATTCCGTGTTGAATTTGGTGTTAGCAATCTGCGAAAATCTTATTGGACCTCCCATGACAATTGGTATGATGAGTAATCCCAGCAGTACTGTTGTGAGTCCCGTATGTCTTGTTTTTATTCGTTTTGTTGGTATTTCTACTTTTTCATCTTAATTCTCATGACTTGTTGGTTGGTCATGGATCCTATTATCATTTATAGGTAGTAGAGCTAATTTATGGATTGCACGTTTCCAAGTTCCAGTAGCTGTTCTAACATCAGCCACTCGTACTGCTCCATCATCACCCTTATACGTCCTTGTTATCCTTCCTAGTGGCCATTGAAGAACTGGAACATTGTCTTCTTTGATTATTACCATGTCCCCTTGGTTGATGTTATTGTGCTGATGTGTCCATTTGGTTTTAGATTGAAGCTCGCATAAATATTCGTGCGACCATCGTTTCCAAAACTCATTTTTGATGTGGGATACGAGTTTCCACCGGGTCAGCAAATTTGAAGTTGACGGATGTTATTTACATCGACTTGCGTGTTGAGTGGTTCTCCTATCAAGAAGTGGCCTGGAGTCAGGGCGCCTAAGTCATTTGGATCGTTGGAAATCGAACTCATTGGTCTTGAGTTGAGAATGGCTTCTATTTCAATAATGACTGTTTCCAGCTCTCCATAGGTTAGTGATGCTGTTGACACGCTCCTAACCAAAAGATGCTTCGCAGACTTCACTGCTGCTTCCCACAGACCTCCGAAATGAGGGGCTCTTGGAGGAATAAAATTGAATTGTATTCCCTTTTTACCGCATTCTGTCTCAATTTTTGTTTTCCCTTCATCTGAATATATTGATGTAGTCAGTTCCGTAAGCTTGTTTTTGGTGCCAACGAAATTTGTCGCGTTGTCACAATATAAGTTTTGACAATTTCCACGTCGGCCAATGAAACGTTTCAGAGCGCCAATTCATGCTTCTGTCGTAAGATCGCTTACAAGTTCTAAATGGACAGCTTTAGTAGCAAAACAGCAGAAAACGGATATGTAAGCCTTGTGTCGTCTTTTCCCTCTAATTTTGTAATGCACCCAGAATGGTCCACAATAGTCTACTCCAGAGTCGATTGGAGTAATCTCAAATAGTAGTTTTGCTAAGGGATCATTATACGGAATGAGCATTTGATGTTTTGCTTCATAAGGTACCAGTGATGCTTCCAATCGTCCTCCAACTCGCAAAATGTTTGCGTCATCCAAAAATGGTGATAGGCTCTTCAATGTACTCGTCCCCTTGAGATCCTTGTGTTTCTTGAGGTACATGATGTCGTCATTGAAATCAGATCTTTGCATAGCTTGAACAATGATTCTTAATGCATGATCTAATTCGATGGGAGTCAGAGCTATATCAGTTTTTCGTACGTCCTTGCTACATCTAGTGTTGCTTATGAAATGACAAATGTATCCTACGATGCGTTGAAGAGTCCTGAAAGAGTTTCGGTGGTTGATTGTATACACCAGTTCTTCAGAGTCAATTGCTACCAAGGATGCTGGATTCGTTCGTTTTCTCTCGATGTTATTGGGAATGGCTAGCTGTGGAGCAAACTTGGGAGGCCATGCCGGGTTATCCTTGGAGCTAACATGACGCCACTGTTCTGCTAATGTCAAACCTAGAATAGTAGCTACCCTGTTGGCAACAAATGTTTGAAATGATGAGGAGGCTGAATTAATCCAAGAATGAACTATTTGTGAGTCTGTCCACAAAAATGTGCGACAATCCTTTAACCGTAAATCATTTTTTACCCTAGCTGCCAACTGTGAGCCTAGTACTGCTGCGCATAGTTCCAAGCGAGGCAATGTTTGTAGCTTAAGTGGAGCTACGCGTGATTTGGCACATAACAACCTCACTACTACTCTTCCTTCTTTGAAGATAGATCTGAAATAAATTGCTGCTCCGAAGGCTTTTTCTGATGCATCGGAGAAGACGTGAAGTTGAATTGATGTTGGGATCTCACTTCTATGAATGTGTCGTGAGAATTTAAAGTTGTCCAATTCTTGCAATGCGCTTCGAAAACGCTCCCATCTTGTATGTAATTCTGCTGGTAGAGCTTCATCCCAACTAATTTTTAATTGCCATAATGCTTGTATAAAGATTTTTGCTGTAATTACAACTGGAGCTAGAATGCCAAGAGGATCAAATAATCTCGCTACGTCTGAGGTGACAGACCGCTTGGTAATTCGTTTAACGGGGTTGAGATTCACCTTTACACAGAATTGGTCAGTCTTTGGCAGCCATGTCAGGCCCAGGGTTTTTATTGAATCATTCTAGTCGTTAGTAAAATCCAAATTAACTTTCTGGTCACCTTGTGGAATGTTCTGCAGGAGTTTAGGGTTATTTGCACACCATTTTCGTAGATTGAATCCATACCCATTCAACATAGTGATGAGTTGCCGTTGAGTTTCCATGGCGGTAATCAGACTGTCTGATCCACCAAGACCATCGTCGACATAAAAGTTATCCTGAAGCATCTGAGCACCTAGTGGATACCGGATGGCGTTTTCTGATGACATTTGTTTGACACATCTTGTGGCGAGGTATGGTGCCGATCTTGTCCCATATGTGACAGTGTTAAGTTCGTAACACTTCAGTGGTTTCTTATGGTCGCTCCTCCATATGACCAATTGATAATGGCGATCTTCAGAGTGGACCAGTATCTGCCGATACATTTTTTCAATGTCGGTGGTGAATACAAATTTCGGTAGACGGAAACGTAGCAGGATTGAAAATAGTTCGGATTGTATGGTTGGACCTATGTGCATTATGTCATTGAGTGATACTCCCGATGACGTTTTTGAAGATGCGTCAAATACCACCCGCAGTTTTGTTGTGCTGCTGTCAGGTTTAAGTACACAGTGGTGTGGGATGAAGTAATTAGGTGAGAGTATTTCATTGATGTTGATCTCCCTCATGTGGCCCAAGGCTTCATAATTTTCCATAAACTCGATATATTGTTCACGAACGGCATTGTATTTAGATAATCGATGTTCAAGCGCCAGGAATGACAAGCAAGCCATACGAATAGCGTCCGACGGCCTTTTTGAAGACTTCAATGAAGAGTCGAGCAAAAGTACACTTTCACGTGACAATAGACCAGTGGTTGGCAAATTGACTCGCGTCATTAAGCCTCAAGCTATCCCCAATCTATTTGATATGGACACGGACAGCTACACCGGCCGACACTATTACCAGCTTTAAAGTTGACAGGAAGGGTAAACTGAATGGCGTAGCCAATGCGCTATCTAGACAACCACTAGAGGCTCTTTACTCACGTACTGAACTGCAAGATGAAGAGAAGGAAGAATACAACGACGGAGGCACGTGGAAGAGAGGCGCTACATCATTGACCGCGCTATTAAATAAACTGCCCATTACAACTGGCCTCACTTTCTGCGACCTGAACGAGGTACATGGAGAGAAGGGGCAACACTTACTACCAACGGTCAAAGACGCAATAACAGCGAGGGTGCAGATAGATCATAGGACTGGGAAACTGAAACGAATGCGATTCGAAATGCCACCATACCGAATCGTCATTAACCCCATGTCAATAACCGTAAGATTGCGCACCATGAAGTAAGGGGGGGGTGTGAAGACCTAAATTTTGTAACAATTTTAGGTCACACAAAATACCGCCCTCACCATATACCAACACCATGCGTGCACATGTAGCCAAACCACGCCACACGTGGTTATGCTCGAACATGACACAACGCCGAAATACGGGAATTCCGTATGCGCGAACACGACACAGTGCCGAAATACGGGACTTGTCGATGCTCGCATAAAAAAATGTATAAAAGGCCGGTGCGCAGAGGAACCGGTCTTTGTGATTTCAACAGCGGCGGCGACAACAGCGGACGAGCACGAGCGCTTGCGATTTCAACAGCGGCGGCGACAACAGCGGACGAACACGAGCTCTTGCGATTTCAACAGCGGCGGCGACAACAGCGGACGAGCAGGCGCTCTCTTGCGATAACCAACAGCGGCGTCGACAACAGCGGACGAGCAAGCGTGTAAGTGGGTATAGTATTCGCGGACAGTGGCGACCACGGCAGACAATTCCTGACTTTGAGACTTCTTACGTGATTGGTGGTGTGAGGTTTTAACCGACATCACTACCACGTAAGAGAGTGCTCCACCCTAGATGAAGTAAACGCGAGGTTTTAACCGGCGTTTCACTTCAAAGCAGCTATTGCTTCAAGTTAGAATTTTGAGACTTCTTACGTGATTGGTGGTGTGAGGTTTTAACCGACATCACTACCACGTAAGAGAGTGCTCCACCCTAGACGAAGTAAACGCGAGGTTTTAACCGGCGTTTCACTTCAAATCAGCTATTGCTTCAAGTTAGACTTTTGAGACTTCTTACGTGATTGGTGGTGTGAGGTTTTAACCGACATCACTACCACGTAAGAGAGTGCTCCACCCTAGACGAAGTAAACGCGAGATTTTAACCGGCGTTTCACTTCAAAGCAGCTATTGCTTCAAGTTAGACTTTTGAGACTTCTTACGTGATTGGTGGTGTGAGGTTTTAACCGACATCACTACCATGTAAGAGAGTGCTCCCCCCTAGACGAAGTAAACGCGAGGTTTTAACCGGCGTTGAATTTCAAAGCAGCTATTGCTTCTACGTCTGCCACTACCCCACTTCACTGCAATTAGACGAAGCGGAGAGAATACAGGATTTAGTTCTAATTAGTCTAAGATGAAGTTGTAATTTACTGAATAATAAAATAAAGTAAACAAACTCCATCAAACGTTGAGTTAAGATCGAGAAAAGAAATATTGTACAGGACTCTGGGAAGACTGAGCGTACCCCAGCTAGAGATTCCTTACAATATATATATATATATATATATATATATATATATATATATATATATATATATATATATATATATATATATATATATATATATATATATATATATATATATATATATATATATATATATATATATATATATATATATATATATATATATATATATATATATATATATATATATATATATATATATATATATATATATATATATATATATATATATATATATATATATATATATATATATATATATATATATATATATATATATATATATATATATATATATATATATATATATATATATATATATATATATATATATATATATATATATATATATATATATATATATATATATATATATATATATATATATATATATATATATATATATATATATATATAAAAATGTGCGACAATCCTTTAACCGTAAATCATTTTTTACCCTAGCTGCCAACTGTGAGCCTAGTACTGCTGCGCATAGTTCCAAGCGAGGCAATGTTTGTAGCTTAAGTGGAGCTACGCGTGATTTGGCACATAACAACCTCACTACTACTCTTCCTTCTTTGAAGATAGATCTGAAATAAATTGCTGCTCCGAAGGCTTTTTCTGATGCATCGGAGAAGACGTGAAGTTGAATTGATGTTGGGATCTCACTTCTATGAATGTGTCGTGAGAATTTAAAGTTGTCCAATTCTTGCAATGCGCTTCGAAAACGCTCCCATCTTGTATGTAATTCTGCTGGTAGAGCTTCATCCCAACTAATTTTTAATTGCCATAATGCTTGTATAAAGATTTTTGCTGTAATTACAACTGGAGCTAGAATGCCAAGAGGATCAAATAATCTCGCTACGTCTGAGGTGACAGACCGCTTGGTAATTCGTTTAACGGGGTTGAGATTCACCTTTACACAGAATTGGTCAGTCTTTGGCAGCCATGTCAGGCCCAGGGTTTTTATTGAATCATTCTAGTCGTTAGTAAAATCCAAATTAACTTTCTGGTCACCTTGTGGAATGTTCTGCAGGAGTTTAGGGTTATTTGCACACCATTTTCGTAGATTGAATCCATACCCATTCAACATAGTGATGAGTTGCCGTTGAGTTTCCATGGCGGTAATCAGACTGTCTGATCCACCAAGACCATCGTCGACATAAAAGTTATCCTGAAGCATCTGAGCACCTAGTGGATACCGGATGGCGTTTTCTGATGACATTTGTTTGACACATCTTGTGGCGAGGTATGGTGCCGATCTTGTCCCATATGTGACAGTGTTAAGTTCGTAACACTTCAGTGGTTTCTTATGGTCGCTCCTCCATATGACCAATTGATAATGGCGATCTTCAGAGTGGACCAGTATCTGCCGATACATTTTTTCAATGTCGGTGGTGAATACAAATTTCGGTAGACGGAAACGTAGCAGGATTGAAAATAGTTCGGATTGTATGGTTGGACCTATGTGCATTATGTCATTGAGTGATACTCCCGATGACGTTTTTGAAGATGCGTCAAATACCACCCGCAGTTTTGTTGTGCTGCTGTCAGGTTTAAGTACACAGTGGTGTGGGATGAAGTAATTAGGTGAGAGTATTTCATTGATGTTGATCTCCCTCATGTGGCCCAAGGCTTCATAATTTTCCATAAACTCGATATATTGTTCACGAACGGCATTGTATTTAGATAATCGATGTTCAAGCGCCAGGAATGACAAGCAAGCCATACGAATAGCGTCCGACGGCCTTTTTGAAGACTTCAATGAAGAGTCGAGCAAAAGTACACTTTCACGTGACAATAGACCAGTGGTTGGCAAATTGACTCGCGTCATTAAGCCTCAAGCTATCCCCAATCTATTTGATATGGACACGGACAGCTACACCGGCCGACACTATTACCAGCTTTAAAGTTGACAGGAAGGGTAAACTGAATGGCGTAGCCAATGCGCTATCTAGACAACCACTAGAGGCTCTTTACTCACGTACTGAACTGCAAGATGAAGAGAAGGAAGAATACAACGACGGAGGCACGTGGAAGAGAGGCGCTACATCATTGACCGCGCTATTAAATAAACTGCCCATTACAACTGGCCTCACTTTCTGCGACCTGAACGAGGTACATGGAGAGAAGGGGCAACACTTACTACCAACGGTCAAAGACGCAATAACAGCGAGGGTGCAGATAGATCATAGGACTGGGAAACTGAAACGAATGCGATTCGAAATGCCACCATACCGAATCGTCATTAACCCCATGTCAATAACCGTAAGATTGCGCACCATGAAGTAAGGGGGGGGTGTGAAGACCTAAATTTTGTAACAATTTTAGGTCACACAAAATACCGCCCTCACCATATACCAACACCATGCGTGCACATGTAGCCAAACCACGCCACACGTGGTTATGCTCGAACATGACACAACGCCGAAATACGGGAATTCCGTATGCGCGAACACGACACAGTGCCGAAATACGGGACTTGTCGATGCTCGCATAAAAAAATGTATAAAAGGCCGGTGCGCAGAGGAACCGGTCTTTGTGATTTCAACAGCGGCGGCGACAACAGCGGACGAGCACGAGCGCTTGCGATTTCAACAGCGGCGGCGACAACAGCGGACGAACACGAGCTCTTGCGATTTCAACAGCGGCGGCGACAACAGCGGACGAGCAGGCGCTCTCTTGCGATAACCAACAGCGGCGTCGACAACAGCGGACGAGCAAGCGTGTAAGTGGGTATAGTATTCGCGGACAGTGACGACCACGGCAGACAATTCCTGACTTTGAGACTTCTTACGTGATTGGTGGTGTGAGGTTTTAACCGACATCACTACCACGTAAGAGAGTGCTCCACCCTAGATGAAGTAAACGCGAGGTTTTAACCGGCGTTTCACTTCAAAGCAGCTATTGCTTCAAGTTAGAATTTTGAGACTTCTTACGTGATTGGTGGTGTGAGGTTTTAACCGACATCACTACCACGTAAGAGAGTGCTCCACCCTAGACGAAGTAAACGCGAGGTTTTAACCGGCGTTTCACTTCAAATCAGCTATTGCTTCAAGTTAGACTTTTGAGACTTCTTACGTGATTGGTGGTGTGAGGTTTTAACCGACATCACTACCACGTAAGAGAGTGCTCCACCCTAGACGAAGTAAACGCGAGATTTTAACCGGCGTTTCACTTCAAAGCAGCTATTGCTTCAAGTTAGACTTTTGAGACTTCTTACGTGATTGGTGGTGTGAGGTTTTAACCGACATCACTACCATGTAAGAGAGTGCTCCCCCCTAGACGAAGTAAACGCGAGGTTTTAACCGGCGTTGAATTTCAAAGCAGCTATTGCTTCTACGTCTGCCACTACCCCACTTCACTGCAATTAGACGAAGCGGAGAGAATACAGGATTTAGTTCTAATTAGTCTAAGATGAAGTTGTAATTTACTGAATAATAAAATAAAGTAAACAAACTCCATCAAACGTTGAGTTAAGATCGAGAAAAGAAATATTGTACAGGACTCTGGGAAGACTGAGCGTACCCCAGCTAGAGATTCCTTACAATATATATATATATATATATATATATATATATATATATATATATATATATATATATATATATATATATATATATATATATATATATATATATATATATATATATATATATATATATATATATATATATATATATATATATATATATATATATATATATATATATATATATATATATATATATATATATATATATATATATATATATATATATATATATATATATATATATATATATATATATATATATATATATATATATATATATATATATATATATATATATATATATATATATATATATATATATATATATATATATATATATATATATATATATATATATATATATATATATATATATATATATATATATATATATATATATATATATATATATATATATATATATATATATATATATATATATATATATATATTATATATATATATATATATATATATATATATATATATATATATATATATATATATATATATATATATATATATATATATATATATATATATATATATATATATATATATATATATATATATATATATATATATATATATATATATATATATATATATATATATATATATATATATATATATATATATATATATATATATATATATATATATATATATATATATATATATATATATATATATATATATATATATATATATATATATATATATATATATATATATATATATATATATATATATATATATATATATATATATATATATATATATATATATATATATTGTAATTACAGCCTCGTTTGACTGTAGTGATGTATTCCTTATTGACGTCTCATACAGGTACTTGAATCAATATGAGACAAGGAATAATGATTTGATTGTTCAAGCACTTGAACCTGAACAATCCGTCGCTGAAATAAAAGACTCAGTTGTCTTGTTGCTAAAGAATCAAAGAGTGATTTGTTTATTGAAATTCATCGTCTTAAATAATAACTTATTGCTAACATCATCAATAATAATTAATATGTACTAAAAATAAATATCAGCAGAATATAACAGCAGCGCATAGCAGCATGTGCAAGTTCAATGAACATGCGTTTCAATGCCACCCAAATGCTTATGTTGCATTTTTGGGAATGCACCTTATTCTTGTGCAAGTGTCATTTGAGCCACAATGCTACTGCACGCGCAGACTGCATATTCCTTGTTGTTGTTGTGGGTACAAACGTACGGATACATACAAATATACAGTTGAAGGTTGTGCGATTGATATTTATATGAATTCGTACATTCTCCCGCACGTTGACTGCGTCAACAACCTTAAAAAGTTGTATCAAATTTTGTTTCGTCTTCTGGTTCTTGCATCCTATTCCGCGGTAATGGCTGGGGTAGAGTGACATCACATTTATGCTTTTTCGATTGGATCTTCCAGATTGAATACATAATTACACCAACCGATAGGGTAAGCGCTAAATACCCGACTGCAGAAAGGTGAACACCCATTGTTTGGACTTTGGACGGTAACTCCCAAACTCTTTCTGATAATTGACCTTGAATGGTGCTGAGATTGGATAATTGCATGTTGTAGTGTTCAATATTATTCGTGTAGTGTGATCGGTGCTGGCCTTGATCCATTTTGAGAATGTCAGTAGCATTGGCCAAGCTGACATATGAGGTTTGTACTGAGCTTGAGAGAGTTTTATAGCCGTGAATTGTGATAAAACTGTGTTTCAGAACACAAGATGGTTGTAGCTTCAGTATTCCCGATCCTACTAATGTTAATTGCAAGGTTTCACCATCACATACTGCACTCAAGCGAGTGGCAAGCTTCAAGGCGTAGATCCACTCGTTCTTATGATCCATTTGAATCCAGGTTGAATTGTCTTGAACTTCATGGTGGATGCAATCCCGTTGAGTATCATTGGCAAACAGTTTAACTTCACATGAACATACTTCAGACCCTCTGTTGTGTATCAATTGGGTGTTGGCGCATAAGTATGTATATGGGTTCATCACTGTACAAGCCCCCAAATCAGCTAAACTCATGACAACGTATTGATCTCTGTGCGCGTTTATGGCTAGAAATCTGTTACAAGATTCTATTGTAGTCATTGTGCCATTTATTATGTTAGGAATTGGTACCATCCGATACAATTCGAATCTTTCTTCTGCTATTAATGGCAATGAGATTCTAAAAATGGTATGCTTCTTTGTTAAACCGCCTTCTACCTTCATTAATTTGTACAGTTGCAGTGAGTCCTCTTGATTCACTGGTATTTGGAGGGATGTTGAAAGATGAGTTTTTATCTTGAGAATTTCTTCTTGTAGTTGAGTTGGTGATAGCAATAATGGACTGATTTTGTTATGGTGTGTATCTGTCATAACATTCAATATTGATGATTGGATTCTTTGCAAGTGAGATGTTATCATAATGAGTTGGAGGGTCAGAGTGATGAAATAATGAGTCAGCTTGGCTTGAAACTTTTCTCCTTCAATGTGATTTAAGGTTTTCATTATGTCATTGATTTGGTTGTCAAGATTATCGAATTTTCGTTTGACATCTATTTGATCTTGTTTGGTCACGTTGATAGTAGAATCAATCACTGATGTTTGGTTTTTCCAAAACACCAAACAATGAGTTTGCAATATTTCTCACTATATACACAGCACCTCTTTTAGATCGATGGGGAAAGAATATCTTGTTATCCGTTTGTAATTCAGCTTCAACATGCTCGAAGTTCACAAGAGTATCATGACAAGTAAATGGTGGCAGCTTCTGACATAAGTGTCGTAAACTACTGATGCCCTTGGATAAAGTCGTAAGTTCTGCCCAGTATGACTCTAGTTCGTAGTACACTACAAGTTTCCATTCTGACCTCTCGAAATGTGCTGAACCTATTCCTTCGAAGTAAATACCCAATTCCGTGTTGAATTTGGTGTTAGCAATCTGCGAAAATCTTATTGGACCTCCCATGACAATTGGTATGATGAGTAATCCCAGCAGTACTGTTGTGAGTCCCGTATGTCTTGTTTTTATTCGTTTTGTTGGTATTTCTACTTTTTCATCTTAATTCTCATGACTTGTTGGTTGGTCATGGATCCTATTATCATTTATAGGTAGTAGAGCTAATTTATGGATTGCACGTTTCCAAGTTCCAGTAGCTGTTCTAACATCAGCCACTCGTACTGCTCCATCATCACCCTTATACGTCCTTGTTATCCTTCCTAGTGGCCATTGAAGAACTGGAACATTGTCTTCTTTGATTATTACCATGTCCCCTTGGTTGATGTTATTGTGCTGATGTGTCCATTTGGTTTTAGATTGAAGCTCGCATAAATATTCGTGCGACCATCGTTTCCAAAACTCATTTTTGATGTGGGATACGAGTTTCCACCGGGTCAGCAAATTTGAAGTTGACGGATGTTATTTACATCGACTTGCGTGTTGAGTGGTTCTCCTATCAAGAAGTGGCCTGGAGTCAGGGCGCCTAAGTCATTTGGATCGTTGGAAATCGAACTCATTGGTCTTGAGTTGAGAATGGCTTCTATTTCAATAATGACTGTTTCCAGCTCTCCATAGGTTAGTGATGCTGTTGACACGCTCCTAACCAAAAGATGCTTCGCAGACTTCACTGCTGCTTCCCACAGACCTCC
Organism: Clusia tigrina; assembly: GCA_920105625.2. Lineage (NCBI taxonomy): Eukaryota > Metazoa > Arthropoda > Insecta > Diptera > Clusiidae > Clusia > Clusia tigrina. The sequence continues at coordinate 153,182,129 of OV050031.1, read as the reverse complement.
GAAATGAGGGGCTCTTGGAGGAATAAAATTGAATTGTATTCCCTTTTTACCGCATTCTGTCTCAATTTTTGTTTTCCCTTCATCTGAATATATTGATGTAGTCAGTTCCGTAAGCTTGTTTTTGGTGCCAACGAAATTTGTCGCGTTGTCACAATATAAGTTTTGACAATTTCCACGTCGGCCAATGAAACGTTTCAGAGCGCCAATTCATGCTTCTGTCGTAAGATCGCTTACAAGTTCTAAATGGACAGCTTTAGTAGCAAAACAGCAGAAAACGGATATGTAAGCCTTGTGTCGTCTTTTCCCTCTAATTTTGTAATGCACCCAGAATGGTCCACAATAGTCTACTCCAGAGTCGATTGGAGTAATCTCAAATAGTAGTTTTGCTAAGGGATCATTATACGGAATGAGCATTTGATGTTTTGCTTCATAAGGTACCAGTGATGCTTCCAATCGTCCTCCAACTCGCAAAATGTTTGCGTCATCCAAAAATGGTGATAGGCTCTTCAATGTACTCGTCCCCTTGAGATCCTTGTGTTTCTTGAGGTACATGATGTCGTCATTGAAATCAGATCTTTGCATAGCTTGAACAATGATTCTTAATGCATGATCTAATTCGATGGGAGTCAGAGCTATATCAGTTTTTCGTACGTCCTTGCTACATCTAGTGTTGCTTATGAAATGACAAATGTATCCTACGATGCGTTGAAGAGTCCTGAAAGAGTTTCGGTGGTTGATTGTATACACCAGTTCTTCAGAGTCAATTGCTACCAAGGATGCTGGATTCGTTCGTTTTCTCTCGATGTTATTGGGAATGGCTAGCTGTGGAGCAAACTTGGGAGGCCATGCCGGGTTATCCTTGGAGCTAACATGACGCCACTGTTCTGCTAATGTCAAACCTAGAATAGTAGCTACCCTGTTGGCAACAAATGTTTGAAATGATGAGGAGGCTGAATTAATCCAAGAATGAACTATTTGTGAGTCTGTCCACAAAAATGTGCGACAATCCTTTAACCGTAAATCATTTTTTACCCTAGCTGCCAACTGTGAGCCTAGTACTGCTGCGCATAGTTCCAAGCGAGGCAATGTTTGTAGCTTAAGTGGAGCTACGCGTGATTTGGCACATAACAACCTCACTACTACTCTTCCTTCTTTGAAGATAGATCTGAAATAAATTGCTGCTCCGAAGGCTTTTTCTGATGCATCGGAGAAGACGTGAAGTTGAATTGATGTTGGGATCTCACTTCTATGAATGTGTCGTGAGAATTTAAAGTTGTCCAATTCTTGCAATGCGCTTCGAAAACGCTCCCATCTTGTATGTAATTCTGCTGGTAGAGCTTCATCCCAACTAATTTTTAATTGCCATAATGCTTGTATAAAGATTTTTGCTGTAATTACAACTGGAGCTAGAATGCCAAGAGGATCAAATAATCTCGCTACGTCTGAGGTGACAGACCGCTTGGTAATTCGTTTAACGGGGTTGAGATTCACCTTTACACAGAATTGGTCAGTCTTTGGCAGCCATGTCAGGCCCAGGGTTTTTATTGAATCATTCTAGTCGTTAGTAAAATCCAAATTAACTTTCTGGTCACCTTGTGGAATGTTCTGCAGGAGTTTAGGGTTATTTGCACACCATTTTCGTAGATTGAATCCATACCCATTCAACATAGTGATGAGTTGCCGTTGAGTTTCCATGGCGGTAATCAGACTGTCTGATCCACCAAGACCATCGTCGACATAAAAGTTATCCTGAAGCATCTGAGCACCTAGTGGATACCGGATGGCGTTTTCTGATGACATTTGTTTGACACATCTTGTGGCGAGGTATGGTGCCGATCTTGTCCCATATGTGACAGTGTTAAGTTCGTAACACTTCAGTGGTTTCTTATGGTCGCTCCTCCATATGACCAATTGATAATGGCGATCTTCAGAGTGGACCAGTATCTGCCGATACATTTTTTCAATGTCGGTGGTGAATACAAATTTCGGTAGACGGACACGTAGCAGGATTGAAAATAGTTCGGATTGTATGGTTGGACCTATGTGCATTATGTCATTGAGTGATACTCCCGATGACGTCTTTGAAGATGCGTCAAATACCACCCGCAGTTTTGTTGTGCTGCTGTCAGGTTTAAGTACACAGTGGTGTGGGATGAAGTAATTAGGTGAGAGTATTTCATTGATGTTGATCTCCCTCATGTGGCCCAAGGCTTCATAATTTTCCATAAACTCGATATATTGTTCACGAACGGCATTGTATTTAGATAATCGATGTTCAAGCGCCAGGAATCTGTTGATTGCCATATCCCTTGAACTACCTAAAACAGTTGCATTCTCTACGAATGGTAATTTTACAATAAAACGCCCATCATTGTTTCTAGTTGTATTTTGTATAAATACAAAGTCTTTCTATTGGGGATAAAATTGATTCAGCTAGTTTGACTTCGTCCAGTTTCCATAGCCGTTCAATAAGTTGGTTTGTATCATCATCATCCTCACTGCAAATACCGCAAGTTGCTGACGCCATCTGAAGTTCTCCTATCCTTCCTGATAGTATCCAGCCAAACACTGTGTTTTGTAGTGTTGGAAGTTCGATTGCTAATCGTATCTGTCCAATTGTACATGTATATATATATATATATATATATATATATATATATATATATATATATATATATATATATATATATATATATATATATATATATGAATATATATATATATATATATATATATATATATATATATATATATATATATATATATATATATATATATATGAATATATATATGAATGAATCAAAACAGATTACGCATTGCGCAGGTCCGTTATGATTGTTGTATTTGCTTTTTGTGATCAGCTGTTGTGTGCGCCGTCACAAGTGCCCATTAATCAAGAATATTTGTTGGCTGTTAAAGTTTGTTTTATGTGTTTACAAGTGAAGCAGGAATATTTAAGTTGAAGACAATAAAATTATTAAATAAAATGAAGTGTGCACTGAAAGATTGCAAGGGTAGCAATTCAAATAATTCTAAACAGCTACATTTTTATTGTTTTCCATTAAATGATTGTGATCGTAAGCAATGGATAAGTTTTTGTTGCCGAGGTAAAATAATTAATGTGAAAAATTCACGTATCTGCATGGAACATTTTACGCCGGAAGATTTTGATAATAAGTTGGAATTTGAAATGGGTAAGTAAGCAGCTACTTATGGACCTAATACAATTTGTTAATTATTCAAATTTTTACGAAGCCTTTACAAAAAAACTATTATTGAAGCGCGGTGCGGTGCCTACGGTTCGCAAATCTGCCAATGACGAGTTGCACAAGGAGCGTGCAGAAAGAATTGAAAAACGTGAAAACAAAAAAATTGTGCAGAAGCTTATTGAAGAATACGACGCAGGATCGGCATTGCTAACAGGTATATAATTTAATACATTTTAATTATAATAGTTGAACATACTTATTGGTTTTAGAAAACACAACTGAATCAGCAGTACAGGATGAAGAAAATGAAGTTCTTACTAGATCTCGAAAAAGAAAAATACAAAAAATTATAAATTGAATTACTATTGGTTTTATTTATTGGTTTTTCTCCTTAGGTAACAAAAAATATGGTGGGAAAGAGTGTTTATTTATGAAGTCAGTCCATTTCTATAAAATAAAAGCATTTTCGCTTCATTATATTGTTATACTTTCATTATATTTACAACTTTCCCATTTTCTACAAGGAATCTCATACTATTGCTATAGTACACACACACGCACTGGGCACTTGTGACGTACATGCGCAGTAGATTTCAATTTTGTACAATCGTCTGCGTCATCTGTACTTCTTGCTTCATGGTATATATATATATATATATATATATATATATATATATATATATATATATATATGTATATATATATATATATATATATATATATATATATATATATATATTTATATATATATATATATATATATATATATATATATATATATATATACATATATATATATATATATATATATATATATATATATATATATATATATATATATATATGTATATATATATATATATATATATATATATATATATATATATATATATATATGTATATATGTATATATATATATATATATATATATATATATATATATATATATATATATATATATATATATATATATATACGCTTTATCATGTCCAAACACCGCTGTGAAGTGGTCTGTCGAACTCGTTTTTGTTCGACACTGAGCAAACGCGGCACCCATCTTGCCGATAGCTTTTTCATATGCAAATGTTCATGCAAAATGTTGAACACACGTTCATATGATATGTTTACCATTTCAACAATCTCACGCAACTTGACGCGGCGATCGTTCATAAGCATATCGAGGATATTCTTGATATTTTCTTCCGTAACCACCTCTTTTGGCTTTCCTGTTGATGGTATTGTTGCAGTGCTTGTTCGGCCGCGTTTAAATTCAGCAATACAATATTTTACCATGTAATCTGACGGAGCAGACTCACCGTAATGTTTATCGAGCTTTTCTTTTGTCTCTTTCACCGTTTTCCCTTTCAAATAATGGTGTTTAATCACTGCACGAAATTCGCTTTTTTCCATTTTTCAAGAAGCACAAAAGTGGCTTACTTCAAACGGCTACATCGGGTAAACTAATCGATGAATTTGGGTTTGACTGATCGCAATTTCTAAAAAAAAAATTTTTTTGTGTTGCTGGTAGCTTCAATATCAATCCGCCCTCGTATTTTGAGGGGTTCCCGAAATCGTATTATTCAGATGGTATAAAAAAGTTCGAATATCGTCTTACTAAGTGTATCGAAGTAAAAGGAGACTATGTTGAGAAATAAATGGTTTTTGAAAAAAAAAATTTTTATTTCCTACTTAGGTAGCTTCAATATCAATCCGCTCTTGTATATATATTTATATATATATATATATATATATATATATATATATATATATATATATATATATATATATATATATATATATATATATATATATATATATATTTATAAATAAATGTAAAATAATATATTTTAATTGAATTGGCATTAAAATTTTTGTTTTATTCAGTAATTGTTTGGTTAAATTTGTGCCGTGAAAGTTATTATTTAGTGTTTTGGTGCGACAATGAGAATACAAAAGGAAATAATTATGGGAAGTGAAATAAAAAAACACATGTACATATGTACTTATTTTATAATTTTAGTTCATAAATGGTTATGCATATATATGTAATAATAAATACAAAGGCTTAAAATAAACATATTTTGTTAAGTTTATATAATATTTACAATGGATAAATAAAATATTAAACTTGACTCCTGTAGAAGTGAATCAACTACTTTTTTATTATAGAGCCTCTGCAGCCGCTTCAGTCGAACATGTGCTATGGTCTGTATATTTTTGTTCAAAGATGGAAAAGCACCTGGCTTTAAATACCTTCTCATTCTCAAAACTGAAATTAATATTTTTGAAATTGAATTAATATATTTTGAAAAAAATTACTTACTCATTTCAGCCTGGGTTTAAGGTAGATCGCCTCCATGCAGTGCGGCCTGGGTAACGCTAAATGGTCTACACTCCCCCGCGTGCCGGTTTTCGTCGTGGTCATGTCCCTCAACCCTGGTCCTTCACCCAGCTGCCGTGACGCAGGGTGGTATCAAGGACACATAAAAATTATTTCCTGCTCAGACCACCGCTCGGCGGACCTGTATAAGGTAGCGATCAACAGGGTATGTGAGATTTGGCCGGGTGCAAAGCTTAATGCAGTACCTTTGGACCAGGTTCCCCAACCCCCTCGCTCCAAAACACGGCTTCCTGACGAGCTGATGCGGCTGGTGAATACATATCTCCAATGTCTGAAGAGGAATAGTTGAATACCACCATTATCAACCTTCAATACAATGCTGAAGGTACTACAAATTAACCTTCAACATTCGAAAACTGCCTCAGCAGCCTTGCTTCGCCGATTCTCGGCTACGGCGGAGGAGCTCAGATATCGCATGGTATACTCGTATAGCGAGGATCAAGGTAAACCCATATCCTGCATTATGTTCAAAAACAGCGTTAATGCTCTTTCACTTCCTAGATTAGTAGCGATGGTCATCGAAATGCCGACTCTCCGCCAAAAGATATATGAAAGCAAATGGTAACTTTAATATATTTGCAGATTCCGGGAATCATCGGCGCCGATGCCAATGCCCATCACGAAATATGGGGCAGCTCCGGCACAAATTTTTTTTTACTTTATCCACTCAAATAACTTAGATATTGCTAACCGGGGAAATGAACCGACCTTCCTTATATCCCTTAGGAAGGAAGTGCTTGACATCACCCTCGTCAGCGATAACTACTCCAACATGATAAGCCGTTGGTTCATCTCCCAGGAATTCTCCTTTTCGGACCACTGCTATAGGGTGGCTGATGAATATTGCTACATTAACAAACTCAAATAACTTTTTTTTCAGTGTATGGAATTCATTTTTCTTTCATTAATGTTAAAGCTCATTCAATTTTATTAAATATAGCTTAATTAGTTTTAAAAATAATGGAATTTAAATGCCCCCCCTGCTCGTTGATGCATGTGCGGCATCTTACCAAAAAGTTATTCATTACTGCTTGGAGAGTTGAGACAGGAATAGCCGCAATTGTTTCTCGAATGGATTGCTTTAGTTCGTTCAAATTTGTTGGTTTTGCTTTGTAGACTTCCTGTTTGCAATAACCCCACAAGAAAAAGTCAGGTGCAGTAAAGTCCGGCGACCTGGGGGGCCAACGGAATGTGGAGTTTCTGGATATCAGCTTATTGGTCATGTTTCCGTCCTCTTCCACCATTTGAAGCATCTTCTGGCAAAATTCCAAGCGAATCGGGAAGTCTGCTGCGTTCAATTTGTTGGCCATTTGAATTTTATATGGGAATAAGTCCAAATCTTTATGCATAATTGACTGCAATGACTGTCTGCTTATACCCATTTGAGCAGATAAGCTTCTTGTCGAAACTGTTGGATTATTTTGTATGGCAGCAGCTACTGCAGCGATTGTTTCCTCCGTCCGAACTGAAGGGTTTCGATGGTAAGGTCTTCTGTTGACTGTCCCATGCTCGGAAAAATTGTTTACAAGTCTTATTATGGTCCATCTGCTCGGTGGATTGCCGCCAAACGTGCGCCTATACTCCCTCTAAACCGCAACTACGGACTCCAGTGCGTGATAGCGGCGGACAATCCAAATTCTTGTTTCAGTGTCCCAGTTATCCATTTTTGATAAATTTAACAATCAATCTGCAAAATAAAAAAAAAAAACTAGATTCATTAAATAGAAAAAAAGGTATTACATTTTTTTTTGGTAGCGGCTTTCATCAGCCACCCTATATATAAAATTTGACATTGACTCGAGGGAGACTACAGGTAATACAGGTTCTCTTAAACGAGTCAAACGGAAAAGCACGGCTTAAACATTAGGAGAGGCAAACGAGCGTCCTGGAGGGGATTTTGCAAAAGCACTGAATCGGCATCCAAGGCTAGCCGTCTTCGGAAAATTCTCCTCTTCTCTAACAAACCCCTTGACAATATCTAAAAACCAGATGGCAGCTGGACTCACTCAAGCGCCGAAACCCTTGATATCCTACAAGACGCCCACTTCTCAGGGAGCGTAGCTTCAGTGGATCAAGCACCCTATCAGGTGGACCAGGTTTATCATGATAGGCTCCCTACATTCCAAGTGACAAAAAGTCACCTTGAGTGGTCCAAGCAAATCTTTAAGCCATAAAAGTCCACCGGACCGAATGGCATAATTCCTGCCGATATCCAAAAGGAGCAAGAGATTATCTTTCAATGGCTCCTACAAATATACAATTCAAGCCTCAGATCTTTATACTCTATAATCTTAACCTGAATTCTGGCCTTCTTAAATTTATGGAGCTTCTACTAAAATCTAGAATCATCACTTCCACGATCGGCAGTGCCCAATCAAGGAAGGTGATTAGCAGGGGTACCCCAAAAGGGGTTTGTTTCATCACTCCTTCTCTGAATCCTCGCAGTTAACACACTACTTGTGAGATTGGAATCTACTGGATGCAAAGTGATATCCTATGCGGACGACATAGCAATCGCGGCATCCGACAAATTCCCCCAAACCCTTTCCGAAAAACTTATCTATTCACTTTCTATTGTGTCGAACTGATGTCGTGAATTCGAACTTGGTCGTGAATTCGAAATTGGGGTTAACCCGTCCAAAACCGAGGCCATGCTTTTCACTAGAAAGTACAAAATTCCAAGGTTTACAATGCCTAGTCTAAACGGCACTCAACTCGTTTTGAGCACACACGTTAAGTACTTAGACCTGATTCTCCACCCATAGCTTAATTTGAAAGCCAATCTAGCTTAGAGGACACGTAAAGCAACATGCGCTATATACTGCCGTAGAAGAGCAGTTGGAGCAAGATGGGGACTTGGTCCTTGAGTCGTGCTCTGGCTCTACACGGCCATCGGCGAATCCAACCTGATATACTGGTGTGTCTTTTGGTGGCAAGCTCTAGAAAAAACCTGCAATAGCAAACCCCTCGATAAAATCAGAAGATCCATTGCTGTACTGATCACTGGCGCTCTTCGTAGCACACCTACGAAAGCCCTTTTTGCCATGCTGCACTGGCTCCCCTCGGGGATCCTGGATAAGCAACAAGCCAAGCTGACAGCGATTAGACTTAATGCTCTTTCGCACTGGCGCATAACCCTGACAGGCCATGCTTCAATTCTGAATCAGGACCCACCTGTCCCCAACTTTATCGATTATATGTCGGTCTATCCCGATTTGAACAGGGAATTCGACCTCACGATTCCAAGCAGAAACGAATGGACTTCAAAAGACCTAATCGTCAGTGAAACAGTCCAAATCTACAACGACGGTTCCAAACTTGGAGGTAGAGTCGGCAGCGGTGTCTTTTCCGAAAACTGAACTTAAAAACCCTTCATCTCCCTGCCCATTGCAGTGTCTTCCAGGCTGATGGCATGGTTGCGATATCGGCGCATTCAGCCCTCCTTAAATATCGGAATCCCACTGGCAACAGCCAAGCTCGATATCAAACGGAAATATCTGTCTGACCCTTACAAATCCTGGGTTGACGAGGTATCCTGCCACAAAGTAGACTAACTTGGGCAATAATGGCCAAAAACGCGTATCACTGTCGACAACTGTGTCGGTTTTGACCGGCCACTGTATACTGGGAAAGCACTCAGAAATACAGGGCCTACCCTCAAACGATTTTTGCCGAGACTGTGATTCCGAGGAGGAGGACGAGGCGGTTTTCCACCTCTTATCTTATCACTGCCTATCCTTGAGCAAAAGAAGAATCCGTACCTTTGGTGCCCCATTCCTTACAAGCCTGACAGAGCTTTCTTCCTTTAATATTAGAGGACATATCAAGGTTCATCAAACTATCAGGATGGTTTCCTGCAACATAAATGGGGAGTCGTGCCTTTCCCGGCGCTGTCCTTGCGCTGACTCTCACCACACGGGGCCACACCGTGGTATCAAAATGATCCATTATGTGTTTTCAAGTGTGCTTATGGCAAAATAGGTGGCCACCCACTCCTACCTACCTACCTTCAACCTGCTAATTCCTCTCTATCAACTCTTAAAATATTCCGTGCAAATTCGCTAAGTATTTGGATTAAAAGCTGTGTTTTGCTTAAAAATTTCACCCCCATATCTAATACCTTCTTTTCCTTTGGAAAACAGAAGAGACTTACGCTCGTTATTAAAATTCCAAACATAGCATTTAATTTTTATTACATCTATATATATAAAAATTAATGATTGTTTGTTAGTGTCGCTAAGGCTCGAGAACGGCTGGACCAATCTTGATGGAATTTTCAGAGGTTGTTCGTTGTGGATCTGGGAAGGTTTAGAAATAAAAAAAAACCTTATACTTTTCCTGAAGAAAAGTCGGAAAATTTAAAAATTCCAAAAAGAAGTTTTTTCCATACAAAATTTTTTTTTCCAAAATTTTTTTTCCAATTGTTTCTTGCAAATCTATCCATCTCAAAACATTCGGAAAAGTCGGAAAATTCGGAAAATTCGAATATTAGTAAAATCTCACTTTTTGTTCTCATTTTTTTGGTATGTGCGTGGTGTTGCACGCGCACATGTAGTTTCATATTGGTGTTGTAAGCACTGACTGATACTCCAATAACTCAACAGATGGAGCTGTAGACGCTTATTTATTTTGACAGCTGCGTATATTGTTTGTTCTTTCTGATTTGTTTATTCGAACAGTGCGGACATGGTCAATTGACTTTATGATATTTTTCCAAATTTTAATTGATTTCTCGAGTTAAATTCATTACATTAAATTGTTAAATTGTTTACATTCACGAAATATTTGATTTTAAATCTGTGGATTATCAGTTTTTGAGTGAAATTATTGATATTTCAAACAAAAAAAGTGAGTTCATTATTTTTGTTTGTTGGTGAATACTTAACCTAATTTCCATTGGAATTTATTTGTGTTATTTCTTCAGCTGATTTGTAAATTATTTGAATCGGTCAATTTCGGTCGTTTGCTTTCTTTTTTTCGGCTATTCAAAAGGTAAATTATTGAAAATTATTCCGTGAAAACTTTATGTGTGTTTCATACAAAGTGATCAATTACAGATTGAAATTGGTTATCGATGCCACAAAGAGGTCGCGCTAATATCGGTCGGCGTTCCCGACGTACAACGGACCAACGTAATTATACAGCACGTCGTACTGAATAGGAAAATGCTAATGCAAGGGAATCTGCTCGAATCGGAATGATTGAACATCGTGCGCGACAATCACAAGAGGCTCACGAAGATTACAATGAGCAACAACGATTGAGAAGAAGACAAGTTCGTGCTCAGGAAATTCATGAAGCAAGAGAACAACGTTTGGCTGCTCACCGACGACGCCAGCAACAACAATGATTGCCTAATTTGAATATCGAACGTGCAGCCTTTCGATATGAGCCGGACATTGAATACGGTGCACACGCATCAGTTCGATTTGGTTCGATGTCTGTCGTTTGCCCGCATTGCGATGCACTGAAATTTCCAAAAGAACCGGCCGGATTGTGTTGCGCAAGCGGAAAAGTTAAATTACCAGAGTTACTCCCTCCACCAGAGCCATTGCGTTCGTTGCTTTACGGTGAATCACCAAATTCGAATCATTCCATGATGTATAACGATTGTTTTCAAATGACGTCGTTTGGTGGTGAATGAACATAATTACAATCCCACATTCAAGGTTAGTTCACCAACAATCTAACACTTATTATCTCGCCAATAAAATACAGAAATTAACATATTTGTCTGCAACTATAGAGATTCAAGATTTATCATCTTGCTGAATCGCTGTTGCCGCATCCTGATCAAGATCACAAATATCTCCAAATATATTTCCTTGGAGATTCAAATGAAGAAGTGAATCGACGTTGTGCAATGTTCAATGCGACGAAAAGAGAAATTGTGCAGCAATTGCAAGAAATTTTGCATGAACACAACGAACTAATTCGGTTATTCAAAACTTCGTTAGAAAGGATGCCATCTGATGATCACAGAATCGTCTTAAAGCGGACAAACGACCAGCACGCACTCATGAAGGGCAATATAATGCACCGACGGCCGACGAAATATCAATTGCTGTTGTTGGCGATAATTTAGAATCCCGCGATATTGTTATTAAACGTCGAGCTGGAGATGCATTAGAGCGAATCAATGAAACTCATCGATCGTATGACTCACTACAATATCCGCTTATGTTCTGCCGTGGTGAAGATGGATATCACTTGAGATACAACATGATCAATCCTGCCAATGGTTAGTAAAAGAAGAACAAACACTCTTGATTGTAACTTCATTTTTTGTTAACTTTTAGGTGTCGATACAAATAAGAAGGTCAGTGCAATGAACTTTTACGCGTATCGATTGATGATTCGCGAAGGAATTGACAACCATCTCTTGAGATATCGCCGATTATTTCACCAGTATGCAGTTGATGTGTACGTGACGATGGAGACAGAACGACTCAATTTTATTCGCTTCAATCAGACCAAGCTTCGATCTGAAGAGTATATTCACTTGCGAGATGCGGTCAATAGCGATGAAGATGTGACAAACCTTGGCCGACTCACGATTTTGCCATCAACATACATTGGCATCCCAAGGCACATGCATGAGTACTCGCAGGATGCGATGACATACGTGCGGAATTATGGACGGCCGGATTTGTTTGTTACATTCACTTGCAATCCAAAATGCCCACAGATAACGGAATTATTGAATCGCGGTCAATCTGCAAGCGATCGTCACGATGTCACAGCACGAGTTTTCAAACAACAGCTACGATATTTGATAGACTTTATCGTGAAGCAACCTATATATGGTGCTGTTAGATGCTGGATATACTCTGTTGAGTGGCAAAAAAGAGGTTTGCCGCACGCACACATTCTTCTTTGGATGGTGGACAAGATTACACCAGATCAAATTGATGACATCATTTCTGCGGAAATTCCTGATCCAGAGATAGATCCAGAATTATACGAAGTGGTGAAAACCAATATGGTTCATGGACCTTGCGGACACTACAATCCCACTTCGGTTTGTATGTCTGACAATAAATGCACGAAACACTATCCACGTGCTTTTCTTTCGGAAACGCAAACTGGAAATGATGGATATCCCCTCTATCGGCGTCGCTCATCAGACAACAATGGCAGAACATTCAGCATTCAATTTAGAGGAGTGAATATCGAAGTTGACAACACATGGATCGTACCATATTAGTCAATATTGTCTAAGACATTCAAAACTCATACCAATGTTGAGTATTGCAGTTCTGTGAAATCGATCAAATACGTTTGCAAGTACGCCACCAAAGGAAGCGACATGGCGGTTATTGGCCTTGAACGAGATGAGATCAGCAAGTATCAAATGGGTCGATACGTGAACTGCAATGAAACTCTTTGGAGAATATTTTATTTTGTAATTCATGAGCGTTTTCCGACTGTTGTGCATCTCGCAGTTCATTTGGAGAATGGCCAAAGAGTGTATTTCAACCCAGAGAATGCAGTACAGCGAGCGGAAACACCACCAGCAACAACATTGACGAGTTTTTTCTCAACTTGTGCCAGTGATCCGTTTGCGAGAACATTGCTTTATTCGGAAATGCCTCGATATTATACATGGAATGCATCGTCGAAGAAATGGTTACGCAGAAAGCAAGGCCAACCAGTAGATGGACATCCAGGTGTGTTCCCAACTAATGCATTATGACGAATTTACACAATCCACCCGAAAACCGACGATTGCTTCTACCTTCGGTTGCTATTGATTAATGTACGCAGTTCAACTTCATTTGAGTCATTGCGTACTGTGAATGGTACGGTGTGTGCAACTTTTCGAGAAGCATGCCAGCAATTACAATTGCTGGAACATGATAATCACTGGAATCAAACGATGGACGATGCGATAGCTACTTCGCATGCCACTGAAGTGCGCACTCATTTCGACATGTCAGCCTTCAAATCCGCGTCAATTATGGGATACGTACAAAAATTACATTGCCGAAGACATTTTACATCGTATTCGAGTGGCAACATGGAATTCAGAATTGCAAATGAACGATGACATCTACAATGAAGCATTGGTGTTGATTGAAGATTTGTGTTTGCTTATGAGTGGCAAACTATTGACTGAAATTCATATGCAAGCGCCAAATCGTCAAATCAGAGATGTACTGAATCGTGAATTGGAACGTGAGCGTGCATACGACAGAATAACTTTGCAACAACAAGTACAAAGAAATGTTCCATTATTGAATGAGCAGCAAAAGAGTGCGTATGATGAATTGATGAAGGCTGTCAATGATGGAAACGGTGGACTATTTTTTCTTGATGCGCCCGGCGGAACTGGGAAAACGTTCCTGATATCATTGATTTTGGCAACAATACGATCTCAAAATGGCATTGCGTTGGCTCTCGCATCTACTGGGATTGCTGCAACTCTACTAGAAGCTGGAAGAAGGGCACATTCGGCACTGAAGTTTCCATTAAACATGCAAATCAATGAAAACACCTGTTTGCAACATTTCAAAGCAATCAGCTATAGCAAAAGTGTTGAAGAATTGTAAACTGATAGTATGGGATGAGTGCACAATGGCTCACAAACGATCTCTAGAAGCACTTGACAGAACAATGAAAGATCTGCGGAATAATAATCGTCGCTTTAGTGGCGCAATGATACTGTTAGCAGGCGATTTTCGACAAACACTTCCTGTTATTCCGAAATCAACAGCGGCGGATGAATTGAACGCATGTCTCAAGTCATCGTATTTGTGGCGGTACGTGAAAACCATACGATTGACTATGAATATGCGAGCGTTCCTGCAACAGGATAGCACCGCAGAAGTTTTCTCTAAAGAACTGCTAAGAATTGGAAATGGGCAAATTCCGGTTGATACTTCCAGTGGTTTGATATCAATTCCACCTGCCATTTGTCAATTCACTTCAACGAAAGCTGAACTCATCACGAATGTTTATCCGAACATTGGCCAAAATTATCGTAACTACGATTGGTTGAGTGCACGCGCAATTTTAGCTGCCAAAAATACCGATGTTAATGACTTAAACTGGACGATTCAAAGTCAAATTCCGGGAGATTTGCGCTCATACAAATCGATCGATCGTGTTGAAAATGAAGACGAAGCCGTGAATTATCCAGTGGAATTTCTAAATTCTTTGGATTTGCCTGGCATGCCGCCGCATCATTTGCGTCTCAAAGTTGGGTCTGTCATTATTATGCTTCGCAATCTTCATGCGCCGAAACTGTGTAATGGACCCCGACTGATTGTGACGCAGCTATCGAATAATGTGATAGTTGCAAGAATTTTGAAAGGGACTTACAAGGGGGCAGAATGCTTGATTCCACGAATTCCATTGAGTACCAACGATTTGCCATTTCAGTTCAAACGTATTCAGTTTCCAGTGAAACTTGCATTTGCGATGACAATCAACAGATCACAACGACAGTCGTTGGAAGTATGTGGCATAAATCTGGAAATGCCATGTTTTTCACACGGCCAGCTATACGTGGCGTATTCACGAGTTGGAAAACCATCTTCTCTGTACATTTACGCACCGGAACAGAAACCAAAAAATGTTGTTTATCAAGCTGCGTTACATTGAAAAAAAGTAGAAAAATCGCAAATAAATGATTTTCAACACAATATAAATCCAACTTTCTTTTCTTTTCAAAACACATAATTTCACGCAGGGCAACGCCTGCGGGGTCAGCTAGTTTAACATATAATTTTGTGATAATCAGGAAGAACCAATCAATAAAAGAAATAGACA
This sequence comes from Clusia tigrina, assembly GCA_920105625.2. NCBI lineage: Eukaryota > Metazoa > Arthropoda > Insecta > Diptera > Clusiidae > Clusia > Clusia tigrina. Next base: position 153,166,745 of record OV050031.1, on the reverse strand, counting down.
TGAATTCCAAGTCGTCCAAAATGATCCGATAAATAAAGTAATTAATCTTGGTGCATGTCGAATTAATCTACGAGAGGAATAAATAAAAAAGAAGGGAATATCAAAGCTGCCTATAAGTGTGGTTGATATATTTAGGAGAAGATTACAAAAGTATGAGAAAAAGGGGATTTATGATACGGATGTGGATTTGGCACACTTGTTTTTATTGTTATATGCTGTAATTGTTGGTGTTGATGTTATTATTATTGTTGTTATTATAGTTATTATTATTATTTTTGTTGCTGCTATTTTTATATCCATTAACACAATCCCCTGCCATAACCAGCGACACGTGTGCCAATCAATCCGCATCACCGCTATTATGCTGAATAAGCACACACGCGAGGTATCTGCTCAAATGCACCGTGTGATGCACTCGCCGAAGACATTCCATTCCCACAGGCGCATATTATCTTCGTTAGCATTAATTTTTTATAAATATAAGTAAATTAGTTAAATAACCTCTCTTATCATTTGATATGTTATTGATCCAACATTAATTTAATAAAATGTGATTAGTTAAAAGTAAATTTGTGTAAGGATTATTTGGAAACGGTAAATATAACTATTCTCTCCCTATAGATAAAGACCAAGTCTCAGGTTGACTTGGCGGATCCCTTTTTGATAGTTAATGGGAGGAAACTTCTTTACTTTGATATGCGTGTTTCTTTTTTTCGCCGATGTCAGGTAGAAACCACGGGATTCCAATGACATCACAGCCGAATATGTGTTGCTTTATCTTCCGCAATGCATTACTTCTCTAATATGGTGAAAGGAGCATTATTTGCATTATGGTCTTCGAAGTTAATGACTCTCCCCACCCTTCCTAAAAGGTATCTCTAGCACTGGTAAACCTCGGAGAGCAAAATAAAGCGTAATTTGCATATTGTGGACTGTCGCCCACATGGACTCTTCCTTGTAGTGGCGCCGGTACAGATATGGTCAGAAAACATAATTTTCGGTCGGTAGTTGTATGATGTGATAGGGCACCTCATCATGTGATCTATTCATCTACATAAATTCAACTTTCTTTTCTTTTCAAAACACATAATTTCACGCAGGACAACGCCTGCGAGGTCAGCTAGTATATATATATATATATATATATATATATATATATATATATATATATATATATATATATATATATATATATATATATATATATATATATATATATACATATATATATATATATATATATATATATATATATATAAATATATATATATATATATATATATATATATATATATATATATATATATAGATATTTATTTTTTTGTTTATTAAATCACTACACAAATTCACTTTTTCTTCCTAAATACATGAAAACCCATTAAGTACTTTTTAATATACGAGTATAATTCAAAACAGTTAAAAACCTTTTAACCTTTTCTTCTTTGCGCATGCATCTGTCGTATCATATAAGATTTGGTAATATTTGGCGTTTTATGACGTCGCAGCCAATCAACTGTGCTGAGTTTTTGTCGAGAGAGGAATAGCGGACCTCCGCATGACGTAATCTTCTTTCTATCATTCTTGGTTGGCTGTCACGTGGAAATCTGTTAAATACGAACTGCTTGTATCTGATTACTGAAAAATTAGCTAGCATAGCAAAACATTTAGCTTAGTATAGGGCAGAAGTCTGTTGACATTTGCTTTCTATGCAATGCGACATTTAACCAAAGAGTATATACATATATACGTTTTATAATGTGTTTGATTTAATGTTATACTCATATCGTGCTCAATGTTCTAAATACCCAGAGAGGGCTGTTTTCTGTAAATTTTTTTATTGCGTTGATGTTTTTTGGTGAAGAGAACAAAATTAAATTAAATTAATTACATTTATATATATTTACATTAAAATATATTTAATTGCATTCGGTATTAAATTTTGTACAATTTCTACTCATAAAATTTAATAAGCATATAGAGAAAACAGCAGAATGTTTTTCTTAAAAATTCACTTTTTAAAATTATCAAAATTATCTAAGATTTATACTGTTTTTAAATATAAGATACTGATTTATTTCTCCACAAAGCAACTCGCAATTGTGGGTTTGAAGCATATGTTTCACACAATGGGAATATGCGTTTATAGTTCTAGGAGTATTAGCTTCTATTCCATCTAGACCGATATTGTTTTGCTGAGAGTCACACCTTGCCCGAAATATCCCTGCTTCATAACAGAACACTACGGATCTAGACTGAGGAGTCAACAGAGGAGCAGGCCAAATCGGTAGATTGGCAAGAGGGGTGCTATCCGGCTGGTTTAACCCGGCGGGTGACATCCCTCTTGCCAATGAGGCAATGATCGGGGGAAGAGAGTTTATGCCCGGATGAAAGAACCAATGATCGGGGGAAGAGACAGGTGGGGTCGGCAAATGGCAAAAAGATGCTAGTTATCATAGACCAGATGGATGAGGAAGGGGTTATACGTAAGGAGAAGTGCAGGTGGTTTGGAGCAAGTGGTTGCTGAAGTCTACCTCCAAGTCTTGGAGGAAAACCCATGGACCCCATCCTCTCTGTCACGATCCAGGCTTGTGAGAGGGCAGGGCCAAGCTCATCGAATTCGATGACAGAAGGTCAGCCATGCTCTATAGGAGTGCGGTAAGTAAAGTTGGCGAGATTTCGCCAGGAGACAGGATATAAGCCGTTAGCAGGGAAGAAGTTCTCAGCAGATGCAGAGCTCGGGTCTGGCTAAGCCAGCTGAACCGGCAAAAATAGAGGAGACCTTTAAAATTTGCAGCAGGGACCTGGCAACTCATAACTGAAGGGTGGGGAAATTAGAGGAGCCAGTAGAAGGTAGAAGACAGGTGTTGTTGATCCACAACGCCGAATCCTTTGCCCCACTGGCAGCAAAAAAAGGGGCAGTCAGATTCGGGTTTGTTGATGCAACCATTCGGAGCTACAGGTCCTCACATGTTAGCCCTAAAGACTTCAGGCCATTCAGTATCACGACTTTGCTGCTAAAAGCATTTGCCGTGACGGATGGATGCATACTTACGGGAAGTTATACCGACGGGTAGAACCTCCTTGGCAGAGCATGCTTATACGAAGAGCGAATATATGGAAACGGCGTTACACTTACTCATTGCTATTGTGGAAAAAGCCATCCAGCAGAAGGACTTTGCACTGGCGGCCTTCACTGATATAGAGGGCGCTTTTAATAATATAACTGCGACTAACACTATAACGGGAGCGTTAGAAGCTCTGGTCGTTTATCCTAATGTGGTTGCACTGATTTAGACTATGCTCATCAGAAGAAAGGTACCTGCAAACCTATGAACATGCACTTTAAGCAGACAGGTCTGCAGAGGTACTCCTCAGGCTGGAGTTCTCTCCCATCTGCTCTGGAATTTGGCGGTAAATCTTTTACAGCCAGCCTTAGAGAGGGGGGGGGGGGGGATTGCGACGTCATCGCCTATGCTAACGATTTCACAATTGTGATCAGGGGGAAATATCCAAACACTCTTATGGACCAGAAGAAGGGGTCTAGTAATAAACCCTAATAAAATTGAATTAACTTTCTTTCCTAAGAAAAACAGATCACCTACGGCCTCCCCTCTAATATAAAAAGGTGTGGAAATTCTTATGAAGGGAAGGGTCGAATATTTAGGATTAATACTAGATAGGATTTACCTGGAAGTACCCAATATTGACGAAAGCGCTAGGAAGGCCAATATGGTTTTGTACACTTGCAAAAAGCGGTCGGAACTGGGTGAGGGCAATACCCACGAACTATAGACTGGACATACATTTCTGTGGTCAGACGTATATTGTTATACGGAATACTGATATTGTGGCCAGCCACTCAGAAAAAAGCCATTTGAGCAAGGTCCAAATAACAGCTTTTCTGTGCATTTCTGGTAATTTAAGGACCATCCAAACTAAAGCACTAGAAGTTTTACGTACCTACATAAACTAAATTTGGTAGGGAAACAATTGGCCGCTGCATCAGCACTAAGGTTGAAATGCTCGGCATTATGGAATGATCGGCAGACTGGCCACTCGACTATCGTGCATATCTGGAGTAGTTGTATCCAACATACGAGGTGTGATCAAAAAAGAACCGTTATTGTGTGATCAAAAAATAAAGTATTTATTTATTCATCAACAACTATCTTGTCCCCTTCAAAGTAATTCCCCTCAGATATAATACACTTATGCCAGTTTTTTCCAATCCTCGAAACACTTCTGAAACCCTTTTTTTGGTATCGCCAACAGCTCCTGTTTCGATTTTTCTTTTATCTCCTCAATCGTAGCAAAACGCTTTCCTTTCATCGGTGTCTTCAGTTTTGGAAAGAGGAAAAAGTCACCGGGGCCAAGTCTGGTGAATATGGTGGTTGAGGCATTATAACGGTTTTGTTTTTGGCCAAAAACAGCTCCTGAGCGATGTCCATGCGACGTTGTTTTTGCTCAAAATTTAGCAATTTTGGAACTATCTTCGTTTCATGCCTAAAACAACCGTAAAAATTGCTTGGCATGAGCCGAACGATATGCCAACATCATCAGCAACCTCTCTGATAGTGATTCGACGATTATCCAAAATCATTTTCTTCACTGCGTCAATGTTTTCATCGGTTGTTGACGTGCTCGGGCGACCAGGACGAGCATCGTCATTGACATCTTCTCGGCATTCCTTAAACCGGTTATACCACAATTGAACTTGTGTTCTGCTCATAGTAGACTCGCCAAAGGCCACACAGACATGTGTACCAACATAAAAAAACAAACTGACAATCCAAAATGGTTGGTATTGCCAACATATATAACAGACATGTGTACCAACATAACAGAAAAAAAATGCGAACATCGAACATTCGTAACTCACGAAAAGATGAAAATAACGGTTATCTTTTGATCACACCTCGTATTGACCACTCTATATCAAATCTCAAATTTGATATGCACTTCAAGATACATATTCCGTCTGAAGGGAGTTCCAAACACCTTTGCCATGGAGAAAGGGGTGTTGATTGTATTTGTCTTTACTTTAAATCTACTTGTTCCACTGTAAATATTTACATAATATATATAGAACACAAGAATGATCAAATTCTTGTATAGAAAGTATGTATTATATCCTTTACCTTTAAAAAAGGGTAAAAAGGGCATACTAATTTTGTGCTTTTGAGAAGGGTTGCATTTTCAAGAAGGAGGCGTGGTAGGTATGGAGATATATGTACAGATAAGATCAGAATCACTTTCTAAGCAATTTTTATTTTGTCCGTCCGTCTGTCCGTCTGTGGCCACTTTTAGATATAACTTAATGAAATTTTGCAAAAGTATAGTCTGGACAAAGATACAGAACCAGATTGCTATCTGGACCGATTTGGACATAGACCACGCCTACCTCCCATATAAGAAACTTTTTTCACCTTTTTTAAAATGAGTACAACTTCGGTCCAATTGATGAAATAGTGACGAAAGTTATGGAGATGTGGGTCCTACTTAACACTATGCAAAAAGTGGGCGGTATATATTAACTCTACCTAACTATCTAACACTATTAACTTAAGATCTGGTAGAGATTTATGGACGAAATTTTACGGGAAGGAACATGGGGACTATGGGCTATCTGCAACAAATAGGGTTGATCAGGGAAAAGACACGCCCACTTTTGATATAAGGAACTTTCGGGTCCAAAATTAAAATTAGCCTACCTATGATCGCATTGATGCCAGCGGAATAAAATTTGCTGGAAATATACATGGGGCCCATAATAGTGTGTGTGCAGAATATGGAGATCACAATACAACTGCCACGCCCACAATTAGCCCAAAGTCACTACTAGGTTCCTGTTGAAGATGTTTGAACGAAATTTCACAGGAATGTTGCAGGAATCAGCATTGAACACCACCCAAAAAATGGGACTGTTCTTTTCACGGCCACGCCCACTATTGACATATTATTATAACTTACGACCTATACAATATTTTTGGACGAAATTGTATATTTGTACATATATTACTTACATAGAATTGTGGTCTATCAGATAAATGATACGCCTCCATCCCATATAATGTACTTTGGGGTCCCCACCTAAGAGCAATTACCCTACCCATGCTTCTAGTGATGATATATGATAACAAATTGGTACCTGTATACATTGTACTATTATGCATTCCAAATATGGACAGACTATTACTACTGCCACGTCCACAATTAAACAAAAATCATTACTAGGTTCCTATAGAAGATTCACCAACGAAATTTCACAGGAAGGTTGCTGGTACTAATATAAAACAGCACACAAAAAATGAGCGTATTATTTTTAGAACCACACCCACTATTGACATATTATTATAACTAATGACCTATAAAATATTTTTGGACGAAATTTTCTAATAGTGGTTATATTGACACTACAAAGCCACACACAAGAAATGGGGTCGATGTAATCAATTCAAGATACCCTACCGAAAATTACCGTAGATATGAATGATGATTTATGAAGAAAACATCCCCATTATTGTACTCGCACGCACAAGGAAAGGGAAAGGGTATTTCGAAGTCGGTCTAACCCGACTTCACACTTCTGTACTCGTTACTAATCTTTTTTTTCTTTATTAAATAAATTGGCCCATATTTCTTCAAAAATGTAGCCGGTCATACTGTTACAATCAATGGGGAACGCTATAGAGCCATGATTAATGAATTTTTCGTGCCTGAATTGGAGGATGTTAATGTGGATGACCTTTGGTTCCAACAAGATGGCGCTACATGCCATAGAGCCAACGAAACAAGCAATTTATTGAAGGAAACTTTTGGTGAGCGCATTATCTCGCGTCGTGGGCCTGTGGCGTGGCCTCCAAGATCGTGCGATTTAACAGCGCTGGACTATTTTTTGTGGGGTTATGTGAAGTCACTTGTCTACGCAGATAAACCTGAGACGATTGACGCCTTGGAAGAGAATATTCGGCGCATTATTGCTGACATACGGCCCCAATTTCTGCCAAAAGTGGTCGAAAGTTGGGCCTATCGGCTGGAATTTAACCGAGGCAGCCGGGGCCATTTGCCCAAAATCATTTTTAAAACATAATGGCAAATCCTTATCTTTATAATAAAGCTAAATTCTCGGCCATAACATTAAATGATATGCATTTTATTTCTGTTTGAAAACCACACGTTAAAAAAAACACATTTATAAAAAAGTAAAACAAAAGTGGGAGTTTTAAGAGTATTTCTATTGACTTTTAATCTACTTGTTCCACTGTAAACATATACAAAACTAGGGTATTCACAAGCTACTTGTATTTGCTTGTGGTATTTTACCTGCTGATAAATATACCAAAAAATTCGAACTGGTATTTTTTTGTTTTTGTTTTTTTTATATTTGGCAATACCACAAAATACCAATATGATCGTGATGTTTTTTGGTGCGCGTATTTGATAATCTGTTTGTAAACTTTTAATTTGAAAAAATGGAAAAGCAATTCAAGCGGAAAAGAATTATCCCAAACAAGAAATGTATGCAACTTTAGGAGACAAATATAATAAATTTTCTTAAGGGAAATACTCCATGTGAATTGAGTACAAACATATTTGTTTTCTTTACGGCATCCTTAGTCATCAAGTTAAATGCAGAAACCAACTGCACAAACATTTTTCACAAACTCATCTTCGCTGTCCTCGCTGCCAACCGTGCCTAAATGAAGCAACGAATAAGCAATTGATTTAAGAAGTTGGCAAGATACACAAATTTACTTGAATTCATATAAATTAAACTACTAATGTGTTGCAAGCACAAAGCTGAATAATTTTCTCCTTTTCTGTCATTCTTGGCATTATTTAAACACAATTCACGTAAACAAAACGAAAATAAATGACGATACAGTGGCATAAATAGACACAGTTGATGCAAATACCATGTTCGAAAATTGAAATGCTCACAAAATGATATATTTGAAGCTCGAATTTACGCGTTCAAAATACCAACGAAGAGCGTGAAAACCTCAATATAAACATATATTTAATATATATTTTTTTAATTTAATTTGATTTAATTTATTTAATCATACAATAAGTTTTAAAAACTTATGCTGTACATCTAACTTAGCCACAATTGTAACTTAAATTAAAAACTTAAAGCTAAAATTAAAATTAAAATTAATACTATTGACAATTATTTAGAAAATAACAAACAAATATAACAAAAAACAAGAAAAATATATAAAAAATAAAAAAGAAAGAGGGTAGTAGAACTTGGAAGGAAAAGAGAAGAAATAAGGGTTTTACAGAAGAATTCACATTTTACTGGTGATACTTAAGACCCTACGGCGCTTAAAATATTTAGAACTCGTTCGAGACGTTCGTTATGCAGTTTGCGATTGGCAGCGCTAATTAAAATGTCATCTAAAAATAGCACCACACCATCCAAACCTGCCAACAGTGAATCCATTATCCTTTGAAAAATCGCGGGAGCTGAAGCTAAACCATATATCAACCTGGTATATTGGAAAAGCCCTTTCGAAGTAGATATAGTTGTATATTTACGAGATTCTTCATCCAACTCTATTTGTTGGTACGCCATACTTAAATCCAGTTTTGTAAATTCCTCCCCGCCATGCAATTTAGAAAAAATTTCCTCAATCCTAAGCAACGGATACTTTTCTATCATTAAGTATGGGTTTAACGTTACCTTAAAATCACCGCAAATTCTAACGCTACCGTCTTTTTTTAATATCGGCACTATGGGTGTTCCCCATTCGCTATATTCCACCGGTTTTAAAATTTTCAATTTTACCAAATCGTCTAATCCTGCTTGCACTTTATTTTTAATTGCTAAGGGCAACGGCCTTGGTCTAAAAAATTTTGGTACGGTGTCCTCTTTTACCTTCAACACGGCCTTACTCATTTTGAACAGTCCTAAACCACCGTCAAACAATTTGTTAAATTTATTAATTATTGGATTACTTTGCATCATTTGAAGTTGAAATGCATAATTTATATTACAAATCTCAATCTCAAATGCCCTCAAGAAGTTTCGCCCCAGCAGGGGTGGACCACCATGTTTAATCACAATAATTGGAATGAGTTTTTCTTTATTACCGTATTGCATTAACACATCACAAGCTCCGATAGAAATTATATTTGTACCATTATACGCCTTCAACAGCACATCTATTTTACGAAGACTGTAATTGCTAAAAGTAGCATTGTAAGTCTCTTCCGAAATCACCGTATTTTCTGAACCCATATCCAACTCCATATCAAAAAGTTTTTTATTGATTTTTACGTTAATTTTAATAGGTCCATCTTTTGGACTTGTAAAAGAGAATAAGCTAAATCCCTATCATCACTTTCTAAGAAATTAAAATTTTTTGCTTTGCACATTTTTTTTAAAAGACCTTTTTTCTGGCATTGGTTACACTTATAATTTCTAAACTTACATTGCTAGCTTTTATGATTTTTATAACCGCAGACTTCACATAGTTGATCATTCTTCTTTTCACGTTGCTGAGCCATCTTGTTTGACGATTCCCCTTTGTCTTTACCATTTGCTTTTTTAATGAAATGCACCGACATCCTTTTACCACCACTGTGTCATATTGATGCTTGGCATACTCTACATTATTGGCAATTTCAACCACGTTGTCGAAAGTACACATCACCGACTCCAAAAAGATTTTGTCCCGGAACGGACCCTTCTCCAACCCCATTACAAATTTATCACGAATTGCTGTTGATAAACTCGAACCAAACTCGCAGTTCACTGCTAATGCTCGAACACGCACGGCCCATTCATTTATTGTCTCCGTAGCCAATTTCGACGCATTGTAAAATTGTACCTTTCTGCAAAACCTGATGTTGGCGGCTTAAAATGTTTTTGCATAACCTCTACACACATTTCATACATTGTTGTTGCATCTTCTATTTTCTTCGGGCTCACTAAATTTTGTAACAGCATATATGACGTTTCACATAATGACGTCAACAAAATTGCCTTTTTCTTTATGATATTAGTTATACTATTCGCCACCAGAAATTGTTCCATTTGATTTTCAAAAATTGACCAGTTGTTTTGCGTATGATCAAAACTTGGAACTCTACCAATTATTTATGTAATTTGTGCGCTTTGTGTAGTCATCTTGCTTATGTTCTTCTTATTTCTCCTGCAACACGATTATTTTAGTGAAATTGGTTAATTTTTCAACCAAAATTTAATTTTAATATTGTTTTATCCTCGTCGCCACTGTAATAAACTCAGTCTTTTTTCAAGTTAAACAGTTAGATTTTATTATATTTATTTCCTTTATTTTATCTTCGATGGCTTACAATTCAGTTTGAGGTACAAAAAGGGAATGAGCTTAAATAATAAAAGTAATACATACAATGCTCTCTTGCAGTCGTTGTTCATGAAATGCATACATACAAAATACTTTTGCTACAGTTGTAGTTACTGAAATGCATACACACAAGCTTCTCTTGCAGGCGTTCATTTCATGACAAGAGCTGTTAATACAGTTTGTTTTACTCATAAGAGATGGTAAGGTAATGATCTGTACAATAAGTGAATACCCTACATTAATAAAATACTTACGAGTATATTAAAATATTAAACTATACTCGTATACTAAATAAAATGTTTAATTTTGTAATATTAGCTTTAATACCTAGATGTACTTTCCTAAATAACCTACAAAAAACTTATTTTTCAAATGACAGAGATTGACGAAGATAACTTTGACGATCTATATAAACAGTTATTAAAAGTTATGAAGAGAGTCTTATAGAGTCAACCTGGCCTCACTTCGAATAATGACAAAGTATATTGATTATATTTAATTGCTTATTAAATTTTATAACGCAATACTACGATTATCTTACGCACACGTGTTTTTTAAAAATTTAATTGCAAAGTAAAAGCATTCCTTAATACCAGTTTCCCAAAACAGTCTTAGAGAAAGCAAAACAGACGATTAGCCAGATTCGAAGTCAGATGCATGTAAAAACGCAACCATTACTTTTTTTAATTTTGTCACTTTTCTCTTTAATTTCATATTTTTTCACTTTATTAATTTATAAAAGAAAATTGGTACTGGCGCTAAATGTTTGTTTTGGCAGACGATCTTTTTCTTTTTCTTCGCTACACACGAGGGTTTTCTAATGGCACGTTTGTTTCGTTTCGTTTTGTGTGTTTCGTCAAGACTAACCTTAAGCTATGTACTTTTTTTGTCGACACACAAGCAGATGTATATTTGTTGGAATTTTCAGCTTAACACTGCTCAAGTTCATCTTAATACCAAAAATAAAATAAATCTTACAGGTATAACGCCAAGTACAATATCAACTTTAAGTTTGATCGATACTAATTTAAGTTTTTCAAAATCTGTAATTCAACAAATCTTGCATATCGTCACTGATTGTTTCACGGTATACTAGGAAAAGATTTTTCAAAAGTTAATATGTGCAATATTAGCTACGAAACAAATATTATATTGTTTTGGTGGTACAATAAAATTTCAGAATTGCACAATTTTACATCCTCAAACTTCTATTATTCCATCCAGAAGCCAAGTTTTCAGACAACTTAACAACTTAAGTAATATTGACAGTCAGCATTTGTTGATACTCAGGAAACATGCAGAGGCGTGCGTACCCCCAAATATAGTATCGACACTTATAAACCTATTCTGCGTATAATTATTAAAAGTATTGCAAATTGCAACATTAGCTCAGAAAGTCTACAAAATTATAATATCTATAGCATCGACAACATTCGGTTGGATGATGATCGATTAAATGAATTGACAAATATACTCGAGAAATATATGCCCAACTGTGCCGTAAATAGATTACTGCCTCTTTGTCAGGAATATGCCGATATTTCTGCTTTAAAGAATGACAAAATGAACATCAACAATTCACATGTCTAAAATAAAAATTACTTTCTGCCGTATACTCAACGAAATGAGATTAACAGAAAGTCGATAATTTATTATTACACGATTTAATAAAACTCAGCTACTCTAATTATAATAGCCTACTGATTTTAGTTCCAAAAAAGAGCACTGATGGTGAAAATTCATACCGTATGTGCGTAGACCACCGGGGAAATAACAAGAAACTAGTAGTCGAACAATTTCCATTCCCACGAGACGTTGAGATTTTGAGCTATTTGTATATTGAAAGTAATTCTCCTCTCTAGATCTTTTTTCAGTGTTTCACCAGATACTCCTTCATGTAGATTCACGCTACATCACATCTTTTACCATTCGATCTGAACGTCGGTCCAAACTCTTTTTCTCCAATGATTCAGGACTTTCACCAAACCAAGAAATTTTATATGTTGATATAATTATCATCATCGGCTGTAGTGAATCACATCATCTAAAAAGTGTATTTAGTGTTTTTCAACTATGTAGACGATTTCATTGAAAACTTGACCCTATTAAATGTAATTTTCTTCGTCAAGAGATCACATTTCTTGGACACATATACACTTCAAATGGATTGTTGCCTCATAAATCGAAAATTAATATATATGAAACGCCAAGAGACAAGGATGCAGTCCAGCGATTTGTAGGCTTTGTCAATTACTATCCAAGATTCATCCCCAGCTTTGCATCATTGGCTGCACCGCTTAATCGTCTGAATCGCAAAAGCGATGGGGCTCAAACCCACAAATAGCTTTTGAAAATTTAAAATCTGCATTAATTTATCCTAAATTATTACAATATCCCAACTTTAATGAAACATTTTTAATTACAGTGGACGCGTCAAAAATAGGCTGTGGCGCATTACTAAGCCAAAACGTTAAAAGGTCTGATCTACCTATGTGTTATACATCAAAATTTTTTAATGGAGCAGAACAGAAAAAACAGGAATATAGCTTGAAGTTTTATCAATTTATTTAGCAATAAGACACTTTAGGCCATACGTATACGGTACAGAATTTTTAATTTAATTTATTTATTTAATCATACAATAAGTTTTAAAAACTTATGCTGTACATTTAACTTAGCCAGAATTGTAACTTATATTAAAAACTTAAAGCTAAAATTAAAATTAAAATTAATACTATTGGCAATTATTTAGAAAATAACAAACAAATATAACAAAAAACAAGAAAAATATACAAAAAATAAAAAAGAGGGTAGTAGAACTTGGAAGGAAAAGAGAAGAAATAAAGCGTCAGGAGTTACTACGAAAATAAAGAAAAATAAGATGCTTGAAGTTGATGTGATTCACAATATCTTTTAAATCATTAGGTAATGAGTTCCATAGTCTAGTGGTGCCAACGAAAAACATTCTAGCCGAGTTTCGGAACGTAAACCTCGGTATAATGAGATTATTGTAACGATTCGACAGGCTGAAGCGCAACTTGGTAAAGGCCTTAGAGTATATTAATTTATGCATAAATATACAATTTCTTGCCTTTAAATAGCTCTCAATATCGCAACCCAGAACCATTTTACGATGAGATATGGTCAAATTTGCGCAAGCCATACACATAACGAGTAGCATTATTGAATGCCACTCGCAGCTTATGTAAAGACCGAGTCCAAACCACTATACACCACCTCAGAGTAGGTAATAATAGGCACAAGCAATTGCACAACCAACCTGCGCCTGGTTTCAACGGGAGTAAATCGAGCAGACATCCTCAAACAGCGCAGCGTCATATACATTATGCAAACCACATGGTTGATTTGATCCGAGCAAGTCAATGACGAGTTCAAATGAAACCCAAGCACAACAGTCTTGTTAACAAGTGTAAGGCGGCAACCAGCAATAAACATCGGAGGGATCTCAGTAAAAAGTATATTGTCTTTGTAAATAGGCAGAACAAAAGATTTCGGCTGATTTAGACACAGATCATTGCTACGAGCCCAACTGCTAAGAATATCTAGGTCCTCATTAAGTCTACAAACCAGATCATCCATAAGGCCTACCCTGCGTGACAGATATAACTGAATGTCATCGGCATAAGCATGCATCACTCCATTACAGTCAAGTGAAAAAATGTCATTGATGAACATACTGAAAAGCAGTGGTCCAAGAATTGAGCCCTGTGGGACCCCAAAAAAAACTGGCCTACAATCAGAGAAGATATCTGATATATATTGAAGAAATAATTGTATTACTTACACTATAAATTATCTTCCTTTTTAATACTTTTAAGTTAACATACTTTTAAGTTAACATACCTTTTAAGTTAACATACCTTTTGAGCTAACATACCTACTTGTCACTTTATTCGTTTATTACTAAGTACAATAAATTCAGTCAAGTTATTACCTTGCTTGCAAACACTACAATTGGCGACGAGGAACAAATAATCTACGTGCGGAATTAAAATGGCGACGGAAGAATTTTTTAAACTGCTTGTGAAACAGCAACAAGAGTTTTCGCAAAAATTGCTTTCGGAACAACAGCAGTGGATGCAAACGGTTTTAAAAAACCAAGCTGGCGCGTCGTGCGAGTTTGCCATGGTGCCATCATTCCACACATTCAATAACGAGCTTCAAAACTGGGATTCCTATTTGGAGCAGTTGAATCAACATTTTTCGGCGTATGCAGTAACGAAGCCGGAAAAACTTAAGTCATTTTTTTTGTCGTGGGTCGGTGCCGATATGTTTGAGTTGCTAAAAAAGCTGTTTGGCAGCAACGATTTGCAACACCAACAATATGCGGAACTAACGGGAAAATTGACAGAGCACTTCAAGAAAGAAGTTCATGTGGTTGCGGCGAGGTATAATTTTCATAAATGCATAATGAAGCCGAAGCAGACCTACAAAGAGTGGGTGGCCGATCTTCGTGGCTTGGCTCGTGAGAGTAAGTTCGTGTGCAATGCCGAATCATGCCAGCATCAATATGTTGATGAGATGATACGTGACATGTTAATTTTACATACACCACACGAAACCGTTCGATCTTCGGCGCTGCAAAAAGTGCAGCCAACATTAAATGACGTATTACTAATTGCAGAATCATTCGAGGCAACAACAAAAGCAGTACATGTTATAAAAGAGAGTAGCTTAACGGAAAATAATCTAGCACCTTTTGTCAACGAGATTAAACATAATGTGCGACATTTCCAGTCCAATTCGCGCTCGCGGCCTTCAAAGCCGAATAAGACACCACTGTACAAATCGTGCTCTGGTTGTGGCTCGTCGCACTCCCGCGACGATTGTAAATTTAAAAACGCTGTCTGTTTTAAATGCGGTCGTGTTGGACACAAAGCAGTCGTCTGTATGTCAAAAAACAGATCCAACAAACAACAACACAACAACCACAGAAATAAAACGCAGGTGAACGCAAGCATTGGCGCAATTGAGACGATCTACAACATTACAGGGGTAGTGAAGAAAAAAAATTTAAAAAACTTTGTTGACTTGGAAATATATAATAAATTAATCACATTCCAAATGGATTCGGGAGCCTCCGTCTCGATTATTACATTGGAAACCTACGGAATTCTAAATAAGCCAACACTTAATCCTTGTCATCGCTCTCTGTTTGGATTTGGAAATAAAAAAATTAAAACTTGTGGTGAATTTTATGCAAAGGTTAAGTGTGGTATAAAACAACAAACAGTGCTTTTGGTGGTCGCGTGTGTAGATTCTGGCAACAATCTTTTTGGTGCAGACCTCTTTGAAGCTTTTGGTTTTAAAATACAACAAGTGTGCTCAGTTACAAACACAGGGCTCGACCCTGCCAATAATCTACTTGAAAAATATAAGGAACTTTTTGAGCCGGCACTGGGCACAGTACACAATTTTAAAGCCAACATTCAGTTTAAGCCAGATGCGTCACCGAAATTCTTCAAATCCAGGCCAATTCCTTTCGCCCTAATGCAAAAATTCAAAACTGAATCGGATCGATTAGTGGAAGCTGGAATTTGGAAGCCGCTCCAATTCAGCGAGTGGGCATCACCTATCGTTCTAGCGCCAAAGCCTAATGGCTCTATTCGAATATGTGGAGATTTTAAGGTAACCATAAATAAGCAAATTGATATCGAACGATACCCCCTACCAACGCGCGAAAATTTGTTACATACTATTCGTTATGGCCAGCATTTCTCTAAAATTGATCTAAAAGATGCGTATTTACAGATGGAGCTGGACGAGGAATCAAAGAAAGTTTTAGTCGTCAATACTCCGCAGGGGTTGTTCCAATATCAGCGCTTACCTTACGGCATAGCAAGGGTACCTGCGATTTTTCAGAAATTTTTAGAGCAACTTCTGCAAGGCATCGATGGGTGTGGCAACTATTTGGACGACATTATTGTTACAGCGCCAACCATCGAGCAGCACATCGAACGCCTCGACAAAGTGCTCTCGCGTCTTCAAACCAGCGGGATTAAGTGCAAGAAAGAAAAATGTTTCTTTTTGCAAGAAAAGATCGAGTATCTAGGACGACAAATCAGTGCGAATGGTATTTTACCAGATGACTCTGGCGTAAAAGCAGTGCGCCTCCTTCGACACCCTAAAACACTCAAAGATGTAGAAGCCTTTTTGGGCAAGGTGAACTATTACCACCAGTTTATACCTAACTTTTCACAAATCGCTGCGCCGATCAACAAACTACGGCGGAAAAATGTCAAATTCGAGTGGGGACACCAACAGCAGCATGCATTCGAAATTTTGAAAGAGCACATCATTACAGCCACAGAACTTGCACATTTTCAAGAACATCTGCCGATTCTGCTAGCCACTGACGCATCTTCATTCGGAATCGGAGCTGTTATCTCACATGTGTACCCTGACGGTACTGAAAGACCGATTGCATTTGCTTCGAAAACGCTCGATCAGCACCAAACAAAATATAGCCAAATAGAGAAAGAGGGTCTCGCAATAATCTTTGGAGTTCAGCGCTTTCATTAATATTTGTATGGTCACAAATTCACTCTCATCACTGACCACAAGCCACTGGTCAGTATATTTAGTCCGGAAAAGCATCTTCCTACGATGACTTCGCACCGTCTTCAACGCTGGGCCATTATTTTAATGGCTTATCAATTTGATATAAGATATAAACCAACTGCACAACATGGAAATGCTGATGCATTATCGCGACTGCCCTGGGGTCCTGACCCCAAGTTCGACCAAGATGAAGCCTGCTACAACTTAGATGTCATCGATACTCCTATCGACGCAAATTTAATTCGCAAGCACACCAAAAACGATGCTACACTCAGAAAAGTGCGCGATTTTATTCAAAATGGTTGGCCAAACCATCTGGGTATCGAAAACAGCGACATTTTACCTTATTTCAATAGAAAACTATCATTGAGTATTTTTAAAGACCTTATTTGCTTACAGGGCCATTTGACGCGAGTAGTCGTACCAGCCGTATTACGTCAACGTACTCTGAACCTGTTACACGAGGGCCATTGGGGCGTAGTCAAGATGAAGCAGCTAGCTCGTAACCATTGCTGGTGGCATAACATCGATAAGGACATCGAGAAGCTCGCAGCTAACTGTGAGGTCTGCAAAATTGCGTCTTCGAGCCCAGTGAAACAATACAATAGCTGGCCCGAGGCCCAACGCCCTTGGGAACGCATACATATCGATTTTGCTGGACCTAACTTTAACCACATGTGGCTTATTTGTGTAGATGCGCATTCACAATATCCATTTGTGTCACAACTTAACAGTACGACGACTGCCAATACAATTTCA
This sequence comes from Clusia tigrina, assembly GCA_920105625.2. Classification (NCBI taxonomy): domain Eukaryota; kingdom Metazoa; phylum Arthropoda; class Insecta; order Diptera; family Clusiidae; genus Clusia; species Clusia tigrina. The sequence goes on along the minus strand of OV050031.1, from coordinate 153,149,067 downwards.
GCGTTATCAGCAATATTTGCCATGGAAGGCTTGCCAGAAACCATCGTAAGTGACAACGGACCACAGTTAACATCTGACAACTTCAAACAATTTTGTGCGGAAAACGGCATAAAGCACATAACCACAGCGCCATTCCACCCAGCGTCAAACGGACTCGCCGAACGCTTCGTTAGAACGTTTAAAACAGCAACGCGAAAAAGGAACTAACGGGAAAATTGACAGAGCACTTCAAGAAAGAAGTTCATGTGGTTGCGGCGAGGTATAATTTTCATAAATGCATAATGAAGCCGAAGCAGACCTACAAAGAGTGGGTGGCCGATCTTCGTGGCTTGGCTCGTGAGAGTAAGTTCGTGTGCAATGCCGAATCATGCCAGCATCAATATGTTGATGAGATGATACGTGACATGTTAATTTTACATACACCACACGAAACCGTTCGATCTTCGGCGCTGCAAAAAGTGCAGCCAACATTAAATGACGTATTACTAATTGCAGAATCATTCGAGGCAACAACAAAAGCAGTACATGTTATAAAAGAGAGTAGCTTAACGGAAAATAATCTAGCACCTTTTGTCAACGAGATTAAACATAATGTGCGACATTTCCAGTCCAATTCGCGCTCGCGGCCTTCAAAGCCGAATAAGACACCACTGTACAAATCGTGCTCTGGTTGTGGCTCGTCGCACTCCCGCGACGATTGTAAATTTAAAAACGCTGTCTGTTTTAAATGCGGTCGTGTTGGACACATAGCAGTCGTCTGTATGTCAAAAAACAGATCCAACAAACAACAACACAACAACCACAGAAATAAAACGCAGGTGAACGCAAGCATTGGCGCAATTGAGACGATCTACAACATTACAGGGGTAGTGAAGAAAAAAAATTTAAAAAACTTTGTTGACTTGGAAATATATAATAAATTAATCACATTCCAAATGGATTCGGGAGCCTCCGTCTCGATTATTACATTGGAAACCTACGGAATTCTAAATAAGCCAACACTTAATCCTTGTCATCGCTCTCTGTTTGGATTTGGAAATAAAAAAATTAAAACTTGTGGTGAATTTTATGCAAAGGTTAAGTGTGGTATAAAACAACAAACAGTGCTTTTGGTGGTCGCGTGTGTAGATTCTGGCAACAATCTTTTTGGTGCAGACCTCTTTGAAGCTTTTGGTTTTAAAATACAACAAGTGTGCTCAGTTACAAACACAGGGCTCGACCCTGCCAATAATCTACTTGAAAAATATAAGGAACTTTTTGAGCCGGCACTGGGCACAGTACACAATTTTAAAGCCAACATTCAGTTTAAGCCAGATGCGTCACCGAAATTCTTCAAATCCAGGCCAATTCCTTTCGCCCTAATGCAAAAATTCAAAACTGAATCGGATCGATTAGTGGAAGCTGGAATTTGGAAGCCGCTCCAATTCAGCGAGTGGGCATCACCTATCGTTCTAGCGCCAAAGCCTAATGGCTCTATTCGAATATGTGGAGATTTTAAGGTAACCATAAATAAGCAAATTGATATCGAACGATACCCCCTACCAACGCGCGAAAATTTGTTACATACTATTCGTTATGGCCAGCATTTCTCTAAAATTGATCTAAAAGATGCGTATTTACAGATGGAGCTGGACGAGGAATCAAAGAAAGTTTTAGTCGTCAATACTCCGCAGGGGTTGTTCCAATATCAGCGCTTACCTTACGGCATAGCAAGTGCACCTGCGATTTTTCAGAAATTTTTAGAGCAACTTCTGCAAGGCATCGATGGGTGTGGCAACTATTTGGACGACATTATTGTTACAGCGCCAACCATCGAGCAGCACATCGAACGCCTCGACAAAGTGCTCTCGCGTCTTCAAACCAGCGGGATTAAGTGCAAGAAAGAAAAATGTTTCTTTTTGCAAGAAAAGATCGAGTATCTAGGACGACAAATCAGTGCGAATGGTATTTTACCAGATGACTCTGGCGTAAAAGCAGTGCGCCTCCTTCGACACCCTAAAACACTCAAAGATGTAGAAGCCTTTTTGGGCAAGGTGAACTATTACCACCAGTTTATACCTAACTTTTCACAAATCGCTGCGCCGATCAACAAACTACGGCGGAAAAATGTCAAATTCGAGTGGGGACACCAACAGCAGCATGCATTCGAAATTTTGAAAGAGCACATCATTACAGCCACAGAACTTGCACATTTTCAAGAACATCTGCCGATTCTGCTAGCCACTGACGCATCTTCATTCGGAATCGGAGCTGTTATCTCACATGTGTACCCTGACGGTACTGAAAGACCGATTGCATTTGCTTCGAAAACGCTCGATCAGCACCAAACAAAATATAGCCAAATAGAGAAAGAGGGTCTCGCAATAATCTTTGGAGTTCAGCGCTTTCATCAATATTTGTATGGTCACAAATTCACTCTCATCACTGACCACAAGCCACTGGTCAGTATATTTAGTCCGGAAAAGCATCTTCCTACGATGACTTCGCACCGTCTTCAACGCTGGGCCATTATTTTAATGGCTTATCAATTTGATATAAGATATAAACCAACTGCACAACATGGAAATGCTGATGCATTATCGCGACTGCCCTGGGGTCCTGACCCCAAGTTCGACCAAGATGAAGCCTGCTACAACTTAGATGTCATCGATACTCCTATCGACGCAAATTTAATTCGCAAGCACACCAAAAACGATGCTACACTCAGAAAAGTGCGCGATTTTATTCAAAATGGTTGGCCAAACCATCTGGGTATCGAAAACAGCGACATTTTACCTTATTTCAATAGAAAACTATCATTGAGTATTTTTAAAGACCTTATTTGCTTACAGGGCCATTTGACGCGAGTAGTCGTACCAGCCGTATTACGTCAACGTACTCTGAACCTGTTACACGAGGGCCATTGGGGCGTAGTCAAGATGAAGCAGCTAGCTCGTAACCATTGCTGGTGGCATAACATCGATAAGGACATCGAGAAGCTCGCAGCTAACTGTGAGGTCTGCAAAATTGCGTCTTCGAGCCCAGTGAAACAATACAATAGCTGGCCCGAGGCCCAACGCCCTTGGGAACGCATACATATCGATTTTGCTGGACCTAACTTTAACCACATGTGGCTTATTTGTGTAGATGCGCATTCACAATATCCATTTGTGTCACAACTTAACAGTACGACGACTGCCAATACAATTTCAGCGTTATCAGCAATATTTGCCATGGAAGGCTTGCCAGAAACCATCGTAAGTGACAACGGACCACAGTTAACATCTGACAACTTCAAACAATTTTGTGCGGAAAACGGCATAAAGCACATAACCACAGCGCCATTCCACCCAGCGTCAAACGGACTCGCCGAACGCTTCGTTAGAACGTTTAAAACAGCAACGCGAAAAAATATGGAGGATGGCTTGAATTTAAATGCTGCTATAATTAAGTATTTATCGTCGTATCGCGCAATTCCCAACGCTGAAGGAAAATCTCCAGCCGAACTACTGCATGGCCGTCAGATGCGCACGCCTTTATCATTGCTAACTCCAACCCATTCCCAGGAACTTCCAAACACTTCGTTCACTCCGAAGTTCACACCTGCTCAACCAGTGTTCCTACGCAACTACTCGAGAGGTCCTAAGTGGATAAAAGGCGAAATTGACAGACTACTTGGCAATATGATGTATGTTGTAAAAACTCCTTCCGGGTTTTGTAAACGCCACCAAAACCAACTACAACCTCGGCGAAGTAATACTGTTGACTCACCTCAGCGCCCACAAATCAACATTCGTCAAGGACTGCTGTCACAACCAACCGAAGGTGAGGTAGCTCCGCAAGAGCCGATCTCTGCCGAAACCACACAGCTTCGCGACGAACGGTCTAATCCGACACCATTACGCAGAAGCGAACGGAGCCGTAATCCTGTCAACCGTTTCCAGGCAGAAGACTTTCGAAAATAAAAGGGTGGATAAATGATATATATTGAAGAAATAATTGTATTACTTACACTATAAATTATCTTCCTTTTTAATACTTTTAAGTTAACATACTTTTAAGTTAACATACCTTTTAAGTTAACATACCTTTTGAGCTAACATACCTACTTGTCACTTTATTCGTTTATTACTAAGTACAATAAATTCAGTCAAGTTATTACCTTGCTTGCAAACACTACACTCATCTCACTCTCAATATCGCAACCCAGAACCATTTTACGATGAGATATGGTCAAATTTGCGCAAGCCATACACATAACGAGTAGCATTATTGAATGCCACTCGCAGCTTATGTAAAGACCGAGTCCAAACCACTATACACCACCTCAGAGTAGGTAATAATAGGCACAAGCAATTGCACAACCAACCTGCGCCTGGTTTCAACGGGAGTAAATCGAGCAGACATCCTCAAACAGCGCAGCGTCATATACATTATGCAAACCACATGGTTGATTTGATCCGAGCAAGTCAATGACGAGTTCAAATGAAACCCAAGCACAACAGTCTTGTTAACAAGTGTAAGGCGGCAACCAGCAATAAACATCGGAGGGATCTCAGTAAAAAGTATATTGTCTTTGTAAATAGGCAGAACAAAAGATTTCGGCTGATTTAGACACAGATCATTGCTACGAGCCCAACTGCTAAGAATATCTAGGTCCTCATTAAGTCTACAAACCAGATCATCCATAAGGCCTACCCTGCGTGACAGATATAACTGAATGTCATCGGCATAAGCATGCATCACTCCATTACAGTCAAGTGAAAAAATGTCATTGATGAACATACTGAAAAGCAGTGGTCCAAGAATTGAGCCCTGTGGGACCCCAAAAAAAACTGGCCTACAATCAGAGAAGATATCACCAAGCAGCAAGGCATTGCCAGAAAAACCAAAATAAGTCTTTAACTTAAAACATAATAGTCTATGGTTGACAATATCGAAAGCCTTGGAAAAGTCCAATAGACAGAGTAGAGTTACTTAGTCATCATCAAATGAAATTCGAATATCATCAACAACTTTCAGCATAGCAGTCGAGCAGCTATGACCCTTACGAAAACCAGACTGTAGTGGTGACAGCAGCTTAAATTCATTCAGATGTCGAGATATATGATCAGCCATAAGCGACTCACATACCTTAGAAAGGCATAAGATCAAACTAATGTGCCGAAAATCACTAGGAGCAGCGGCAGATGCCTTTTTTGCAAACGGCACAACAGTCGCTAATTTCCATAGACTTGGGAAGCACGAAGTGGTAAAACAGTGATTTATAATGTGAGTTAATGGACTCAAGACAAACGGAATAATTAATTTTATAAACCTAATAAAGACTCCATCAGGACCTACAGCGTTAGATTTTATCCGCATAATCCCTCTGTTTACATCACACTCACCAACTGCATGAAACTCAAATGAACTTTGACAGACAAGTCCATCAACCACGGACAGCTCACACTCACTAGAATTTTCAGGGGGAAACCCATTCATTCGGCTCCACTAAACAATCAGTACTATCCTTGCCATGAACACCAAACCGTTTTAGATTCCTTCATAATTGCTTAGATGGAAGAGATGCATCAAGCTTAGAGGAGAAATAATTTTTCTTTGCTAGCCTCACAGCAGCTACAGCCTCATTACGAGCCAGCCTGTAAGAATCCCAATTCTGATCGGTTGGAAATTTTCTGCATCTAACATGCAACCTGTTCCTTTTCTTAAGATGCTGCTTCACTAGCGCGTCAAACAAAGGACACGCTTTATTTTTTACTTGAATAGTACGAACCGGGACATATGTATTGAAAACATCACAGATCCGACTCACAAAACCATTCAACTTCTGATCAATACCGCTAGAAAACCAGCAGTCGTCCCATCTTAGTTGGGAAAGCTCCCTAAACAAAGAAGTCAAGTCAATGGACTTATAATCACGATTTGAGATAGAGGTAGTATTCATTTTTCGACCAATATTAACATTTAGTGTACAGAATATCAAGTCATGATCAGAAATAAAAATGAGCTGATCAAAGATAAATAGCATTGATATGTCAGATATAATAAAGAGGTCAAGTTAGCTAGGACCAGCATTATTTGTAAATCTAGTAGGCATGATGGAGTTCACAACAGAGAGGCCAGACGCACTAATAAGGTCACGAAGTTTATCCGAAACAGCATCAGCAGAGAGCAGATTTACATTAAAATACCCACACACAATATAGTAGTCATAGTCAATTACACGCAACGACAAATCAGAGAAAAACGGCTCAACACTGTGACATTTGTTAGAGTTATACACACATGCAACCATGACTTTAGAATTATTGCCAGATATTTCCAGATTTAAGAACTCAACTGCGGTGCCATCAGACCTATTTACGATTTTTACAATTAGAAACAAAAGTATCAACACCATCTTCTTTAACAAAAGTATCAACACCATCTTCTTTTCGGCCAACTCTATCATTCCTAAAAAGCTTGTAAGTGGGTATATTGATATATAAGTCACTAGCTCCACTCCCAAACCAAGTTTCAGACACACAAATCACATCAACAGAGGAATCAGCAAAAATGTACCTCACATAATCAAGTTTCGAAGAGTTAAGACTTCCAGCATTAAAATGAAGAATTTTTAAGCCACAATGCTGTTTGCACAATACATCAACCAATACCTTATGATTACCACTAGCACCACCACAGAACTCAATGCCCGAAATAGTAATAAGCAGCAGCCACAACAACAGAAAGCAAATTAAATGTGTAGAAAGAAGTGGAAGAATAGATATACCTATATGAAAAGTAAAGAGTTAAAAATATATAAAAGAATAAAGTAATAAAAAGAAGAAAACTTATAGCTAAGTTTGAAATAAAAATAAGGAATGACGGAAAAGACAACATTATTGTAAATTAGTAGCTGCTGGTGCGCCAACGAGCGAATCCACGGCCTCTTTGCTCGTAACCAGTTTCGCTTTAGAATCTCGGTTCACTCGAACATATACCATGCCTCGCATGGAGAATGCAGAAGCCAACAGCCGCTGCCGCCTAAGCCTCGATGCATACTGCATAATTACCCGATTGCTCTTAGTTAGGCTCTCATGTACAAATACGGGAGTTTGTCCGCCGACACCGATATCAGAGAGTAAGATGGATCTCTTCTTCTCCTTGCAGAACCCAGCAATAGCCCGAAAGAGATTACTCCTTTGTTGTGCCGTTTGCAGTCTCACCAAAACCGCCGCAGCCCCATTTTGAGATTGGCTACGGCTCGAGCGCAGACGGAATACTTCCCGAACCCGCGGCGAGTCACATTTGATCCAATTTCTCACTCTCGGTCTCAGGTATTCCAGTAATTAATATATCCGTTGAGACAGCTTCACCTTAAAATTTTTCCACTTGGGATTGCAGAGAGTGCACATTTGACTTCAGTGTTTCAACCTCCAATGCCCATCACGAAATATGGGGCAGCTCCGGCACAAATCATCGAGGTGAGTGTCTTTTCGACTTTATCATTTCAAATAACTTAGGCATTGCTAACCGGGGAAATGAGCCGACCTTCCTTACATCCGTCAGGAAGGAAGTGCTTGACATCACCCTCGTTAGCGATAACTACTCCAATATGATAAGCAGTTTGTTAGTCTCACAGGAATGCTCCTTTTTGAACCACTGCTACATCACCTTTGACATTGACTTGAGGGAGACTACAGGCAATACAAAATCTCTTAAACCAGTCAATAGAAAAAACACGAACTGGCCTCTTTTCCGGCTCAAACTGGGGTCATGCTTAGCAACGACTCCCCCTATTATCCACAACTGTCCCGACATTGATCGGGCGGTCGACGATCTGACCACAGCTTTTAAAAAAGCCACTCATATTTCTTGCATCACTCCCGAACCGCGGGGCAAACCTAAACCTCCGTGGTGGAACTCGGAAATTGCAAGTCTTCGCAAAACTTGTAGAATGCTTTTCAACAAAGCTAAAGTTACAACTGATTGGGCCCCTTTCAAAAATAAACAAAAAGAGTTGAAATACGCCATTAGGCGAGGGAAACGAGCGTCATGGAGGGACTTTTGCGAAAGCATTGAATCGACGTCCGAGGCTAGCCGTCTTCGTAAAATTCTCCACTCCTTAACAAAGCCCTTGACTGTATCCAAAAACCAGATGGCAGCTGGACTCACTCAAGCGCCGAAACCCTTGATATCCTGCTAGACACCCACTTCCCAGGGAGCTTAGCCTCAGCGGATCAAGCACTCTACCAGGTGGAGCAGGTTTCCATGATAGCCTCCCCACATTGCAAGTGACAAAAAGTCACCTTGAGTGGTCCATTCAATTCTTTAAGCCATACAAGTCCCCCGGACCGGACGGCATCATTCCTGCCGATATCCAAAATGGGGAAGAGATTATCCTTCCATGGCTGCTACAAATATATAATGCAAGCCTCAGATTGCAATATATTCCCTTACGCTGGCGCACGGCTCGGGTCGTCTTCATACCAAAAGTTGGGAAGGCCTCGCACACCAATCCTAAGGATTATAGACCTATAAGTCTAACATCCTTTCATCTTAAGGTTCTAGAAAGAGCTCTTGACCTACATATCAGGACATCGATCAACCCTTCTCTTCCCTCTGTATCTCAACACGCTTACTCTAAAGGCAAATCGGTTGAAACAGCACTTCATTCTCTCATTTCTCAAGTTGACAAATCCTTGGCGTACAAGGAATTCACACTTGCCATATTTCTGGACATCGAGGGAGCTTTCAACAATGTATGCCCCAACGTTGTCATTTCCGCACTCTATAATCGTAACCCGAATTCAGGTCTTCTTAAATTTATAGAGCTTCTACTAAAATCTAGGATCATCACTTCCACGATCGGCAGTGCTCAATCCAGGAGGGTGGTTAACAGGGGCACGCCACAAGGGGGTGTTTTATCACCCCTCCTCTGGAGCCTGGCAGTTAACACACTACTGGTGAGATTGGAATCTACTGGATGCAAAGTGATAGCCTCTGCGGACGACATAGCAATCGCGGCATCCGGCAAATTCCCCCAAACACTTTCCGAAAAACTTAACTATTCACTCTCTATTGTGTCGAACTGGTGTCGTGAATTCGAACTTGGAGCTAACCCATCCAAAACCGAGGCTATGCTTTTCACTAGGTGCTGTCTTTGAGCACACACGTTAAGTACTTAGGCCTGATTCTCGACCCAAAGCTTAATTGGAAAGCCAATCTAGCTGAGAGGGCACGTAAGGCAACATGCGGTATATACTGTTGTAAAAGAGCAGTTGGTGCACGATGGGGACTTCATCCTCGAGTCATGCTCGGGCTCTACACGGCCATCGTTGAACCAAACCTGTTATACGGGTCGGTCTTCTGGTGGCAAGCTCTCGAAAAAGCCTGTAATATCAAACCCATTGATAAAATCAGAAGATCCATTGCTCTACTGATCACTGGCGCTCTTCGTAGCACACCTACGAAAGCCCTTTTTGCCATGCTGCACTGGCTACCCTCGGGGATCCTGGTTAAGCAACAAGCCAAGCTGACAGCGGTTAGACTTAATGCTCTTTTGCACTGGCGCATAACCCTGACACGCCATGCTTCAATTCTGAATCAGGACCCACCTGTCCCCAACTTTATCGATTATATGTCGGTCTATCCCGATTTGAAAAGGGAATTCGACCTCACTATTCCAAGTCGAAGCGACTGGACCTCAGAAAACCGAATCGTCGGTGAAACAGTTGAAATCTTCACCGACGGTTCCAAGCTTGGAGGTAGAGTCGGCAGCGGTATTTATTCCGACAAGCTGGACTTAAACATCTCCCTACGTCTCCCAGACCATTGCAGCGTTTTTCAAGCTGAGGTCATGGCCATTTACCACGCAGCCAAATGGATGCTGAGTAGTTATATCAGCGCAGTTGACGTATCTATCTTCTCAGACAGCCAGGCCGCCATTAAATCTCTTTTTGGCTCCACGGCCACATCAAGACTAGTTCATGAATGTCGAACATCTTTAAATGAGCTCGCAAGTTACTCTCGGGTGCACCTAGTCTGGGTTCCCGGACAGAGCGAAATCCCGGGAAACTGCGAGGCGGACGAGCTTGCCAAGGTAGGCACGCTAATGCACGACATTCACCCCTCTGTAAACATCGGCATTCCACTGGCAACAGCCAAGCTCGAAATCAAACGGAAATATCTGGCTGACGCCTACAAATCCTGGGCTAACGAGGAATCCTGCCACACGGCTAGACTAACTTGGGCAAGCATGGACAAAAACAGAACCAATCAACTTCTTCGACTCGCGTATCACTGTCGACAACTGTGTCGGTTTTGACCGGCCACTGCATAATTGGACAGCACGCAGAAATACTGGTCCTACCCTCAAATGACTTTTGCCGAGGCTGTGGCTACGAAACGGTTTTCCACCTCTTATGCCACTGCCCATCCTTGAGCAGAAGAAGAATTTGCACCTTTGGTGCCCCATTTCTTACAAGCCTGACAGAGCTGTCATCCATTAATATTAAGGACATAGGCAGGTTCATCAAAGTATCAGGATGGTTTCCTGAAACATGACGGGGGAGTCGTGCCTTTCCAGGCGCTGTCCTTGCGCTGACTATCACCATCCCAAGTATGGGAACTTTTTTAGTCAGTGCTTGAACGGCGCCACACCGTGGTACCACAATGGAGCATTATGTGTGCTCAAGTGTGCTTTTGGCAAACTGGGCGGCCACCCCTACTTATCTCAATTGCCGACACTCTCGACTCAATTTGCCTAAAATCTCTCTTGATATTAGACAACTCACCGGCCAACTCACTCATTTTCTGCATAACACGATCCTCAAGCAGCTTCACAGACCCGTTAAGCTTTGTGACAATGCTCTCTTCGAGCTTAACCAACCGCTGATCCCATGCAGCCAGCAAACCAGAGTCAGAGAGAGTATCTGCAGTTGCTTTGTTCGCATTTGGTGTTGAGTGCAAACTTTGTTTCTCTCTTCTTTGCGCTGCCTGTCTTGTTGCCAATGACATTTTTGCAAAAACAGGTTTCTTTATTTAATATCGACTATACAGAAAGAAAAAACTCAACACAAACACCGACACTCAGTCACAACTTCAAGCTTTAGTAGGCGAAATTACATATCAATATATCTGGCAAATAGCATAAAACCGCTCTCTACTCGTTAACACCAAAAACACGTCTACTCACTATGACTCATTAGCTCAATATGTATGTAGTGGTACTTCTTACTAATTTTTTCTCTCTTTATTACCCTATGTCTCCACGGGTAATTTTTGATGGCATGCAATTGGCAATTTCAAGCAAATTCCCAATGGAGGCAGCAAATTGGATCAAGTTGGCAATTTATGGCCTGCAATCAGTTGTCATTTTGTCTGTTTGACAGCCATTTTTCATTTTTCATCTTCGAACATTTTAGTTTATCAGTATATTAAATTAATTTAAACGCTAAAATGGATGGAGACTGTGTATTTCCCTTGTTTGTAAAAAAGGATTCACCCAAAATCTCGACTTCCTTCTTTTTCTTTCTTCATCGTATAAATTAAACAATTATTTTAATGAATCAAAAGCGCGGGCACAGCGAACTAGATTGCTTCACGACATTTTCAAAATGACGATGACATAACATGGCAATGTCCACCATTAAAATATTCCCAACTTTTGCAATGAAATTTGACAGTTATTATGCCATCAAAAATTGCCCCAGACGTGGGGTTAAATAAAGCTTAAGCTCAGTTTCTTGTAAGCATTCAAACGGTTCAGTCTTTTATTTAATATGGATAAACACAACAGGGGGAACTGAATTTCTAAACCGATGGATCCAAGCTTGACGATAGAGTTGGCTGTGAAGTTTTCTCAGCAGAAGTAGGACTGGAACTTCCCTTCCATCTCCCCGACTACTGCAGTGTTTATCAAGCACGGGCCCTACCCATAAATGAGATAGCCGTACACTTAGTAGAACGCCGCAATAGAAAACATTACAAATATCTAGTCGGATAGCCTGGCGGCCATCAGTCAATGAACTCGGGGGCACTGAAATCTAAGTTTGCCAAGGACTGCCTGGCAGCGCCGTTTTCAGGGTATGCCTTATATGGGTTCCGGTATAAAGGGATATTGAAGGGAACTGTAGGGATGACAAGTTAAAGACGGGTACCAACCTTCCTCTGTGTACGGACAGATGCGAGGTGGGAATACTAATTGCCACCTGTAAACTAATGTCGAAGGATAGCGTCGTGCGTGAGGCCAATAGGTGTTGGGTAGACGAAGATACTTGCTAAACGACTAGGCTAATGTGGCCAAAACTTGATTGGAAAAAATCTTGAGAGTTACTGGGCCTGTCGAGAAAAGATATCTCTAAGGTCGTGGCTAGTATAAACGGCCTTTGGCTGTTCGGCAAGAATGCTCTCAGGCTGGGAGTATTCTCTCATGAATACTGCAGAAGCTGTAGGGATGAAGAGGAGGAGAAGACTGTGGAACATCTCTTTTGTAGGTGCCAGGCTCTAGTTAGAAGCGGAGCGGGCTCTTTAGGCAAATACGCTTTCAGCTCTCTTTCGGAGGTGTCTGGCGCGAAGGTCAAACAAATCCTGCACTTTATTTCGGTCTTCAAAATGGTTTGATGAGTAAAAGTAGAGGTACAGTGTTACACGATAGTATCGCAATGGGCACATAGTGGTCTGAGTGAGTTGGTCTGTTGGCTGACTACCACGAAAACCTAAAACAAACCTCAATCGCAATTGCATTCTAAATTTATGTAGCTGATTTATACTGCATTGTCTTTGTTTCACACGGGAAATGGGATCATTTCATCAGCTGATATTGGAAGAAGAAGAGTTACGTCTCTATATTACTCTATTATGCTCACCACTAGACCACAGGCCAATTTTTAATTCCCCACCAATCATAAGCAAACTGGTGAGTTTGGCGAAGTTTTGTGGAGCTGTCGGTCCTTAAGATTTTAATACTATTCTCTCTCCAAAAGTAACAAATTCAATTTCTTCAAATATATTCTGATTAATAATTATGATCATTACTAATATTGGGTGCTCTACTCTATATACAAATAAGATTACAACTATTAGTTATTTCCAGTATTAATTTATAATTTTTTGGTTTGTTTGTTTCTTCTTTTTTGTGAACTTATGTCAACAAAAGTACAAAAATTAAAGAAAATATATATCAATCACCATCCTTTTGGAGTTAAATGAAAAAGAAATAGTTATTAAACTATAAAACTTTAATTTTCATAATTTAGTTTAGTAATAAATAGAAAAACCAGCAACACAATTCTATACCAATATTTAATCAAATAACTGTTAAACAACTTTTTGTTTTTGTATCAAAACAACTATTTTTATGGGCATTTCGATTTCAACTGATAACTTATTCTAATGATTACAAATTGCTGCGAAAGCGTGTCTCCATTTAACATCTATTCAGTACTATTTTTAGTTACTAATTTGCATCTAAAGAGATTTAACAGTTTCTATAATTACGTTATTTTATTTATTATTATTACCAATTCAATTAATTTCACAAACACCCAATTAGCTTCTTATGACAGGTACCATATACCGTACAAATTCTTATCTGCATTGCATTACTCAACAAGTATTTAAATTTCGTACAATTTGCTGAGTCGCTAAGTACCAATTAGTGCCGTATATGCAAGCAATACTGCAATGTAGTGTAATTTTAATACTATAATTTAGCAAACAAACGTTACAATACTTGAATTGACTTATTTTGGAAAATTCAGAATTTATCAAAATACTATATGGAAACTAAACAATAAAAAAAAAAAATAAAAATGTATATGTTTACACGATAGATATAGTTAGGTGAATAAGGAACCAGGAGATATTAGTTTAATGTAAAATATTTTTTTTTACTTTAGCACATAAAGGAATATTAGTTACAATACAAATATATAATTATAATTGTGAATAAATTATTTAGTTTTTCAGTTTAGTTTTGCTCTGAGTGGACTTCTTCATTGCTATTATATTCTAAGAATGAAACAATAGGTCTATGGAAACTGAAATATTTACCCTATATTCGAATATATTTAAGTATCTAAAAAAACTCCAGCTCAAGAGTTGTTCAGTATTTCGTTGTGCTATCGTTTGCATTGTTTGACATAATTAAATTGAATTTTGTGTTCAAAAATCAATTAAAGGCTTTGATTTGTCTTTTGATCGATATTAACATATAATATTTTTCTGATACAAATATTATTTCGTAAGGCAACCCTTCACTATCGATCGGTGAAAGTTTTGCTTCTTTTGCTTTACGAATGCTTGTTGATCAGCATCATGACAGCCCGTATAAATAACTTTAGCAACAGAAGTAACCTTGGTTCCTGCTATAATTATTATTGAATTATTTACGTTTGTATAGCTTTATTTGACAAAAATAGTCATATCCCATGATGAATCTTGATTCCACTAATAGTAATTCATCCGCGTTTAGCATTTCTGCATTTCCAAATTTCGTATGAGCGCTGGCAAACGCTTTGTTTGCTTGCCTCATAACTTCACTAAGTTCATAAAATTTCAAAGCGCACCATACTGTGGGAACCGTCATTCTGCATTTTATTTGCTTATAAATCAAAATTGCTTTTGCTAATTGTCTTAAATAACCACTTAATATTACATCTCATTTACCAAAACTACTTTTTGAGTGATTTGCTTAATATGTAAGTCGATTTGTTCTAGAAGTTCCGAGCCAATCCTGCAAACTTCATCGATGATTATTTGTATTTGATACAAGAAGCGTTTTTCTTGCTTAAACGAATATTTACATGTGGGGTGTACGAAGTTATGAAAACGATGAAGACAACGATCTGCTTCATATGAGCGAAAGATTTGTACTGTTTATTCATATTTACAATGAGTGGGTGTCTAGTTGTGCAAATGTAAATGCATTTGAGTAACTATCAAATGTGGTGTGTGGTGTGTATCAAAAGGGTGATCCAACAATTATCACTCTGACATACTTAAACAATGATCTGTATTGATATATATGCGTTACAGTATCCATCGCTATCAGAAAACCGATTACATATTTCTATTATCAGTTTTATAACAAATGTTTTGCCAACAGTACCAGTTCTTGTTTTAGCAACAGTACCAATTTTTAGTGGCTAAAAGAGGGTTAGTATTTATTTCAGAATTTGAATTATTGTATAATTGCTCAAAAGGATTTCCTTCGAGGAATTTGTTAGCAACATCTTGTATTTCATCTTCATCCATGGGAGTTTTGACGCGACATCATCATCATCATCAGTTCTTTACAAATTTGTATTGTGTTATTTATATCTACATATATTTGACTGAAATTCTTTTCTCATTTGCAGATTAATATCCTCATATATTGTAATGAATTCCATTTATACTGGTATTCCACGAAATGATAAGTGCAATGTAACTTTGTCTCGCTTGTTTTCATTAAAGGCAGTGACCTTTTCAACAAATGTAATTTCTTCTAAGTATTTAGGCCTTTTCTCGTACTTATCGAACCCGTTTTCTTACCAGGCATCATCTAATTCACTTAAATCTTGAATCCTTTTTCTTATTCGATGACTGTTTAAATAGCAATAATTAAAAAAAGTTAGTTATTTTAATTTAGCCAGCGATTGTTTGATTACTGCACAATGTAGTGAACGAATCCGAGTACAGAGAGTTAGTAGAATAAATTGCCAAGAGGGCCATTTCGTAACAATATGTTTCCCTAATTAACCTAGTCAGTATAATATAAATGTTAATATAAGCCGATAGCCCTTACAGCTAGTACTTTTGTTTAATTATAAAAATTCTTGCTATGCGTGGTTGACAACAAATTTATTTCAAAATTGGTTTTTAATAAGCATCAACCTTCACTTCAGGTGTGTTCAAATTTCCGTTTGAATATGTGTCAAATAATTGTATTAATTTAATTTATTTTAAATAAAGGTAATTGAAGTAAGTGATTTATGAGCAAAGTCTCTCAAAATAGACAATTCTCATATTAGACAATGCTACTTGTCATGAATTGCAGTATCCAAATTATCGCATTTTCTATTTGCTGCCAATTTCATTTGCCTTTAGCTTAGAACGAGCTAGTTGGAACAAAATTAAGATACAGAAAATTTTTAATGACTCATTATCTTCTCATGAAAACCTGGATGTTGCAATCAAAAATATTAATTTCAAACATGTTCTTCAATATATCCTTAAAACTTGCGATTCAATTAAATACAAAAAGATTCCCAATGTGTAGAAACCGTTTTTTAATTATCTTACAGCAAGTGAACTCTAGATCGGGATCGAACCTGATCCAGAATTTTAATACTTCAATGGCATATCTTATAAGGAGTCACGTTGAACAATCTCTTCATATTGATGAACTGGAAGAAGGAAATTAAAGTAATTGTTTAAGCATATGCCGAGCGTAGCGATCCCACTACTCCACGAATGAATATGCCTATCAAATTGTAGTTAGTTATATTTGCACATACGTAATGCACAATTTGGCAAGCTAGCATTTTTCTATGTGAAAATTTATTTTCAATTTCTTTCATTTTAAGTAACACGATATTTCCGGTTTATTTTGTACGTAAGCATTAGTTAAATTACTTAATTGTTATTGTAATTATATGTGTATCAATTATTATATAAGTTCATACCTTTATGAAATAAATCAGTAAGTTTTACTAATCCATCAACCACACGAATTTGTGTTCTTTCTAAGTTATACTGGTTCATGCGCCATATAACAATTTCGACAGCTATATTGGTACAAGCACCGAAATAATCAATTGTCCGTTATACTGGTACAAGCACCATATAACAATTCTTCAGCCATTTTAGTACAAGCACCGAACTGGGAGCCATTTAAAGAAAAATAACCTTAAACATTTTTGGTGACCCCGACGTGATCAACAGGGCACGGCACATCTACCATTCCTGAGGACATCAGCTGAATACAGCCTATTAATAATTCATCATGACTTCCGAAAACATGTCAATGGAAGAGCTGGTTCGTCAACAAGATGACCGAGCATTGGCCATTCAAACCCTGATATCAAGCTATAAGAAAACAAATGATCGAAGGACATTAGAATTCGTGGAAAAATGGCTGTAAGAACTTGATAATCAATGGCAACAATTTAACCAATCTGACGTTGTGATTCGGAAAAGCTATGGGGTTGACACACTCACCCATACTTTGCTAAGGACATACACGCAATGGTGGGAGCCAAGCTTCACTAGGAAATGCAAGGAACTATCAATACGCTGAAGGCATCGAAGATACTCCCGAAAGCAACAACACCAGTGCCAAGAGCACAATCACCTGGACTAGTACGGCTTCACTCAGGAATTTGGGGCTATGCAGCAACAGTCCCGTTCGCAACCCGTTCTGTCGCATGTTCAACGACAAGGACTTATCATTAACATCTTTAAGACGCAGTTTCTACACGCGTCAGGCAAGCAATCTAGAGCAACATTGGCAGATAGTACAAGGTCTGCACAAACTACTGTGTGAAGCTGGAGAAATAAACATTGAATACTTCTTACAACGCGAACAACAGTTTCACAACAAATTGGCCCTCCTCTTGGACATGGGCAAAGAATCGAGCAGCTGCAATACTGTGGATCAAAGCACGCCAACAAATGCCTCTCCAAAATTACAATTGCCAAAGGTGGAGTTATCAAAATTTGACGGTAATTATCTCCAGTGGCGACAATTCCGAGATTTGTGCATGGAACTGGTGGACAAGCAGCCCATACCAAAGTGCCAAAAAAATGTGGTACCTGAAATCCAGACTTAGCAGAAGCTCTCATTCGTCATCTCTCATCGGCAGACAACTACGTGACCGCATGGCAAGTGATCAACGAACGGTACGAAAACTCGAGGCATTTAGTTAAAGCAGCATTGTGTCGACTATTAACGCAAACTACATCAAATCTCGAGAGTGCTACGAACGTCAAATTACTGCATGATACAACGCGATAGTGCATTTTAAGCCCTCACATTTTATGGGAACAATCCATCCAGGACCCAACTAAAATGCAATCTCTGGCAACTACAACGCCTTAAGTGCCACCACATCAGCTAAAGCATGTGACATATGTAAGCAGTCACACGCACACTACCTGTGCTCAAGGTTCCTGAAGATGACTCCAAGTCAACGGTTGAACACAATTCAACGCCTAAAACGATGCGTCAACTGTTTGAGAACTGGTCATGGTTCAAAGAATTGCTCATCAAGAACAAGTAACAAGTGTCCAAAGAAACACAATACGCTTTTGCATTTGCACCTAGCATCAGACCAAGAAAAACAGGAAATCGCCAACACAACCAAGCCATCATCATCAGCTTCGTTAGCAGCGTTGCCTATGCAACCAACTCTTCATGAACCAGCACTGTTGAGTACCGTGTCCATAACGTTGAGATCCAATTGGGGACAGGAAGTCAAATGTCGCGCACTCCTCGACAGTGGGTCGCAGTTGAACTTTATAACACAAAGCCTAGCAAGGCAATTAAGACTGCGTAAGCGAAAAGGCGATACTTCGATTGAAGGAATCGGCAATATCAAGAAGCGAACCACAGAGACGGTGATCGTCGGATTGGAATCAATGACTACTGGATTCACAACACACATAGAACCGCACATTCTTCCTAAAATCGTGTCTGATCAGCCGCAAAAAACTATTGATATTTCACAGTGGTTAATTCCGAAAAACATTAAGCTAGCAGATCCATCATTCAATGAATCAGCCCGAATTGATTTGCTGATTGGCTCATGGTTGTTTTACCAAACTTTATGTGTCGGACAACTATCACCAGGAGAAGGGGGAACCATTTTACAAAACACACTCTTCGGATGGGTAGTTGGTGGTGCATACAACAGGCAAGATACATCAAGTCCAATTGCAGCTTCTGGCGTTTGCACGAACGATGAAAATCTTGAAGAATCATTGGAGCAATTCTGGCGCTTAGAAGAATGTGATGCAACCAAGTCTACTCTCACAGTAGCCGAACGACAATGTGAAGAACACTACACCTATCATACCCAACGAGGCACAGATGGCCGCTTCATTGTAAAACTTCCTTTCTAAGGAGACCCTACTCATTTGGGTGAGTCAAGGGACATAGCCCTTCAACGGTCCTTCGCAGTCGAACGCAAATTAGAAAGAAATCCCGAGCTTAAGAACCAATATGTCACGTTTATGAGAGATTATGAATCCCTGGGACATATGGAGGAAGTATCAACTGACACCATCAGAGGTCCGCACTATTTCCTGCCGCACCATGCGGTGATGCAACCAGACAGTTCCACAAAAAAATTACGAGTCGTGTTTGATGCATCAGCCAAATCATCAGCTAATATATCGTTCAACGACATTCTGTTAATTGGCCCCAGCATACAAGATGATGTAGTTCAAATACTACTTCGGTTTCGATTGTCAGAATATGCCTTAACCGCTGACATTGAGAAACTGTATCAGCAAATTTGGGTTGCTAAGGAGGATCAGAAGTACCAGCTTATCTGGTGGAGAGAAGACTCGTCGCAGCCGTTAAAATGTTACCAGCCGTTAACTGTTAAACAGACACATATGGCACATCAGTGGCTCCATACCTGGCCATTAAAACACTGCGACCACTAGCAAATCAACAAGCTCACAAGCCCTTAGCAACAGCAATCAATTCTAATTTCTACGTAGACGATGCACTGAGTGGAGCCAATACATTATCTGCAGCACTCGACATTCAAACACAGCTACAAAATATGCATGGATCGGCCGGATTGAAGTTACGAAAGTGGTGCGCCAATAACCATCATCTATTAAAAAATGTTCCAACTACTGATCAAGTGCTAGCATTAAACTGTACTCAACCTGGAAAGGACAGCATCAAGACAATGGGACTGATCTGGCAACCAAGAAGTTATACGAAGGCGGATTGATATTGAAGCTACCTAGCGCTAAATGGCAGCACAAACACAAACACTTTTTTTTTAGAAATTGCGATCTGTCAAACGTCAGCTGTTAAAATTTCTGACAAATTCATTGATTAGTTTATTTGTTGTAGTCGTTTGAAGTAAGCAACTTTTGTGTTTCTTGAAAAATGGAAAAAAGCGAATTTCGTGCAGTGATTAAACACTATTATTTGAAAGTGAAAACGGCGAAAGAGACAAAAGAAAAGCTCGATAAACATTACGGTGAGTCTGCTCCGTCAGATTACATGGTAAAATATTGGACTGCTGAATTTAAACACGGCCGAACAACCACAGCAACAATACCATCAACAGGAAGGCCAAAAGAGGTGGTTACTGAAGAAAATATCAAGAAAATCCTCGATATCGTGAGATTGTTGAAATGGTAAACATATCATATGAACGTGTGTTCAACATTTTGCATGAACATTTGCATATGAAAAAGCTATCGGCAAGATGGGTGCCGCGTTTGCTCAGTGTCAAACAACAACGAGTTCGACAGACCACTTCACAGCGGTGTTTGGACATGATAAAGCGTAATTCTGTTGATTTTTGGCGTCGATTAATAACTGTTGATGAAACGTGGGTCCACCACTACACACCTGAAACCAAAAATCAATCGAGACAATGGGTGGAAGCTGGTGGAAGTGCTCCGAAGAAGGCGAAGGCAGTGAAATCGGCTGGCAAGGTTATGGCCACTGTATTTTGGGATGCACACGGAATATTGCTCATCGATTATCTTGAAAAAGCATCCACAATCACAGGAAAGTATTATCGTGCATTATTGGATCAATTGATTGATGCAAAGGAGCAATCAAGGAAAAACGACGACATTTAAAGAAGAAAAAAATGCTCTTTCTTCAAGACAACGCACCGGTTCACACAGCATTAGATACGATGCTAAAATTACGTGAAATACACTTCGAATTGGTTAATCATCCACCTTATAGTCCAGACCAGATTTAGCTCCTAGTGACTTTTTCCTGTTTCCAAACTTGAAAAAATGGCTCGCAGGAAAAAGATTCATCTCAAACGAAGAAGTGGTTACCGAAACTAACGCGTATTTTGAAGGGTTCCCGAAATCGTATTATTTAGATGGTATAAAATAGTTGGAATATCGTCTTACAAAGTGAGTCGAAGTAAAAGGAGACTATGTTGAGAAATACATGGATTTTGAAAAAAAAATGTTTTTTCCTACTTAGGTAGCTTCAATATCAATCCGCCCTCGTACATTCACTCTCAAGGTAGTAACCACAGAAGCAAGACAAATCGCAAAAGGCACTACGCTGTCTGACATATCTAGGCTTTTTGTCCCTCTTGGATTCATTGAACCAGTCACCGTCATAGCCAAAATATTTCTTCAAACACTCTGGAAGCTCGATGTAGACTGGGATGCACCCTTGCCACAAAATCTTCTTACAACGTTGCTACATTTTCGCACTGAATTAAGGGATCTACAAAAAATCAGTCTCCCCCTATACATATTTAGTGGAGCATCACCCAAAAATCACCAAATACATATCTTCGCAGATGCATCAGAGCGTGCCTATGGTGCAGTGGCTTATATACGATAATCAGATGTCCACGATACCATCATAGTATGATTCATTTCCGCAAAATCTAGAGTAACTCCTACAAAACAAATTACGCTGCCTAGACTAGAACTTTGCGCTGCTAAACTTGCGGTAGAATTAATTAAGCTAAAAGAAGGAGCAACATTCCTCGATGTTGAAGTGTTCAATCAATCAATGCTGCTCAGCACATTATCATACATTTATCGCCAAGCAAATCTCTTTAATTCAACGATGGTCATCTCCAAGACAATGGCGACATGTCTGATCACAAGACAACTCAGTGGATCTAATATCAAGAGGCCTGACTCCAAAGAAATTGATTAATAACAGTTTCTGGTGCTACGGCCCCCGTTGTTTACATGGGGAGTCGGAACAATACCCGTTGTCCCTGGCATCGAAGGATAAACTCTTACCTAGAGTTTCTTTTGGAAGAAAGTACACTGTCAGCTTCCCCACAAAGGAGCAATGGAGAGATCTAGAACTACTTGCAGGGGACCCGGCGAAAACTTTCTTTACTGATGGCTCCAAAACTGAAAAGGGAACTGAGGGTGGCTGGCATCTGAATGAAAATATCAGATGCTTTTCGGCTATGGGAAGTATGGCAACGGTATTCCAATCGGAACTGTTTGCTATACTGAAGTTAGCGGAATGGGTAATTGAGAAGAAATGGCGCGGTAAGGAGATTAAAATGTAAGTCAAAACTTAATTCCATCGCAGGATGGAATTTACTTGAACTTCTGTGGGTTTCGGGATACTGATCGGGGGAACGAATTAGCTGATGAATTGGCAAACTGTGGCTCTGCGGGTATTCTGACCAGGGCCATTTATCGGTATATGGTTACCAGGGGGTATAGATTTGATCAGGAGCCATGTGAATAATATTCAGAAGGACTGATGGTGCAGTTTAGTTGCCTCCAAAACAACCAAGTGTTTCCTACAATGCCCAAACAGGAGAGTTGCAAATTCCTTCTGACATTACGAAGGAAAGATCTTTGATCATTGGTTGGGGTAATCACGGGGCATACTCCATGGGGGCATCATATGGCTACCATAGGCATCATCGAGAATCCAAATTGCATCTCCAGCCTGGAGAAATAACAGCATTTTCTCTGCACAAATGCATTTTCTCTGCATTTGTGCTGCCTTTGCCAAACAGAGGAGGTGTATATTAGGGTGAGATGTTTTAGGAATGGATAATTCACATTCCTTATCCCTGGACAGACTTCTCATGTTCAGTAAGAGTTAAAGAAGTTTGAATAGGTGCAACTTTCTTTCCAAAATTCTGTATCTCCCCTCTTTCCCCTAAATATTTTCCTTGGCTCTCAGTACAATGGGCATTAATGCCTGAGTAGTTCGAGACTGTTGGACTTCGATAAGGCGTGTCTTGGAATATGTGGGACATTGTTGTTTTGTTGAGAATTTGGCTGCATCACGTCTTTTTTCGGTTGTAATGGGGTCTTGTTACTTTGTACCCTTGTTATTACCATAATATGCACATTTTCTATTATCTTTGGTTGGTATTTTATTCTACTCAGTGCATCTGCTATGACGTTGTATTTTCCTGGTTTATAAGAGATCTAGGAATAGTCTCCATCGTGCTAATCTCGATGTAGGGTCATCAAGTTCATGAGCCATTCCAGAGGACGATTATCTGTAAATATTTTAAATTTTCTTCCATAGATGTATGGTTGAAATTGTTTAATTATTTTTATTGTGGCAAATAATTCTTTTTCCGTGGTATAATATTTTGTTTCTGCTAGGTTCAACGTGCGGCTGCTATAGCAAATGGGTCGATCCTTCCCAATTTTTCCTTGTGATAGAACGAGCACTAAAGCACTATCACTGGCATCTGTTGTAATTAAGAATTCATCATCAAAATTCGGATAAGTATTGGTGTTATGCTTAATTTTTCTTTCAATGTTCTGAACGCCTCATAGCAATCTGCATCCCATATGAAAGTAGGGTCTAGTTTTATTTAAATAATTTTGTATGGGAGCTTGGTTGTATTCCAAACTTTGGGATAAACCGACTATAGTAAACTACGAAACCTAGGAGTGATTTGATGTATTTTGCTTTCTTAGGTATTTGGAAAGTTTTTACTGTTTTTACTTTTTCCAAATCCAGCTTTTTTTTTTTTTTTTTTTTTGTCGCAACAATCTAGTTAGTGCAGCACTCAGACAGAGTATATATCCATTGTACTGCACTTAAGGTTCCCTTTTACTCTGTTTTAAATCTACCCGACCTCCGAAGAAGTGATTTAGATCCTGTGGTGCGATGGAGCCAAGTTGGTTACTCCTCAGCACATCAGTGCCAAAAGTCCCGAACCTGATTCGAGCAAAGGCAGGGCACAGCGCACTGTCTGATATGCACATCCTTTCCATGTGCCTAGCCCATAGAAAGTGTCCTGTCAGCACGCCAACCAACAGCCTGCAGTCCCTTCCACCTAAAGATAGAAGGAACTGTGACCATCGGTCAGAGATAGCAGGTAGCATAATTTTCGTCCATCCGCAGCCTCTCTCAGCCCGTCATGCTCGCTTGTGGGTCGAAACAACCCACTTGTTTGCAGTGGCTTTGATGGCAGCGGAAGGGAGTGGGAGAACAGGCTCAGGCCTGAAACACAGACGCATGCAGACCAAGGGCAAAGAACCGACGGGTCCCACAAGATTCCACGAAGACACCAGAACCTGACCCTTCTTCAGTCCTGGAGCCATCCGTGAAAATACGGCAGCAGTGTTTGCCGGGCTCGTTCTCGGGATCTAACCATGAACGAGCCTCTGGCAGCAACACTACCGCTTTTCTAGTATGACGGTTGACGACATCGAGTCCGGGGGCATAGACAAGATTGCAGAATCGATGTCAGTGCCTGCGCCGTCGTCCAACATCGAGCACACCCCATACCAGTGGCCACTATGTTTCACTCTGCAGATGGCCTTAACGGCCTCTCCGCGGATGAAGACATCTAGTGGCGGGAGATTCACCAAAGCATCAAGTGCCGGGCCTGGAGTAGTCGGAAATGCTCCTTTACAACATATGGCCACAGCACGTTGTAGTTTTGATAGAGCTTTTTTGACCCCTACAAGAGAGAGTCTGCTCATCCAAACCATCGATGCATAGGTGATAATAGGTCTTACCATAGCTGTATAGATCCATAGGACCTTACTAGGGGAAAGACCCCATGTCTTACCAAATATACCCTTACACTGCCAGAAAACTGACAGTGCTTTGGATGTCTTCAGTTCGACATGTGTTTTCCAAAGAAGTTTGTTATCAAGGATGACTCCAAGATATTTGATTTCCTTGGATAGCTGGATAGTGACTCCTTTTAGTGTAGGCAGAATAAGTCCATCAAGCTTTCTCCTTCTGGTAAAGAGGACAATACCAGTCTTGACAGAATTAGCCGATAGCCCATTCGCACTGCACCAAGTGTCAATCATATCCAGAGTTCTCTGCACCCTTCTGCAGACAATCATAAGGGATGGACCTGTCACAAGACAGCCAACATCATCCGCATATGCCTGAGCGTATACCCCCGAGTCATTAATGGCGTTAAGCAGGGGATCGATTACCATGCACCAGAGCAATGGAGACAGTATCCCACCTTAATCCAGCTTAATTCCATTTTGTGATATAACGTGGCCTAAGTACATTAATTCCCTTTTTATGATGTTGTGTTTCTCTGGCTGTAATTTGAGGTTGTTGGTCCTTAGCCTGTCGAAAACTTTCATGAATTTTTGATTGCAGTTTTTCAGATCGTAACCGTATATCACAATATAGTCTACATATATAAAACAGTGAATTCCCTGTATTCCGATTGGCACATTGTTCACAATTCGTTGAAAAGTGGCTGGGGCATTTTTAAGTCCAAAAGGCATTCGGTTGTACTCATAGTGTCCATATGGTGTGCTGAAGGCTGTTTTCTGTTGGTCTCGTTTATCGACTTTTATGCTTCCTGCACACCTTCTTAATATATTTTATTTATTCTGCGTTACAATGCTCTAGCCTTAGAATAGATTCTAGTTTTTCTCACCTTTTCTTTACGAGATCTTTAGATGAGTCCATTTCAATTATTACAAAGTCATCTAGTTTATCCCATTCTACTTGCATATTATTTTTTTGTGGATTTACAGGGTGTTCGTTGCTGTTGACTAGTACACTCCTGGTTGCAACTCTTGTTTTCTAATGACCACACCGGCATTATATTGAAAAGTTATTTCGGCTATCATTTCATATCTCGGCTCCAGCTTAATCATCTGAAGTTCGTCCCAACCCTCAACATTCGGTTCAACTTCGTTTATGTTGTGGTTTGAAGTTTCAATTAGAGTATTATTTTGTGGTTTGTGAGCTATGATTTTGGTTCGTATAAGGTGCTCAGCCGTGCATTTTGTTCCAAAATTTAGTACTGAATGCTTCTGACTTGTATGCCTTTGTCTTTTCTTCTGTGGTTGAATGTGTTTCATTCGCTTCGGGCGTTCTTTGCTGCTTTTCTCCTTTTATGACGTTCACTGTTAGTTTCCTTTATCTATAGTCTATTTTGCTTCTGTATTTATGTAGGAAGTCCTTGCCGATTATGCCGTCGTATCTTAGGCTTCCTTTATTATCTATTATGGTAATTAAATGATCTGTTTTTATTTCAGGCGTTAAAGAGAGAGTACCATCCAAGATCCTAGGCTGGGAATTCAGTTTTTATTTTTAAATCTTTCGATTTTCTTTCCAAACTACCTAAATATATATTTTTCTCGTTTATTAGGCTGATTTCCGCCCCCGTGTATAATATATTATTTATTGGATGGAAAGAAGGGTAAACAAATGGATGGTTCACTGTTGTTATTACATTGACTATCGAGTACGTCTCGGTTTCCGCCTCCCGAGGCCTGTCGTCCACTTGATTTGGGTATTTCTGCAGTCCTGAATGTTTTATGGTGTGCTTGTGTTCTTTGCTTCATGTATTTTATGTGTTTATTTCGTACTGGGGTGCTTGGTTCCTATTCTGCGCATGTGTAGAAAATTCCTAGTTCCTTTATCGGATCCTACATTCCCTGAACGTGCGATTCGACTTGTTACAATAAGTACAGCTTAGACGGTGTACTTCTTGCTTTACGTTCCTTAAGGTAAAATGTGGTAGGTTTGAGTTGCTCTAACATTTGTATGATGTATGACTCGATCTCTTGCACTTATTCCAGAACGGTTTAGTGTCGTACGTATTCCCTGCTGGGGGGTCCCTTGACCAAGCGGGCCCGCTTGCTCGCTACAATAGCTTACTGCCTATTTCAGCTCTGGCAGGTTTTTGGCTTTTACCAGTATTCGCAGGTCGTGGTGTTTTACCGGAAAAATTTCTGCTTAGAGAGAATTAATAGAACTGTCATCCCGGAAATGTTAGTGCGTCAGGTCAGGCCATTTATTAATAGATTGCATTGATAGTTCTAATGCAGGCCCCTGGAGTTTTGTTTTCACAATCTATAAAAATTATTTCCTGTCTGAGTCGGTTTTCGCGGACGAGAACAGTATATTTCCGCAAGATATAAACTTGTATAGATCACACGTAGGAGACGGAAAATCTTTATTAGTAGGCATTTTCGGTCTGTAGGTGTGAAAGGGTAATTGCTCGAAAAGCGTAGCAATCAATAAAATATTTAAAGATACAATTTTTCCCGTGTTTTTCTTCAAATAACTATCAGCGCCCGAGAACTCACAAATTTGGTATTTTTGATTTCACTACCTGAATTTTGCCAAATGCGTCTGTTCTATACTAATAAGGATATTTTACAGGATTTCTTTTAACACACTTATTTTATTTTTCATTTAAGTTTTTTGTTTTGGCCTCGGAACGCCTTTTAAAAAAGTGTTTTTTTTCTTGGTAGTTTTCTGGTGTATATTCCACCGCTGCCACCCACTTATTATATTTTACTTCCGAATTTCCAGTACTTTCTTTATTCAACAGATATAAAGGGCACGCTGTGTTTGCTTAACACACCTATTTTTATTTTTATTTTTCATTTAAATTTTTTGTTTTGGACTCGGAACGCCTTTTAAAAAAGAATTTTTTTTCTTGGTAGTTTCCTGGTGTATATTCCACCGCTGCCACCCACTTATTATATTTTACTTCCGAATTTCCAGTGCTTTCTTTATTCAACAGATATAAAGGGCACGCTGTGTTTGCTTGACTGCGACTCTTCTATATTATTTTATTATATTTAATTTGATATATTATTAATTAATTTCAAACTGAGCTGCGACTCGTTATTTATTATAATCTATTTCTCTGCCTATCAACTTTCAGCCCCCTCTTTTATGCACTCATACAGTGCCCCATTTTGGTATTTTGTGTAATTATCGATCACGATCATTAGTTTGTGCCTATGTACATGCCCTCATACAACATAAGGTGAGTGCACTTTCTACCAGGCGAAGTGAATGCACTTGAAATGCAGTATCGTTACTTTGTGGTGATTTACTGCTAACTATGTTTATTCGTGCAGTCAACCTTTAGAACTGTTTTTATTGTTTATGGCTCACAGGCGACAGTGCGTGTGGTCATCGGACAGACAAACGGACAGTCGGACTGACAGCATGGTTATGCAGTTCATAACACTACAGTAACAGACAATGGATCGAATTTTTTTAAAGCATGTCAAGAATAGTAGATAATGTTGAGTATTGCAAAAAAACTGATTATGACTGTGATGAAAATATAGTAGATGTGTCATTTGAAATCTTTTTCCAAGGCTTATTAGATTTGGTAGCCATACGTTAAACTTGCTGAGCATCTCCGATTTTATCAAAATTTTTACTGCAGAGGAAAGCGTAATGAGGAGGCATACACAGGTACTAATGTAACAATTTTATACGTATAAATTGTGTTTTTAATTGTTAGGTTTTTAAGAAATCCGGGATGCTACGGAGAAAATGTAATTGGCCTCAATCATCCGAAATAATTGTTCAGACATTGGGTACATCACTGCTTACACCTGTTGTGCCCAGGTGGAACTCTACATTCGATGCTGTATATCGTCTGTTAAAGAAAAAAAATTAATTGGAAAATTTATTTGAGAAGCCGGGCTTTAAAAAACATTCCAAATTATCGTCTACTCATGTAACATATTTTGGGGAATACAAAGAAGTGATGACTCCGTTTGCTGAATCCCTTGATTTCCTTCAAAGGGAAAAAAATTTGATACATGGGTATCTTCTTCCATCTTTCGCAACATTGAGAGTCAAATTGAGAAGACTTAATTCCGTAAACAACTTTATTTATTTATTTATTTAAATCAAGCGGTACAGAAAATAGAAACGTGGTTGGTTTACTGCTTTGAGCCTTACTTTAAGTTATCAGATTAAAAATATGATGCTATGATAGCAGCTGTACCTGTGCCCCAGTATTAAGCTGAAGTGATTTAAAGCATTCAAAAACATTTCGCTCATTAGCCATTCTATCTATGATATAAATCGCTTAGCAACGGCCACTCAACATATAAAAATAAATGAATTTCTGAGGGAAGTAGGTCTTAAGACGAGAATCCACGAAGAACAAGAAGAGTTGTTGATTTTGGAAGTCCAGATAGCCCTAGGAGGAGATCAGTCCCAGTGAATCTACACCACACCAAAGTCCAAACTATGCCAAAATTGTACAAAATAAATGTGGAAAACTCAAAAAATATATTTATTGTCTCTTTATAAATAATAAATAATTTTTTCTAATAGATTTTTTTTATAAAAATACCTTTATAGGTTGATGCAGATTTTAAATATTTTATAGCTACATGAGAAAGTGCATACAATGCTGGGTCTGTTTCCAAATTAAAATAAACTTTGCGGCATTCCAGGGTAAAAAACGCTGTTCCAAATACAATTTTAACTCACTTGGAAAAGTAATTTGTCCTAAAAGTGGATGTACATTTTGAAATTTTGGTTATGGGTACGCTCATCTACTAATATGGATAATAGAAGAGTAGTTTAATTCGATTTTGCGCTCCTAGCAATATATATATAGGGCCACTCATGGAAGACTGCCAATCAATAGGAATTAATAGCTAATGTTGAGTCCCAGTTTATTTAAAAGTATGAACCAATATCTTGTTTTTGGGTGATTTTTTGCCAAGTTTAGTCAATTCAATTAATTGGTTGAATTAATCTGGCTGTCATCTCTTGAAATACCTTTAGTTGCTCGTGCAAAGTGGGGTTAGAATTGCTTTAATTTTAAAAAGTAAACTTATTTCCGAAATGATTATAATGCGTAGAACATTTTGTAAAGACGTACTAACTTACTAACTTGGCAACTAGGTAATGTTGAATACAATACAACTTATGTATAATATATTCAATTTATACATTTATACGAATTATCCAAATATTACGATTATTGTCATCTTAAAAAATATAAAGCAGTTAGTCGTATAAAATAACTCTAAAAATCCGAAAAGCTTATGAAAAATGACCAAAATAAAAGGATTTGACATCCCTAGGAGAAAGGAAAGATTCATGATTTATCGCAATCTGCATAGGTTCTATTTAGAACAATTAATCAATTTTTTTAAACTTATATTAGGTTTATTTTAAATACGTCACTTAATTCCATCTTGATAATATATTTTCTTAAGCCACTATGAAATCAAACGTTCCGAATGGAATGAGAAAGATAGTGACTGGGCTTTAAGACTTTTTTTCCATGAGCGATTTCTATTGAGTTAACTTTAGAAACTAGTAAAATGATCGAATAACAGTTTCTTATTGGACAGTAATTACCATGATATGTTAGTATTTGGATGATCTGCCTTATTAGTTTCCATTTGCATTGACATATCTGTCCACCATTTAAAAAATGACACTGCTTAAAAGCTTAGTAATGAGCTTCAATTATATATATATGTATGTATGTACGTATGTATGTACATTCATTCATTCTTGTAAGAAGAAGAAGAAGAAGCAACAAAATATTTGAAGATAGTGAGAAAAAAGAACATTTAATTTCAATGTGTATAGAATGACATTCAGTAATCAAATTGTCATTTAAATTTTTTTCTTATATATGACCAATAATAAGGCACATAATCACAGATCTCTGCTAATGCCATTTAAACAACACAAATTCCCACTTATATCATTGTAGTTTGCCTATAGAACATTAAGTTTATAGTGCTTCTGTGGAGGTATGCTGATAAATTTAACATTTGTGGATTATAATATTTCATATATACTTTTTTTATTGATTTCACACAATATTTTTTAACACTATAACTATCAATAGTTGAACATTTGTTTATGTATTTTAATATTATTTTTAAATAATATATTAGGTGCAAATTATTTTGATACCTTAGAACAAGCAATAACATTAAAGATCCGACCGACACCTTTACGTCAAACGAAATTTAGATTAAATGTATATTTGTTATAACAAACAAATCTCATCGTATCAGTAAAACAGAAATTCGAACAAGCTCTTATCAATATTTTTTGTCTATAAAAAGCAATCAAAATTAATCTTTATTCACATACCATGATAACGGTGTTTATCACGAGCCAGCGTTCCCCATAGTTGTCAAAAATGTTGTCTGCTTTCTTCAAATTATGCCAACTAGTGACAGACGAATGTTGCAATTTGTGTATCTCGGTAAATTTAGGTTAGGTTTCAATATAAATCAAACTATGCATTATGTTATGATAAAACGTGAAAACAAGAGACGTCAAAAGCGTAAAAGCTATTTAAGATGTGTGGGTAGAGTTCGCTGGCGAGTGTTGTTGAAACAAGTGTATAAAATAAAGTATTTTCATATTAATATATGTCATATACAGAACTGGATTTTGATTGAATTATAGCCCATACTTCCTCTAATTTGGTTCATAGTTTACATATAGCATACTCATAACCAGAGAAGAAAAATGAGAAGGATATAAACCCTTCAGCAGAAAATTGTAGCTTTTCGAATTCATTCACTGACATAATTGATGAAGACGATGCACTTGTAGATTAGTTTTTAGCAATTGGGGTCAATAATGGTGCATCTAATGATGCTACTACTGCTGTACATACAAGGATTGAAAGGCTGCAACGTCCATTTTTGCGAAATGAGACCAATGTATTGAACATTTGGGAGGAAAAAATATGCAGGGATCCCGAGTTACATTCCCGGAGTAAAATTTGTTTCGTTTTACCACCAAAGCAGGAAAACTTAATGGTTTAACTTGATAGAAGTAATAACTGCATTTAAATATTATTTTATTTTTAGGTGACAATAGAACCCTACTAACCAAGAACACAAATCGTTTAAGTGAAACTACATTGGAAAATATATTGTTGGTCGAATTGAATTGATCATATTTGGTAATGCCATTAACAATTTACTTTTATTTGAAGAAGATGAAACAATGTCATGAAATTAAAAACATGTCTTTTTTTTATTTTTATTTAAGTTACATGTCTTTATAAACTTTTAATTAACTTTAATTTGTCTTTGCTTTTAAGTTCTTTAATTTTTGAAGCGTTTGTAATTTTGTTTGCTACTTATTTTAATAAATGAATCCCATTATTTTTTATTTATATAATGCTGAAAAAACTATATGATATTTTCAGTTACCAAAAGTCAGCAATGCAAAGCAATAAACACCAAAATCCACGATCGCTTCCTGCTGCTTTTTATAGCCTCTACCTTTAAAAAAGGTAAATAGGCTATACTTACTTTGTGTTTTTGAGAGGGGTTGCAATTTAAAGAAGGAGGCGTGGTAGGTATGGTACAGATATGATAAGAATCACTTTCTAAGCAATTTTTATTTCGTCGGTCCGTCTGTCCGTCTGTGGCCACTTTTTTCTACACCGTTGGAGCTATCTTCATGAAATTTGGCAAAAGTATTGTCTGGACAAAGATACAGAACCAGATTGCTATTTGGGCCGATTTGGACAAAGACCACGCCTACCTCCCATATAAGGAACTTTTTTCACCTTTTTTATGATTGGTTGATGGAATAGTGGCGCAATTTGCCAGTTCAGGAGATGTGGGTCCTACTAATCACTATGCAAAAAGTAGGCGGTATATATTAGCTGCCACGCCTACTATTAACAAATTTTCATAACTTATGATCTGGTAGAGATTTGTGGACGAAATTTTACGGGAAGGAACATGTGGACATTATAAAGCTATTTGCAACAATTGGGGTTGATCAGGGAAAATATACCCCCATTTTTCATATAAAGAACTTTCGGGTCTAAAATTAAAGTTAGCGTGTTGATGCCATCGGAATGAAAATTGGCAGAAATATACATGGGGTCGATAATACGCTCACGCCCACTATTGACATATTATTATAACTTACGACCTAAACAATATTTTTGGATGAACTTTTATATTAGTACGTATATGGATCCTACAAAGTCACATACCATATTCGGGGTATCATATGAAGGATACGCCTCCTTCCAATATAATGAACTTTGGGGACCCCACCTAAAATCAAGTACCCTTTTAGGAATAAAACACCAAATTTGAAATTTAAATTATTATTTAATTATTAATTATTAGTGATGAGTTTGGCTTAACGTGTTGTGTGTTCAAAAGAGAAAGACTTTATACATACATAAAATTGGCATAGAACAAAAGCTACAAGAAAATTTTCAGGGTTGCAAAACGTAAATAATATATAAAATAGATTGAAAAGTAATATGTAATAGAAATCTGAACGTCGAACATCTCGGCCTCCTTTGAAAGCATCCGCTTTCAAATGTCTAAGAATAACGGACATAAATTGGAGATTGGTCGTTTGAATATTCCCTTGTTTGTGGTTACTGATACTACTCGTACCAACTGGTCAGCTCCTGGATATGTTTCCGTGACTCTTCCAATGGTCCAATGTGATGGTGGTACATTTCCGTCTTTGATTATAACAACGTCGTTGACTTGAAGATTCTTTAATTTTTGTGACCACTTTGGTCGTTGTTGCAGTTGAAATAAATATTCCGTTGACCATTTATGCCAAAATTGTTGAATTAATTGTTGTACATTTTGCAATCTTTTTAATCGATTCACGTTTATGCTGAGTAGGTTTTCGTCTGGAACTGTAGCCATTGGACGCAGAATAAGAAAATGTGCTGGTGTTTGTGGATCGATGTCACCTTCAAATTTATTGCATAGTGGACGTGAATTCAGGAAACTCTCGATTTGGCATAATATAGTTCCTCAAATGTGATGCAGGAGGTCCCAAGTACTCGTTTCAGATGGTGTTTAGCAGATTTGATTCTCGCCTCCCACAACCTGCCGAAATAAGGTCCTGACGGTGGTGAAAAATTCCATTGTATCTGTTGCTCGGCGAGTTCCTTTGTAATCCTTTCTTGTACTGGTGTTCCGTTCAAAAACTGATAGCATTCTTTAAGTTGGATATGTGCACCAACCAAATTGGTTCCGTTGTCGGAATACATATGACTGGGTTTGCCACGTCTGGCCACAAAACGGCGAAATGCAGTTATAAATGCTGCTGTTAACAATTCACTCACTAAATCAAGGTGTACTGCTTTCGTTACCAAGCATATAAAAAGAACAATCCAAGATTTATATTGCTTTGCACCGCGACCTTTCCAAGATCTGACTAAAATTGGTCCGGCATAGTCTACGCCAGTATTGAGAAATGCAGTGCCAGGTTCCAATCGATGTTGCGGCAGATTGCCCATTTGTTGTTGATATGGTATAGCGCGAAATTTCATACATGTTATACATTTATAGATGCAACGCTTGATAAGATATATGATACATGGAATCCAATATTTCAATCCAATCAGATATTGAAGTTGTCGATTTCCTGCATGCAGATTCCGAATGTGATAGTCTCGTATGATGAGTGTAGTCAAATGATGATCCTTGTGTAATATTAGTTGGTGCTTCTGGTCGTAGCTGACATTTGCGTTTATGATTCTGCCACCGACTCTAAGCCCCTTGTCATCAATGAATGGTGCAAGCGCAGATAATTTGTTTGAAGAAGGTAGTTGTTTGTCATTCATTATATGTTGAATCTCAGCACTGTAAGACAATGTTTGTGCTACTTTCACAAGAGCGTCGTGCGCAGATCGGAGTTCAATAGATGTTAAAAAACCTGTTGTAATGTCAACTCCGAGTTGTTTCCGTTTACAATTTTGAACGAACCTTAAAATTAAAGCTGTGATTCTGTTTAATTTGACAAAGTCTGAGTAGCGATTGATTAGTTCAACATCTGCAACTGTAACAGCATGTGTTACACTTTCTTTACGCTCTTCCATATCTATGTCAGGAGGTGTGTCCGGTACTTGATGATTTGCATAGGAATGCTTTAATATTGCAGGTCAGTGCCACCATAATTGTTTGTCAATAATTTCTGTGGGACATATACCCCTTGTTGCCAAATCTGCAGGATTATGTTGGGAGCGAATGTGTCTCCACTGTTGTGCTGGTATCACATTAATTATTTCTGATGTTCGATTGGCTATGAATGATTTCCACCGTCGAGGATGATCTGCAATCCAAGCCAGTACGACTGTTGAGTCAGTCCAGCTGCAGCCAGTTGCAGCGAGCGCACGAACTGGTTAGAGAAAACCAGGATTGTGCTAAACGAGTAGTCAGGGAAGCCTACTACAAGGTATTAAACCCAGTAGTTTTTCATGTGGGTGACCAGGTATTAATGAAGAATCAGGCTAGGAAAAACAAATTCTCACCTGTTGGGATAGGTCCGTATTCAGTAGCAGAAATCCGCAGCCCAGTTACAACAGTCGTAACGATTACGAGCAAGATTAAAAAGCTACATAATAATTTGTTGAAATTATTCCATACAAGGCCACACAATTATAAACATGTGTCGGCAGTGTTTTACAAGTGTAAGCACGAAATACCAACGTAAACATGTACGTGTGTATATCAAATAACACACACAGCTCCGATTTTCAAAGTCAAGGCCAGCAGAAGTGTGACAATTAAACTCGGGCGAGTAAGAATTGACGTAAGAAAAATATGCTTATTAGGCACTATGGCCGAACGAACCACAGTAGAGGAGAATATATTAAATAATAAGAAATGAAGCCGTTTACACAATTTAAAAAATAAAATTATAAGACAGTCTTGGATAAGTATTTAAAGTAAACGTAAAATATATTCACACATAGTTAATAGTTAATGAAATGAAATACGATGCGTAAGCAGTAGCGCCGGCACCGTTGGTGAAGTAAGTATATATGTATGTAGCTGTATAATGTACAGAATGAATGTACGAAGGTATATTTAAATAAGTAAGTATTTTTGTTATGGGCATATAAGTGAGTATATAGGGTTATACGTTGGAAAATTGGGAATCTGCAGTTAATTTCATGCTGCAGCAGACTATATGTAATTATACATAGTTTTTTCGGGTTATAGCTTAGGAGATTAGTGTATGGAAAATTGAAGAAATGTATTTGTTGAGATATAAAAAAATGTATAGGTTAATTGGGAAAATAACATTAGCAATTAATTCTAAGTAATCTAAAGCGCCTCGAATGTATGTATGTACCATATACGAGCTAATTACAGGGTGGAAAATACAATGGTTAATGGATATATAAATACCAGGTTTTAATTAAATTTAAAGCCAATAAAATGAGTAGTATATGCAATGAAAAGTTCAGTCGAGCAATGGACAATTTTTTCACATGAGCGGGTTTATCTTTTATATACTCGCTTATGTAAGATGGGCAACTAGTTTCGCCAAGAATTGATATAAAAAAAATTTTTTTTTGGCGGCATATAGTTTAATATAGAAAATAACTGTTATGTCTGAAGCAAATTGTTGTAAAATGTATATATTTGAGAAGGATTTAAAGTTTTAATGCCGCTAACAATTTAAAAAAAAATGTATCTTAGTTAATTAATAGTATTTGTAAAGGAAATAGTTTTTGATACTTATTTATAGTTTGGTTATTAAGACGTATTAGATATACGATACATAAATTTAAATAATACCTAAAATTTATTATTTTCGTTAGCAAGAATTTTAAAAGTGAAATAGATGTAATAGCCAGTAAGAATAATTAAAACTCGACAAGTCCGATACCTGTATAAATGTATGGTTTTTAGGTACTCAGGCGTTGGTGAACAGACAAGGACATCTGGATGGTTCAATATTGTGCAGCATGAACCGGGAAGGGACTTCCTGCAGCGTCGAAGACAGAGTAAGAAGTTAACAGGAGAACAGTAGATGAAATGCAAGAGCAGCGAACAAAAATCTGACTGAATAAGAAGAAGTGAGAAGACGTGGAAGAAGGGTAATCAGTAAGCCGCAAAGGAATCAAGACGAGATTGCCAACGATAACGTCAAGAGATAATTTTTGGTTAGAAGAAAATGAAAACGAAATTAGTGAGAATTCATTTTTATATGAAAGAGTGGAAGAGCTTCCAACGTCCCATGTGCAAGATGACTACGATTTAAGCTTAAGAAAAAATGGAGATGGTATCGGCTGAATAAAATAGTCTCTATCTGACAAGTGAAGGTCCAGTAATGGTTGAGTTTTATTGCATAACTGACGAAATGGCATGAAAACACTAACTCACTTTCAGATTCAAAGATAAAAAGCCCATTTATTCTTAAAATACTAATTCTTATATACTATTTCCCAACAGTAATCTCAGTCTGTGAACTGACCTTTCTGGTGTTCCAGTTCCGCACCTGCTAATTGGTGTCAGTTTGTCAAGCCAACTGATCTACTGTAAAAGTATCGACGGTGCATTCTAAATTACAATGCCCTTCGTCGACTCGACTGCGGAACTGCAACACCCTAAAAGATTACATAATAAATATTACACAGAAAATATTAATTTAAAATACTTAGACCCTAGAAGTATGTGTTACTCTTAAATAACTTTAGCACATGCTAATCCCACCGAATGTGTGGCATCTGTTACGAGTCGGTGCTGTGAGTCAACTACTCGTAGGTAGCTTGATTCTAACTCACAACATTCCTCCCCTCTTTCTAAAAGAAGTTAGTGCAACTAACTTCTAATGAATCTTTTACAATATTTTTTTGTCCTGCACTTTGAACAATCCGTGCATTTCCTTAAACCTATAATACATGTACTCGTATATAGTTTTTTTTCTCTTGTTTGTTTTAAGAAATCGCCTTACTTAGGCGTATTGTATTCTTTCCTTTTTTACTTTTGTGTTCTTTTGTTTTTATTTTTTATTTTCTTCTTTTATAGTTTTTTAAATTTTTTTTTAATTTTTTTTTTTTACTTCTTTTATAGTTTCTTTTTTGTTTTGTTCTTTTAGTTCTCTTTTTTTTATATTCCCCTTTTTATATTTGGTCTTTTATTGACTCTTTTCTCACTGGCGTAAAAACAATCTCAAACAACTACTGATAATACAATTTAACTCATACTTAATATCCTATATTATTCTATGATATTTTGTATCTAAAATCTTATGTTATACTTCTGCTACCTACTGATCCGGTTGACGGCTGTCGTTGATGGTATGGTTATTGTGCTGCGCCGCTGGTGTAGTTGATTAGAGTCTTCGAAGAGCTGCTACTATTGTGCACCATTTTTTTGTAATGCTAGTCATCACCAGCATTATACAAGGATAGCCCGACTATACCGGCTACTCCTCCCTTCATCCAGGTGTCCACTATCTCGCAGGAATTGGCGAGGTGTGAAACTCTTTCAAAATCTTCGGCCTCCTTTTCCAAGTCGCCGATCGCTCTGCTATTCGTTGTTAGGGTTCTTCGTAGGTCCTGGAAATGCATGAGTGAGACTGTGTTCGGTGTTGTGAGAGTATGGCCAGAGTCACTTCGTTTGTGATTTCCCAGCAGCTCCTGCAGTTTTGTCTTTAAACGGTTTGCTCCCATGACGGACGTTGAGAATTTGTACCGTGACTCTTCCTGACTTTTATATACTAACATTACTCCTTTACCAATTATTTTGCAATCAGCTTCGATTGTCATAAAACCGGTGTCTACCAATTCCAAACGTGTGGTCCCGTCTGAGCACACCGCCGTGAAAGTCACCTGGTCATCAAAATGGTAGAGCCATCTGTTTATGGTTCTGGTAGCTATTAGAATTCCTCCCGTGGCTGGAATGGCTATGTGATCGCACTGATCCCTTTCATGCTTCAAGACTTCTATTTTGCAGTATTCGCTTGCTCGGGTTATTACTTTCCCACGATGGTAGCATAAGCGTTTTGTTGTGCCCACCTCCCGGCATTTTCCCTCGTCCTCTATTGACAGGCCGATATAGTGCTCTTGCGCCTGGCTTACGGCTATATAGTGATTTAGGTCTACAGGGACACGAAATTACGAGAACACAATTTGAAATTGAACACGGAGAAGTGCCAATTTTTGCGAAGAGAGGTGGTTTATTTAGGCCATCGTTGTTCAGAGGCATTAGCACTGCCTGACCCGCAGAAGGTGGAATGCGTTAAAAATTTAGCGATTCCGAGAAATAGAAAGGAAGTGCAAGCATTCCCAGGACAAGTGAACTATTATAGAAAGTTCGTGGAAGGACTAGCCGGAATTGCATTGCCAGTGAATAAGTTGCTACGAAAAGAAGCAAAGTTCGAATGGACAGAGAGCAGTCAGCAAGCATTCGAGAGGCTAAAAGCAATAATTAGCTCGCCACCGATTTTGGCGTACCTCGACTTTGAGCAAACTTTTTTGTTGACCACTGATGCGAGTAATGAAGCATTAGGGGCAGTATTGTCACAAGGGGAAGTCGGAAATTACTGACCAATAGCATTCGCAAGCAGAGCACTTAGCGATACGGAGAAAAGATACTCCACAATAGAGAAGGAATTCCTAGCCATAGTGTGGGCTACGAAAAACTTTAGGGCATATCTGTTAGGTTGCCCATTTATCTGATTACTGATCACCAGACGTTGAGAGGCATAGCCAATTTGAAAGACCAAACATCTAGGCTAGCCAGGTTCAGACACAAATTTTCTGAGTATGATTTTGAAATGATATACAAACCTGGGAAAAAGAATCTGAATGCGGACGCACTCAGCCGAGTACAGCAGGCACAAAAGGTATCAGTAGTGCAAACGAGGGCCAAAGCACGGTCAGATAAGGAGAAGGCCGAGAGAATGCCAGAAAATAAAATTAATGCGACAAGAGATGTTCGCAATGCGGGTTTCAATGCCATTGAACAAACAGCCAGGTATGTGGAATGGCTGGAGGATAAAAAAGATGCCCAGACTGTGGTAAAGGGTTTCCATGATTCACTTCTAGGTGGACACCAGGGATTCTGGAAAACCCATGACAGAATTAGGCGAGTATACGGATAGAAAAGGCTGATCAGAGACATAAAAAAGTATATAAAGAGTTGTCCAAAATGTCAGGCCAATAAGAGTTCAAGGCTAACAAAGATGCCAATGGTGTTAACTGACACACCAAAACAGCCATTTGATAAAGTTCATATGGATATTGTGGGTATTTTACCTGAAACAGTTTCGGGAAATAAATAATCCTTGACGTTCCAAGACGATTTCTCAAAGTATAATGCGTGCGTGGCTATAGCCGATGCTGAAGCAAGTACGGTGACCGAGGCATTCTTTGATGAAATTATAGCACGGTACAACATACCTAAGGTTTTGATAACCGACAATGGTTCAAATTTTGTATCGAAACTATTCTCGGAAACGTGTAAAATGCTGGGAATCAAGAAATTGCATATTACACTATATCATCCCCAGGCGAATGGCTCATTGGAGCGTAGTCATCGACCTCTGGCCGAGTACTTGCGCAGTTTTGCCAAGGAAGACGTCTCGAATTGGGATCGATGGTTGACCACTGCAATGTATGTACACAACAATACTTTGCATGTATCAACGAAGCAAACTCCGTTTATGACGCTCTACGGGTTTGATTTCAACATGCCAGCAAATTTGAAGCGCAAATGTGCGCCAGTGTACAATGCTGATGACCCCAATAAAGTGCAAACATATCAGTTGCAGCGAGCGCACGAGCTGGTCAGAGAAAACCAGGAATATGCAAAACGAGTGGCCAGGGAAGCCTACAACAGGATACTAACCCCAGTAGTTTTTCATGTGGGTGAGCAAGTATTAATGAAGAATCAGGCTAGGAGAAACAAATTCTCACCTGTGTGGATAGCTCCGTATTCAGTAGCAGAATTCCGCAGCCCAGTTACAACAGTCGTAACGACTAAGGGCAAGAATAAAAAGCTACATAATAATTTATTGAAATTATTCCACATGAGACCACATAATTAAAGACATGTGTTAACAGTGTTTTACAAGAGTAAACGCAAGGAAAACAACATAGACAAACTGAAATAGCGTACGTGTGTATATCAAATAACACAAACAGCTCCGATTTTCAAAGTCAAGGCCGACAGAAATGTGCCAATTAAACTCAGGCGAGTATAATTGACTTAAGAAAAATGTGTTTATTAGGTACTATAGCCGAACGAAGCACAGTAGAGGAAAATATATTAAATAATAAGAAACGGGTTCATTGGACACAATTTAAAAAATAAAATTATAAGATAGTCGTGGGTAAGTAATTTAAACTAACTGTAGAATATATACACACATACATACGGCGGTTAATGAAATGAAATACGGTGAAGTAAGTATATACTCGTATGTATGTAGCTGTATAAATTACAGAATGAATGCACTGAGGTATATTTAGGCAAGTAAGTAATTTTTAAGTTTAAGATATATATACATACACACATCGAATGAAGCACCGTAGAGTAAATAATAATGCAACAAGAGAAAGAAAATCATGAGGTGGTCATGGTAGGTAACATAAACTTGACGCGTAAGCATTGTAGCCAGGCGACTGTACCGCTAGTGGATAGGGAGCAAAGGGGCATCAAGAGGAGGGCATACTTACTCAATAGCTGTGGGATAATAGTAAAAAATAAGTAGACAATAGTTTGCATATGATAATTTGTTTTTATTTGTTTTTACCTTTATTAGTAGAATTTGGAAATAATTAGCGGATTCCCTGGTGGGAATCCGGGCACGGGCATTTCGTGCTCCCGGTGCAGTATGACCAACAGTCGCCCCAGGACTCTCTCGACTCCTTGGTCTTTTGGGTTGAGCCTCGACGACAGAAGGAGTTTCCACGATATGTCCCCTGCCTCCTGGTAGTCCCATTGGGTTTAAATTTCTTTGAGGTAGTTGAGTAGGGTGGCATATATCGGGGTATAAGCTCCACGGGGTAGATCTAGTAGCTTGCGATGTTCCTCCATACTCAATGCTGCGCTAGCGGGATGGATTAATGGCACGGACATGGTTTTAAGTACCTGATTGAAGTTCAGCATGCCCTGTCCGAGATTGGCGTTCATGATGTCTGGTTATTTAGAAGTTGACTGTGTTAAAATGCAGTGCGTAATCATTGTTTTATAGCAGATTTCGGTAAAGAATAGTGCTGACATAAGGAGAAGAATGGAGCAGTATGGGGTGTGTGATAGTGCAAAATGTAAGCAACAAGTGTTGAAACGAAAAAGAGGTTGGTTACAACCCTGGAATATTTTACCAATGCAGCCGTTGCGAAAGAAACGTAGGTTATTCTGTAATACGTGACTACTACCATATTTCGGTCGCCATAAGCGGACGATACGTTTAATTACAGATGTAAATTAACGTATATTGAAAAGCAAAGAAAAGTAAGTATACAGGGTTATACGTTGGAAGATTGGGAATCTGCGGGCTATATGTAAATATACTTAGGTTTTTACTGTTTATTGATTAGGAAATTAGCGTATGGAAAATTGAAGAAAAGTATATTTTGAGATATAAAGAAAAAGGTGTATAAGTTAATTGGTAAATAACATTAGCAATTAATTCTAAGTAATTAAATGTGCCTCGAATGTATGTATGTAGCCATGTACGAACTAATTACAGGGTGTAGGAAAATATCGTTAATGGATATATACATACCAGGTTGTAATTAAATTTGAAGCTAATAAAATGTGTGGATGCAATGAAAATTTGAGTCATACCATTGACAAAGTTTTGACATAAACGGGTTTATCTTGTATATTCTTGTTTTTGTCGGAGGAGCAAATGAATTTACTCAAAATTTAAATGATTGAGAACTCACATGTTGAGGAAAAACAGGATATCAGGGTCTACGCGAAGCGGTGAATAGAACTTTCCAAGAGCTGGAGCAGATGCACTCGGCGTTGGAAGGCATTGGAAAGAGACAGGAGGAAGCAGAAATGAACTTGGCAGAGTCTTTCATGTTGGGGAAAGTTATTTCTGAAGAATTAGTGAGGATCCAGGATCAACAACAAACGGAGATAGTGGTGCTTGATGACCTATTACATGGCAAGCTACACCCGTTGTTCCTGACGTCAGATGAGTTACTCCTAGCACCACCAACGTCGATGAAAGAAATTGCATGGTATAGCGAGGCAATGGAGCGGTTCTATGAACTGGCCGAGGCTCGAACAGAAGAGGCGGAGAAAGGTGTAAGAGTGGTCATAAAGATTCCAGTGCCATTATTGGAGTTATTTACAATGCACAAGGTGTACCCTATGCCCAAACGACTAAACTTAGATTGGTACGTATTGCCAAAGACGAGATACGACTATATAGCCGCAAGCAAGGCGCAAGACCATTATATCGGCCTATCAATAGAGGACGAGGGAAAATGCCGGGAGGTGGGCACAACAAAACGCTTATGCTACCATCCTGGGAAAGTAATAACCCGAGCATGCGAATACTGCAAAATAGAAGTCTTGAAGCATGAAAGGGATCAGTCACATAGCCATTCCGGAATTCTAATAGCTACCAGAACCATAAACAGATGGCTCTACCATTTTGACGACCAGGTGACTTTCACGGCGGTGTGCTCAGACGGGACCACACGTTTGGAATTGGTCGACACCGGTTTTATGACAATCGAAGCTGATTGCAGAATAATTGGTAAAGGAGTAATGTTAGTACATAAAAGTCAAGAAGTGTCACGGTACAGATTCTCAACGTGCGTCATGGGAACGAACCGTTTAAAGACAAAACTGCAGGAGCTGCTGGGAAATCACAAACGAAGTGACTCTCACAACACCGAACACAGTCTCACTCATGCATTTCCAGGACCTACGAAGAAACCTAACAACGAAAAGCAGAGCGATCAGCGA
Organism: Clusia tigrina; assembly: GCA_920105625.2. Taxonomy (NCBI): domain Eukaryota; kingdom Metazoa; phylum Arthropoda; class Insecta; order Diptera; family Clusiidae; genus Clusia; species Clusia tigrina. The sequence continues at coordinate 153,105,459 of OV050031.1, read as the reverse complement.
CTTGGTAAAGAGGCCGAAGATGTTGAAAGAATATCACACCTCGCCAATTCCTGCGAGATAGTGCACACCTGGATGAAAGGAGGGGTAGCCGGTATAGCCTGGCTAATCCTAATAATAATGCTGGTGATGACTCTCATTATAAAAAAATGGTGCACAATAGTAGCAGCTCTTCAAAGACTCGAATCAACCACACCAGCGGCGCAGCACAATAACCATACCGTCAACGACAGCCGTCAACCGGATCAGCAGGTAGCAGAGGTCGCAGTTTAACATAAGATTTTAGGTATAAAATATCAAAGTATAATATAGGATATTAAGTATAGAGTTAAATTGTATTATCACTAGTTGTTTGAAATTGTTTATACGCCAGTGAGAAAAGAGTCAATAAAAGACCAAATATAAAACAGGGGAATATAAAAAGAAAAAGAGAAAATTAAAACTAAAAGAACAAAACAAAACAAAAAAAAATTATAAAAGAAGTACACAAAAAAAATAAAAACTATATAAAAAGAAAGTAGAAAAAAAAAACAAAAGAATACAAAAGTAAAAAAAGAATACAATAACAGAACCCACGTAAGGCGATTTCTTGAAACAAACAAGAGCAAAAAAATATATATACATGTATTACAGGTTTAAGAAAATGCACAGATTGTTCGAAGTGCAGAAAAAATAAATATTGTAAAAGATTCATTAGAAGTTAGTTGCACTAACTTCTTTTACAAAAAGGGGAGGGATAATGTGAGTTAGAATCAAGCTACCTACGAGTAGTTGACTCACAGCAGCGACTCCTAACAGATGCCACACATTCTGTGGGATTAGCATGTGCTAAAGTTATTTAAGTGTAACAAATACTTTTAGGGTCTAAGTATTTTAAATTAATATTATCTGTGTAATATTTATTATGTAATCTTTTAGGGTGTTACAGTTCCGCAGTCGAGTCGACGAAGGGCATTGTAATTTAGAATGCACCGTCGATACTTTTACAGTAGATCAGTTGGCTTGACAAACTGACACCAATTAGCAGGTGCGGAACTGGAACACCAGAAAGGTCAGTTCACAGACTGAGATTACTGTTGGGAAATAGTATATAAGAATTAGTATTTTAAGAATAAATGGGCTTATTATCTTTGAATCTGAAAGTGAGTTAATGTTTTATTTCAAAGAGTGTCTTACAGTTTCCAGCCACGCGCCCAGCGAACCGAGGAAGGACGTCTCCCGACAAGCAATAAAGGACCCCAACAGTTTGCAAACGCAAAAACGAGGTTTAAAATTTCCTGCAAACAAATGAAATTGACATGCTACTGCTATCTGAAACCCATTTAACCTCAAACAACTATTTTAAATTGCCAGGCTATAAATTTTACAACACAAATTAACTAGACGGTAAAGCACATGGTGGAACAAGAATTCTAGTTAAAAATCGTCTTAAACACCATGCAGTAGAAGAATTCTCAAAAGAGTACATACAAGCAACATCGGTCTCGCTGCAGCGCTGGGGTGATGAAATAATAACAAGCGTATTGCCCTCCAAGGTACAGCTTGACTGAAGGCCAATTTCTGCATTTTTTCAACATTCTCGGCTCAACATTTTTGGCAGCAGGAGGCTTTAATCCCAAGCATACGCTTTGTGGCTCTCGGCTTATAAATTTAAAAGGAAGGCAGCTGTACTCTGCTGTAATTAATATAACAAATAATCTCAATATTATATCTACTGGTAAACGCACCTACTGGCCATCTGATTCCAGCAAAATTCGGGATCGAATCGATTTTTACGTCACTAGAAACATTGACCGACACTTCATCTCAGCAGTCAGATCATTCCCCTGTTATAATTTACTTGCAGAAACATCCCATGCGTAATGCACAGCCAATGAAAATATCAAATCGCAAAACCAGCTCGCTAAAATATCGTCAATTCATCGTCGTTTTCGAAGAAGTACGGACCGTTGATGCTGCCGGCCCGTAATCCACACCAAACAGATTGGATGCATGGCCACTTGGTGGACTTGGAATGGATTAGCATAATCCCAAATCCGGCAATTTTGCATGTTGACGTACTCGTTCATCCAAACATGGGCCTCGTCGCAAAAAAACCGAACATTGTGTATGGTCATTTTACTTCAGCTACTGTGATAGTTGACTTTCGTATAGGTGCAGGCCCAAGTCCCGACGGCAAATACGTTGATATCTGCGAATGCAGGAATTGACTGCCTCGAGTTCTCCTGCACATTTTCACAAACAGATGCGATGTTTTCGACAGATCTTGAGTTTCTTTGACGAATAGGTGTTGGCTGATTGATCCCTGAAGCTGGTAGAATTTGGCCACCAAACGTTGTATAGTCGACTGGGAAGGACGGCCCTGTAAACCCTCAGATAGGCGAGACGAGCGCGTCATTGCAACAAGAGAACAGCCATTTTTATAATAAAGTTTTATCATTTGCACGGACTGCTGGATGCTGTAACTTGCTAAGGTGTTTTGTGACTGAAAAATAAAAAAACAGAATAAAGAACTGATAAAATAACATATTCAAAATCTACCCGTCCCAATTGGAAAACCCTTTAGAAATTTTGCAGGATTTATGGTTTTATACACTGTTTATGGTTTTATGAGAATATTTCACCAAATTGAGTGATTTTTGTCTGCAAATATTATTTAATGAAAGCCTGCATATAATGCTTACCTTGTTTATTAATTTTCAAAAGGTTTTGGGGAAAAGCATTGCTGAAAGTATTTAAATTTGGGGAGCACAGACTGGCCAAAGTGAGCAGAGTTTGGTTAATTTAGATTATTTTATAGAAGAAGTTATAGAGGAAGTTAATCATAATTATCTCAGCAGCTCGGCTAGAATGACAATCACTCCGAATGTTATGTATCTACATATGTAAATAGAAGGACTAGGTTCTTTTTAGTTTAAATGCTACTGGAGAAAGGTACTCAACAAACAGTAAAAGTTTGTTAATAATGCCACTCTAAGACTTGAAAGTTGGTCTTTTTTAGACAAAAATATTTCTTATTTATAGAAAGTTCTTTCGTAAGTATTCTAAATCGATATTTTTCATATACTCGTATGTAGATAGAGTCCAAATGCAATATATTTATTAATGGATGGTGAAAGAACAAGAAATCGAATATTATTTTTGGAGTTGCTGGTTGAAATTTCCTGATTTTGTAATTGTTTTTCCTTTTTCTTTTTATTACAGAGCAGTGATGCTCACTCCATAACCATTCTGTGCACATTTCTTTTTGTATTTGCACTTCAGTATATGTCAGCGCATTTGATTACCTAATACCTTAAACAGATCCATAATAAACAATGTTAAGTCCGCGTGGTCTCACTTGCTTATGGAAGTGCACAGCAACAGCACTCCCATATACTTTACTTCGTTTAGGAAAGTGCGCGAGGAATTCAGACGTATGTCGGGTTCCTCCGTGAAAGTTTTCTAAAAGAGTAAAAATTACTATTTTTTAGAACGTTAATACTTGTTCGTACCTGTAGTGAGTTCCGCACCTTTGACTGGTGGTCCAGGTGTCGGTGTTCCTGGTGGTTTAACCAGGGTCTTCCTCAGGTGAATGAAATTTTATAAATTTCCACTCAAACGAAAGAATTACAACAATTTTATTTGATTATTACCTTGGAAACTCACAATCTCAGTGAGTGAATGCAAACAGCAGCATCTGTGTATGCACTACAGTTTTCGGATAAGTGTTATCTGCTCCCCCAAAGGGGGTCCCAAAAATGTTAGCCTACAAGCGGAAGTAAACGCCACAAATACTGGCTGTTATCAATGCAGTACGACAGAACCAGAAAAAAACGAGTACAGAAGTCTGAAGTCGGGTAGACCGACTTCGAAAGACCCTTTACCTTTCCTTGTGCGTGCGAGTTCAACAATGGGGATGTTTTCTTCAGAAATCATCATTAGGAGCATAGCTACGGTACTTTTTGGTAGGGTGCCTTTAATTGATTATGTCGACCCCATTTCTTTTGTATGGCTTTCTGCTGTCAATAAACCTACTAAGATAAAATTTCTCGTTCATGGGTAGATCCCGAGAACGAGCCCGGCAAAGACTGCTGCCGTATTTTCACTGATGGCTCCAGGACTGAAGAAGGTTCAGGTTCTGGTGTCTTCATGGAATCTTGTGGGACCCATCGGTTCTTTGCCCTAGGTCTGCATGCGTCTGTGTTTCATTCGGAGGTGTATGCGATACTTGAGGCAATGGACTTTGTTGTGGAAAACAGGTGGAAAGGCAAATCTATTTGTGTCTGCAGTGACAGCCAAGCTGCGCTCATTACCTTGGAAAGCCCTACCACCACTTCCACGATAGTCAGGTCCTGCAAATCCAGGCTAAATTGTGTTGGAAAACATAATAGTCTGACGCTGACTTGGGTCCCGGGACACGCTGGCATTGCGAGTAACGAGACCTCTGACTTTTTGGCCAGGATGGGCTCTGAGGCTGTTTTTATTGGCCCTGAACCTGTTCTGCCACTCCCTTCTGCTGTCATCAAAGCCACTGCGAGCATGGCGGGCTGAGAGAGGCTGCGGATGGACAAAAATTATGCTACCTGCTATCTCTGACCGATGGTCACGGTTCCTTCTATCTTTAGGTAGGAGGGACTGCAGGCTGTTGGTTGGCGTGATGACAGGGCACTTTCTATGGGCTAGGCACATGGAAAGGATTGGCACATCAGACAGTGCGCTGTGCCCAGCCTGTGGAGAAGAAGACGAAACGGCGGACCATTTTCTTTGCGTCAGCCCTGCCTTTGCTCGAATCAGGTTTGGGATTTTTGGCACTGATGTGCTGAGGAGTAACCAACTTGGCTCCATCGCACCACAGGATCTACTTCTATTTCTTCGGAGGTCGGAACCTTAAGTGCAGTACAATGGATATATACTCTGTGTGAGTGCTGCGCTTACTAGATTGTTCCGACAAAAAAAAAAAAAAAGAAAAGTTTCGTCGAAAAATATTGTATAGGTCGTAAGTTATAATAATATGTCAATAGTGGGCGTGGCTGAAAAAATAACACGCCCATTTTTTGTGTGGTGTTTAACGTTAGTACCCGCAACATTCCTGTGAAATTTCGTTCGTAAGTTTTTAATACGAACCGAGTAATAATTTTTTGTTAATTGTGGGCGTGGCAATTGTACAGATTTACGGGAATAAGACCTTCGTACGCCAGCGAGTCGATAAACCACATCGATCTTGTCTATAATATTACGGAAATGACTCAAGAAATTGATGTACCGCTAAAATATAAAAACACAATTAAAACTCTGGTAGAGAAGTATCAACCAGCAGCCAAAGAAGAGAGTCCTGTGCAGCTAATCATCACGCCGGATAACAATATCAAACCCTTTCACCAATCGCCGAGCAGGTTGTCGTCAGTCGAAGAAGAAACAGTCAGAAAGCAGATAAATGACTGGATGCTACAAGGTATAGTCCGAAAATCATATTCAAATTTCGCTAGCAAAGTAGTTGTAATTAAAAAAAGACGGTTCATATCGCGTATGCATAGATTTTCGAAAACTAAATGCCATAGTCTTGAAGGATAGATTTCCGATGCCGATAATTGAAGATGTTTTGGTTAAGCTGCAAGCAGCAAAATTCTACACGGTAATGGATCTTGAAAATGGTTTTTTCCACGTGTCAATAGAGGAATCTAGCAAAAAATTCACAGCTTTTACGACCAAAGAGGGGCTCTTTGAGTTTAATAGAGCGCCCTTCGGATTTTTCAATTCATCAGCAGTTTTTACGCGGTATGTAAAGTGAATCTTCCAAGAGTTGATAAATCAAGACATTATGGAACTGTACATCGATGATATCGTCATATACGGGGAGACCGCTGAATCATGTCTAGATAAATTAAAGAAAGTACTGCGAACATGTGCTAAATGGGGCCTGAATATTAAATGGAAAAAATTCAGTTTTCTAAAAAACAAAATTGATTTTTTGGGCTACCCAGTTGAAGGAGGAAAAATCTGGCCAGGCACGGAAAAAATAAAGGCTATAATCAAATTCCCTTTGCCTAAGGATGTTAAAGCGGTTCAATCACTGTTGGGTCTCACAGGGTATTTCAGAAAATTTGTTAAGGGATACGCCCAAATTGCCCGACCTCTAACAAACTTGCTAAAAAAAAGACACGCCCTTTGTAATGAATGCTGAACAAGTCCAAGCTGTAGAACACCTCAGGGAAATACTTACGCAAGAACCAGTACTTCGTATTTATTGTCAAACCGCACCAACAGAATTGCACACAGATGCATCGAAAGATGGGTTTGGAGCAGCACTCTTGCAGGAATTTGAGGGACGACTACATCCAGTTGCATATTGGAGTAAGAAAACATTGGAACGCCAAGCTAGACAACATAGCTATTTACTCGAAGTAAAAGCCGCCTATCTGCCCATGAAAAAATTCCGGTCATACTTACTGGGGATACAATTTAAGTTAGTAACAGACTGCGCAGCTTTTAAACAAACCGTTAACAAAGCTGATGTACCACGTGAAGTAGTGCAGTGGATTATGCAGCTGCAGGACTTTAACTATCAAATCGAACACCGGAGCGGCAGCAGTTTGAGGCACGTTGATTTTTTTAGTCGCTATCCGAGCATATTGTTCGTGCGTCCGAAACTTCAGCATGTTTAAGGAAGGCGCAGATTCACGACGAGCACTGTAAAGCTGTCCTCGAAATTCTAAAGACGCAAGCTTACGAGAATTTCAAAGAAAAAGGTAACATCTTATTCAAAAATATTAATGGTTTTGATCTACTCGTAGTACCGAAAGCTATGGAACGAGAAATAATACAGAGGGCTTATGAAGTTGGTCATTTTTCGGTACAAAAAACCGTACACGCTATACAGCAGCAGAATTGGATACCATATATAGAGGGAAAAGTCACCCAATTCACCAAAAACTGTGTCAGGTGCATTATATTCCATAAAAAGCTGGGCAAAAAAGAAGGATTTTTAAGCTGTACCGAAAAGGGCGACTGCCCGCTGCACACGTTACACGTAGACCATCTTGGGCCCATGGACGCCACTTCAAAACAATACAAGCACATACTCGCAGTGGTTGACGGATTCTCAAAATTTGTGTGGCTATACCCAACGAAGTCAACTGGACATGAAGAAGTACTGCGAAAACTCAACGAATGGTCTGAAGTCTTTGGAATCCCGCAAGAATCGTTAGTGATCGGGATGCTGCATTTGTCTCCAACGCGTTTGAAGAATTCAACAAGACAAATGGCATAGAGCACGTGATAACAACTACAGGTGTTCCAAGAGGCAACGGTCAGATCGAGCGAGTCAAAAGGACAATCTTAAATGTTATCGCCAAGCTGTCAGCAGATGATCCCAGCAAATGGTTCAAGTATGTTGGGCAAGTACAAAAAGCAATTAACATCTCTATTCACAGCTCTACGCATTACACACCATTTGAGCTAATGTTTGGCGTACGCATGAGGGATGGTATTGACAATCAAATAACTAATCTGCTTCAAGTCGAGATGCAGAACGAGTTTGAAGAGGGTCGTCAAGAACTCCGTACAAAGGCTAGGGTTGAAATCGCTAAAGCACAAGCAAATTATAGAAGCAGTTATGACAAGAAGCGCAAACATGGCTTAGTGTACAAAATCGGTAAACTGGTGGCAATAAAGCGAACCCAATTTGTCGCTGGACGAAAGCTGGCAAGTGAGTTTTTGGGTCCCTATGAGATCATTAAAGTCAAGAGATGCGGTCGCTACGAAGTTCGCAAAGTGGGTGATGCAGGAGGCCCAAATAACACATCTACCAGCGTGGATAATATGAAGCTTTGGCACTACGTAGAAGCGAATCAAGATGACTTGTCATCGGGGTCGGATGACGATGAACAGGATGGCCGGATGTAAACAGGGCAACACTACCAACGCCGCCATATCAACATTCCAGCTGTGTGAAGCACGGCAGTCAGTCGTGAGCAGTTGAAAAGAGCAGTCGATCAGTTGTCAGTCGGTCACTAAAGTTATCCTCATTTTTCGTGTCATATTAATTAAAATCTCAAATACAGAACTAATCTCATTTTCATATTAATATATCATTTGTCAGTCGGTCATAAAAGTTAATCTTATTTTCGTGTCATACAAACCACATATTTTCCAATACCGAACTAATATCATTTAATAAAGAATTCATTTTACTTTTACATATACATATATATATATATATATATATATATATATATATATATATAATATATATATATATATATATATATATATATATATAAATATATATATATATATATATATATATATATATATATATATATATATATATATATATATATATATATATATATATATATATATATACCATGCAACCTGTGAAATTTCGTTCGTAACTTTTTAATACGAACCGAGTAATAATTTTTTGTTAATTGTGGGCGTGGCAGTTGTATTATGATCTCCATATTCTGCACACACACTATTATGGATCCCATGTATATTTCTGGACCCAATTTTTATTCCGCTGGCATCAATACGAGCATAGGTACGCTAATTTAATTTTAGACCCGAAAGTTCCGTATATCAAAAGTGGGCGTGTCTTTTCTCTGATCAGCCCTTTTGTTCCAGATAGCTTTATAATGTCCACATGTTCCTTCCTGTAAAATTTTGTAACTAAATCTCTACCAGATCTTAAGTTATTAATATTTGTTAATAGTGGGCGTGGCAGTCAATATATTTAACCCAATTTTTGTATAGTGTTTAGTTGGACCCACATCTCCATAACTACGTCACGATTCCATCAATTGGACCGAAGCTATAGTGATTTTAAAAAGGTGAAAAAAATTCCTTACATGGGAGGTAGGCGTGGTCTTTATCCAAATCGGCCCATATAGAAATCTGGTTCTGTATCTTTGTCCAGACTATACTTTTGCAAAATTTCATTAAGATAGCTATGACAGTGTAGAAAAAAAGTGGCCACAGACGGGCAGACGGACAGAGGGACGGACAAACGAAAAATTGCTTAGAAAGTGATTCTGGTTATATTTGTATATATATGTCCATACCTACCACGCCTCTTTCTTAAAATTGTAACCCCTCTCAAAAGCACAAAATTAGTATACCCTTTTTTTTAACTAAAGGTAAAGGGTATAATAAAAGCGAGGTTAATAGAAGTAAAAACATCACTAGTGTAGTGTACCACACAAATGTACACTGACGACCACACATCGTCATAAGCACAGCAACATGTCGCATATGCATACAAACTGACAATAGCGCAACGTGTGCAATTGCACTCAATACCAAAGACGCTAGACAAGCATTTTGTTGGTGCAATAACACACGCTGTCTATATTGCAGCAGCGTATGCATATTGGACAGTGCAGTGACTTTAGCCCTGAACTTGCACTCAAAATTATTAATATAAACAAAGAATAATATCGGTAATCCGATACTTGAGACTAATTTCGGGAATATGATTTGTAACTCGTAGAAATAAGATATATATATTTTATGTTAGTTAGAATAAGAAAACAATAAGAAATCAATAATATAAAAGGGCCAGCGAGACGCCAAATAAACCAGAGTTAATTTGAAGACAACTGAAACTGCTACTCGCATTAGTTTATTCTTTTATCTCTCGTGCTCTAAGTCAGGAAAGACCTAGAACAGCACAAACAATAGCTTCGCCAACGGCACACTCTGCCAGTCAAAACCTTTACTGAGGGCGTCTTTCCGCTTCGTGTCAGGCATTTCTTCCTTATAGTACTCTTTTGCATCTATACTTTGTATAGAATCTGCAATTGAATTGAATGCCGATCCTGCGTGACCAACAATCAACATACCCTACACTAGTATGGTGGGTTCAACGAGCCTTAAACTCTCAAGATTGCGAGTTGAGGCTTCTGGAATATGGCAGAAAGCACCTATTTCAAAGAGAAATAGATCTAGCCCAGGCGCAGTATCGCGTCCCACTCAAAGCAATCCAAACTGGATAACTACTAGCTCGCAGCACTTACATAAATAGCACGAACATATTCGGTTCTCTAGACCAAGAAGAGGCACGTCAAGATGCAACAACTGACGTGCGGAGAAAACCCCAACCTCCGCCCATTTTTGTTTCAGCTTGCGTAATATTCTTCCCTTAAAAGAATAACTTCAAGTAATTGCTCAGAAAGAATATGAACTCAGAGTTATAAACGAAGACGTTTTAAAAATACAACCAACTCCGCTGAAAAATACTCAGTCATTACAAAGGCCATACCCGAACAGAACACTGAGTTTCATACTTTTAAATTGAACCACAAAATATATTTTAATGTAGTACTACGTGGTATGCACTGCTCAACCCCAATCGACGAAATACGAGAAGCAATTGAGGAGTTGGGGTATACAGTTGTGAACGTTTGGAATACGCAAAAGCTTCTTCTGCGAAGGCAATCATCCCGCTAACTATAAAGGTTGCACTGTCTACAAGGAGCTGCAGTAAAAGTCGTTCCCAGCATTGAAAAACGGAGAAGCGAGAAACATTTACCAGGGAGCGCCTCAAACATCCGCTCCACGAACAACAACGTTGTATGCAAATATAGTACGAAACAATATTCCGGTAGAAACCAATACTAACCAAACCATTCCGCTCAACAAACTTTCGTCAAAAGTTCGCTAAGAAATAAAATGGGAAATGGGCTAGGAGCGATGTTGAAAAAGCAAATATATTTGCGAACCACTTCAAAGGTGTATTTAAGTCTAATCCACCTTCAAACAACTTCGCAATATTGAAGTTCCTTAATCTTACCATCAGGTAAAGTTCAGTTTTAAAGAATTGGCTCTTGGTATAAAAACGAACTGTAAAGCGAGCAAGGCTCCTGGCTACGACATGAATAAGTCAGATATGATAGCTCAATTACGAAAATACGCAATCAGGTTAATTCTAGAACTTGGTCAATACAGTTCTTCGAGTAGGATACTTTCAAAAATTTGGAAATTGTCAGTATTAAAAGTTATCTGCAAGCTGGGTAAAGAACCCACCTATTCATCTTCATACGGACCTATCAGCCTATTATTTCTACTTTCCAAGCTGTTTGAAAAAATACTTTTGAACAAGATGCAACCGCATGTTGACAACATGATCCCAAGTCACCAATTTGGCTTTCGGAGAAAACATGGAACAATTGAGCACGTGCACCAAATCACCAAAGAAATACTCAATGCCTTTGAGTCTTAGCAGTTCTGTTCTGCCATATTCTTAGACATAGCTTCGATAAGGTTTGGCACAACGGACTCATGTACAAGTTGAGACAAATGCTTCCTGCGGAATTTCATATATGTATAAAAAGAAAAATATTTTTGTACAGAACCGAATCTGGTGTACCCCAAAGTAGTGTTCCCGGGCCTGTCCTGTATGTTTTGTTTACGGCTGATACCGACAGATGAAAAAACTAAAATTTGTACTTTTGCGGACGACACTGCGATACTATTCACTCACTCAGTAGCAGACGCTACATCAGCTGGCCTAATTCGACATTTGCGAAATATTTAAACTTGGCTCTGTAACTGGCGCATAAGCGTAAACGAACGAGAACCAAACATGTCACGTTTACACTACGTCAAGGTAGCCCCGCGGTATCCTGTGATATTCTGTATCCAGTGAAGCTACTTATCTTGGAATACATTCCGACAGAAGGTTGACTTGGCGCAAACATATAGAAGCCAACCAAAGGCAAATAAAGATAGCAGCGATAAAATTAAATTTTTTACTACATGTCGGCTTCCAACAGAGCAAAAAGTTTTTTTGTACAAAGCCGCAATAAAATCAATTTGGACATATAGCGCTCAGTTATGATCAACTGCTAGTTCTTCTAATATAGGGAAAATTCAACGAGCTCAGTCTAGAATACTAAGAATCTTTATGAACGCAACATGGTACATGAGAGATGTGAATTTTCATCGGGATTGGACCCGTTAAAGAAGTACTAGTCGTTCTGACTGAAAAATACAATGGAAGGCTTCTGCATCATCCGAACTCGCTAGCCCAGGCCCTGCAACACACTCGAAGCTTATCACGGGTGAAAGGACGAGATCTTCCATCATTATAATATATTTTATGAAGTCAACAAATAATTCGCAGACTTGTTCAAAATTATATCAGAATTATTTGAACACAATTGAATTAAAACAAAAAAAAAAATCCTTTTACTGTTTGGAACGAGTTTGCTTCGTTCCACCATGTGACCTTCACCCAAAATATGTGAGCCAGGCCAGAAGAAATCAAATTTACTTTGGTCAAAATCTGGTCGAAATATTGCAACACTTGGTTGGAAATGTAAGTAATGTAATTAATGATGTATTTGGGAATATTGCGGAAAGTATTTTATTGGAACGTATTTTGAGCTCCGCTGTTTTAGCACCAACCAATGAAAACTATGCTTCCATAAAGCAAGATGCTCTCAACTGAATGCCGGATGAAGAAGGAAGTTATTATAGCTACGAGAATTTAATTTGCGATAATAACCCGGAAGTCAATTATCCAGTGGAATTTTTAAATTTGTTGAATGTCAGTGGCGTACCACCACACAAATTCACATTGAAACTAAATTACATTGATGTCTTCATAAGAAATTTAAATGCAAAGGAAGCTTTGGTTAATGGTACATAAAAATGCTATCGATTGTAAGGTGTTCACTGGAATAACGCGAGGAAAACTTATTCTTATCCCAAGCATTTACTTGCTTTATTCTGAAAGTTTGCTGCCGTAAGATTTCTAACGAGTGCAATATCCAATTAACCCTGCATTCGCTATGACTGTCAATAAATCGCAAAGTTGGCATTATGTTGAGAAATCCAGTATACACGTAGTTGTACGTAGCTGCAAGCATAGTTAGGTCCTTTGATGCGCTCAAGTTTTATATTTGTGACACTAATGAACAGGGCCATTTAGCAAAATATGATGTTTGCACCGACGTGTTGGTAATTTATAATATTTACAATGTAATATCATATATACTCGAGTATATATATATATATATATATATATATATATATATATATATATATATATATAAATATATATATATATATATATATATATATATATATATATATATATATATATATATATATATATATATATACGAGTGCAATATCCAATTAACCCTGCATTCGCTATGACTGTCAATAAATCGCAAAGTTGGCATTATGTTGAGAAATCCAGTATACACGTAGTTGTACGTAGCTGCAAGCATAGTTAGGTCCTTTGATGCGCTCAAGTTTTATATTTGTGACACTAATGAACAGGGCCATTTAGCAAAAGATGATGTTTGCACCGACGTGTTGGTAATTTATAATATTTACAATGTAATATCATATATACTCGAATATATATATATATATATATATATATAAATATATATATATATATATATATATATATATATATATGTATATATATATATATATATATATATATATATATATATATATATATATATATATATATATATATATATATATATATATATATATATTAATATATATATATATATATATATATATATATATATATATAAATATATAAATATATATATATATATATATATATATATATATATATATATATATATATATATATATATATATATGTATATATATACATAAAAGCAAAAAGGCATATATATATACTCGTATACTGTATATTTATTTATTTATTTATTTATTAATAATCTAATTACAATTAAAATTATAATTAAACAAAAGCACTAGCTGCCAGGGCTATCGGCTTATGTTACTGTATATGTTTTTTTTCATACTGTAAAAACGGTGCTTCCTGTTGACCAGTTAACGCAGTGGGAGATGATGGGTGCGAAAAGGGTGATGCTGTTGGTTGGTCGGCTGGCTTATGGGTATGGCCTCCAATTGCGGGTGTTCCCATCTCTAGTAATGAATGACCACGCATTTGGTCTACATGCCGTTTGATGATTCTTGAATCAGGCAAACGAACGGTATATGATATGGGACCTGTTTGAGAACTTACTATCGCTTCCGTCCATTTAGGTCCAGACGAATATTGGCGAATCCAAACGGTGTCGCCAATACAGAAAGTTTTTTCGATATTAGGTCCATCAGGATGGTTGGATACTTCGTGTGGATGGATCTTGTCGAAATACGTTTTAAGCGATCGTTGGGTAGTTGTGTGAGGAGTTATGTGTCGTATGAAAAGAAAACGTATTAAATTTAGATCTATGTCAGTACAGTTAGGCATTTTCTTCAGGAAATCTGTCCATTCGACGCTGGATGAAAAAGTGCACAGCGAACCTGTCGGATTATTTTTTAGGAATATTCTGAATTATTCGGATGTGAACGCAGTCCCATTATCTAACACAATAGCATCCGGTAAACCATGAGTGGCGAACAGCGATCGTAGTGACTTTATGGCTGACTGCGACGAAGTAGACTTGACGATAAATACTTCAAGCCATTTGGAATAAGAATCGACTACATAATAACTTGCCTTGAAAAGGCCCCGCAAAATCGACGTGTAAGCGAGACCATTGCGTTTTGGTTGACTCCCGCCAATGAACAGGTGCGTGTATGTTTTCGTGGCGATTCTGTTGGCAAGGGACACATTGTTCAACAGTTCGTTCGATTTCGGACTCCATATTTGGCCACCAGACGTAATTTCGGGCCAATGTCTTCATTCGAACAATTCCTGGATGACCAGAGTGCAAGGTGTCAAGGATTAATTGTCGACTCACTGGCGGAATAAGTACTCGGTTTCCCCACAGTAGGCAACCATTCAATGATGAGATTTTATTTCGTCGTGCATAGAATGGGAACAATGAATCTGTACGACCGACATTTGGCCACTCCCTTAACGCCCAGCTAAGCACCTTTGCGAGATCGCCATCTTTTCCCGTTTGAAACGATTTGTTCAGCATGCACAACCTCTCTTGTAACGCTATCGATCATCATCACTTCGACTGTGTTGTCTACTTCCTCACATTCAGTGGCCATTGGTAGCCGACTTAAGCAATCGGCGTTGCCCATTTTATTACCTGACCGGTATACGAACTCAAAATCCTATGCGTTGAGAAAAATACGGCGACGAAGCATCAGTGTTGAAATTAAAGTAGGAGTCGGTTTTGATGGGTTCAAAATACCCAGTAAAGGGCGGCGATCTGTGACTATGATTATTTTTCTACCATAGAGATAGTCATTAAATTTTTATCCCAGCAACTATGGCAACCGCTTCTCTGTCTATCTGCGCATAATTTCTTTCAGCTTTGGACAGAGTTCTTGAATAGAAAGCTATCGGTTTATCTGCACCGTCAGGCATACGATGACTCAAAACAGCTCCAATGCCAATGGCGAGGCGTCGCATACCAAGACACAAAGGCAATTCCACGTCGTAATGCACCAACACACGTTCAGAAACTATTAACTTTTTTAGGTTATCAAATAATATTTGGTGATCGTTCCTCCACATCCATTTGCAGTTTTTATCAAGAAGACGGTGTAATGGTTCAGATATAGTTGCTTTATGAGGCATGAATACATGATAAAAATTGAATAATCCGAGGAATGCTTGTAGCTGCTTTTAGTCTTTGGGCGCTGGTGCATTTCGAATAGCAGTCATTTTATCCGATGATGGCCGAATGCCCAGCGAAGCTAACTTGAACCCTAGGAAATCGACTCCCGTGACGCCGAATTTGCATTTATCTTTGCGTAGGCGTAAGCCAGCATCATTGAAACTGGTGAGTACAATATCCAGACGCTCCGCCAGTTCGGCTTCTGACTTGTCCATCACAACTACGTCATCAAAGTATGGTAAGACCCCAGGAACGTTTCGTAGTAGCGTTTCTATAAAACTTTGGAAAATGACGGGTGCGGACGAAATTCCAAACCGCAGCCTTGTTACCTTAAACGCTCCTTTGTGTGTCACGATCGTTTGCAATTGTGCAGACTGTTCGTCTACTTGAAGCTGCTGGTAGGCTTGCGCAAGATCAAGTCTTGCGAAGATACTTCCTCCTTCGATAGATGCGAGTAATATGCTAATCGCTGGTATTTGGTGATTATGTGGTTTGATTGCTTTATTAATCGTAGATTTATAATCACCGCAGATCCTAATTGAACCGTCTTTCTTAATAACAGGTACAATCGGTGTAGCCCAATCAGAATATTCGACCGGTTCGAGTATTCCTTGTGTACATAGGCGATCCAGTTCAGCTTCGACGTGCCCCCGTGTTGAGATTGGAATCCGGCGAGCAGGGTATCGAATTGGTTGAATCTGTGGATCGATTTGCAGTGATACAGGCTTACCAGTGAAACGGCCTAGCTCTTTAGCAAATAAATGGTCGAGCTTCGACACGACTTCCGGAGCTGAAGGTTTATTGTTGACGACGTGGACCCCTTGTATGCTAATACCCAGTGGGGCAAACCAGTTGCAACCTAGCAAATTCGGTTGGTTACCCTCAACAATTAAGATTTTAAGACCACTAATATTCCGGTTATTGCAGATAATGTCGGTGTCGATAACACCTCTGACTGCGATAGTATTATGCTGGAAGCCCACTAATCGTATATCGCACTGGTGTAGTTTCGGCATATCAGTGTACAGGCAACGTTGGTAGTCCTCATACACTACAATAATATTACTGCCATGGCCACAATTAAAAAAAAAATCATTACAAGTTTTTTCTTAAAGATTTTGCAATTAAATTCCACAGAAAGTTTGTGGGTACTGTCATTAACAACCACGGGCGTTACCACTCTTGACATAATTTTATACCTTCCGACCTATACAATATTTTCGAAATTTTATATTAGAACGAATATTGTCCCTACAAAGCCATATACAAGAAATGGTGTCGGTCAGATGAAAGCCGCGCCTACCTTTAATATAATCAACTCAAGGTCGTAGTTGGGCAAAATGCAAACATCTGCATATTTCTTGAAAATGCTATTACAGGTGAACATTGTCAGCAAATAAGCTCTACATAAAAAACGTAGATAATCTGAAAACATTTGTTATAACTTGTAATTCAAAATATAGATGGAACTTTCACATTGAAAATTTCTCGTTATCACTACCAAATAGAGTTAATATTATCAAATGCATCTCTAGCAATATATTTGATCTGTAACATGATCTTAATTACAATTATACATTCACAAATCATTTCAAAAATTTAGTGTGGTATTTTCCTTTATGACCATGCACCAAAAACGAAAGTCAATAAACTACATTATTTCATAAATGCAGCTCTACGCCTAGCATTTGGAGCTTTCCGAATGACACGTACCTCTAATCTAATGTTCGAAGCCAACATAAAACCAAATAAAACAAAAAGAAATCATATCACCGCGAAACTCTGCAAAACTTTTTCAATTCAATTCAATCCCTTTCAAATTTGCCATATGCACAGATTCTCTGTCTTCCATTGATACAATAAGTAGCCCACAGAACGAAGAGCATTTCGCAAACATCATCAGAAATATCATCACGGTATTCCACCATAACTTTAATATTATATACATAGATACCGGGACATATACAAATTCCAGACAACGAACTTGCTGATCGAACCGCCAAATTAGCTACGACCTCACAACTTACTCTAACTCCTAACTTTAACTATAGACATAAAAAACGACATAGCAAGACATTTTACGTAGATTCACAGAAATACTTTTTCACAAACATCTACATTGTACCAACAGATTAACTACAAAAACTCCAAATACACAATTTCTGAAATTCAATGATAGCTCTCTAAACTTTTAAGCTCAACCTATTAAAATTCGAACGCCTTTGCCTAGGATATACAAACATAACTCACTGCTACTTAATAGAACAAACGCCCCCAAAATTGTTATGTGTTTACATACCGAAAGAGCTGGCATCTTTCAAAACAAAAACTCCTTACCTCTACTCAACATTAAAAACATATTATTAATTGTATTATTTCTAAAAGCTGCACGCCTATTTTACGATTTTAACCTAATCTAAGTTATACACATAAAGCCTGCGCTGCCATTGCTCCTTTTCCAACATTTTCTTATAATTTATAATTAGTTATAAGTAAAGTTTTATTAAATAAATAAAAATAAAAATCCATTAATTGAACTGTTGCTTTCTGCTTTGGAATTTCATAATTTGGCATTGTTATTAAACTGGAAGGAGTGTAATGTAGATCGCCTCCTCGTGGTGCACTCTGGATAGCGCTAAATGGTCTATATCCCCCCCCCCCCCCGGCATCCGGTGCAACCTCCCTGTGGAGAGCATCTGATGTCAGACGGCACGACCCTATTCGTCCACGGACTACCCCCCAACAATCTTTTTATTTGATTGCTCCTGGGCTGGCGCGTGTGGCTTCTGGACCAATTACCACTGGGGTGAAACCCAGTGCGAACGGCTCCAGTTTAAGATCACATCCGTCTCCGTCCCGTTAAAACCTTGGCAGGCCTCAAAGTACGTTCGATGTACGTCGTCATTTGGTTGACGATGTAGGTTTGGTTGAGACTAGCTCCCAATTAGCACTGGTCTGGCTCTGAGCACTCGCGCCCATAAGGACTTGTGCCAACCCTCACATGGACTCCCTGCATTTGCCTAGATAACCATGGGACCAATAAGGTGACTACATATTCGTACTGAGATAGCGGCTTTGAGTGGGGACCCTTTTTGCATGGACACATTCCTGAAAAAACCCAACAAAAAACCAACGGCCAACCCACAAGGGGAGCCATCAACGAGCTCAGTTAGGTAAAAAACTGCCTTGAGCTCAGCAGCAACTTCGTCTTGGACATTTATCGCCAGACCAAGGATGTCGTCGGGTGTTACGGCCAAAAGGCCAGCCCGCTCCCAGCCACAAGCGCATTCTCACAGGGTCACAAAAACCCTGCTTCGGACCACCCCGGGACGCGGGATGGTATCAGGGGCACGTGAAGCTCAAGTTCGATCTCACTCAAGGTCTATAGGAGCGACAACCAGGGAGCATAAAAGCCCCCCATTCAGGCCGAACCGGATCTCACCTTCGATGATGGAGAGAGTTACGCTTCGGCCTCAGAATCGGTAGGCAGTTTCTGCGGACGTCCGATAACAAATATCGACGACGTTGGTGATTCTCCTCTGTCAGAAGAGGAGGCAGCCAGCGTGACGATGATGGCCTCCGGGAATGGTGAGGGTATTACAGATTAACCTTCACCATTCCATGGCTGCCTCAGCAGCCCGGATCCTCCACCTGACTCAAAAAGGAGAGGAACTCATACTGGTCCAAGAACCTTGGGTCGTAAATGATCAGGTTCGCGGACTCACTACAAGCGGATACCGCACAGTATTCGTGCAGGAGGTAAACCCAGAGCCTGTATTCTTGTTAAGAACAATATTAACGCTCTTCTTCTTCACAGGTTCAGCGACAAGGATAATGTAGCCATGGTTATTTCCACCAACACCATGGCTATATGGATCGTCAGCAGCTACATGGCGCACGACCACGGGCTGACGCCGCCTCCGGATGCTTTAAGGCTGCTGGTAGAGGAGGCTAATAGAAAGCGCATCCCGGTAGTCATCGGGGCCGATGCCAATGCCCATCACGAGGTGTGGGGCAGCACGGATACCAAAGCGGGGTAAGTCACTCTTTGATTTTATTCTTACTAACGACATAGTAATTGCTAACAGGGGGAGAGAGCCAACCTTCATTACCTCAAATAGAAGGGAAGTTCTCGATCTAACTCTTGGTAATAATCACTCGTCTCACCTTATTTCGAGCTGGCGCGTTTTGCAGGAATGCTCCTTCTCGGACCACTGTTACATCTGTTTTAGAATTGCGATCTGAGATACGTTAGATACAGCAGAGCGCAAAAACACTGGAAAGAGTCCTTGATATACAAATCAGGAGCTCTATTAATTCCACGTGCCTTTCCAAATCACAACATGCCTACACTAAAGGCAAGTCTGTGGAAACAGCGCTTCACGTGCTCATTGAGCAAGTAGAGAAATCTCTTGCCAACAAAGAATATACTCTTGCAGTATTTCTCGATATAGAAGGGGCATTCAACAATATTTGTCCCTCCGCCATCACGAAATCCTTAGTAAACCTGAACCTGGAC
The DNA here is from genome assembly GCA_920105625.2 of Clusia tigrina. Taxonomy (NCBI): domain Eukaryota; kingdom Metazoa; phylum Arthropoda; class Insecta; order Diptera; family Clusiidae; genus Clusia; species Clusia tigrina. Next base: position 153,085,380 of record OV050031.1, on the reverse strand, counting down.
CCCAGATTGGTTAGGTTCATCGAACAGCTACTGAAAACACGCGTCATTAGCTCCTCAATAGGAAACGTACATGCTAAAAGGACTGTCAAGAGAGGTACTCCACAAGGTGATGTGCTCTCACCCCTCATATGGAATTTGGCGGTGAACACACTACTTAGGAGATTAGATCAGACCGGCTGCAACACTATAGCTTATGCGGACGACATTGCTATCTCTGTTTCCGGTAAATATCTGTCAACACTAGCAGAAAATCTAAGCTACACTCTTAGTACTCTGTCCCAATGGTGTCTCGAAGTTGGCCTAGATGTCAACCCTTCCAAAACTGAGGTCATGCTCTTCACCAGGAAGCACAAAATACCAAGTTTTGACCTACCCAAACTTAATGGGAACACGCTTAGCCTAAGCAATAGCGTCAAGTATCTAGGTTTGATCCTGGACCCTAAGCTCTATTGGAAAGCAAATTTGGCGGAGAGGGTACGTAAAGCCACGTGTGCTCTGTACTGCTGCAAGAGGGCCATGGGTACAACATGGGGCGTCCAACCTCGAACCATGTCCTGGCTCTATGCGGCGGTGGTTGAGCCGTACTTTCTCTACGGCGCTGTCTTCTGGTGGCCCGCAACTGACAAGGTGGCGAACCTAAAACCTCTTGAAAAGGTTAGAAGAACAGCAGCGGTTATGATAACAGGGGCTCTGCGTACCACCTCTACCAAAGCTCTATTTGCATTCCTACATTGGTTGCCCACTAGGCTTCTGGTTAGGCAACAAGCAAAATGCTCGACAACCAGACTCAATTCTATATCGCGCTGGACTAGACTGAACCTGGGCCACGCCAATATTCTGATGCAGGACACGCCCTTACAGGCGGACGTTAACTATACGTTCTCTACACCTAATCTAAACCACGGGTTCGACACTTACATTCCTAGTAGAGAGGAATGGTCCAACAATTTAGTGGTCACTGGCAGTTCCATTGACATATATACGGATGGCTCCAAACTGGAGAAAAATGTCGGTTGCGGCATCTTCTCCAGAAAACTTGGCATCAAGCTCTCCTATCGTCTCCCTGACCATTTCAGCGATTTCAGGCGAAAGTAATGGCAATATTCCAAGCGTCCAAGTGGCTTATTCGAAATGAAGTATGCGATGTGATGATACGCATATTCACGGACAGTCAGGCGGCAGTCAAGTCACTGGCTGGTGTATTCACTACCTCTAAGCTTGTACTCGACTGCCGCTCCTCCCTGAACGTCGTCTCAGGTAACTCACAAGTTCACATATGCTGGGTGTCTGGACATTCCAGGAAACTGCGAGGCCGATGAATTGGCCAAAATAGGTACGCTGCTCCCTGACATCTCCCCCTCCTTTGATGTAGGTGTCCCACTGGCCACGGTCAAATGGGCCATAAAACATGACTACCTTGAGGCAGCTAAAAAAGCCTGGGTAAATGAACATACCTGTTGTGTTGCCAGACAAACCTGGAGCACTATCGACATTAGGCGTACTAGTCAGCTACTTAATATTAGCAGGAACTCCATCGGCACTATAATAAATGTGCTCACGGGACACTGCCTGATCGGGAAACACGCTGAAAGATTAGCACTGCCCCATAATGACTTCTGTCGCAGCTGTGGCTCTGAGGAGGAGGAAGAAACAGTACTTCATCTCATGTGTCAGTGCCCAGCTCTGGCCAGGCGTAGATTAAAATTCCTAGGCTCACCTTTCTTCACTTCCTTAACCGAACTATCTTCCATCAACATCAGGGACATAGCCAGGTTCATTTCGGAATCACTGTGGTTCCCAAAATTCTAGACGGGGGAGTCGCGTCGTCTCAGTGTGGTACCACAACGAGCCATTCTATGTGCTTAAGTGTGCTTTTTGCGACAAAGGCTGCCACTCCTACCTACCTACCTATTAATCTGGAATATAAGTTAAGGTGAAATAAACTGCATTCACCTAAACCAAAGCAAGTCTCATATTGAAGAAGTCGCGATTCCTAAGTGTAATAGTGTAACTAAACAAAACTAAAAGACAGTGTCAAGCTTTCCGCGAGTGTCGTAAAAGTGATAAATAGACAGCGGTGTGATCCAGTACCCATTATAACAACAGCCAGGAAACGAGGCCCCACTACTCCACTCAATAGGACAAAAAGGAGCAGCTACATCTGCAGCCACCTGGACAATGATGCACCACATATTTTTTATACTTACCCTTGCTCTCGTCAAATCTGAAAAGCAAATACTTCACTATTCCAACTCAAACCTGAGCGCTATAAATACAGGTATAGCAAGGCTTCAGCCTGGTACCTTCAGGCTGATAGGTAGGTAGGTAGGTAAAGCGGCCACCCGAAAAGGACGCACTTAGGCCTACATTGACCCTTTGTGATACCGCATGGGACAGCAGGTCCCATCCCTTTCAAAGGTCCAGCCATTTGGAGCTTTTAATGAAGCTGTTGATGGAGCTAATCTTTTTTTTTGAGATATCTCCCAAGGAGTCCAAAAAGTAGTCGCTTAGGAAAGTGCGCCTCCTTCTGGACAAAGCTGGACACGTGCACAACAGGTGAGCAGTAGACTCTTCCTCCTCCTCATCCATGCAACTCCTGCAGAAGTCATTAGAGGCGATCCCCAGCCTACACCCGTGTGTGCCTAGAGTCCAGTGTCCCGTTAAGACGCTAATCACGGGACCTATGCTTTGTCTATTTAGAGCCAGTAGGTCCTTAGAGCGCTTTACATTTATCTCTGGCCAGGTTTGTCTACCTATTTTACATCCTGAAAGTTCAGACCAGCGCCTGCCCGCTGTTCCTAAGGATATTGTATTTACTAAGAGCTTACATGTGGTAATAGGAATACCGAATTGCGACCTATCTGGTTCCATCGGTATGGTAGTACCCTCACGGGCAAGTTCATCCGCCTTGCAGTTCCCTGGAATATCTCTGTGACCGGGAACCCAGCACAGATGCAGACGGGTCTGCTTAGCTATCTCGTCTAAAGATTTGCGGCAGCTCTTGACAGCTTTTGAGGTGATAATAACCGAATCCAGGGAGCGCAAAGCAGCTTGGCTGTCGGACAGAATGCAAATATCAAGTCCAGATATCTTCTTCTTCCTTAGCCAAGACAGTGCTGCCCCTATAGCCGCGACCTCTGCCTGAAAAACACTGCAGTGGTCGGGCATCCTAAAGGACATGTTAATATCCAAATCTTCTGAGAATACACCACCTCCCACCCTACTCTGTAGTTTGGATCCATCTGTGTAGATGTGAACCCCTTCTACATGAGTGGGGATGCCATCCTTCCATTCGTCCCTGGAGGGAATGGAGATCTTGCACATACCATTGAAGGCGTACATTGGTGTGATGTAATCGAGTCAGGAATACCCTCAAAATGTCTTAAAATGGACGCATGACCTATATTCCTGGCATCGCATTGATGCGTAGCTCTTAGTCTGATAGCTGAGTTTGCAGCCATTTTTTCGCCAAAAAGCCTAACAGGCAGCAGATTGAGCATAATATCTAATGCTGCCGTTGGAGTCGTTCTAATGGCACTACTTATGAATACCTCTGCCGTTCTTTGTGCCTTTGTTATCAGCCTATTGTATGTGGACTTACTTAGGACTGTCCACCAAGCAAGCACCCCATAGAAAAGGACTGGTCGTACCACAGCTGTATATATCCAATAGGCTACCTTAGGCTGTAACCCCCATTTTTTGCCTATGACCCTTTTGCAAGAGTACAGAGCTACCTGAGCCTTCCTAATGCGCTCGCTTATATTAGCCTCCCAGTTCAGCTTCCTATCTAGTATCACGCCCAGATATTTAGCTTCCTCGACAGGGTCAATATCTACACCCATTAGTTTTGGAGCAATAAATTGAGGAATTTTATACTTCCTAGTGAAGAGTACCAGCTTAGTCTTGGTCGGATTAACCCCCAACCCACAGTCAGTAGTCCATTTAGAGAGAATGTTCAGGATGTTTTGCATCAAGTCCCTCAAAGTAGATATATATTTACCCGAGATACTAATAGCAACATCATCCGCATAAACAACCACCTTGCACCCTTCCCTCTCCAGTCGAACAAGCAGCTGATTTACCGCAAGATTCCAGAGTAGGGGTGAAAGAACTCCACCTTGAGGTGTGCCTCTGCACACGGACTTCTTGGCCGACGCCGCCCCAAGCTGTGAATTGATTATCCTGCTACTAAGCATGTTTTCAATCCACCTGCTAATGGCGGGTTCCACCTCCAAGTCTCGCATCGCACCGATTATTGCGTCTGAATTGATATTGTTAAAAGCTCCCTCAATGTCCAGGAAAGCCACTAGGGAGAACTCCTTGTTGTGCAGGGAGCACTCAATCCTAGAGACTAAGGAGTGTAAAGCGGTCTCCACCGATTTTCCCTTAAAGTAGGCATGCTGAGAGACTGACAGCTTCTGTCTGTCTATAGTGAGCCTCAGATGAATATCTAACAACCTTTCCAGGATTTTTAGACAGAAGGAGGACAGACTAATGGGTCTTAAGTCCCCTGGAGCTGTGTGCGAGCTTTTGCCGGCCTTGGGTATAAAAATTACACTCACATGCTTCCATGAGTCTGGAGTATACGCTAATTCAAGACAACTATTATAGATCTTTAACAGCCACTCTAATATAAGATTCTCTGACTGCTGAATTTCAATTGGAGCTACACCATCTGGGCCAGATGCTTTAAATGGTTTGAAGCTATGGATAGCCAATTGCAATTTTGGCTTCGTGACTATGTCTGAGTTGACTTCAACTACATTCCCGCTGGGATTCGTTCTCCGCGGAATGGTACTCGAGCAACCAGGGAAGTGACTCTCCAGAAGAAGCTCTAGAGTCTCATTACTATTTGAAGTCCAGGATCCATCCTCCCTCCTCAGGTAACCAGGTACCATTGGAGCAGTTGATAGGATCTTCCTCAACCTGGACGTCTCAGAGATATCTTCTACGTCACCGCAAAAGTTCCTCCACGATTCTCTCTGTGCTTTCCTAAGCTTACTTTTGAAGGCTCTGAGTGCTGCCTTACATAAATCTCAGTCTGCACTATCTCTAGACTTCTTTGCGCTGTTGAAAAGTCTCCTACAGTTTTGTCTGAGTCCCCTAATTTCCTCCCCCCACCATGTGGGTTTTTGTTTCCCCCTGGGTCTACTGAGGGGGCAAGAGACCAATAGAGCCTTATTAAGAGCAACCGTTAGAACCTCCACAGACCTATCAATTGAGGTAGTAGTCTAGCTACAGTCACCTTGTAGAGGTCCCAGTTTACTTTCCTGACATTTCTAAAAGCCTTAGGGCTAGGTAGACTATCTAGAAGATCAAACTGAATTAACCTATGATCCGAAAGGGAATGTTCCTCTAGAACTCTCCAATTTGAGATCTGATCAAAAATTGATTCGGAGGCAAGGGTTAAGTCTAGGACTTCTTGCCTATTAGCAGTAATAAAAGTGGGTTCTGACCCCTTATTGCATACAGAAAGGTTAGTCGTTACAATATATTCATATAATGACTCACCTCGTTCATTGACATCCGTGCTTCCCCAGATATCATGGTGCGCATTGGCATCGCATCCAATAATAACAGCCACCCGTTGAGCCTTTGCATCCACAACAAGCTTCTGTAGGTTGGCTTCTGGAAGGATCTCATGGTCATGCGCCGTATAGGCCGAGACCAACCAGTACCGTCCCTTGCCAGTTTCCAGGCAGACGGCCGTTAAATCCTTGTTGCTGTAATTGGGGAGAATAAATGAGCTAACATTATTCCTAATGAGGATACAAGACCTAGGTCTTCCTTCACTTACGGTATACAGCAAGCTATAATTTTCAGTCCTGAGACCACATATCAAGTCCCCGTGTGTCCAGGGTTCTTGGATCAGGACAACGTCTACTCCGCCTTTAGCAAGACGGAGCTGAAGGCTGGCAGACGCCGCCTTCGAGTGATGGAGGTTAATCTGCCCTATTCGTAGCATCTCTGCTACTTGTAGCGCTGGTCACCTCCACCACCGTGACATCAGCCTCAGACTCCGAGTCTGACTCCAGAAGGACTTCCTCCTCACTGAGTGTGGTTGTCCCTAGGAGACTCTCCAAACCCCCCACAGTTGACATAGAGTCACTGCGTTTCGGGTGCATGGCGGAGTCCTCAGCAGCAGCAGGATCAGCAGTTACCCCTGAGGGATTCAATACCGCTTGATCCGTGTAAGACGGTTGCTCGTCCTTTTTGTAGACCTTAAGGCTTGTGGATGAGAAGCTATAGCCCACGACCCAATTGGATTTCGCTAGAGTAGCCAGAGATTCGGCGTTCACTACAAGGGTTATTGACCGGTAATCCCCTCTTGGTTCCTCTACCTTAGCAACCTTCCAATTATTAGTCGGGAGCTGCTGGTTGCTCAACCTAAAAATCTCCAGGATAGCCTCAGGGTCAGACGATTCGGCTGGGATCCACGCGCGCGCTCTAGGTCTACTAGGGATCAACTCCCTAGGTACGACTTCGAGCCTTGCGCCTGGCCATGCTTCCCCTATCCTGGAGATCGCAATCTTATAAAGGTCGACTGACCTTTGATCCGCGCAGACAATCAGCTTCACGTGGCCCTGATGCCATTCGCTGTCCCGAAAAGAGGGAAAACCACCTGGGAATTCCTTCAAAAGCTGGAGGTAGAGCCTTGAAAGCCTTACTTCTACCTTTTTCCAGCACTCAGGAGCGATACTGCCATCCGGGTCATTACGATCTATGACCGCCATGACCTGGTGTCCTTTCAGCACTTCGCTGAAGGACTTCTTGGTGACAGTACCGCGCTTTTTAAACTTCTTTGGGTCCGGGTGGGTGGTCTCTTCTAGGGACCGTTGACGTTTTGTAGTGTTGTGTTGGAGCTTGAGACTCGTTCACGACTTTCGTCGCCCACTCGAGGGAAGCCTTCTGCTTCACCGTCCTCTCCTTCTCTGGGATCCGCGACAAGCGTTCCGCCGTCCGGAGAGCACCCCTTTTTACCTTGTAGAACCTTTTGGTTCACTGGTTAGCAACTCTAACACAGCACGTGGCTTTGCTTGTGACATGCTCGTCGTCCTTAGCTACAATAGCCACCGCAGAGTGTGCGGAGGATTTTGGATGTCCATCCGAATTAGCGTTTAGAGACCGCACGTCAGTTTTTTTTGTGTTTAATTTGTTCATACTGGTTCTAACGGCCACCCGCTCGATTGATCAAGCTAAGGCAGGCAAAAATTTGAAAGGGGAAGGGGTTGGTCAACTGTGGCACCGCCCGTACCACAGCAAGGATACCGTTGCTACCTGAGGTGGCCTGGTATCAGGAAGGGGAGATCCGTTAGGATACAGTATAATTAACTTCCTGGCTGCAAAACAACATCCAATGGGCACGATCCCAAGAACACCCTGGATTAGGATGGAGACAGTTCTTAGTTGGATTACTCCGCAGTAGTCAGTCCGGCTAGGGTAATCCCATATGAGCCTAAACTCCGCCATCCTAACCCATTGCGTAATTGCAATCATTTAAGCCTTCGTACCCCGACAAGGTGACTGCTCTTCACGAAGGCCCCAGTAGGCTAGGTCTATTTTAAATTTTGATTTTATCTTGCTTTTTTCTATATTAAATTTAGAATTTGTTTCAATGAAGATCGTTAAATGATCGCTTCCGTGCAAATATTCAGAGATTTTATAAGAACATTTAGGAGCAACTTGTGAGGAGCATATGCTGAGATCTACTCGTATGTGTGAAAAGGTTTTATGAGTAGAGAAGTGTTTCGCGACTCATCATTTAAGGCTATTAAATTTTGGCATAAAATAAGATCCTCCAAGATTCTTCCTCGTTGGTTGGAATTTTTTTATCCCCAAAGCCGACTCCATAAATTAAAGGCACCTACTACAATGTAGGGTGTATTTATGGTGCGTGTAATTGAAAGATAATTTTACGGAGAGAAATTTTGACAGGAGAGACATATTGACTATATTGAAAATGGTGCCAAAATTTATTTCGATGATGTGTGTTGCTAGAACAGAATTAATTTAAACTAGTTTGTGAGGGATGTGTTTTTTATGAGCAAACCTATGCCTTGTTTAGAAGTAGTGTTGATTGTCAAATTATGGAAGTACGCTACATATTACTTTGGTATTTGTATTATTTGTTGAAAACGGATATGTGTTTCTTGTAGATCAATTATGTCCGGATCAAAGTTCTTTATTACCAATTGTAATTCGTGGTTGTTATTTACGAATCCTTTTTGTACACTATAAGAGTTTAAGGTTCATTTATTGTGTACCAAATAGAGAATATAAAAAAATGTGTTATTTATTTTATTGTTCTTCTTCAGAAAATGTTGAGGTTTTTGTCTCTGAATTGGTGGGCATATCAGATGTATACAGCACATAAAAAATTGGACCGAGAACACTTCCTTGTGGAACTCCAGAACATATATTATAGCTAACCGAGATGTAAGTTTTATATTTCACTGTAAATTTGGGTATATTTGGCGGCAAAAGCATTTTTGATTTGAAAATTAGACCATCGTACCAGACCTTATCAAATGCTTGTTCTATATCAAGAAAAACCGCAGCGCAGTATTACTTATTTTCGAAGGATTTTTTATGACAGAAACTATTCGGTGCAGTTTTTCCGTTGTACTGTGTCTGGCTCGGAAACCAAATTGGTGTTGTGGTATTATTTTTCTGTTTCCAATATAGGTAGAATGTCTTTGAGTAGCGGTTTCTCAAATAATTTATATATGACCTGTGACAATTTCCATATTGTTGGGTATTGACCACTGCGTAGAATTGCTTTGAAGATATGCATTAGATGCACTACCGCTATTTTTGGTAGATCAGTAATCATCTTCGGGGTAATTTGGTCATGGCCCGGCGCTCTCTTTGGATTTATTTCATGCTTTATAGTATATAGCATACCCCACACTTGCACCCTTCCGAACAACCAACACGTGCCAACCGTGGAAGAAATTAACCCAGGATTACTGCTGCTGAATCAATATAATGGGAATATTACCATGAACACCGAGATGTTAAACATGCGGGGAACGTATCTTATTCGGTATCAAAACGAATCGATAACGGTCGAAAATCAGACTTATTCTTACAACAGTGTGCTGAAAGTACAGCCGTTACCAGCCATACTACAACCAAAGTCTGCAGCCAGCCGATCAGAGGAACATCTAACTCTCGAAATGGTTAAAGAATTTAGTATCAACAACACAAGAAACATAGATCTCCTGGAGCAGAAAAATCAGTTGAGATCCGTTGTAAACTAAGCGCTGGTTATCGCTAATGGGGGAACATGACAGCCTTATTATTACTTTCTGTGCATATTTAACAAGGCGTTACCCAAAATTGGGTTCTCATCTTCTCTGATCAATATATCGCAAGAATCTATATATAAAGAATTAATAAAAAGGGAGAAATTTCCAAAAAAAAATTATATTTTACGAATGAAGTAAATAATTTACAGTATGTATCCGCATTACGAATGAAGTAGAACCAAACTATTTGTTCCAAATATGTACGTATATATGTACATATGTACATATGTATGTATGTGCGTATACATACATAACAATATTATATAATTTTTCAAATATTCCGCTTTTTCTGTCAAACAGTTTATAAATTCGAAAAAAAAATTTTATTTTAATTTTAAATTTAACTTTTTAGTTATTACAATCCAGTGAAAACAAGTGTTTACAAACTAGTTTTTGGGAGACAATCTTCAAGTACAGCCACAAATAAAAAACAAGCAAAAATAATTTAGCAACTTCAAAAACATTTTCAACTAGCGCCATGGCCAAACCACCTGATATGGTTTCTTCTAATTGAACGCGTAAGTACCAGCAATGAAACCATAGCCAACCTTAATCCGGTTCTTAGTAAAAAAAAAACAATTGATCACATTTGTGATGGAGAAGTGGAAGAAGCGATAAGACTAAGAATCGGGACAATCCTGATAAAAACCAAAGATGTAAAGCAAGTAACCAAATTGATCACCCTCATACCATTTAAGGAAGATATTAAAGTGAAAGTTACTGAACATAGCACGCTCAACAAATCAAATAATATACTCTAATGATCTCAGAGGTATTTCAGAAGAGGTTGTTCTTAATGTATTAAAAGATCAAAACATTGTGGAAGTCAGAAAATTCCTAAAGAAATTGCGGGATATACTCTTCGATTCCGGTTTAGTCATCCTTCCATTCACCTGTCCTACCCTACCCGAAAAAATAAATATTGGATATGAGAAAGTACACACTCGTCCTTACATCCCGTTACCAATGAAGTGTAATAACTGTTTACGCTTTGGCCAATAGAAAACATCTTTGCCGCAATTGTTGTAATGTATGTTTCATATCCGATACGTGTATAAATTGCAAAGACAACAATAGCAAACCCTATAACCATAATGTATACGACAAAGCATGTCCTACTTTTATCAAGGAAAAGGCGCTGCAAACAATCAAAACTTTAAGTAATGTTGACAAAAAAAAAAACATCTAACCTAAATATCTAACCCTACGTCTCCACGGGCAATTTTTGATGGCATGCAATTTCAAGCAAATTGTCAATGGAAACTGCAAATTACTTCAAGTTGGCAATTTATGGCTTGCAATATTTCATGCCATAAATTGCCAACATGCTGTGTTGCAATCAGCTGTCATTTTGTTTCTTTGACTGCCATTTTTAATTTTTTCGTGATGCTCACAGTGGAAGCATCGTAGAACATTTTAGTTTTCCACGTCAACTAAATTAATTTAAAAAAAAGCTAATATAGATGGAGATTGTGCATTTCTCTTCTTTGTAAAAAAGGATTCGCCCAGAATTTCGGTTTTCTTCTTTTTTCCTCTTCGCTGTATAATTCAAACAATTTTTCAAGAGCGGGCACAGCGAACTAGATTGCTTGATGACATTTTCAAAATGACGATGACATAACATGACAATGCCCACCATTAAAATATTGCCAACTTTTCCAATGAAATTTGACAGTTGTTATAGCATTAAAAATGGCCCGTGGAGACGTGGGGTAACGGAAAAATACAAGCTCTAATTCCCCATTACAACTCCAATAAACCAGCCGCAGAACATCGCAATATAATCAAATATTACCACGAATCCACCATTGAAAATAATAACATATACTTTAAAGAAAGCAACCAAATGCATTAAAGGAATTCCCCATCAGACCTCACTTCACAACCATGCCTACTGTTTCTATACCGATTAGTTGGTTTACTAATCGGTTGTCGATTCCTTGAGTGCAATACCGAAGGATCGTGATGATGACTTCAAGTCCAATACTGAAGTCTGATAACTCTTTGGGTACAGTACCGTTGTGGATAATCAAGTATTAATTTTGAATTAACCTTGTGGTTGAAAGTGGCGACAAAGAAAACACTGTTGAATGGTTGACTTCAAAAGTATATCTCAATTTTTATTTATTAATTGATTGAATTTATATTATAATTTTGATTATGCTACAGAATTAAATATATTTGTGGTGTCTGCAATTATGTGCAAGGCACCAGCGTTTGTGCATACTTAGGGCAAATTAATACTTTAGACCGCACGTGTACGGAAATTCTGATGAGGCTTCATACGCTGTATATCCGTTCGTCGGGTGTACTGCTTATTCAGCGTTCAAGAGCGGGCATTGGTAATGGGAATTGCTGATTGGAATTTTGCGTTGGAGCAGGAACAAACACCTACTTTCTCAACAAAAAATAAAAATTGTTCCTAGGAACACTTCACATCAATTATTACAATTAAAAACCATATCAAAAACTACAACAAAAAAGCAGAAAATAGATTTGTCGCAAACAGATGACATGCAAGAACAAAATATGACTTTCCATGACCAGTCATCATACAACTCAACATGGACAATCTAATCTCAAAATCATCCAATAGAATTTATATGGATACAAGAACAATTACAATGAACTAATTCTTATCAAACAATATAATCCAAAAATCATTTTACTACAGGAAACTTATCTCCAATCTACTACCTTTTTCCCCATTTTCAATCAACTATTCCCTTTACTCATACAACTCCTGCCATTCATATAGAGGAGTAGCCTTGCTTATACAGAGCACCCTCCAACATAAACCAATCTCCCTTCAAAACGATTTCGACGCTTTTGGAGTTCAAATCAACAAATTTGTTATAATTTCAGCTTATATTCCTCCGAACAAGCACTTCAATGATACCAATCTAGGCAACATGTTCTGCAACATTGGTAGTCCTTGTTTTATAATTGGCGACTTTAATAGTTGGCACCAAAATTGGGGCTCCTCTAGAAATAGCAAAAAAGGATAAATTCTAGCAATAGGTGCTGAATGGACTACTGTAGATGATTTATGTGGTAGTGACCACTTCCCGATTATTAGATCTCTATTTTCAAAAAAAATCACATATTAACTATAACATACGCCCACTTTTGAAAATAAAATTTGCCAACTGGACCAGGTATGAGGATAAATGTATAAAGTACAACTATTAGAGACAAATTTCCTCTAATATCAACCAAGAAGCCGCTTATATAAAAATAATTTTCCTACAAAGGGCAAATGAGTCCATTCCTAGATCATACCAAAACAATAAATCTAGAAATGTTCCTTGTTTGAATCCCAAATTAGACGGATTCATAGAAACAAAAATAAGCTGGCTACATTTCAGAAGAAATATATCTCAAACCATTCTTATTTATAAAAAAGCATGCTCTATGTTGTGCTCAGAATGAATAATTTATTTTTTAAGATTTTTAACATATACAACGTATTTTAAATATTAACTATTTGTTGCCGATCCGCACTTGCCGCAACTCCAGAACAGCCTGAATACGGCGCAAAGAGAGCAGCTGCCGCTGCTTCGTAGCTCCGCGCCAAAATATACCAACAGTTAAAGATGGCTTCCGCACAAATACGATATGCACCTGCCTCGACTGTTCTCTCACTCTCCACCGAACAACACGTGCTTTCGCACCGTACCGAACGATGGAACGCAGAGATAGGCCGACAACATGGCGCCCCAGGTACCAGGCGGAAGCCACCTGAACGTTAGGATTCGGAGTGAACATGCCGCCCCCCTTGCATTATTGCAAGAGAAGAATATATCCACGCCGGATCCCGTTCATACCCTTCATCAATGGAGGGTGGTTTGGTTCAAGCATGCGCACCCCTCAATGCGGTGGCCCATCTGCTAACACATAGTGCAGATGATCTGCGGAGTAGGGCGTAGCTGCACCGGTCTCTTCGTAATACCCTGAAAGGGCGGAACAGCGCGGGATGGTTCCCGCCTGGTCTCCTCCTGACCTTGGTTTTGCGCTTTCGGAACCACGCAGCCAGGTGGCGCGCCGGTGACAGAGAGGTGAAGCTCGATGGGAGGTCGAATTTAGTTGACCTGGCCCGACGAGGTGCTGTTGGGTCCGGTGGCACCGCCATGGAGAGTGGAGGTGGTAGCGCGGCCACACTCGAACAACTGGCAGACAAAAAGCAGCACCCGTCAGGAATCGAGTAGCGGGTCTTGTGCACCGAGTGGGCCGAGATCTGAGAAAATATCAAAAATTTAATTAGTACAAGAAGGGAATAGATCTAAAAGAAAACATAAAAACTATAAATTTAAAAGGTACAAGGTACGTTATACCCCTCCGCTGGTAGGAGGCGGCTCTTCTCCCGGTAGGATCACCACCTTCGTGATAGGTCGCGTTAGCGTTCCACGTGCGGTCCGCACATCCACAACACGCACTTTTCCATCAGGACCAGGGTGCGTATCGGTGACCCTGCCCAGCCGCCATTTTTGAGGCGCTAGGTTGTCTTCCCGCACAACCACTAACTCACCCACCTTGACATTCACGTGAGCCGTCCGCCACTTACTCCGCCGTTGACACTCGAGAAGATATTCGTTTTTCCACCTGACGCTGAATTGATGGGCCAGCGCCTTCAGTTTTTGCCATCGGTTCAAAATTGAGAGAAAGGGTGTTGTATCCGGAGGCTCAGCTGGTGCCAACAGTGGCGCACCCACCAAGAAATGACCAGGCGTCAGCGCCTGGAGATCCGTGGGGTCCTCAGACAGAGCGCTGATAGGCCTAGAATTAAGACACGCCTCGATGCGCGCTAAGAGAGTCACAAATTCTTCAAACGCGTACTTAAGTTGCCCTGCCATGCGCTTGAAATGGTGCTTGAAACTCTTGACCGCTGCTTCTCAAAGGTCCCCCATATGTGGAGCGTGGGGGGGATTAAAATCCCACTCGATCTGAGTATGAAAGTGACCCACCACGGTTCGCTCACGGATTTCGCATAGCACCCGCTGGAAATCAAGCGTCAACGCCTTTTCCGCGCCCACAAAGTTCCGACCATTATCCGAGTGCATTTTCAAAGGACATCCCCGGCGGGCGATAAACCGAGACAATGCCGCAAGGAAGGCAGGAGTACGCAAATCGGTAGTCGCCTCAAGGTGAACTGCTCTCGTAGCGAAGCATACAAAGATGCAGACGTACCCCTTCGTAACGTGGCATGCCGCCCCTTATAGTGCTTGATATCAAACGGCCCCGCGAAATCAACTCCAGTATGGGTAAAAGGACGTGAACACGTGGTACGTTCAACCGGAAGAGCTGCCATGAGCTGCTGTTGTCGACGCTTCTTCCACAGAATACATGTCTTACATTGGAGAATTGTGCTTTTAATGAGCGTTTTCGCTTTTGGAATCCAATATTGGGTCCGGATTAGCCGCAGCATTAGTTGATTCCCCCCGTGTAGGGACACCTGATGGATGAACTTCACTATTAGATGAGTCAAATGACCATAGTATGGCAGAATGATCGGGTGTCTCTCCGAAAATGGCAAATGTGTAGTCAGCGCCAACCGACCATTTACGCGCAGAGTACCATCGGAGTGCACGAACGGATTCAGAGCCAAAAGCGAACTGGAGCTGGATATCGGCTCCCGTGCCACAAGTGCGCTGTATTCTTTTGGGAAATACATTTTCTGCGCGAGCACAATAAGGCAAGTGGTCGTTTCAGCGATTTCTCCCCGAGTAAGCGGGGACTCCCTGTCAGGAGTCGTGTCCCGATGTTTCACCGAACAGTGGCGCATAAAGCGGCGCACGAAACTCAACACTCGGAGGGCCCTAGAAAATGAGGAGAAGCGCAACATTGGGTCGTCCGCAGAGGACACATATACTACATGACACTTTGCAGGTCGTTGCTCTTCATCGGTTGCTAACACGTTTTCGTCCAACGGAGGCGGCCACCGTTTCCGATCTTGCTGCAGCCAGGCCGGGCCTTCCCACCAGAGCTTGTTGTGGAGTAGTGCATCAGGTGCCACACCACGGCTAGCTAAATCTGCTGGGTTATCTTCTGAGCGGACATGACGCCAGTTGCTCACACCTACTTTGCTGGTAATGGCAGTGACTCGATTCGCCACGAAGACTTTCCACACGTGGGGTGGCTTTCGCAGCCATGCCAACACAATCGTAGAGTCGGACCAACAAAACAAGTTGTCATCTGAAATATTTAATAGAGGTTTAAGAGGGAAAATCAGCTCTGCTAAAAGTGTTGCCCCACATAGTTCTAAACGTGGAAGAGAGATAGTTCTCAATGGGGCCACCCGCGATTTCGCCACTAGCAAATGGGTAGAGATGGAATTTTCACCTTTACACCGAACGTAAAGGGCTGCAGCATATGCTAGCTGAGAAGCATCACAGAAGGCGTGGAACTCAATATCGCGATCAGGTGCAGATCGCACCCAGCGAGGCACGCGTACTTGGGAGATTGCCTGATACTGCGATAAGAAGTGTGTCCACCTTGTTAAAGTGGTAGGAGTAAGTTGCTCGTCCCAACCTATTGGATCCATCCATATCTGTTGCATCAAGATCTTAGCGGAGATGACAATAGGAGCCAACCATCCCGCTGGGTCAAACAGCTGTGCGATGACCGACAGGACCTTACGTTTGGTGTATACGGCAACGATTGGCAAAGCTGCCACGTGGAAATAAAACCAATCCCCCCGCGCATTCCATCGAATGCCCAAAGTGCGAGTGGTGCTGGTCTCCTCGAATTGGAGAAAATCTTCCCTAAGCAGATGCCCTGGAGGCAAACCGGATAAAATTTCTGGAGAATTTGCTGCCCATTTTCGCATTGAGAACCCGGCTGAATCCAAGCTCTCAATCAGCTCATCCCTAGTGCGAATGGCAGTAGCAATATCATGTGTACCCACTAAAGCGTCATCCACGTACATCGAATTACGCAGCACCTGAGAAGCCAATGGGAAACTGCTCTCCATGTCGTCTGCCAATTGCAAAAGTGTCCTTATTGCAAGATAAGGAGCACAATTCACCCCGAAGGTGACCGTTTTCAATTCATAGTCAGAGATATCGCTGTCGGGAGATTCCCTAAACACAATTCTCTGGTATGACGCCTATAGCGCGACGCTCCTAGAGACTTCTCCGGAACAAACCCTTGTTTGAACGGCAGAGAGACTATGTATCGCCCCGTAGCATCCCGACGAGTAGTCTGGGAGTACAAATTAAGGCAGTCTTGATCAGTCTGGGACACCTTTCGATCTTGCGGAGGCTGTTCCATTTCCCAGAACTGTCGTAGAAGGTGGTCGAGCGAAGCAGTTTCAGACACTTGCACGCGAATAGTGAAAGTGGATATCCGTTTATCCGGCAGAGGGCCTGTAAGGATCCAGCCGAATACCGTTTCTTGGGCAATTAGTGACCCCACCAGGTTGCGCCGCAACCCATCAAGCAAGACCTGAGGGTAAAGATCCCCTCCGATTAACAAATCGACTTGGGTGGAGTGTGAAGTGCTTGAATCGGCTAACCTGAAATGTCTCAGTTTGTGTTGCTCTCCTTTACTCAATAGGAGCGGCGGCAGTTCACCTGTCAGGGTAGGCAACACCAAAGCCGATACTTGGAGACGCACAGTGGCATCGTACCGCGACGCGATGGTGATATGACATGCTTTGGTAACGGTGCCAGCAAGGGTATTGCTGACCCCCGATACCTGGGCATGTACTGAGTGCGCCGGCAGCTTAAGGCGCTTTTGGAGGCGGTCCGAAACAAAGGACCCCTCAGAACCAGAATCTATCAGAGCCCGGGCTGTGTACCATACTCCTTGATGTTTTATCGTGACTAAGGCCGTACCCAAGATAAGACGATTGGAGAGGCGGCCACTTGGATGACTTGGACTCGGCCCCGCCCTATCTGCCGGACGCGATACCTGCGCAGTGTGGTAAGAAGACTTGGGTACGGGTGGATGGACCAGGGAGGAGCGTCCATTTGAATTGGAGCGTCCCCTCCCCGATGTGGATGGTGGGTTTGGCATCGCAGCGGTTGCACGACCCCGTGGCGAGTCCGTATGCAGCAAAGTGTGGTGCCGCTCCCGACAGGTGGAGCACGAAAAGGAGCTGGGGCAATTTGCCACTCTATGTGAAGCTGACAAGCAATTCACACACAACCCGTGTTTGCGCACCAAGCCCCACCGAGCTGATACGGTGGCGGCCTGGAACGCAGGACAATTTCGCACCGAGTGTGCAGACCGCCTGCACACTTTGCACCCTTCCGGGGTAACACTTACTGGATGGGTCTGCACCCGTGCTGTTCGTGGTTGATTCGGCTGAACCCTTATTTGTGATGAGCTGGAGCCTTGCGACCGGAGATCCGAAATCGCCTCGAGTGTATGAAACCGCAATGACAAGAAGTCATCCATCGCCTTCCATTCTGGAATATCTGCGCGGCCCCCCATGGTCTGTTCCCACAGGGACAGTGTGAGCTCAGGCAGCCGCATGGAGCACAAGTATTCTAAAATGGCATCCCAACTCGCAACGTCGATGCCGTAAGATGTCAGTGCAGCGATACAGTTACCGATGTCACGCTGTAGGCGTTTAATTTCCCCACCATCTTCTCTTCTAACCGGGTCAAGACCCAACAGTGTCTTCAATTGGTTGTTGATCTGGATGCGCTTGTTGTCGTAGCGCTCCAGTAAGTTTTCCCACACTTGCTGAAAACCCGCCTCAGTAATTGGAATTTTGGAGACAATTTCATGTGGTTCTCCCCGGGTCTTAAGGGACAAATGGTAGAATTTCTCCGCATTAGACAGCCGCGTGCTGTTAATGAATAGTGCTGTAAACATGTCACGGAACGGTGGCCATGCAGCATAACTCCCTTCAAAGGCAGGGATATCACAAGGGGGTACGTGGATGCTGTGCGCCAATGATAAAAATGGCTCCCCTGTAGTAGGAACGGGAGTTGCCTGCTCTAAACGTTGTCTCACTTCCGCCATCAAAATACGACCCCGCTTAAAAGTATCAAAACTTGACTCGAACCGCTGTCCGATTGACTCTAACAGTGATTCACCGTCTTTCATGACCCGCGCCTCGGACATGGCAGTTATTTTTGCCGTTTTAAGCGAAGCCCACCGAGCATCCAATTCTGCTTCATCAAGTTGAAGTGATATAATGGAGTGACTTGCCGCCGAAATATACGAGTCCACCATTTTGCGGAACTTATTTGCCTGCGAACGCAGCTCAATATTGGCTTATATGCACCTCCGAACGCAACCGCACTGAAACCACGCCCAACACTTATCGTTTAAACGCACTGCGACAGAAGGGCCCACAATGTTCAGGAAACCAATTGCTACCCGTAACCGGCCTTGCTTCACAAAAGAAATAGAGACAGCAGCTGATCGCACGAGCCACTGACCTACTTTTCTTATTCTGCTTTCTGCATTAGCCACCAGTACCTAAAAACGGCGAAATTGCAGCGAAAACAACAACAGCGCAATGGTTTTAATAGTCAGCAGCGCCGACAGAGCACAAACACCCGAACACATGGCAAACCCAACCGAAACACAAAAAATAATCAATTTGTGTATAAATCAAATTTAAATTATTATTAATTTATAATAATAATATTTTTAATTCGATTAAAACAATCGACACTTACCAAAAACCGGATTCTTATCCGGCTCGAAGGACCAAAATGTTGTGCTCAGAATGAATAATTTATTTTTTAAGATTTTTAACATATATAACGTATTTTAAATATTAACTATTTGTTGCCGATCCGCACTTGCCGCAACTCCAGAACAGACTGAATACGGCGCAAAGAGAGCAGCTGCCGCTGCTTCGTAGCCCCGCGCCAAAATATACCAACAGTTAAAGATGGCTTCCGCACAAGTACGATATGCACCTGCCTCGACTGTTCTCTCGCTTTCCACCGCACAACACGTGCTTTCGCACCGTACCGAACGATGGAACGCAGAGATAGGCCGACAACATGGCGCCCCAGGTACCAGGCGGAAGCCACCTGAACGTTAGGATTCGGAGTGAACACTCTATTTAAGAGGGAAATGAAATTATCTAAAAGTGAATTTATTAACAGGTTTACGGAAGGCACCCTTCTACCCCATCGAATAAAATCTGGAGTAACATTAGGCGTTTTTGACGCTACAACTCAGAACATTATATTCATTGTTTAGCTAACAGCACTCCATGTTTGCCAAATATAACAAATCCATATCTCCATATGGTATAATTCAGGGGTGAGGGTGTACAAGGAAATAATAAAATATTATTTCTTATATTCGTCATCCAATTTTTTAGAGAACAAATTTAAAAAAAAGTTTCACGTCAATAAAAGAGCTGTTTCGCGATTTGAGCACAGGTCCGAATGCATCAAGATTGACGCCCTTACCACCACAACCAAAGAAGGTATACACAAATCCTTTTGCTAATTTATAAGCAGATTAACTAAATGAACTACCAACAGATTTTTTGATTTCTAAATCTTGAAAATTGAATAGTTTGAATTTATAAATTTTTATTATTTTAGAGATTGACAATTTTTGCGAAATTGCTTTATTTCGTTTCAAAAACACATACTATTATATTATGAAATCGAATACACTCACAATTTTATACGTACATACATGAATGAATCAGTGTCGATCATGAAATTCGGAATTTCTTTGATTTCATAGAATTTACCTATTTTTGTAAAAATTATTGGTAGTCCAATTTTTACTGGCTTTGAAAGTTTTGTTGTATTATAATAATAATAATAATAATAATAATAATAATAATAATAATAATAATAATAATAAAAAATAATAAATAAAATAGTTTGTTTCTATTGAGTATATTGGCGAAACAGGCGAACCGAAATCGAAAACAGCATCACATTTCACATTATCAACTGAAAATTTAAATTATTCTCTAATTTCCAAATTGATTCGTAAATATGAAAAAAGTCTTATTTGCTCTTATTTCGCTTTTTGCACCCTTCAGAAGTCCCTACCTGCAAGAATGATATATGTATAAATGTATGTACATAGGCACGTGCTTCTATTCTTTGTTTTTGTTTTCCATTTGAGCATGCAAAAATATATACATATATGTACATATGTATGTATGTAAGCAGGTATGTGTACAATTATTCACAACAAAATTCAGAATTCTGTAGTTTTCATGATTCTGTAGTTATCATGGTTTGTAGTGTCGCCCATTTAATACGTAACAGAAAATCAAATATTTTGTTCTTCTTCTTGATAAGACTTCTTATTACGTTGATGTTCGTTGGTCAAACAGATTTAATTATTAATAAAACAATAAACGTGCATACCCCTAAGGCGCACGTATAATGTAATAAAAATGTTATTATTAAGTAAAAGTCGATGGCATGCTTTTAGGTGCGCGCATTTGAAAATTGAACAAATGAACTTTCACTACTGACTGAGATTGCATTAACGGACAGTTGCAGAATGTGCAACCCAAAGAGTAGGGCAATTATAAATAACATTGTAGGGCAATTAAAAATAATAAAGTAGGACATTAAGATACAATAATATGAATGTAAATAGTATATAAGCAGGTGATCTACGAATAAAGAAAAACTTCTAACAACTAAACTTGAGCGCGTTTCAACTCGCGCGGTTATGAAAGGACTCAGGCTGCTATCAAGTGCCCAATAAATGTCCTGCAGCGAGTAAAATCTAGGCGAGCACACCATACATCGCCCCAACACCCAACATGATTGGCGCAGCTGGTAGGATCCGGCCAACATGAGGATACATGTTGAGGATGTCCCCACCAACACTCTATCGTCAAAAAAACATCTCTCAATTACTTCACTGGATTTCATAAAGGATTTTGACAAAATTGGTATTCACACCATAATTCATCAGCTTATCTTTTGGAAAGTCGGATCTAAGATCATCAATTATATTAAAATATAAAGTGAAACGTGATTGCATACTTTTAGGATCCCATCTGGAGTTGGAGAATGAGTCCACCACCCTGTGTGTATATAAGTCAAGACACGATCTATTCGAATAAAAGCTTTCTCAAGAACACCCTGTCGATGCTGGAGAATGCTCTAGTATGTTCTCGAAAAGTTTACTCAAGAACACCCTGTCGATGTGTAGGTAAAATTCTAGAATGATCCAGAAACTTCTTGAATCGTATATAATTTTCTACTTCAACCATTCGAAATCTATAAAAACCACCACACTATTAAAGTGCAGTTGAGCAGAGGTCGTAACAGTGTGTACATCGCGCATTTTAATCGAAGCAGCAATATTTGTAATTGTGATTAAGAAGCAGCAATATTTGTAATTGTGATTAAGAAGTAATAAAGTGATTAATGAATTATTAAGAAAGTGCAATTTGTAATAAAGTAAACTTTAAGCTTAATATTAAATGTGTAAATATCAATAATTAAATAAAGTTAGTTATTTTAATTTAACCAGCGATTGTTTGATTACTACACGATCCAGTGGTACGAATCGGAGTACAGAGAATTAGAGCAAATTGTCAAGAGGGCAATTTCGTAACAGAATAAATTGTCAAGACGGCTATTTCGTAACAATATCATAAATTTTATGAACCATTGGAAATTTATTGCTCGAGTTTGCAAATCCTGCTCCCACAGCCTTCCGCTACAGAATGGAATCCCACAGGGATCCCCCTCTCGATCATCCTATTTCTCATAGCGTAAAACAAGTTATGCGACACTATCACCATGCACAAAAAATTAGATTTTTGGCCTATACAGACGGCTTCCATATAATTTTTAATCTACCAAATACCAAATGGAACTAACACATAGAAAACCTCCATAAATCCTTGACGCTAAAACTAAACATAATAAGATGCCTTCCAAGTCTCAGTTGTCAAATCACTTATAATATCTAAAATTTACTATGGCCTATTCATTTACGGACAACGCTGCAATTAGGATCGCCCTCGGAGCTTTTCGCACCATTCCAATCAGTAACATGTTTTTGAATCTAACATTTTAACTAAAGCCCATCTTACGACTAAATTATAGAAGTCATTTCTAAATTCTCACGACACTCCTATTTTCAGTACCATCAAAAAATTACATGGGAAAAACAAAAGTAAACGAATTCCCGCCGCTATCAATAGATGCATTGATCGTTGCATAGAACTGCAGCTCCCGTTCTCCCCAAACATACCCACACCCTCCAGATTCCCACCATTGTTTTTCAGTAAAACAATGATAAATACTTCTTTATGTAAATACAAGAACGCGACCACAACTACCGTTAGCTATCGCAAGCTTTTCTCAGAATACAAAAACAATTTAAATGGCTATACATCACTTTATACAGATAGCTCCTTTGCCAACTGCAACACAGCTTACAGCATCCCCACAGTAAATGAAATATTAAAAATTTCCACACTACCTCATTACAGTTCCGTGTTCTCGCAGAATTAATTGCTATCTCCGAAATATTGAAAATAGTCAAGAATAAACCGGGAAAATATGTAATCTGTTCTGACTCCCTCTCATCTATGGATGCCATGGCAAATATCAACAATTGGAACTACTACCCGTCTTCCATAAGACAAGTCCTAATTGACAAATAAAATATTAATTAATTTACAAAGGGCACAATTTTGGGAATACCTTTTAGCTGGTACAAAAATATAAACCACAATAAATCATCAATAAACGATTTTCTAAAATTCAACCAAACCGCCAACTTTACTAGAACAGAGCTAATCAAATTTTTAAGATTACGTCTTGGTCATACAAGACTTAACACACGAGCATATTTTTAAACACTCCTCAACCATATGCCATTTCTGTAATAGTAATACAGCATCCAGCACATCCTGAATGATTGCCCAGAATTCCAATATAAAAGATCTCAAATTTTTTCTCAAATCACACCTTCATAAAAAAATACTGCAGTTCCTCAAACTCTCCGACATATATACTCTAATATAAATATACTAACTAATATAAATATATTTCATTAACTATGACATAATCTTAAGGCCATAGTAGCTCTAGTTTTAAGATATTAGATATTCTCTGATATTAGCTCTAATTTTAATTGTAAGCTAATATATATTAATTTAAAATATAATAATAATTATATTATTTTTATAAAATCCTAATATTTTCTGTCGTATACAGTAACAAGAAAATGCAAAAGCGTCTCATTTTTCAGTTAAAATAAATAAATTTGAAATACAATTTAAAAATTAATAATGTGTTTTTTAAAGATTAGAACAGTTGAGGAATATGTAGTTCGCTCTTAACCTTAACATGTTAAATATTTTTGATCCTATAAAAACTTCATTTAATCAACTCAGAAAACGTGAAATTATTTTTGGTCTAAATACAGCAGGGTTCCGGATACTTATGTATACATTTATTTGCTATTATTTTTCATTAAAATGAAATATCGTATATATTTTATTGTATCATAATTTAATATCGTATTTGCCCGATCATACTGTACTCTCTTTTGACATTTGCCCACGTTACTCCATTCTGTTCCCACAATTCAGCGGCTTCATTCAGCTAATCAAGTTTTTTGTTCGAACAAGTCTTTCGTTTTGGTACTTTGTTACTACAGTATTCGTTACACAGGCAGTTAGTTAGTCATTCAGTTAGTTTGTCTCAAGTTAACCTGAAAAGCAGTCAAGTTTGATTGGAAGTATCTGAGTGATGTGAAAGTTTATTTGTTTTTCCCTTTGTCGTATTTTTGATATGCAGCTTAAAAAATATCAATTTAAAAGTAAATGGATTTATTATATAATTCTTTCTTCAAATATAAAAAATAATACAATATGATTATTAGTGGTTAAAATATATGCGTTGAAAATTGTATTCTACATCCGGGTGTATATTGAGGCGCGGTTTAAAAGATATTTGAAAGTGGAAATGTGTTTATGGTACGTAAGAGTTTCACAAACAACAATATAAAAATTGAAAAGAATTATTAGTGAGAAAGCCTCGCATATTAAAATTGATGAAGTCGAAAATAACGCAGTTTCTTCGTAACTATTCACTTACAAAAGAGAAAACAGCATTCGCTGTCTAGAAACAAGTACACAGTTGAGCATGTATACCGAATGTCTACTGCAGCAAAATACAGTTTTCAGCTTTCCATAAACACTCACAATGTATTTGTATTTAAACTATATGGCCATTTTTTTGAATATGCATTCAGAAGTGTGTTTGTACATTTTTGAATCCACATTATAAGACCAGTCAGATATTGTTAAAATCGATTGATTCCATATCCCATGTATCCCCGTGTATATTTGTCTCATATAAAATATCAAAGTAAGAGTTTAACACAATAAACAGCTGATCAAAATGCATATGTATCCCTTGAATAAAATGACGTAGCACACGGGCAGTGGTATTAGAAAAATTAGTTGATGCATCTACCACCAAAATAAATTCCCCTTGGACTCGACTATTCGAAATGCAAAATACCTATGTTGCAGTATCTACTGCAAAGAGAATTGACTAAAGAGATGTCAATTCTCTCACCCCTGTAAATAAAAAGATTTTCATGGCGGTGTAATCAGGGTACAACTAAAAGGTAGTTGCATGCTTGATGCAACGACACAGGTGGTGCAGATAAATGTTGAGAGAATTCAGATCTCGCTTCTGTCAAAATAGTCAGCAGGCGGGTTCCGGAGGCATGAGAATATTTGTAGTAAGGGCATTTTCTTTGACGGCTGAAATTTTAGTTTTATAACGGCTGAGGTAATCTCGTCACTTGGAACTTTGAAACACTTCACATTTTTTTGCCCCAATTTTTGCGGCATATTACAGAAAATTTGCCTATTTTATTATTTTCACTATATAATAAATAAATAAAATTTATAAACAGCAAAATTTTATGTGTCGATAATTTCAATAAAGCGCGGCAAATATTTTGGCGGCACCGATTTTCATAATTCGACAGAACCGAGACCGAAAGAGAACAACAAAGCAGAATAGGATACGAAACATCACTTATCTGCACCACCTGTGTCGTTGCATCAAGGTTGCAGGGGAGAATTGTTCTTCTTCTTGTTTTGGTTTTGACGTTTCTTCATTTTTTATTCGTACCTTTTATTTTCGTGTCTTTTGCAAACAAACAAAGTTTGAAATATACAAAAAATAGTTTGAAAATAGTTGAGATATAATAATTTCAAAAAATTAATACTTCATTGGAAATACTCATTGCGCGTCTACATATATTCAACATTGGGAGTATTTCCACAAGTTGATTGCTTTAAA
Source organism: Clusia tigrina (assembly GCA_920105625.2). Taxonomy (NCBI): domain Eukaryota; kingdom Metazoa; phylum Arthropoda; class Insecta; order Diptera; family Clusiidae; genus Clusia; species Clusia tigrina. The sequence continues at coordinate 153,059,819 of OV050031.1, read as the reverse complement.
TGATGCACCTTTGCTGACATTGGAAGTGGGTGCTGCTGTCTTTGTATGCGTATTATTTGCTGGTATACAATTTGAATGCGATTGAACCTTTGTATCCTCCTGGTCTCTCCTGCCGGAATGGTAGTGTATTATTGCGGTTCTGTGTATAATCGTTATAGTTGTTAGCTTGCTTTCGCTGTCATCATCATGCCAACAATGCTATTAATCATTTGTAGAGGCATCAGTAAGTTGGTTACTCTGTCATTTGGTAGTTGGATTTCGCTTTTAGTAATAGCGTCCGCGCACTTCTTTCTTTCTATGACAGAATATGACCGAACGATCGAAGAGACAATTATTTGCTGGCCACAATATTCTCGCATATTTTGCTGCAAAGCATGAGATCAATAGGGGATTGAGTATAATGTTGAGGGCTGGTGTTGGTGTAGTCCTTAAGACCCCAGTCACATAAAGTATTGCAATTCTTTGATCGCATTCCATAGGTATGCGATAGATTTTCTTCCTATTAGCAATCAACCACACCAAAATACCACTCAGCAATATTGGTCTAGCTATGGCGCCGTCATGCATTAGAAATGGAGATAGGCCCCAACTGCATCTAAGCATCCTTTTGAAAGCGTAGATTTAGAGTGATTATCTCTTGCTAGGATTTACTTTATCTAACCGAATTACTATTATGATGACTTTATATTTTACGATGCGACCAAAATCATGTTTTACTATAATGATGAGCCCAATAGAGTGTAGCGACAACCGTTAAAAAGATTGGAGAATCGAAATATTATTCCAACTGTTAAATTCGGCAAACTTTCTCTCATGGTATGGGGATGCATATCCAGCAAAGTAATAGCTTTTATAGAGAATACAATGGATGCAAAATAAAGTTTTTAGATATTTTAAAACATTATTTCGTAAACAGCGCAGATAAGGATTCGATTGCTTGAAACCACATCCTCTTACATATGTATGAATAAATTCTCACAAAATACTTACTAATTTGCATCATAACGTAATTTAAAAGAGACACGGCTTTCGGTTTTGAAATCTTGTTAATTTGAAAAATCGTAATGATTTTGGTCAAAATCAAACAAATAAACAAAATACAAGGAATAATATACAGCGAATCGGTAATATATCTCCTTGGTTTGTTTTTAAACTTCTACTGCTAATTGAGCGTCATGTATCTTGATTAAGTGTACATCAGACTATTGCAAGTCATCAGCGGTTTGAACAAATTGGTTTATACTTAATTTTTGTTGCTACCAACTCTACTGCAGGTTTGTGGCGTCGGTGGTTGGTTACAATATCATGGATCATCACTATATGCAATGCAGAAGATTATCGAGATGTCGTGTATGGCAACCAGTAAAATGCAGTTTATTTGTGGCAGCTATTGTGGTCGGAATAACATTTACTTTAATTCAACCTTGTAAGTATGAAACATTTTTTATGTATTTTACTCTTACTGTTCTGATTGAATTATAAATTTCCACATGCAGCTCAATAAATCACTATAAAGAAAAAACTAGTTGCTGTGGAAATAGAATTTTCGAATATAATGTAAGAGAATGCTGATATTTGTATATCGTTATAAAGTGATGATATTTCGTAGTGGGGATTACTACAGGTTATTAATATTCGTATGGTATATTTACTGGATTATCGCAATTGTAAATTATTATAACAAATTTTTATGTGCGGAGTAATTAAACTCTTGAATTAATAAAACATTTTCAATTAATACGGAAAACGCTGATAAGTTATTAGAGTACTGCAAACTTATTAAATTATAAAATGAAAGCCTTTGCATGACTTCACACAATCCAGTGATCCAAACCAGTCATGTCCACGAAAAATTCATCCGGAGCTTGAGAAAATAACGACTCACTCTTCCACCAAGAACAAAAATGAATGCGAATAGCATACGTGTGAAATTGTGCGTATATTTCACTCTTACTATATAAAAACAATACCATAACAAATAAGTACACCCTTGCTTTCATGTCAACGTAAAAGCTCGATAACGCCAATAAAATGTATTTGCACTGAGTTGCATATACGAGTGTGTATGTATATAAACTACAAAATTTTAACGCGCTATCATTATTATATCATACTACTAGAGAAATGCAAAAGTCAACAAATTATGTTAAATTAAGTTCAAATAAATTTAATTAATTTATATTAAACTATATTGAATGTAAATTGAGATCATTTCAACTTTAAAGTAAATTGAAATTATTGGTAAACACGTTAACGCGGTTGTACATAAATTCCCAAAGAGACACCAAAATTTTGGTTTTTTCGTCTTTCTCATACACAAAAAAACAAAAACAAATTTGCTTGTCGCAATTGATATGTTAGGTTAGGTTAGGTTAATGTGACAGCCAGTCTAAGGACCAGGACACTCAGACTACCATGGGTCCATTGTGATACCACCGCGCCACAACGCACCTCCGATTCACTCGTCGAACTATTTCGAAGCCCTAATAAAGCGCAGGATTTGTTTGACCTTCGCGCTAGACACCTCTTTAAGAGAGCTAAAAGCGTATTTGCCTAAAGAGCCCGCTATGCTTCTAACTAGAGCCGGGCACCTACAAAAGAGATGTTCCACAGTCTCCTCCTCCTCCTCATCCCCACAGCTTCTGCAGTATTCATGAGAGAATACTCCCAGCCTGAGAGCATGTCTGCCGAAGAGCCAGTGAGCAGTTATACAAGCCACGACCTTAGAGATATTCTCTCTCGGCAGGGCAAGCAAGTCTCTAGTTTTCCTTCTATTAAGTTCCGGCCACATTAGCCTAGTCGTTAAGCAAGTGCCCTCTTGTGCCCAAGACCCATTGGTATCACGCACGACCCTATCCTTCAGCATCAGTTTACAGGTGGCAATTGGTATTCCAATCTCACATCTGTCCGTGCCTAAAGGAAGGTTGGTACCCCGTCTGTCTAAGTCATCAGCCCTACAGTTTCCCGCAATATCCCTATGCCCCGGAACCCATATAATGCGTACCTTGAAAACGGTACTGATATCATTTAGGGCTGCTCGGCAGTTCTGAGCAACCTTTGATTTCAGTGCCACAGAATTCATTGACAAGATGGCCGCCTGGCTATCCGAGTAGATATTTATAATATTCTTTGTTACGGCATGTCTATTTAAGTAGACGGCTACCTCTTTTATGGCTATTACCTCTGCTTGATAAACACTGCAGTGGTTGCGGAGACGGAAAGAAAGTTCCAGTCCCAGTTCTTGTGAGAAAACTCCAAAACCGACTCTATCATCAAATTTCGACTTCTGCCACAATGTCTGAAGCTAAAGAGAGGAGAGAGAGAGTATTGCAAACTGTGAAAATAATTGCACCATTCGATGGCGATAGAAAATATTTAGCTCTTTATATCAACAGTATTGATGCTCTTATGCCGGACTTCCTTTCTCTTACTCCTGAGGAGCAACCATTCTATTTTCAATGCGTGATAAGTACTCTTCGTGGTTCTGCGTTGGATATTATAAGGCGAGAACAACCAACAACCTGGTCTACACTACGGAAACTCTTAATCGACGAATTCGCAGATCATACTCCTATTACTTATATTATTAGTAGATAATATTAAATTCAAAGGTAATGTAAGACAACTGTGCGATGAAATTAACTCAGAAGTTTGTAAAATCAATGATAGCATAAAACTAAGCGTAACAAATATCGAAACACAAACATTTTTATTACAAGAACTACAAAAAATAAGTTTAAGAACTATAAAAAGAGAATTGCCGAATCATCTAACTGCCTTAATTAATGTTAACTTGGTCTCAGACCTTAAATCTGCCATAAAAATCTTAAAAGAAAACGATGCTTACGATGAAGTAGCACGAAATAATTATAAAAAGCAACAATCTACTTCACAGCAAAATAAACAGCTCAATAATAGATACCAAAACCAATATCCATATAATTTTCAGCAGCCTTATTCACTATATCCACCTAATCTACCTTATCCAGATTATAATCATAATTTTAGTTTTCCTGTTACACAACAAAATCCATACAGCACACATTATAATAACAATTCAATAGGCTTTTATCCGAACCAACAACAATTACCTCAACAAAGTACAAATATTCGCGGAAACGATTCGAACCAGTCTAGAATAAGACGTTATGGTGCCCCAGTAGCAATGGAGCAAGATATTGAAAATTTTCGTTTACAGACCTCGGGGAGCTACCCGAAATCATGTTAAGAATCGAGGATCAATCAGTAAAATTCATTATTGATACGGCTTCTTCAGTGAGCCTCATTAAGCCAGGTTTACTTAGAAAATCAATTTCTCAAACAACACCGATTGTTGTAAAAACTGTTGCTGGTAAGATTAGGTTAAACAATATCCAAGAGATTTATAGCCAGAATTGTGGCAAAAAGTTAAGATTCTATGTTTGTGACTTCGCAGATAATCATGACGGTTTATTAGGATTCGATATATTAAAACAACTTTGCGCAAAAATAGACATCATAGACGAAAGCATTATATTAAATGGCATCATATATAACTTTCTTAAAAGAAAATGTTTAGAAATCAATACTTTACAAAAGGAATCTAGTATAGGAAATGAAATAAAAGAAACCGAATTTAGACTTGATCACTTAAACCAAGAAGAATCATATAAAATAAAAAAACTTTTAGCCAAGTATAAAAATTTATTTTATAAAGAAGGAGATACATTAACATTTACAAACAAGATTAAACACCGAATAAAATCTTCTCATGAGGATCCGATATACACAAAATCTTACAGATACCCTGAAATACACAGAAATGAGGTTAATAACAAACAATGCTGGAACAAGGTATCATTTGTCATAGTATGTCCCATATTCTGCACCAATTTGGGTAGTACCAACGAAATTGGACTCAACAATGGCGAATTGTCGTAGATTATCGTAAATTAAACGATATCACCATAAACGACAAGTACCATATCCCAAATATGGATGACATACTTGACAAAATTGGTAGGTGCTTGTACTTTAGCACCATCGATCTAAAGCAAGTTTTTCATCAAATCGAGATGGATTCCAATGATCGGATAAAAACAGCATTTTCCACGCAAAATGGGCATTATGAGTTCTTAAGGATGCCCTTTGGCCTTAAAAACGCACCGTCAACATTCCAACGATTGATGAACACAATCTTGGACGAAATGATCGGAAAAGTTTGTATGGTTTATTTAGACGATATTATCGTCTTTAGTGCGTCATTGCAAGAGCATATTGCGTCCCTTGAAAAAATTTTTAGTAAACTTAGTGCAGCTAACCTTAAAATTCAGTTGAACAAAAGTGAGTTTTTGAAAAAAGAAGCTGAATTTTTAGGCCACATAGTTAGTCCCGAAGGCATAAAACCTAACCCTAATAAAGTCGATATAATTTTTAAGTACCCCATTCCAAAAACTGAAAAAGAAATAAAGCAGTTTTTGGGGCTAGCTGGTTTCTATCGGAAATTTATTAGGAATTTTTTCGAAAATAACCAAACCATTAACACACTGTTTAAAAAAAAGGCAATAAGATCGATTCGTCCAATAAAGAATTTATAAATGCTGTCGACGCTATAAAACTTCTTATAACTGAAGATCCGGTATTAGCATACCCAGATTATAAGAAACAGTTTACATTAACAACCGATGCGTCTAATGTCGCTCTTGGAGCCGTTTTAAGCCAAAAAGGTCATCCTATCTGTTTTGCCAGCCGTACGCTCAACGAGCACGAATTGAATTATTCCGTAACAGAAAAAGAATTGCTCGCCATAGTTTGGGCGACAAAATATTTTAGGCCTTATCTTTATGGCAGGAAATTCATAGTGAAAAGCGACCATCGGCCACTTCAGTGGCTTCACAATTTGAAAAAGCCAAATTCTAAATTACAGAGATGGAAAATAAAACTAAACGAGTTCGACTTTGATGTGAAATACATTCCTGGAAAAGAGAATTATATGGCTGACGCCCTATCAAGAATAGAAGTATTGGAATGTAATTTTGGAGAAGATTTATCTGACATAGCTATGGCACATTCAGCGACTGAAGATGCGGAAAATTGTATTCCTATATCCGAATGACCTCTCAACGTTTTCAAAAGACAGCTTAAATTAATTAAAAGCAATGAGGATAGCGTGCATACCGAAAATAATTTTAAAAACAGCATAACTACTATATAATATACGGAACTAACAATAGAAAAAATAAAAGAATTCATAAAATCATATCTGCTTAAAAGTAATGTTACCATTTATATGCCAAACAATTCCGATATTATAAAACTTCAAAATGTACGAGTATATCAAACTTTGATAATCAATAATCGAAATAAAATACTAAGAGCAACACGCGAACTTGAAAATATTGTTAATTATGCTGATTTTAAAACAAAAATCTTAGAGATTCACTTAGAAGGGCTTCACCAAGGGATTGAAAAAGTGGCCGGTCATTTCAAAAAACGATATTATTACCCTAACTACTTAAAAGAAATAACGAAAATTATCAATGAGTGTGAACTATGTAACCATTGCAAGCACAATCATATCGAGCACAAGCTACCCTTTAAAATTACACCTCCCGCTTATGAAACAAGAGAGAAATTTGTAATCGACTTTTGAGAATGGGACAAAAACTACTTCCTAACATGTATTGGCGTGTATTCCAAATTTGCTACCGCAGAAGCAGTTAAGAACTTAAACTGGTTAGAAACTAAAAAGGGACTACTTAAGATTTTTAATACAATGGGGCCACCGAAAAATCTCAAAATAGATCAAGATCAGGGCATTAATAAAATTAATATAAAACAGTGGTGTCAACAATTAAACATAAAAGTAGAAGTCACAACAGGCAAAACCGGAATTTCCGATATTGAGCGTTTACACAAAACACTTAACGAAAAATTACGAATAATAAATACATCAGACGACAATGAGCTAAAATATTTCCAATTAGAACATACCCTTTTTACCTACAACCTTACAATATGTTTTACAATCGGCTAGCTCCTAAAATTAATCCTCAGTTAGTTAAGGAAAACAGAATAAATAACTTAAATAAAACACGATACGAAAATCTGATTGATACAAATTATGTCAGTGCAGAAAACGCAAGGAAACGTCTTAATAAAATTGAAAATCCTTTTAAACGTGTAAGATTGATTGAGGCAGAGGATGATAACGAGCATTTCGTAGTCAAATTTAAGAATCGGAATGTCCGCAAACATAAAAATCATTTTAAAAGAAAGAAAAAAACCTAATTTTACCTAATTTTGTATTCCATAAAAAAAAAATAATAATAATAAAACATTTTTGTTTCTATCACATATTGTAAAATTAAACTTTATATTTGAAAAAAATTTATTATTATTCTCTATATATTGAGGAGTAGCATTATGTAGCGCTCTAACATATTCCTCTCTACTGTCACTAATCATATATGTAATACAACTACTATTACTCTCTATGAATTCCTATCTTATTCTTTACGAACACTGTACTTACCAAGTTTTGCTTAGTTAGTTTCGAGTCATCTATCAAACCACGCACACGTCATTCATTATTATTAAACTAAATATAAGTTTTGTTAAATAAATAAATATTAATAATAAACTTAACTAGTGTTGTTTTTACTTGTATGTATGTATGTAAATGAAATAATTAAAAGCGCTTAAAACACTACAAGTGATCTAAAAAATCGTGAATAGTAAAATACAGCAACAAAAATTGCTTAAAAAAAGCACTTGTCTTCACTTCGCAAAACTCTAACCCGTTATAACTGTATATTTGAAGAATTGATATAAGCAATAGAAACATAGAAGAGCGAGAGATAAATGTTATATCAAAGTGAATACACATTTGTTGTAAATGCTTCTAACCACATTGTTAATGGGATGCCAGGAATAAAGGTCATGCATCCATTTTAAGACATTTTGAGGGTATTCCTGACTCTTTCGACTACATCACACCAATGTACGCCTTTAATGGTATGTGCAAGATCTCCATTCCCTCCAGGGACGAATGGAAGGATGGCATCCCCCCTCATGTAGAAGGGGTTCACATCTAAACAGATGGATCCAAACTACAGAGTAGGGTGGGAGGTGGTGTATTCTCAGAAGATTTGGATATTAACATGTCCTTTAGGATGCCGGACCACTGCAGTGTTTTTCAGGCAGAGGTCGCGGCTATAGGGGCAGCACTGTCTTGGCTAAGGAAGAAGAAGATATCTGGACTTGATATTTGCATTCTGTCCGACAGCCAAGCTGCTTTGCGCTCCATGGATTCGGTTATTATCACCTCAAAAGCCGTCAAGAGCTGCCGCAAATCTTTAGACGAGATAGCTAAGCAGACCCGTCTGCATCTGTGCTGGGTTCCCGGTCACAGAGATATTCCAGGGAACTGCAAGGCAGATGAACTTGCCCGTGAGGGTACTACCATACCGATTGAACCAGATAGGTCGCAATTCGGTATTCCTATTGCCACATGTAAGCTCTTAGTAAATACAATATCCTTAGGAACAGCGGGCAGACGCTGGTTTGAACTTTCAGGATGTAAAATAGCTACACAAACCGGGCCAGAGATAAATGTCAAGCGCTCTAAGGACCTACTGGCTCTAAATAGACAAAGAATAGGTCCCGTGATTAGCGTCTTAACGGGACACTGGACTCTAGGCACACACGGGTGTAGGCTGGGGATCGCCTCTAATGACTTCTGCAGGAGTTGCATGGATGAGGAGGAGGAAGAGTCTACTGCTCACCTGTGCACGTATTCAGCTTTGTCCAGAAGGAGGCGCACTTTCCTAGGCGACTACTTTTTGGACTCCTTGGGAGATATCTCAAAAAAAAAGATTAGCTCCATCAACTGCTTCATTAAAAGCTCCAAATGGCTGGACCTTTGAAAGGGATGGGACCTGCTGTCCCATGCGGTATCACAAAGGGTCAATGTTGGCCTAAGTGCGCCCTTTTCGGGTGGCCGCTTTACCTACCTACCTAACCACATTGTTGCAGACAATGAACAAGTAGTTTGTTGCTAATAAATTGAAACTTGTTGCATAAAAGTAAATGTTGCTTTGCGAAAAGTAAGAACATCTATAAGTATATATACATTGTTGATGAACAATACACAAGTTGCTTCACAAAATGATGTTGCAATTAAGTATATAAAAACTTGTGTGAAAGTGAATGTTGCTATTAAGTACATCTAAAAGTTCGAACAATCTAATCAAAATATCTAACAAATTTAAATAAAACAAATTCAGTCCGGCCGAACTCATTAAAAATTATAAATAAAACTGAAAATATAAATAAATAATTCCGACAAAATAAAATGGCAATGACACTAGCAGAGGCGTTAAGAGAAGTACGTAGCATTCCATTTTTCTATGGGCAAAGTGAATACACCATCACACTATTTAAGAGACGTCGCTACAATTTTATCGCTGAGAAACGAACAGGAACAACATATTATACTCGTATGCAAGGTTTTGTCCAACAAGCAGAAAGGCCGCGCATTACGTGTCGTCCAACAGCTTTGAAGATATATTGTCTAAACTGAAGGAAGAATTTTGTGTCTAAATCATCATTTTTAAGCCTAAGAAACGACGCAATGAATGTTAGAGCTGTAAATATTAAAGATTTACACAAGAAGTTAGGAACTATTTTACAAACTATGAACACAAAATATAATTTAGAAGGTACAAGTGATATTTTATATACACCACATAATAATTAAAAATTAATTTTTGACGTTTCATGTAAAAACTTTGTTGTTACAAAATTATATACATAACATGGAAAATGCACTCACTTACTATTTACAAAATAATATGTTGTACGATATTAATATAGACAGCGATACAAAATATATTTTAGAAGATACAAGTGATATTTTATATACACCACATAATAATTAAAAATTAATTTTTTACGTTTACTTACAATTCTTGCCTTTTCATGTAAAAACTTTGTTTTTATTAAATTATATAAATAACATGGAAATTGCTTTTCACTTACTATTTACAAAATAATATGTTGTACGATATTAATATAGACAGCGGTACTATGAAGGTTGATGCTCACTTATAATAACACTAGTTTACACCGAAAATGTACATTTGATGAGAGGTGACTTTTCTTATGTATTTTCATCTGCTGAATTCGAAAATCAAGGTTAAATTTTTTTTCATGGAATAGTTTTTGAGATATTGTAATTTTTGTATTTTTTCGACCTTTTTTCACGGGACAAATCATATCTCTAGCAAGAAATGTCCGAGTGGGTCGTTCTTGGTACCCAATGCAAGGTATTGAGGACGAATGACGAACATGTATAATCGGATCTTTGATTGGTAAAGCGGTTCAAAATAAATGAATAAATCCAAATCCCAAATCGGTGAATCTACGTCTATTTTGTTGGAGGACAAAATTGCCACACACGTAACAGAAATTATTTGGATTGTTTACGCACTTAAATTCTCGTTTTCTTTTAGGCATTTTGGAAAATATGGAGTGGATTTATTCACTCAATTGTTTATAACTTTGTCATTTTTCGGTCGATTTTCTTCTAGTTGGTCTTAGTTCTTACGTTAAAGTATCATCTTTACGTACATGAAGACAAACCAGACATTTTTTCAACGATTTGTACTTTTCCGCCGGCACAGAATCACTGTAAAATATTATTTTTTTTTTTAAATGTGCCCTATTTTCATCGATATATTTTGAACCGCTTTACCAATCAACGATCCGATTATACATGTTTGTTCGTCATCTCAATACCTTGCATTGGCTCGAGATATGATTTGTCACGTGAAAAAAGGACGAAAAAATACAAAAATTACAATATCTCAAAATCTATTCCATGAAAAAAAATTTAACCTTGATTTTCGAATTCAGCAGATGAAAAACATAAGTAAAGTCACCTCTCATCAAATGTACATGAAAAAATTTTATTTTGTAAACTAGTGTAATAAGTATAATCGTAATTTTCTCAATTGTTCCAGTGCGTTCCTTCGTAATAGAAATATAAAGGGAAGTAATGAGAATAATGTATATTTTTATACGAATGATTGAAATAGTTACACTAATTTCAATACAAATTACAAAAATTATCACAGAAGTTTTGAAAATAAAAATATTATGAAACTCTCAACAGCAATAATGTGGGATACAATTGGCAGCCCCATGTTATTCCAATGGAAGTGGACAACATTGAAAATTTTCAGCTATCCTGCACCGCGGCACGAACTCGACTAAATTTACTCTTGCACCCGTCAACAGAAATTGTAACTCCTCTTCTAATCACAGGTCAAACATTTTGACGAATGATCACAGTGCAGTTCCAGATATTGATAAACAGTCCACTATAGAAGAAAAGTCAGTACAACAGCTGTTCGTGTTTTAATCGACCTCGCTTCGGAAGCATCCTTCGTTTCAGAGAGGCTAAAACGTTTGTTACGTTTGCCTTGCAAAGGATGCGCTGCTATGATATCTGGTCTTAACGATGTCGTCAGCAGCAACTCAAGTCAACTATATACTTTTTGGTTAGGTTCGTTTCCGGATACCAAGTTTCAACTGGAGGTCTCGGCTTTTGTAGTCCCCAAAATTACTGGCACACTCTCTTCGTGTGGGCTTGATCCTGAACAGCTTAAATTATTTCCATGTCTGGATTATGCTGACACACCTATCTCCCAAGGCGCCCCAGACGATCTTCTCCTGGGTGGCGACTTGTGTCCGCTTATTATACGTGGAGGACTCAGAAGCAATATTCTCATTTCACTAGTGGGACAACGCACCTCATTTGGGTGGATAGTTACTGGGCCTTTGGTGGCAGCACGTGATACATTGGTCCGTGCTTCTGTATCTGCCCACTTTACCGAAGTTTCTTTTGACGTACAACTTAAGAAGTTCTGGGAAGTGGAATAAGTTTGTGCGCCCCCTCGCGTCTCGCAGGCCGATTTTGAGTGCGAAGAAATTTACACAAAAACGACTCGCCGATCTCTGGACGTTACGTAATTGATCTTCCATTCAAGAAGTCAGGCGTACGTGACCCTCTGTGGCAATCTCGGTTCATTGCATGTAGGCAGTTCCTCCGCAATGAAAGAACATTGATACGGCGCCCAGAGTTGCCGATATTCAGAAGATATATCCTCAAATTTTAGTTAACCCCAATCAGACAGCCTATCAGCGGTTAATCTTTCGAAAAACTCCAAATCAGAATTTACAGGACTTCGAATTGAAGACAGTAACTTTTGGAATTAACTGTGCACCTTACATCGCTATACGTACTCTCCACCAATTGGCGTTTGATGAAAACCACCGGTTTCCAATGGGAGCTCAGATCTTGCATGAAAATATGTACGTAGATGATATCCTAATGGGTGCTCGGCAATTCATGCTGGTGATGGCATCAAAAACATTCTCGCAGCAGGTAGCTTCGAGTTAAGAAAGTGGGCTTCCAACTCCCGTGAAACCCTTCAAGAAATATCGGCTGACCACCTTTTTAATGAAAGGTTCTTAACATTGTCTGATAAGAGCACGGCCAAAACTCTAGGTATTAGATATACTGACGTGTTTTTCTTCCAGGTCAAGTCATTAGCAGTCAAGGACTCCTATACAAAACGTGAAGTGCTGTCTGCAATCGCTAACTTTGGGACAAAGGGCAGTTAAATCTCATACGATTCCAATATCTGAATGAAACTTCTTCGACCGTTTCTCGTCATTACCACGGGCACTACGTGTCCTCGCATATATTCTCAATCCCAGCCATACTTTCATATCAAAAGACTTGTCTGGCCGAAGGCAGTATTGATTCAATTGAATCGGTACTATTCAAAGGAATACGATGCACTAATCAACGAACAGCCTCTTGGCAAATGTAGTAAGATACTCAATCTTTTCCCATTTAAAGATTCCAAAGGCCTTCTTAGAGCTAACGGTCGCTTATCTTCCGCACCTGGATTGACCTACAATGAAAGACACCCAGTTATCACGCTTGCTTTTACAATTCATCCACGAACTTACTCTATATGGTGGAAATCAGCTCATGCTTCGCCTTCTACGCCAACAGTTCTGGATCCCATGAGCGAAAGCCTTAATCAAGTCAGTAGTATTTAAATGCAAAAAGTGAGCGATTGATAAACTTAGAACATTCCAACAAATAATGGCTGCGCTACCCGTTGAGCGCACGACCTTATCCAGACCAATCTCCAACTGTGGAGTTGACTTCGCAGGACCCTTCAATGTGAAGAGTTTTACGGTCCGTTATACTAGACTCACCAAAGCCTACGTCTGCGTCTTCGCTTTCTTCGCTACATGTTCGGTCCATCAAGAACCGGTGAGTGACCTCGCCACTGCTGCGTTTCCAGCTGCATTCGCTCGCTTTACCTCTCGAAGATGTTGAACCAGTCGCGTGTACTCGGACAATGGCACCAATTTTGCTGGAGCCGCTGGTATCCTCCACCATGAAGCCGTACATTTTATGGCTCAATCAACCTCGGTAATTGTGACACAGTACGGCTGTCAAGACCTTTCGTGGCTTTTTATTCCAGCGTCAGCTCCAAATATGGGCGGTCTATGGGAAGCGGCGGTCAAGCTTTTAAAATGCACTACCGACGTATATCGGACCATAACAAATACACATTGGAGGAGTTTGCAACTGTAAGTACCAGTACATCTGACCCACTCGACGTGGCAGCACTTACTCCCGGCCACTTCTTAATTGTTGGCCCATTATTGTCTCCGGCCGAGCCCGACACGACTTCTGACTCCATCAGTTTGCTCAATCGATGGCAAAAGATTAGAGTTATTGCTCAAAAATTTTGTCACCGAATGAAAAACGAATACTTAAAGGAATTGCACAAACGCAACAAATGGAAGACACCCCATGTTAATGCTCAAGTTAGGGATCTTGTGGTAATTCGGCATGATACGACCACACCACAAGAATGGCCTCTTGCATATAAAAATATAAATTAGTTTTAAACAATTTCTTATGGGGTAGAGGGGATCTACATTACCTATTAAGCATTTTTGATTTTTCCGTCCGTCTGTCTGTATCCATTTTTTTCCAGACCGTTAAAAATACCTAATGAAACTTTGCAAATATTTACTCTGAAGCAAAGTATACGAAACCAGATATATATTTCCCTTTTGGACAATTTTTGTATTTTTGTATTTTTCACATACCAATTTTGTTCTATACGAATGTTTCTTTCTCCTCATTCTGATATAGTTAACCACATTAAACTTACAAAAGTGTTTATCTTTTAACTCTATTTGTATGACAAACAATTCATTATAAGGGCATTTTAATAATAAAGTTTGCTATTGCAATATTATGGAAGTGCTTTTGGATACACAATATTTTTTATTTTTCCATCTGGTGTGTACAAGAATAAATCAGAGGGTTTTCCAACACGTGAAGGCAAATGTCCATATGTGAAGCATGGATTTTCCAAATTGCAGGAATTACCCGTACCTTTTTGACAGTCATTGGAAATACAAATGTAGCACCGGAAACTGTAAACGTTTGAATTCGAATGGAAAATCTGTTGGGATCATTGGGACGCCTGGCAACAGCGCATCTTCTACTTTAAATGCTCCATTTAAAATTGTAGCTGCGACGATATTGTTATCATCTTTTTTACTGAAAGCCTGATACCGTAACAAAGTCGTGGTGGATTAATGTTTTGAAGAAGGATAGGAGGCCAATTTTCAATATTAAAATGTGTGGCGGCATGCCTGGCAAATCAAGTGATTTAAAAAACTCTGTTGGATAACTGCCAACATATTCTTAATACATTCTTGTATCTATAGACTTATACGTTTTCAATTCGCCTTGTATTTCGTTTTGGATACAGAAATTGATTGCATTGACATAGTTTCTTTTTTGCCGCTAATATAGCACTTATGATTTTTTAAAAATTATATGCGATATTTGGGAAAACCCTGGTCTTTGGTTGCTGTGAGTTTTCAGACGTTTTTTGGCAATGTGGTACATTGTGTTTTTGTAATTATATATATTTTGGAAAATTTTGTCAATCAATTCGTCTTTGGTTGCTGTGAGTTTACAAAAGTTATTTGGCAATGTGCCACATTGCCATTTTCCCATTCACAATGTCCAACAATTTGTGAAGGAGGCGCCATACAACTGATGATTTCAGACATGCATTAAATTAATCAGCGGATGTTGTACGTGGAATAACTGGTAGAGTTTGTGGAAAATCTCCAGATAATAAAATGAGTGCACCACCGAAGAGCTGTTCATTTCCTCTGAAATAATTTAGTGTACGATGAATCGCTTGCAATGATTTTATGTGCGCCACATTCGTCCCATATAATGAGTTGACAGGATTGGAGTACTTTACCCATTCCAAAAATTTTTTTTTTGATATTGCATGTTGGAGTCTCAGTCATTTGTAAATTCAAAGGCAATTTCAGTGCTGAATCCACCACCACCCAAAAGAGGTGCCGCAAATCCCGATAAAGTAATAGTCAGTGTAATCTTTTTTTGTGATCGTATAGTTGTCAAAATAAGTGAAATCAGAAAAGTTTTTCCTATACTATCAGATACATCTATAAAATACAATCCGCTGCTTTGGCTTGTGATTGCTCTGTCATAGCTATGCATTGTTCTGGAACCATTTTCAGAAGATACGCTTGAACAAAGGTAGACAATTAGTCAACATCAAAATGTATTTCTCGTAGCAAATCACGATCGACAAGGTCGTTTGCTGATCGATTCGGATCAGGAATTCCCAATTGTACAAGTGCTTTCTTAGCGATTGCCAAACAAATATCCTCAATCGAAACCAATGCTTCATTATACACGTTTCTTGTGAATTGAATGTCACGATTTTGATTCGTTGCATGCAAACTATGTTGGATATTTTCACTCATGTAGTCCTTGTTCCAAAAATCTTTTGGATTGGATGGGAAGCATGTTGTCAATATGATTGCAAATAACTTGCGTGTCTGCTGTGGTTGAGCAGTATTCGATCAGCGAGTGAATTGTTCCACTGTTCATCGTTTTCAAGAAGATTTAATTCTTGGCAACTTTTACTGTTTTTAAATATTGTCGGCCCACGTACATTGATTAACAGTAATCGCAAGTAAAAGCACTCTGCATTGTTTTCGTGAACAGTACGAGTATATAGAACGCCTAATGGGTCAGTCGAATATAAATTGGCGTGTTATTCAACTGCTTTAGCTTGCTTGCGACATTGAAATTTTTTCGCTGATGCATTTCATGTGTAGTATGATGGCACTTCAGAATAAAGTAGCGTCTTTGCAAAAATATCATCTTTGCACAATGAGGAAAATGCAGTTAGCGTTGTTGGCGGCACAACAATACATTTGCATGTCCATTTTCTTTTGTGAAGTACACAATATGTTCAAGGTGCACTGGCAAATGAACATTATTGGATGTCGCTCACGGTTTGGAAATAATAAAATGCGCCATAATGCTTCATTACTCCTAATGTTGCGACCCACCTGATATTGGTTGATTTCATCGATAGATGGCGTTGGATTTCTCACTTTAATAACTGCCATATAGCTTCCTTTATTGACATATTTGCAAATGTATTTAATCTATTTCACCAAGTTTTAATACTGGACGTTGATGTGTGCTTTGTACATTTGCCTGAGTAACGGTCAATAGGGTACAACGCAATGATTATCAACTTCCACATCATTGTTTCGTACTTTTAAAGTGATGGATTTGCGGCCATTATCAGATGATCGTCGACCATGAATCGTGTTTTTGGTGACAGCTCCAAAATAAGTCTGGATTAATATCTGCGTCTAGTATTTCTGCTAAGATGATTTGATCAATTTGATTTGGTGTGATTTTTCGATCAATCAAACCAAAATGTGTGCATGTCATATCCCTTTTTTGCCATTCAATGAAATACATCAAAGATCGTGTCTCGCCAAACACAATGCTTGCCAATGAAATCCATTAAAGATTAAAATTTTTGCTTGAAAACAAGCATAGAAATATTTTCACGATCCTATGATGATTGTCCAGTTAATAATAGAATTTTTATTTCATCCATTGCATGTGAATGTAATAAATACATCTGGGGTCCCATATACATACATTTCATTGCATCTTGTGCGTACTTATGCCATAGACTCCCTGTTAAGGTGGCCGGTAGTATTATCATTGTTCCCAATTGCTATCATTAGGAACTGTATTACGTAAATGAATGTACTTTTCGGAGCGCAGCTGGGTCTGATTTAATCGAATGAATAGGAGTCGTTCGGTTGCGATTTGCGCATACATATTCACAACGTATTGATGGAACTATTGGCTATGATTTTCAGCGCTTTCACGAATCATCAATCGTAATTCATAGCACTGACTTTCTTGTTCGTTTCTTCATCAGTTTGTAGATTTCTTAATTTGATATTGAAATTATATCCATCTTTTCCTTGCCATAATAAAATTGAATATTGTAATCTGTCGTATAAGCGGGGAGTTTTTGAGACTCGCTGAACATCTCCATTTCTGCTATGAAGAATTATACGACGCGAGTTAAATCCTTAGTTAACTTTAATGAATGCCAATTCATCAATTGTTGGTGCATTGTACTGTTCATATTTGAATTAATTTATCGATTTTTCAAATAACCGCACTTGGTTGAAGATTGCAGTCATAATTACCATCGTAACAGAATGCAGCCAAGCTTTAAATGTGCCTGCAGTGTTCGTCTGGATCGAGGAATCCGTACTTGATCACTTTACAGTCCTATTTCTCGCTCTTCGAGTGTTTCAGACGAACGGGCTTCAACATTTCGTACTCAATTGATTTTTAGTCTTGATTTTTGTTTCGCGAGTTTTTTTGAAGCACGTAATACATTTTTCTTGTGCTTGAGGTGTAGATCGACCAATCGCCTTTCATTTCTGTGGCATAATTGATTTTATGATGAAATTATTATTTGTGACAAATTTTAAAATTAAGTTTAAATTTTTCTAACTAAAATTTAAATTTTCAAACTAATATTTCAATTTATTTTCATCGATTTTCGAAGTAAATGATGTAAAACTTTAGTGGTGCATGTTGAAAATTATGAAAACTAAATATAAAACCATTCTGACACAAAAGCAAATATGTCTATAAATTTCAGCTCAATCAGTCAAGTAGTTTATGAGTTATGAATATTTTGCTCAGAGCCACCTAGTGTATGTTTTTAAAACTGTTATAGAAATATTACTGACATCGAATCAAACAATTCATGCTCAGCTCAACCGATCCAGTAGTTTCCGAGTTTATCCGTATGTCTTTTGAGGACATACCTACGCAGACAAAGTGACTTTATAATTCTTTATCCAATAGATGTTCTCCCCTTAGAACTATACTTCCTGAATTAATTTTACATACTTTTACACTCCTTTGTTAATTATTCTATATTGCTGTGGCATTGTTTCCCCATAGCAAAATGTCAACGGAATACTCTACTAAACTCACCACCGATATTGCATGTGCCAGAACGAAATTGGCGAATATCCGAGACGGAGCAGATTGGCCAGATAATCACTCGAATTCGTGCTGATGATGCCGAGAACGATGAACTGGTGTTTGGGCTCGAGCCGCATTTCCACTCAAATTATGTGAATCCAAACGATGATAATGCTAAGGCAGAATTGCATCGTGATAAATTACCATTTCGAATAGATCCAGTAGAGGGAGTCGTCTACCTTAATGAGAGCCTTTCTGGTTGGGTAAGTTTCGTTAATTTCTTATTTACATACTCGTACATGCAGGAGCCACAGTCGCCCAACGGACTGCAAGAATTACAAAAATATTATTAATAAACGTAGATTGCAACTAGAGAAAACATAGAAGAGGAACGTATCTTTCGTTGCCAGCGTCTGTAGTGTTAGTGTATGTAGTAGTTTGTGTGATTTTCCTATAGTTTGGCGGACACACCACGATTTTGCGATCTATGCCCAACTTCATTTTATTTTGACAATTTGCAATCGTTATAATTTGAAAATTGTTTTGGTGCAAGAAAAAATTTGCTGCTTTTGCGTCTTTCCCAACAGCCATATCCGGAGATATGATAGCAACAACACATAAATATAATGTAAAGGGTATGTTAATAACATAAACATTTTTAACTAATTAAAAATGTTTAATTATTACTTTATTTTCTTACATGAAGTTGGCTACGAATGCATACAAAAAAATTGTGTTTTTCTTACCAGACATGAATACCAGCAGGAATTTCGGTAGTGTCATTCACAATACGTAAATGATTCACTTCATATAAAAACAAAAATAAAAAATAAAAAATAAAATAAAATATATATACGAGGTTTGATCAAAAATAACCGTTATTTTCCCATGGCTATGCCAGGGTTGGCAGAAGCCCTTATGGGTGCGAGTGCTCAGAGCCAGACCAGTGCTAATTGGGAGTCCGTCTCAACCAAACCTACACCGTCAACCAAATGACGACGTGCCTCGAACGTAATTTGAGGCCTGCCAATGTTTTAACGGGACGGAGACGGATGTGACCTTAAACTGGAGCCGTTCGCACTGGGTTTCACCCCATTGGTATTTGGTCCAGGAGCCACACCCGCCAGCCCAGGAGCAATCAAATATGAAGATTGTTGGGGGGTAGTCCGTGGACGAATAGGGTCGTACCGTCGGACATCAGATGCTCTCCACACGGAATTCACCGGATGCAGGGGGGGATATAGACCATTTAGCGCTATTCAGAGTGCACCACGAGGAGCCGGTCTACACTAAACTGTAATATATACTCGTACTCGTATATCTCTACATATACTCGTATATAAAGATTACGTGTATGTTCGTGATCGCTAAACTCAAAAACTACTGGACCGATTTTTACCAAATTTTATATGCATGCTCTATGGGCCGTGAGTAGTGTTTCTGTGTAGTTTGAAGTTCGTCCGACAGATGGCGCAATATTTAGTGTTTTTGTGTTTTTGCACCGTAACTCAAAAACTACTGGACCGATTTTGACCAAATTTTATATACATGCTCTATTGACCATGAGTAGTGTTTCTGTGTAGTTTGAAGTTCGTCCGCTTTTGCACCGTAACTCAAAAACTACTGGACCGATTTTGCCCAAATTTTATATGCATTGGCCATGAGTAGTGTTTCTGTGTAATTTGAAGTTCGTCCGACAGATGGCGCAATATTTAGTTTTTTTGTGTTTTGCCCGATAGAGATTAGCGCGATAAGCCTATGCTGTGTTCCGCTGAAAGCGTTGGGTCCTTAATAAGCATGTAGTGGCGTTAATTAGCCCGATACCGACTCAAACCTAACATCTTTTCGTGAAAAAAATAAATATCACTATTTTTTAAACTCTATTTGCGCGATAAGTCTATGTTATGTTTCGCTGAAGGCGTTGGGTGCTTAATCGGCGTGTGGCGGCGTTAAGTATCCCGACACCGACTCATACATAACCTCTTTTCGTGAAAAGTGCGTGGGAGTCAAACGAAAAAACATAACTTATTAAATTGAAGTTTAATTTATTTAAATTCAATATTACATACATTTTTATAAATTAACCCAAGGTGTTAGTGAAAGTAAATTAATTGTATTATTGAAAGCTATTGAAGAAAGTAAACGAGCAACAGGTAAGACAACAAAGGGCAGCCTCCCTACCCCAACAATAACAAACAAACAAAAAAAATAAATCATAAAAAACGTATATTGCAGTACAAAATGCCATGCCCACGTGCAAATATTGGTCGCCGTGCACGGCACACAAATCATATGAGTGTGCTGCGCTCACAGCAGACACAAGAGGAGCGCGCAGAAGACAATGAACAAGCCAGGAATCGACTGTCACTTTTACGCCAAAATTCTTCACAAGAAAATCGCGAAATACGGAACGAAGAACAACGTGCTGCGAGAAGAGCCTCCAGAGCAGCAATACACAATATCAATCGCATTTCTTTTATGCGTTTTGCATTTAATTACGATCCGACAATTGATTATAATGTACATCCCAATATCAATATCGGTAGCATGGATCAATTATGTGTCCATTGCAAAGCATTTAAATATAAAAAGAAAACACCTGGCTTATGTTGCGCAAATGGCAAAGTAAAGCTTCCCGAAACAAGGCAACCACTGGAACCATTACTTTCATTGGTGTCTGGAACAACACCACAATCAAAACATTTCCTAACCCATATACGAGGTTATAATAATTGCTTTCAATTGACGTCATTTGGTACTGACAATATAGTTAGTGGAAGTTTCATGCCAACATTTAAAGTACAAGGACAAATATATCACAAAGCAGGATCCTTATTGCCTATTCCTGATGAAGAATACAAATTTTTGCAGATATATTTCCTTTGGCAATTCTGAAACAGAAGTCACCACCAGATGTGCAATTGCTACGGGACTACGCCGCAACATTGTAGAATCATTACAAAATTTATTCCATCAGCATAACGAATTGGTGAAATTATTTAAAGTTGCAATAGACCGAATGCCATCCGATAATCACAAAATAGTTCTAAAAGCTAATAAAACACCAGTAGGTGAGCATCCACGACGATTCAATGCACCAACAATAAATGAAGTTGCTATTGTAATTGTTGGTGATCAGTTCGAGCCAAGAGATATAATTTTACATTGAAGAAATGATCAATTGCAACGAGTACCTGAAACACATCGCTCATATGATGCGCTCCAATATCCAATACTGTTTTGGCAAGGAGAAGATGGCTACCATTTTCAATTAAAAATGTTAAACCCAACTTTAACCCAATTTTAAAAAATTTTATTGCTCACAAAAATTTTATTTATATTGGTTATTTATTATAGGTGAAGAAACAAATAAAAAGATAAGTAGCATGAATTACTATGCGTACAGACTCATGATTCGGGAGAATAGGAAAATCATATTTTGAAATTCCGCCAACTGTATCATCAGTATGTTGTAGATATGTATGCAAAAATAGAATCAGAGCGGCTATCATTTATTCGCCTAAATCAACGTCAATTACGATCGGAGGAATATATTCATGTACGTGATGCAATTAATAATGATGGCAATTTAAATGATCTTGGCCGATTAAAAATTCTACCAGCTACTTATACCGGCAGCCCACGTCATATGTATGAATATTCGCAAGATGCTATGACATACGTTCGCAATTATGGTCGTCCTGATTTATTCATCACATTTACTTGTAACCCTATTTGGAATGAAATTAAAAAATGTTTATTGCCAGGACAATCGTAAACTGATCGTCATGACATCACAGCACGCGTATTTAAGCAGAAATTAAAGTCTCTGATGGATTTAATTGTAAAATCTAATGTTTTTGGCTTAGTTCGTTGCTGGATGTATTCGATCGAATGGCAGAAAAGAGGATTGCCACATGCTCATATTCTAATTTGGTGTGTTGATAAAATTCAGCCAAACGAAATAGATAATATTATTTCTGCTGAAATCCCAGACCCAACAATTGATCGAGAATTGTTCGAAATAATAACGAAGAATATGATACATGGCCCATGTGGTGCCTTTAATATGCATTCACCATGCATGATTAATGGCAAGTGTTCTAAGCGATATCCAAGACAATTGATTCCAGAAAAAATAACAGGCAATGATGGATACCCTCAATATCGCCGACGTTCACCAGATAACAATGGTAGATCCATTACATTAAAAGTACGAAACATTGATATCGAGATTGATAATAGATGGGTAGTGCCATATTCACCTATATTATCGAAAATATATAAAGCACATATAAACGTTGAATATTGCAATTCCGTTAAATCAATCAAATATATTTGTAAATATGTAAACAAAGGCAGTGATATGGCCATTTATGGAGTGGCACCTGAAGATAAGCAAGATGAAATCACACAATATCAAATGGGAAGATACATTAGCAGCAACGAAGCAGTTTGGCGCATATTCTCTTTTCCAATTCATGAGAGGTATCCGACTGTAGTTCATTTGGCAGTTCATTTAGAAAATGGACAGCGAGTATATTTTACAGCGGAAAATGTGATCGAGCGAGCAGCACAACCACCAGCAACAACATTGACTACATTTTTTCATTGTGCCAAATTGATGACTTCGCTAAGACACTACTGTATAATGAGGTTCCGCGATATTTTACATGGAATGTATCCACAAAATAATTCCAAAGTCGCAAACAAGGGAAAATAGTAGCTGACCACCCAAATGTATTTTCAAGTGATGCTTTAGGTCGACTATACACTGTACATCCAAATAATGATTAATGCTATTACTTGCGTTTGCTTTTGATTCATATACGTGGTCCGACATCATTTCAAAATTTGAAAACCATAAATAATATATTGTGTGAATCATATCGGGACGCCTGCCAAAAATTAAATTTACTCGAGAACGATGACCATTGGGAAAATTCAATTGCCGATGCCTCACTGGCTGCTTCTCCATATAAAAATTTTATATTATTCGCAATTATAATATCAACATGCGGTCCATCAAAACCTTTAGAACTGTGGGAAAAATATAAAAATGCAATGACAGATGACATTTTATATCAAGCGCGTAATGCAACTGCAAGTCCAGGATTAAAATACTCTCCTTAGATGTATAATCAAGCATTAATATACATTGAGGATATATGTTTAGTAATGGTGAATAAAACTTTGAATACATTGGGAATGACATCTCCAAATCTAGCCGTTACGGATGTTGTTAATCGTGAAATACAACGTGAACAAAATTACGATGCCAATGCATTAAACACATTTGTTCAGCATAATTTACCAAACTTAAATAAACAGCAAAAACACGTCTACGACACTATTCTGAAAACTGACCATGCAGGAACTGGTGCAATTTATTTTCTAGATGCTCCAGTTGGTACTGGTAAAACTTATCTAATTTCGATAGTTTTGGCAAAAATACGGTCTATCGGTAATATTGCGTTGGCTATAGCCTCATCGGGAATTGCTGCTACCCTATTAGATGGTGGAAGAACGGCACATTCTGCGTTAAAATTACCATTGAATATGCAACTGACCGAAACACCAACATGTAATATTTCAAAAACATCTGGGATGGCAAAGGTACTTCAACAATGCAAGATTATTATATGGGATGAATGCACAATGGCGCATAAAAAATCTCTAGAGGCATTGGATCGAACATTGCAAGATTTACGTGGCAATCAACAACCATTTGGGGGTGCTCTTATATTATTGGCAGGCGATTTTAGACAAACCTTGCCAGTCATATCACGATCAACACCAGCAGATGAGCTAAATGCGTGTTTAAAAGCATCTCATTTGTGGCGATATGTTAAAAAACTTTCACTAACGGCAAATATGCGCATACAATTACAAAATCATGCATCAGCCCGTTTATTTGCACGTCAATTATTGGATATTGGAAATGGCAAAATTGCTATGGACAATGCAACAGGACTCATCACATTGCCTGCAGATTGTTGTGTTTTAAATGAATCAAAAGAAGGCTTAATTTCAAGTGTATATCCCAATATTGAGCGCAATTTTACCAATCACCAATGGCTAAGTGATCGTGCTATATTGGCAGCCAAAAACAAAGATGTTTGCGATATTAATGTTGATATTCAAAATAAAATAAGCGGAGAAATAAAAACATATAAATCCATTGATTGTGTTAATGATCCTGATGAAATTGTTAATTACCCAATTGAATTCTTAAATTCGTTTGACTTGCCAGGAACTCCACCTCACATGCTGCAGTTAAAAGTTGGTGTACCAATAATACTATTACGCAATTTAAATCCACCACGGCTTTGTAATGGAACAAGATTAGCTATAAAAAAAATTATTAAATAACATTATAGAAGCAACTATATTAACTGGTAAGTACAAAGGTGAAGTCGTATTGATTCCACGTATACCAATAATGTCCGCAGATATGCCGTTTTCATTTAAACGCATGGATTGAATCTTGAAACACCATGCTTCTCACATGGACAACTATACATTGGATGCTCACGTGTTGGTAACCCATCATCATTATTCGTATTCGCTAATGAAAGCAAAACCAAAAACGTAGTTTATCAAAAAGCATTGCAGTAAACATATAGTTATAATTTTAAAAAAATATGTAAAACATAATTTATAATTATAAAAATTTAAATTTTTACATTTTAAAATAAATAAAATATAAAAAAAACATAAACTGTGTGTGTTATTACAATTTTGATTTTTGGATTTTTGAATAAAACATTTTTTTCTATTATATAAATAACTAAAAACACTGATTTTGATTTTCTTCGAGAGGCAGTTCAAAATAAAAGAAAAATTTGGGGCCAGCAACGCGGACTGCGCCCAGCTATCAAAAATAAATAAAGCCATTATTTCTGCTTCGGTAAACGGTATTTGAACAATAATTGCTATGTCGATTTAGTGCACCTTTCATTCTTCTTCGAAATATCAATCCGCCATGACTTTGCAATACATATATATATATATATATATATATATATATATATATATATATATATATATATATATATATATATATATATATATATATATATATATATATATATATATATATATATATATATATATATATATATATATATATATATATATATATATATATATATATATATATATATATATATATATATATATATATATATATATATATATATATATATATATATATATATATATATATATATATATATATATATATATATATATATATATATATATATATATGTATATATATATATATATATATATATAAATATATATATATATATATATATATATATATATGATATATATATGATATATATATGATATATATATATATATATATATATATATATATATATAAATATAAAATTTTGAAATTGTAACTTGCGTTAGAATTGTTTAAGGGTAATTTCGTATACGAGTATATGCTATAATACTGAGATATTGTAAAATATTTCTTTGGTATTTTTGGGATAGTAATGAAATTTGGTATTTCACAAAATAAATTTTTTATTTTCATAGTTAATTTTGTCAATTTTCCTGCTGGGAATACATGGTGATCTCATGTTCACACGTCCGTGTGCTTTATTTCGCTACTTTGCCGTTCTCTATATTCTCTGATTGCAACACTGCAACAACTCAAACTTGACGAAATACAAAACGAAACGATTCCATCAATCGGACCGAAGTTATAGTCATTTTAAAAAAGGTGAAAAAAGTTCCTTATATGGGAGGTAGGCGTGGTCTTTGTCCAAATCGGCCCATATAGCAATCTGGTTCTGTATCTTTGTCCAGACTATACTTTTGCAAAGTTTCATTAAGATAGCTCTAACGGTGTAGAAAAAAAGTGGCCGCAGACGGACAGACGGACGGACAAAATAAAAATTGCTTAGAAAGTGATTCTGATCATATCTGTATATATATGTCCATACCTACCACGCCTCCTTCTCGAAATTCCTACCCCTCTCAAAAGCACAAAGTTAGTATACCCTATTTACCTTTTTTAAAGGTAAAGGCTATAATTATATTTAAAATAATTGTTGATATTTACATTTACAATACTACTAATATATGTAGGCTGGATTTCCTAGTTCATTAGCTCGTTTGGTCGACTTCTCTTTAAACTGCGCATGGTGGTTTCATCTAGATGTAGCAACTCGTTTATTTCTTCGTTCTTATGCCAATGGAGTGTATCGTAGTGTTTTGTGGATATCATTTTTATCTCTTCGTCAATTCTTGTCATATTTAGTTTGCGGTGTATGTCTTCATTTGTTGTGTACCAGCCAGACCTTATGGTCACTCTTAATATTTTAGATTGCTGTCGTTGACCGCTTTGCCGTTCCCCATAAGGGCTAACCAAAATAGACGAGACGTACTGAGTAAGTTCAAGCATATGTGAATCAATGTTAATAGACAAAATGGCCGTACGTATTTGATCGAAACATTGAGACGTTTCCGTAAAGCGGCCCCGACACGATACTGCATGATGTACAGAATCTTAAAGATGTATGCGTCTCACATACAATGACTGAAGCCATGCAGTAAGCGAAATTCAAATCATTTGGATTTTGGTTCCCAGCCGGCCCAAAGCTTGTTAACGTTATCGAAAACGATAGTAAACCTTCGTAATTTACGAAAGAATCTATCGTTTTCGAGCTCGTTTACGATTCGTAGACGATTCGTCTTGCGTTCTTAATTTGCCACGCAAAAGTCTCGTTTGCGATAGTCGTAAAGTATCGTAAGTGATATCGAGAAGGAGACTTTTACGAACTTTTAATATCCTGTTAAAATTCTGTACAGTAATTTAAAAATATTGGTTTTTTTTTAACACATTTAAAAAGAAGAATTCACTTGGTTTTACAGGTATACATATAATTTCAGTAGTATATAATGTATAGTTTTTTTAATTCAAGTAATATAATGTAAAAAATTTAAAGGTAATGGAATTTAATTGGCTTGATTATATTTGAAAATTTACTACGAATGGATACGAGTATATATATATATTGTTATATATTTTCTGTTTCTCTTCATTTCACTGAAACACTATATTTCACTCACACACTATTATATATATTAGTTACCTCGCTTTTATAAAAAAAATACTTTTTTAAAAATTCACAAACAATCGCAAGCAGACTTTGACTCAAAATTATAAGAAGCAAAATGGAGGGAAAGTTAATAACGAAAATGCTAACGTTAGTTATCAGCTGAATGAGGAGCGAATTGACAATGTTCGAGAAACCTTCGTAAAAAACGTATAAATAACGATAGTTTACTATCGAAAATTCTTCGTAAAATACGATACTCGTAAATAGCGAATTTTTGGCCGGCTGGGTTACTGCATGCGGTGTGTTCAGTCAATTCGTCATTCGAAGCAGAATATCATAGCGGGCGGACGTCATAGCGGAAAGCGGAGAAAAACATTTCTCATCGAATTTATTGAATTTACCACTAAATTTTGATGAGTAAACTCATTCCTTTATCGGTACTAATTTTTCATCAAAATAATTTTTTTTCATTGCTTTTGTTTTTCAACAAGCGCAACCGCAGTCAAAATTATTTATCCGCGTCTGACATTGTCGTCCGCACACCGAAAGAGGAAACGAAAAATGAATAATTGAAGAGTATGCAGTAACGTGTCGGTGCAAAGATACTGCACACTTATATGAGTGAGATGTAAGCAATGCAGTATCGTGTCGGGGCCGCTTTAAGAAATTGGCTCTGAATACGATGATCGGGATATTGAAGTAGGAATTCGCAGCTAATCAGACAAAGCTAAGCAGCTATAAGAAGACAACACAGATTTATGCCGAATGAAATAAAAAATGAAGGATAAAAGTATAATTTTTTTATATGCTTCAAAGTGAGTTTAATTTATTTCTTTATAGTTTGGAAGCCCTTTTTATTTAATATAAAAAAATACATACAGTATTTAGTTACTGAAAGTTTGCATTCAAAGGCAAAGGCCAAATTCATATATTCTAAAAATTTCCATCAAATTTTCAACTTCCTCAATGTACAAAAATTAAATTAATCTCACATTTACAAAAATTAAATTAATCTTACTGAAAACCACTGTCAACTAGAAAATATTATAATTAACATTATTGTTATTATAATCTTTAACATAAATTTTAGCTTGATATATACACTTCAATTTAATATTTTTGTAACTCTGTAAAACATATTATAAGACTATGGATGATCAGACAAATTTATTTATGACAGTACGAACATTTAATGATAAGCTAAGGGTTCGTGGGTTTAGCTGGAAAGGACAGAAGAACGAAGTTAGAGACAGGCTTCTGAGTCATTCCGACCTCTTGCATACTAACAAAGAAGAAAGCGAAATGAAATCCGGATACGAAGAGGCACCACATGCATGTTCGATCACCAAACATCACTTTACGTTAAAAGATATTGAGAACAGTTTGCAAACTTTTACGGGAACTGACACCTTAGACATTTATCAATGAATACAGGAATTTGAAGAAAATGCCGATACTGTGGATTGGAGCAGTATCAAAAATTTCGTTTATACTAAGCAGTTGCTCAAATGTGCAGCAAAATTTTACGTGAGAAGTCAGTAGCATATCAGAGATTAGGTTTCATTAAAAGCCGCAATGGTCGACGAGTTTGGTACAAAACTTTCATCTCTTGATGTTCATCGTATCGCAAAGCTATCGCAAGAAGAAAATAAATCCTTCAGAGAGTGTTTTTATACACCGTTCTGATCAGCCCTTCGAAAACACCAGTACCACTGAGAACAATTGAACATGTAAGAAAATATTATAATTGTGGAGCTACCTCACATTTAGCAAAAGACTGCAGTAATTAAGATAGAAAATACAAATGGTTTAAGTGCGGAAAAATAGACGATCATAGTTTTGAATGTAAACATACAACAGGAAATATATAAAAACTGAGCGAAACAAAATTAACTCAATGACCGATATGCTTCGAGAGCTACATAGTGGTCTAATATTTAGAAGAATTATAATTGGTGAATCATTCTTTAAAGCAATGATGGACACAGGTTCTGACCTAAGCTTATTGCGTTATGATACTTTCAAGAAATTTTACAATTTAAATCTAAGTACTGAAAAGAGAAGAGTAGTTGGAATTAAGGAGAGCGAACTTCACACCATAGGTATATTGATGACCTTATGTGTGGACAATACTAATATGGAGGTTACATTTCATGTAGCCAAAAGCAACGAGTTGAGTTACGAATCGATATAGGAAAATAATGTGCTGAGGGAAGAAGACATAATTTTTACTGAAAGCGAAGCTAAGTTCAAAGCAAAAGGAGAACAAATCAAGAGTACCATGATTCAGAAAGAATATTCTGAAGGCATCCCAACAATGTTCAGAAATAAGGAAGAAGAGCAAAATGTTGTGGGTAACCGCACTGTTCCTACGGGCAGAAGGGATACATTATTATTTGTCGAGTTTACATCACTTTGTTTATAGAATGACTTCAGCGATATATATAATGTGCAGCATATCGATTCGTCACATCTCAACAAGAGCCAAACTGCCGATATAACGGCAATGGTTCCGCAGTATACACCTACCTCGAACTTACACTCTCCAGTCGAAATGAAGATTGCCGTCACTGACGGCACACATATTTACCAAACGCCCAGAAGAACGTCGCACTTTGATCAGCGTGTGATTGATGAACAGGTAAGGAAATGGTTAGAGCATGGAATAATTAAGCCAAGCAAATTCGAATATGCATCGCCAGTGGTTGTAGTCTCAAAAAAAGTTTGGCAACAGGCGATTGTGCTTTGAGTTCAGAAAAGTGAAAGAGAAAGAACTGCGTTATAATTTCCCAATGGTATTAATTGAAGTTGTATTAGAACAATTGCAAGGAGCCAGTATTTTTACAACACTTGATTTGGCAAACGGATTCTCCCATTGAGGTAAATTCCAGACGATACACATCATTCGTTACACACATTGGCCAATATGAATTCAAATTTGTACCCTTTGGAATCTGTAATTCAGCAGCAGCTTTATCGTCGCTATATATCTGCCATATTCCGCGATCTGGTCCCATTAGTCATTGTTGTAGTATGTATGGACGACATAATTATTCCGGCGCGCCACGAGAATGAAGGCATTAGCAAACTGAAAACAATGTTAGCAAATGCAGCAGCTCAGAGGCTACGCATAAAATAGCAAAAATGTCAATTTTTGAAGAAGAAGATAAACTTTCTTTGTTACATAATAGAAGAAGGAGGTAAAAACATTCGCTGTACAGAGTGACACGAAATCTCTGCAAAGATTCCTTGGTTTGACCTCTTAATGCAGACGACTTGCAAAAGGGTACGCAGTAGTAGCAAACAACTAAGTGTTTTACTTCGGAAAGACGTCAAATTTAAAATTGGCGAAGAGCAACCGCTATCGTTCCAGCAATTAAAATTAACTCTTATCAATGTATGATCCGAACGCTGAAACTGAAATACATACGGACGCATCCATGCATGCTATGATGCAGTGCTCCTTCAAAAAGATTTTGTTGATCAACAGTATCACCTAAAAAGTACTAATCGTACGAGCGAGAGGTTCTTGTGATCATTCAAGATATAAAAAAAATGTTATGTTCTTGGAAAGAAATTGAAAATTGTCGCGAAGAAACCACCATATATGAAAAAGTCAATTATTAATGTAAATGTACATATATTCTATTAAGCCATATGGACTTAATCTCATATTTAAACTCATTATTTTTGAATGAAGTATAATAAATAAATCTTATTTGATAAAACTAATATTTTCATCCACTCTCGAAGTTGAGTATGAATGAATTATTATACTGTGAACAGTGATGGCTTATATAATACAGCAAATATTCACATTATATAGCGGCGGAAACTATAAGAAAATAAGGAAGCCGCGTTACTATTTCACAAATATTATACGCAAAACACAAGACAATGGGTCCTACAGAATGTGGTCAATTCCTTGTGCCAAATCTGTTTGATTCCATAACCTCGGGTGAAGCTCTAGCATCTGAGCAATTGTATAATAGTCAGTCATAAACATTTGATATTAACAAATGTAACCAAATAATTTATAACAGTTTTTTTGTGAACTCAATTTTTATTTTTCACTTCTTCACTATTAAATTAGATATAGTGATTTAATATTAAATTATAAAATTTTTAGTGTATAAGTAAACGAATTCCTTTAATTGTTTTTTATTGGATAACTAAACCGAGCGCTTGAGCTTGTAAATCAGAATTAAACTTAAATAAATTTATTCCATGCCGCATAGCCTGTGGCCCGCGGCAGATCCAGCGCATAATCCAAAATGCTGACTCGGCGCCTCGTGACCGTCCGTACGACGATCACTCAGTACTGGCATGCGGGTGTCTGGTTTCACCTCCACTTTTGTCGTGTCTGCGACAGGTAGTGCCTGGTCAGCATACTTTGTTCTGCGCGTGTTAACTCCTCCCGGCGTTAAGTGGAAGCCGTCCTCGGTTTCCCGTAAGGGTGCCGTATGTTCGATTCGGCGTTTACGAGTTAGATATCGACGGACTGCACAGATGCCACCATAGCAGAGTAGGGCAATGGCAAGAGTCAGACAGCTGCTCAGTATTGGTCTTGATGTTAATTCAGTTTGTAGATTGCCAATATGTTGAAGATTTTTCAGGCTGAGGTCGTGGAGGAAGGGTAGACTTAGATGATCCCGATGGCTGGTCACATTGATTTGAGACGAGGCGGAGACGGCGGGTTTTTTCTTCAGAACGCCACGATGGTTAACATATAATGTGCCGTTCAAGTAGATGCGGTCGTCGTAGGTAGCCAAATACGTTCCGGTGACCAGCTGACTGATGCCATTGCTATCTTCAACTTTGATAGTTGCGTCGTTGATGATAAGATTCTTTCGTCAACCAGAGTTACCTGTTCTAGATATCCAGGGCGAGTGACGCAATGTGCGACGGTTCCAGATACCAGTTGTTGAGCGCAAGTTGGAGTTTGCAGTCTCTTGCAGAAGGTGGTGCTTAGAGCGGCGTCACATTCAGAAACGGCGAAGGTTTGCGCACCACAATCGGCCACCGTGCTACTGTTTCCTAGATCTAAAATTACCCTTCTGTGCTGTACTGGATAAATGTTAATTTTTTTTACACACTACTTTAGGTATAGGATATTTGATTAAGAAATGTAACATATCGGAATTTTGAAAAGCTATTATGCTGGATACTTCCAAAATGTCTGCTATACTGATATTTGTGAGGTGTTCATTTGCCAATTGCTTGATATCTACGCTGTCCAGAATAAGAGGGCTGATTAAGTTTATCTTTGCCAAAGTTATGGAGAAAATTAAGTCTTCTAAATTATTAATAATTATTCTGTTTTTTGCTAAAATTATTTCATATAAATGCTCGGTATCGGTATCATCCGTTTTTCGAATCATATTTAAGGACCTTGTAATTTCGTTAAGCCGTGTTTGGAACTTGGTGTTTATTTCAACTTGCCTGTTTTCTGATTCTACTAACTGTCCTTGTCGAAACTTAATCTGCTCCCAGTCGTCAAAATCCGGAGTGCCGGCAATTACTTTTAGTGCGGATCCCAGCAGGTTTATGCTGCGGGCATGTCTGTGGTGAACTTTCAATGTGTCTATTAGTGTCGCTATATGTCCGAGGTCTGTGTTGAGTAGTTTTTTCATATGATCCTTTGCAAATAGGTCCAGTGTCTTTCTGGTCTCGTCGGCGTAAGTCTCGTATGATGTTATGTTTGTTGTGTGTCCCAGATACCCGTGTTCGTCCCAAATAGTCACGTCACCATCCATTACGGGCATATAGTCAGCGTGAGAATAGTCGGTAAGCCTTAATGTCGCTGTCGTCAGGGTAATCCATGTCAGCGCTAGTACAAACAGATATCCTAACCTAAAAATACAAATTTTTTAATATAATTGGTATGCTTTTACCTAGTCAATAGAAAAATTAGAAATTTAAAAGGTTAAATAAGGGGGTTATTTTAGGTTGTCCTTATGGACCACCCTCCCTTTAATAAGAACCGTCGTACCCAGATCTGCTTGAATTATTTCTTCTGAGCACAAAGGTGATAGTTTATTTCCTAATCTTTTGTTTGATTTAAGCAACACTTTTTCCCCTACTTGGTATGTCTTATTAACCCTGTCTCTGTTTGTTTTTGCAAGTATTTTTTCCTGTGCCGACATGATTCTGTTCCTAATTTGATTTGTAAGTTCCATGGGCGTCGAATGAATGATTTCTTTTGGCTTTTTATCTGTCACAGAGTGTATCGATCTATTGTATCTTATGGTTGCGAGGAGAACAGTGTCAACGGTATCGGTTAATTGTTTATCCATTCTTAAGCAACGACCTATATCTCCGAGGGTACTATGAAATCGTTCAACGTGTCCGTTAGAAGTACTATGCAGAGGTGGTGCATTTGAAATCTGAATATCGAAATTATTTTTCAGTATTGATCTAATGGTTTCCGAATTTAAGGATTTTTCGTTGTCGATACAAGTCAGAAAATATTTCTGATCAGTGGAATAAATATCGACATGTAATATTTCCCCTGCGTAAGACGGTATTGGAGTTTTTCCCATTGATTGTTTTACAGGGTGTCGATTATATTTATCTATGGCACATATTTTACAATTTGCGGCTATTTCTGTTGCTAACCGGCTCATTTTGGGGAAAAAATAGTCGCGAAGTATTTGTTTCACATTTTCTTGGGCTGCGCGATGAGCTCGGTTATGCTCTGACGTGGCGATTTCTCTCTGTTCTGTTCTGTCAGTTATATCTGTTACAATACTTTTAGTATATCTGAATGTAGTTGAGGGAAATGCTTCAACTAACTGGTGTTGGATAAAGGCTAAGATGGGCAATTCGCAATGTATCGCGTTAACCACGTCCACCTTTACCACATCATGTAAGGATTGTAAGAGAGTGTTTCGGTCAGTGAACTGAATAACGTGTCTGGTTTTTTCTTTAAAAAAAATGAACGTTTTTACTTAAAGGGTGTTACCATCCTCGATTACTATTTGGTTTCTGAAGCAGTTAACCGGTTTTTCTGTGGTCTCTATAGTGTACGTGAGAGATTATTCGCTGTGCACAGTGGCAACATCTGAATCTGCAGAGTCTATGGCGTTAACCTTCTGGCGGGACAAAGCGTCTGCCACGAAATTCTCTTTGCCAGGTTTGTAAATAATGTTGGCATTGTGCTCATCGATAAAAGCTTTCCAACGTTTTATTTTTGCGTTCGGATTTTTATCCGACACTGCAAATGTCAGGGGTTGGTGGTCTGTGAAAATGTTCAAATTTTTTACTCCGTATAAATAATTTCGGAGATTTTTTAGAGCCCATACAATAGCGAGAAGTTCTCGCTCGTTTGTAGCGAAGTTTAATTCATTATCGCGTAATGTTCGTGAAATCATGGTAATAGGGCGTCCGCCCTGAGACAACACAGCTCCAAGGCCATGACCCGACGCATCTGTCGTTAGATCAAATGGTTTTTTGTAGTCAGGATACTTTAGTATCACGTCTTCGGATGCTAGTGTTTCTTTCAACTTGTTAAAGGCTTCAAGTTGGTTTGGGGTCAATTCAAGTTTTATTTTTCTTGAATGATTGGCGCTTATTTTGCCGTTTTCACCTTTTAGGACGTCCGTTAGGGGTTTCGCGATAGCGGCAAATCCTACTATAAAACACCTATTATAACTTGCTAGCCCCAAAAATGATCTGAGACCGAACAAGGTTTTGGAGGCTGAAAAACCTTTATGGCCTATACTTTTGCAGGTGATATTTGGATTCCGCCTCTGCTCACAGTGAATCCCAAATACTCTACGCTCTTTTTGAAGAACTTGGAGTTTTCTTGGGAGACCCTCATGCCTGCGTCTCGAAGGCTTTTCAAGACCCACTCGATATGTTTGACGTGGTCTTCTTTGTTCAATGAGAAAATTATTACATCATCCACATAGACGGAACATGTTTTCCCGATTTGATCCCTGAGGACATCATCTATTGCCCTCTGAAATATGCTTGGGGCGTTTTTCAGCCCAAAGGCAAGTCTGCAAAATTCGTACTTCCCGTTGTTGACAGAGAATGCAGTCTTTTCTCTGTCTTTTTCAGCCAATTCAATTTGGTGGAAACCTGATTTGAGGTCCAATGTTGTAAAATATTGTGCCTCGCCCATATTTGACAGTATTGTCGAAATTGTTGGGATCGGGTATTTGTCGTCCGTTGTTTTTTGGTTTAGCTTACGAAAATCGATCACTAAACGCTTTAATTTATGGCCTATTTAGTCGACACCCTTTTTGTCGACAACCCACAGTGGATTGTCATAAGGCGATTTGGACGGTCTTATAATGCCATTCGCTAGAAGTTGTTTAACTTCTGCGTTGACAAATTCAGACACTCCCATTGGGTATGGATACAACTTGGAGTACACTGGTTAACCGTCTGTCCGTATGGTGGCAACAGTGTTTATGTTGTATGGGAGGGACTCGTTAACGTCCGCAAATGCTTTGACCGTTTGATCAATCATTTTATTAAATGAATTTCTGACGGCGATGGGAACATCGTCGTCATTAATTTCAATAAAATTCACGTTTTGACATTTCATGAATTTGATCGGCTCTAAACCGTTATCGTGCTTAATGCAATTTTTCGTAAAGTCAATTTTGGCGTTTACTTGTTTTAATAAATCTAGGCCAATTATGCCGTCGAATTCGTTAAGATTTTTCAAAATAAAAAAATATGATTTTACGTTAAATAAAAAAATGGGGCACTTTTGTTCAATTTGTATGTGCCCATGTATTGATCTTACTTGGAATGTCTTGTTGACGGGCACGAAGTGTGCCAGTCCGGAAAGTGGTTTTATATAATTTTTAGATGCTCCTGTATCAATAAGGAGCCTAATGGTTTGTCCCGCTACTGTACGTGTGATGTACGGAAGCAGGGAGTTACCCCTAAAAAATTACAACTTTCAGCTTCGGATAACTCATCATCAAAAGCTGTTGCTTCCGACTGTGACTGTGCTTCATAGTTGTCGTCGCTTTGCTCTTGAGGCAGATGATTTACTTTTTGGCGACTCCGCATTGATTGGTCCCCATAGTTTTGATTTTTTTTAAAGTTTTGAGCCTGGGTTGGCTGTCTAAAGCGCGATGATGAATCTAGATCCATCGGCTCGGCACCTTGCCACTGTGGTTTTTGAAAGCGTTGCTTTGAACTTCCCGGTTGTCTCTGATTTCCTTTTTGAAAGAATGGACTCTTTTGTTGGAAATTCCCTTCATTTTCTTGTTGTCTGTTTTGACGCCAACCCTGAGACCGTTGACCCCCGGAATTTTGATTTTGAAATTTTTCCTCAGTGTGCTTGGCATAATTTGCCATGAAAATACCTCTATCATTACTTGATTCTGCCTCCTGCGCTAGTGCCAAGGCGGTTGGCAAATCGCGCGGCTGAGCTGGGAAAACAGCCCACTTTAACGATTTTTTTAATCCGGAGACGAATGTGTGCAGCGCGTCGGTTCTATATTTTTCATTAAGACCTGCCGCTGCGGCCGAATCATAGGTCATTAGTGTTTTATTTGTCAATAAGGTTAAATTCCTTTCTACCTCGTCATAATATTTTAAGAGAGTCAGATCACTTTGTCTTAAAGTGTTAAGATTCTGTTGGATCACATGGATCGGTGTTTTGTCTGCAAATGTGAAATCTAATCTTGCAATAATTGCATTAAAATTGAGGACGGTATTAAAAGATGCAAGCACTGCGTCTGCCGGTCCTCTTATTTTATTGCGAATAATAGCAATGGCTTGATAATGCCTAGAGCTGCCGTTGTGGGGCTCGAAAA
Source organism: Clusia tigrina (assembly GCA_920105625.2). Classification (NCBI taxonomy): domain Eukaryota; kingdom Metazoa; phylum Arthropoda; class Insecta; order Diptera; family Clusiidae; genus Clusia; species Clusia tigrina. The sequence continues at coordinate 153,022,485 of OV050031.1, read as the reverse complement.
CTTTATAGGCTGTGTTTGCCGCTTGTCTCCATGAGACGTAATTTTCTTGTTTCCCATCAAACTCGGGAATGGACTTTACAATGTCTAGAGGCTCCTCGCATTTTTGGCTTGGTATAATATCAGTCGCCCTATATACCTCCACCTCTGGCGCAGCCCCCCTAAGACTATTGAGCTGTTCTGTAACCGCTGCTAATTTTTGTTCGAAAATTTGCGTTTGTTGTGCAAGGCACGCACGCATTTGGGCTTCTAGGTTTGCTACTTGTTCACTCATATTATTATTTATTTTATTTTCTCGGTACGCAGGAATCAAATCTGCGTCACTACTGTATGTTAATTTTCGTGACTTAAACATCAAGTTGCAAAACACACATAAATATAACGTATTATTTTTTGGGATTTGTAAAAAAAAATTTCTTGGATTTTATACGAATTTTAATTTATATTTTTTTATTTAAATCTCACAAAACTAAAAACACACATATAACGTATTATTTTTTCGGGATTTGAGAGGAAAACAAATTTTTTTTGGTTTTTATACAAATTTTAGTTTGTATTTTATTTATTTAAATCTCACAAAACTAATAAACTCAACGTCTAACACTCACTGTGGACAGGCATAACCAATTTTTAAATGCAAAATGATCACTTCACTTACATGATATTTTACTACGTATTTATATAAGGTTGTAGCTGTGGCGGCCGATGCGTGCAGCACTGATGATTGTAGTTAATTGTAGATTTATAGTTGGTTACAGATTTCTTCAATATGGTACGGTACCGTTGGGCACTGATGGTTGCAGATTATAGTTGACTGCAAATTTGTAGATTTACCAATACGGTACTTTAACCGTTGGACACTGATGATTGCAGATTATAGTTGACTGTAAATTTGTAGATTTATCAATAGGGTACTTTGACCGTTGGGCGCCAGTAAACGAATTCCTTTAATTGTTTTTTATTGGATAACTTGGCTCAACCGAGCGCTTGAGCTTGTAAATCAGAATTAAACTTAAATAAATTTATTCCATGCTGCATAGCCTGTGGCCCGCGGCAGATCCAGCGCATAATCCAAAATGCTGACTCGGCGCCTCGTGACCGTCCGTACGACGATCACTCAGTACTGGCATGCGGGTGTCTGGTTTCACCTCCACTTTTGTCGTGTCTGCGACAGGTAGTGCCTGGTCAGCATAATTTGTTCTGCGCGTGTTAACTTATACATGTAATATCAGATATCTTAATAAGTAATATTAAATAGATTAATTTTAAATTATCCTTCACACTCGTAAATATACTTACACTCTTTTAATTCTTATTATTATTTACTTTTTCTTAGGGAGGAGAAAATTTCTTTCTCTACATAACTGTTTCAGATGGTCAATTAACCGCAAAAAACGAAATATTTGTAAATGTCATTAGCTCAAACGATAAAAAAAAATTTCCCTCAAGGCCACTTCCTTCAATCCCGAATATTGCTCAGAACATTTCGAGGTTTCTGCCTGTATTTGATCAACTGCCAGGAGTACAATCCATAAGAAATAAACAACCAAATACACGCCCGTCAAACAATTTGCAGGGTTTTGGAATAAATTCGTCAATTTTTTCAGCAAATCGCGTAAATGTAGACACTCCGAGTGACATTGGATATCCCTTAGTATTCAGTTTTAATCCCAATGAATATTTGCCGATGTGGGAGAATAATAAACCCGAAAACAAAAATGATCATGATAGAGACATTGGTTTCAAAGAAAAGTTAACCACACCACAAATTACAGAGAAAACAACGGAGCCAACAAGGCGAACCAAATTGACACCCATCAGTGGAAATATCAACAGTCGGAATGCATCAGTCTCACTCAAGAACAAAAATTCTACTATGTTGCTCTCATTAGACTATGATGTCGATTATGGGAAGACTGGCAACACTCAGTATGATGCTTCCACACCAACAAATATAACGGGCGCCAACTCTTTTAGAACAATTATGATTCCGGTCATAATAGCGATTTGCGGGCTTTTGGTTACAGCTACTGCAATTTTTGGTATTTTATACCGCAAACGGTTGTGTGCCTTTAGCCAAACTCTTAAGAAAAAGTCCAAAGAAGAAATGGTTAAAAAATCAAATCAAAGCAGTACCAATTCAACTGATGGCAGGCGCAATTCTATAATAATGCAGCACTGGAATGGTCCAATGGCTTTTGGCAATCGCTACGTGCCATGGGAACGGGATCAACAACTGATTCAGCATTCAATGGTAAGTATAAAAATGCCATGTGTAAAACTATGAACGCCCAAACATTTTATGAAATACAACGAATTAACATAATTTCGCAGATTGTGGCCTGGTGATCACTGTATATTTAGTAGATACTCACTTGCCATTTAGCTCCTCTGACCAATCGGTCGCTCAGAAATGTGAGTTCTATTACCTTTTATTGTTTTATTTATATAATAAATAAATAATATTAATAATGGAACAAATCTCACTGTCCAACATTGAATCATCCTAAGATACCGATTATTTACGCCACGAGGCCATTATGAGCGTTACCACTCTAAGTGCCTGTTGTAGCCAGTCATATTGTTGTCTGCAAATTGTGCACATTCTGTCATTATCTGCGAGCGTAACGACATCAGATTGTTCGACTTGTTACTGTAATCGTTATTGTCACTCACTCTTCCGCATACGCTCAATATTCTGGAGCCTCATCATGACAAGGACTGTACACAAGCACGCAGCATCCCATTTGTTGCACACAACTCATTTGTTGGCACACATTTCCGAACCCATGTTCGATATTATGGGACTTCTCCCAAATAGTTCTGAGAGTTCCTTTCGTTTCAGATTAATACGTCCATACTAGAAGAAGCTACATTTTGCACTCTCATGCTCTCCACGGCAGATAGAACAGAAGAGTGTGTCCGCGAGTTGAAACCTATGCAAGTAAGATCAGAAGCATCCATGTCCCTTTAGTAGCTGAGTTAGGTAGAAATCTACATCTCCATTTTTCCGTTGCATCCATACTGCTAATCTTGGGATCAAATCAAAACTCCGACATGTGCTCATGTCTCTGGCCGAGCATTAAATAGCCAGCTACTATGATTGAGCACTTACCTCGCAAGTCTGTCACCATTATTACCATCATTTGCACGAATGTTCATATATACAAGCTGGTGGTGCATTGCAGCTGACTATATATAGTCCTTCGATTTTTACGCAGGCGAATCCAAAGTTTTCTTCTCTCATTCTTAGTTGGGGGTTTTATCACCTAGAATCCAGATTGCAGCCTTACGAAATTCATACGACGACCAATTTGTGAGTCAACCGACACATAGGACTCTACTAGTAGTGCAACGTCTACTTTCAACTCACTCTGACTCTGCCTAAACACTGTCCTGCGTCGCCGCAAAATTGTTCCTGTTGAGCTGAACAATTCTCATGCTCGTCTCTTATTCTTTGCCTTTTGATACTGCGGACTCTTTCTCCCAGTTGCGTGCACCCTGTTACAAAGTGCTCACATTTCCGGATTTTGCATAAAGCTGCAACGTGGCCACTTACGTGTTCCTCATATTGCCACCGGGTTCGCATCCCATTTAATGTAGGTGCTCTCCACACTTGAATCCATAAGAACCACATTTAAAGCTGCAAGGGTGTGGATAAGGGATTGTCCCTTCTGCGAGAACTCGTAGCTGCGTGTCTGCTTTGAGTCTGGAGAGTATATCAATACATTTTTTTGGATGGTCAAGGCTTACCGGTTTACTGCTCGGATTTAGTTTGGTTGCTGTATGGATACGGCGGTTATAAATCGTCCTCCAACATGTATTTTTCTGTCATCTATGACAGGATATAACACGACTGGATTCTCCTGCTTAACTTGACGATCCTCGTGATATACGCAAATACGCGCAAATGTTGTTTATATGAATTGAACATGTGTCTAACTGTGGGCTAGTGTGGGGTATTCTGCATCATGGCAGCGATTTATATTTCTCGAAGATCATCGTCAGTTTATTCAGACTCAGAGGCTCAAGAAACGCTGGTCCTGTCAACTAGACAGAGTCAATTAGCTACTGAACCGGAGAACGAGACTTTCTGCAGTTGGAACATTTCTCTAAATTACGCTAGTAGATTCTTTCTGAGTGTCAGGTAATCGCTTTACTCACAAAAGTCGAGAGAGTAGGAAATTGCAAACACATCCAATGAAGTTTCTCACCTATGAATCAAACCAAAAATAAAAAATGTGCTATATTGAAATATAAATACTTTGAGTTTAGCCCATATCGTGACCATTAAATATGAGGATAACAACTCTATTCATTTTTTTGGATTAGAAGACTTCTCCATATTTTATTGATTTCGTGATCCAAATTTGCTGCAGTAAGATTTTTGTTTTAATTAACGATAGGGCTAACAAAATCCATTGGATTGAATAATACTGAAGTCATTGATAAAATGGAGCATTTAATAATAAATGTAGTTCTTCGGCCTGAACTCGACCATGAATGTATCAGGTTGAGTGCCCTAATCACGTCACAGTCTTTTTTTAGTTTTTGTGGCTGATATGAATTATCGAGCATATCTGGAAGAATACTGCTAAACGGAATTTTCTATATTCAATATTCCCCATACATCAGTTTCGATTATTTGCAATAAATGCTGTATCATCCGCACTAGTTAACATATCGTCCATGTAGAAATCGTTTATAAGTACTTAGTTGCTAAAGGAAACAATCCACTATAATGAAAGAAATTCTCACTTAAGAGTTAATAGAAACTTCCATTCATCAAGGAATGGTGATACTTTTGAAGAATAGGAGTCAAGGAGCTGCTCACTCGAATCAGCTCTTTTTCCAAGTTCTAAAACATTTTCTAATATCACTTTGCTCTCCTCTATTGTAACTCCGTCTTCTCCCGTCTCCGATTGGGGCAAATAAAGCTTACCCACCAACATTTACTGTGTGGACACCGTGCTCCTACTTGCCTGTTTTGCACTCTTCCAGCATCTATTGAATATATTTTCAACGATTGCATCCAACTCTGTGTAATCAGAAAAAATATATTCGGTGGCTTTTGTAGTGTACAACACAAGTGTACACTGACGACCACACACCGTCATAAGCATAGCAGCAAGTCGCATATGCAAACAAATTGACAATAGCGCGACGTGTGCAATTGCACTCAATACCAAATACGCTAGACAAGCGTTTTGGTGGTGCAATAACACACGCTGCCTATATTGCAGCGTATGCATATTGGACAGTGCAGTGACTTTAGCCGTGAACTTGTACTCAAAATGATTATTAATTCGTCAATGAATAATATCGGTAATCCGATACTTGAGACAAATTTCGGGAATATGATTTGTAACTAGTAGAAATAAGATAGATATATTTTATGTTAGTTAGAATAAGAAAACAATAAGAATTCAATGATATAAAAGAGCCAGCGAGCCACCAAATAAACCAGAATTAATGTGAACTTCTAAAACTGCAATCCTGCATTAGATTTCTCATTTCTTCTCTCGGTGCTCTTAACTAGGCTTAGTTACAGAACAGCACCAAAGAATAGCGTAACCAACGGCAAACTCTGCCGGTTACAATCTCTACTGAGGGCGACATTCCGCTTCGCACTAGGTTTCTGTATATCATTGCATTCATACGTTGTGTGAAACCTGCAATCGATGCGTAAGCCGATCTTGCAAGGCCAACGCAATTGATATTGATTCAACCCTCATCAACACACGTATATTACCCTACATGGCGATCCTGCAACCGATCCTGCAACCGATCCCGCAACCGATCCTGCAACTAAGCTGAAGCCAACGATCCTGCAACTAAGCTGAAGCCAACGATCCTGCAACTAAGCTGAAGCCAACGATCCTGCAACCGATCCTGCAACTAAGCTGAAGCCAAAGATCCTGCAACCGATCCTGCAACTAAGCTGAAGCGAACGATCCTGCAACTAAGCTGAAGCCAACGATCCTGCAACCGATCCTGCGACAAATCCTGCAATTGCCGAACCGACAAGCAGCCAAACATTTTCAACTGAAAAACAAATAATTGGAAGAATACGTACCAGAACATTTATCGATACCAACTGCTCCTGCACCAGTATACACCCCAAAACCAGCAATAAAGGTCGGACCAATGCCACTCACGATTGAGGAATATAAGAAACGGCAAGAAAAACGAAAGGACCTCGAAAAAACAACAATCCCACAAAATGAAAGCAATAAAAAGAAGAGAGGAGGTGTCTTAACACAACAGAAACGCCAACTGGCCCACTTTACTAGCAATAGTAAAAAACGACAACCCACCACCGTGGAATGAAGCCACAATCATCTGGAAGCGAATCGACGAGATTAAAAATCAAATCAGAAATAGAAGAAAAAAATAAAATCGCATGCATGCGAATAACTTGGCGTATGATCAGAAAAACTGGCACTCCAACTATCGAGGACTATAACGACAAAACAACAATCGAAGACGAGACAATACGGATGATCGAGGCGCTTGAATAATGGGAAAAAGCCAGAGCAAGCCGCAGCACCAAGATGCAACAGTAAATAACAACCAGCTATCAACAGAGATTACCTACCCATCGATTCCAGAATCCTACGTATTTATATTTTTAGTTATAATTATCGTTATAATAGCGTACAAACTATATAAATATTTTAAAAACTATGTTCATAAGTATAAGAATGACGCTAATGGCAACGCTATTACAGCAGTCTAATAAACAAAAATTCATATATTAAACATTTAAATAAAAATGTCAAATTTTATATAGTATACAAATAAATAACATTTCTTAAAACAAATTTCTTATTGTAATCCTAAATGGATTTGAAATTCAATGCCTTAAAAGATATACTAGCTACACTTAGAAAAAATCCCGGCAGAATACATACAAACAAAACAGTGACAGAAAAACTTAGACTAATTGACACATTAAGAGAGGAATTTAATAACATAATAGAGACCGACACTGACAATAAAGATCTAATTGGAATAAAAATTAGCTTCGCCAATACTTATTCCACAATAAAAACTATTCTATTGAAACAATTAACCGAAGAGACTGAACCAATAGACAACATGGCATCTTTTAGCATAGAAACGGCATCAAAATCTCTACCCACATTTACGGGCAACTTCAGAGAATTAGATAGTTTCATAATCACCGCTGAGCTGGTAAACAAATGACTCAACGAGTCAGGACAGACAGATTTACTAGAGTATATCTACCATGCCAAATTATATGCCAATGTAAGAACAGCAATAGGAAGTTACACAAAACCAGAAGACTTAAATACACTTACCACTCTACTACAACAGAGGTACAAAGACGCGACAACAATACCACAGCTACAAGCTAGACTAACTAATCTACAACAAAGGAATTCAGGAATCAACTCGTACAAAGAAAAAATTCTGACAATAATAGAAACTTTAAACAGAATTAACATACACAATTTAGGAGAGACAGCTACACAAGCAGAAAAGAACGTAATAATAAAAACAAACAACAAGTTAGCATTGGACACTTTCAAGAAAGGACTGAATGAGAATTACAAAGCGACAATTTTTGCTGCAAGACCGAAAGATCTAGCAGAAGCAACAGAATTGGCACTTGAACTTGAGAGCGAATCTAGAATAATGCCGAACACATCACAGCTGATGCAAGTAAGACATAATTCATTCAACTCACAAGGTACAAGGTCCAATTTCAACGCTCCGCGCAAATATAATTCATTCAACCCTTCTCCACAATACACAAACAACACACGACATAATTTCAGCACACGCTATGATAAAAATAACTACAACAACACTAACCATGCAAACAACAGAAACAATAACCGTAGCAATACAAATTACAGTCAAAGAAACAATAACTACAACAACAAATAATCAAAATAATAACAACTTCAGACACAACAACAGCTACAACTCACAAGGCAGACAGCAGAACAACAACAACAATTACAACTCAAACAGAAACCGCCGAATAAACATGATACACGATGCGGGAAGCGAACAAGGCCCAGAATGCATAACCATTCTGGACAGCCAAAATTAAATGTGTATAAAATCTCGGATAACCACACAAATTTCGTCACGCTGACACACAAAAAGCAAAAAATGACTTTTTTGATTGACACAGGTGCCGACATCTCATTATGCAAAATAAGTAGCAAATTAGAAAACCACGAATACTTTCCTGATGACAAATGCAAATTAACAGGCATAACAAACGAAGAGGTATATTCTGAAGGTCAAATAGAATTACAATTAGATATTGGAGAAGAATCTTGCAACCACCCTTTCCAATTAGTAAACAAAACATTTCCAATAGAAACAGATGGCATTCTAGGTAGGGATTTTTTTGAAAATATTGTATATGTAAAATCGATTATGAAACGTTTACAATTTCCGCGTACGTAAACAAACAAACATTCATTATACCCATGCACACTAAATCTCACGATACTCAAAAAATAAAAATACCAGCAAGAACAGAAATAATACAAGCCTTAAAATTAAACATAAATGAAGACAAAATAATTCTAAATAAAGAATTAAAAGAAGGCATATTTCTAAGCAACTCAATAGCACCCAAAAGTGGTATAACCCACATAAAAATTCTAAATACAACAAACAAAGAGGTAATTTTAGACGGCATACAATTTGAAACTGACTCACTAAAAAATTATGACATACTAAAGTACAGTACGCAAGATAATTACAATGAAAATAGACTACAGAATATCATTGAAACTTTAAATTTTAACTGCACAGACGAAATTACAAAAACCCAACTCATAAACATCCTAAGACAATACCATTTTCATCAAACAATTTTTACACACAAAACATAACGACACATGACAACACCCCCGTTTACATTAAAAACTACAGACTGCCACACACACACACAGAAATTGTGAATGAACAGGTAAAGAAAATGCTACAAGAGGATATCATTGAACCTTCAGTCAGCCCATACAATGCTCCACTCCTTTTGGTTCCTAAAAAGAACACTATTGACAAAAAGAAATGGAGACTTGTAGTGGATTTTAGAAAACTGAATGACAAAATAGTGAATGATAAATTCCCGCTAACTCGCCTAGAAGACATTCTAGACAAGTTAGGCAGAGCAAAATGGTATTCAACCTTAGACATGACCAGTTCATTTCATCAAATAAAATTAGAAAAACAATCACGACCACTAACAGCTTTTTCCACATCCAATGGACATTATCAATTTAAAAGACTACCTTTCGGACTAAAAATTTCATCCAACAGCTTTCAGAGAATGTTAACAATAGCACTCTCAGGACTTGACTCAGAAGCATTCCTTTATGTAGATGACATAATCATCTAGGGATGCAGTCTAAACCACCATAACCAAAATTTAATCAAAGTACTAGACAGACTAAAACAACATAACTTAAAATTAAACGCAGCAAAGTGCAACTTTCTGAGACCAGAAGTCGTATATTTAGGACATTTGATTACACAAGACGGAGTTAAAACTGACCCAGCAAAATACGAGACTGTAAAAAATTACCCTCAACCGAAAAACGCAGACGAAGTAAGAATATTCGTTGCATTCTGCTACTACTATAGAAAATTCATACCAGAATTTGCAGATATTGCAAAATGTTTAAACTCCTTACTAAAGAAATCAGCCAAATTTGTATGGACAGATGAATGCCAAAAATCTTTTGAAACTCTTAAACTAAAATTAATAAACGCACCACTATTGCAATACCCAAATTTTGATAAACCTTTCATATTAACTACAGATGCATCGAATTATGCATTAGGCGCCGTACTATCACAAGGCGAAATAGGACAAGATTTACCAATATCATATGCTAGCAAATCATTACAAAAACACGATTTGAATAAGCCAGTAATAGAAAAAGAGCTACTAGGAATACATTGGAGTATTAACTTCTTCAAACCCTATCTATATGGTCAAAAGTTCACGGTAGTAACTGACCATCGACCACTGATATCACTATTCTCTCACAAAAACCCTTCATCTAAAATGACCAGAATTAGATTAGACCTCAGTGACTATGATTTCAACATAGTATATAAAACAGGAAAGATGAATACAAATGCAGATGCATTGTCAAGAATACAAATTCACTCGGACATTCTAAAAGAAATGATACCGAAAGAAATTGATGAAAAAGCCAAAAGAACCCTAGTAATAACGAGAGGGATGGCAAATAAAAATAAAACAAATGAAGCGTCAAATAAAAATGAAATAAATGAAGAGGCAAATAAAAATGAAAATAAGAAATTGAGAAATTGCATATCTCAGGAGACTGATCACCTTCAAATATGGGAATGTACATCAATAAATGACGTCAAGAATATTAAAAAATTAAAATTTAATGTCGACAAGAAAAATCAAAGCTTTGAAAAAATGAATATATATATAAAAAATGATATTGTGCACATAGGCGAAAGCGATAATTCACCTAGACTCGACTCTGAAGAAGCTCCGACCTAAAAATAAAAATATAAATGAAAATATAAAGCATGCTGGAATCAATGATAAATCAGCGAGACTAGACTCGATTCTGAGGAAATTGATATCCAAAACGAAGAAAGAAAAAATTAAAGAATTAGCAATTGCAAATAATGATGAAATATTCAAAATATATACAAAAGAAGAATTTAAAGAAGCGTACGCAAAAATAAAAATGAATAGCAAAAGTCCTCAGCTAAAAATATTAATTTATATACCTCCAAACAGAATAACGGAGGACATTTTAAAATACAAACTAATAGATGAATGTCACAAAACAGGACACCCCGGAGTAAGAAAAACTCTACTCAAATTAAAACAAAGATACATTTGGAAAAATATGAACCAAATGGTAAAGAAATTCCTATCCAACTGTGACACATGCGTGAAGTGTAAACAAACAAGACACATCAAAGAACCACAAACCATAACAGACACCCCTAACACAAGTTTCGAAGTCATATCAATTGAAACCGTAGGACCACTAAAAATTTCAAACGAATACCTCCACATACTGACCATGCAGTGCGAGCTGACAATGTTCGTAATCGCACATCCAATGATAACAAAAGACGCACACACAACAGCCAAAACATTAGTTGAACAATTTATACTCAAATACGGACACTTCAAAATTCTTAAATCTGACAACGGGACAGAATTTACAAACGAGCTAATGGCAAACATATGTGCACTGCTCAAAATACAACAAAAATTTTCGACACCGTACCACCACCAAACGATAGGCTCACTAGAACGCAACCACAGAGTTTTGAATGAATTCCTACTGACATCGACAAACGACGACGAATGGGATAAGTGGATTCCCTACTTCACTTTCACTTACAACACAATGCCACATGTTGACACGGGCTACACGCCATATGAATTAATATATGGGAAACTCCCAGGTTTACCCAATGAAGTAATAGAAAGTAACACAAAAATTTACAACTTTGAAAATTACGCCAACGAGCTAAAAGCGAGATTACACTATGCCCACGAAAAGGCAAAACAAATGCTAATGAAAGCAAAACAAAAACGTACACTAACTGACTCAAAAACTAATACGAATACACTTAATGTAGAATTAGGAGATTTAGTTCAATTAAAAGTAGAAAATAGGAAAAAGAATATGAATCCATATAAAGGACCATATAAAATACTAGATAAGTTAGGAGTAAATTCATTAATAGAATATAATGGTACACCTAAGAAAGTACATAATAATCAATTAAAGCCATACAATGTAATTTAAATTTATACAATAAGATTTATAATTAAAACTATCACAATATGTAATCAAAACAATGTAATTAGTAATCATAAGTATATGTAATTATATCAAAACTACATAATTTGTAATTTTAACTATATAATTAAAAACGCTACAATGTAACTATAATAATAAGAAACAATTTATAAACAAACAATACCAATTATTAGAAAATATGAAAATCATGTAACAAATCCATAACATAAGACAATTGTAATACAACACAAACCATATTTCCAGAAAAATTATTCGCTAACACCCCTAATTTTTCTCTTAAGGGTGAGGGTGTAGTGTACCACACAAGTGTACACTGACGACTACACATCGTCATAAGCACAGCAGCAAGTCGCATATGCAAACAAACTGACAATAGCGCGACGTGTGCAATTGCACTCAATACCAAATACGCTAGACAAGCGTTTTGGTGGTGCAATAACACACGCTGCCTATATTGCAGCGTATGCATATTGGACAGTGCAGTGACTTTAGCCCTGAACTTGTACTCAAAATTATTATTAATTCGTCAATGAATAATATCGGTAATCCGATACTTGAGACAAATTTCGGGAATATGATTTGTAACTAGTAGAAATAAGATAGATATATTTTATGTTAGTTAGAATAAGAAAACAATAAGAATTCAATGATATAAAAGAGCCAGCGAGCCACCAAATAAACCAGAAATAATGTGAACTTCTAAAACTGCAATCCTGCATTAGATTTCTCATTTCTTCTCTCGGTGCTCTTAACTAGGCTTAGTTACAGAACAGCACCAAACAATAGCGTAACCAACGGCAAACTCTGCCGGTTACAATCTCTACTGAGGGCGACATTCCGCTTCGCACTAGGTTTCTGTATATCATTGCATTCATACGTTGTGTGAAACCTGCAATCGATGCGTAAGCCGATCTTGCAAGGCCAACGCAATTGATATTGATTCAACCTCATCAACACACGTATATTACCCTACACTCTAATCCTATCGAGTGTCTCAAAACTGTTATCTTATGAAAGTCAAGAAATACCTCCAAGAATGTAACATAATTAAAATTATATAACTATTTACATTAATCTATAGATTTGAATATATTCATATTATTATATAATTGATTTTAAGTCTTTAATTTTGGGTGCATTATAATGATCTCTACTATTCATTAGAGTTGGATGGTAAATTTTTCATATTATATATGTCTTCCTTATAGGGCCATTTCCCACATAAGCGACACAAACCTTTTTATCTTATAACTAACTTTGGTGACATCTAAGATATTACCAGAGAAGACTTCACCTTCGTATGAAACTATAACAATGTCTCCAATTGAGTGGTCCCATATTCAGTTTTAAGTTTAGCCTCTTCATTGCAATATTTTTTCTGGTTGTTTTTGGATCTATATATCTATATATCTATACTACTAACTTTTTTACAATCGTTATAACTTTTGTCCTTAACCATATCGAAAATTAAAAATATATAGAGGAAACGGATTTTCCAAAATTGTTACTAACGAAATGCTGCTGGCGGAATTTCTGGAAATGACTGTAAATTACGTATCTAATTACGCCATTTACTTTCATATTTTTATACCCCTTACCTTTAAAAAAGGTAATAATGGTGTACTAATTTTGTTTAGAAAACTTTAAATTATAAAAAAGGATGTAGTGTAAAGAAAATAGTATAAACAGCAACACTGCTGACAGTGACACCCAAACTCAACTATTCTACTACTAAGTGTGGTTCTTGTATAAGATCATCATTTATTTATTTATTTATTACATTGTGTTAAATTGATTTCTACGATCCCGAGGTCACGAAATAACTGAAGGACTGACGTATTAAATCGAATAAAAACAAGTCTCTACATGTTACATTTACCCCCATACTCGACAGGAGCCCACCACTAAAAATGAACAACTGCGCAATTGTCAAAGCGACTGAGACCAAGTAACTAGGTATATATCTTGATCGACGGCTAACATGGAATGGAAGCTTCACATACTGGCAAAAAAAAAAAACTGTGGGATGAAAATTTCTTTCTTTATACTGGTTGCTCTACCAGAAGTAAGACATATCCATTGAAAACGTGTAAAGAAGTCTGAAGTCGGGTTAGACCGACTACGAAATACCCTTTACCTTTTCTTGTGCGTGCGAGTTCAACAATTGGGATGTTTTCTTCATAAATCATCATTGGGAGCATATTCACGGTAATTTTTGGTAGGGTACCTTGAAATGATTATATCGACCCCAATTCTTGTATATGGCTTTGCAGGGTCCATATATGTACGTACTAATATACAATTTCGTCCAAAAATATTGTATAGGTCGTAAGTTATAATAATATGGCAATAGTGGGCGTGGCTGTAGAAATTACACACCCATTTTGTGTGTGGTGTTTAATGTTAGTACCTGCAACCTTCCAGTGAAGTGATCGTTGATAAATCTTTAATAGGAACAGAGTAATGATTTTTCACTAATTGTGGGCGTGGCAGTCGTAATAATCTGCCCATATTTGGAATGCATGCTAGTATATACCCATTGTATACATCTACCAATTTGTTTTCATATATCATCACTAGAAGCATAGTTAGGGTAATTGTTTTTAAGTGGGGTCCCCAAAGTTCATTATATGGGAGGGAGGCGTATCCTTTAACTGATAGACCCCAATTCTTGTATATGGCTTTGTAGGGTCCATGTACGTACTACTCTAAAATTTCGTCCAAAAATATAGGTCGTAAGTTATAATAATATGTGAATAGTGGGCGTGGCTGTAGAAATAGCACGCCCATTTTTTGTGTGGTGTTTAATGTTAGTACCTGCAACCTTCTTGTAAAATTTCGTTGATAAATCTTTAATAGGAACACAGTAATGATTTTTGGCTAATTGTTGGCGTGGCAGTTCTATTAAGATCTCCATATTCTCCATATTCTATTATGGACCCCATGTGTATTTCTGCAAATTTTTATTCCGCTGGCATCAATACGAGCATAGGTAGGCTAATTTTAATTTTAGACCCGAAAGTTCCCTATATCAAAAGTGGGCGTGTCTTTTCTCTGATCAGCCCCATTTGTTACCGATAGCTTTGTAATGTCCACATGTTCCTTCCCGTAAAATTTTGTCCGTAAATCTCTACCAGATCTTAAGTTATTAATATTTGTTAATAGTGGGCGTGGCAGTTAATATATTCCGCCCACTTTTTGCATAGTGTTTAGGGGAACCCACATATCAATAACTGCCAAATAACGTCACGATTCCGTCAATTGGACCGAGTTATAGTCATTTTAAAAAAGGTGAAAAAAGTTCCTTATATGGGAGGTAGGCGTGGTCTTTATCCAAATCGGCCCATATAGCAATCTGGTTCTGTATCTTTGTCCAGACTATACTCTTGCAAAATTTCATTAAGATAGCTCTAACGGTGTAGGAAAAAAGTGGCCACAGACGGACAGACGGACGGACAAAAAAAAAATTGCTTAGAAAGTGATTCTGATCATATCTGTATATATATGTCCATACCTACCATGCCCCCTTCTCGAAATTGCAACCCCTCTCAAAAGAACAAAGTTAGTATACCTTATTTTCCTTTTTTAAAGGTAAAGGGTATAAAAAGTAGCTGATAAAAGTGTCCTGAAACCGATTTGGACTTACGGGACTCAATTATGAGGCACTGCTTCAGTTCCAACATTAAAATACTACTTCTGTTCCAATCGAAGACCCTTACCAATGCCCAGATTTACAGAGAATTACGAGTGTCATTTTTAAGGCATGAAGTTAGCCTTCAAACTACAAGGTAGAAATATCGTCTCCAATCGCATCGGAATAAAGTAGCTTCCAGTCATATGTCCCCAACCACATTATTAAAACAATACTGTAGCGGAAGGCACCACGAAATTTGCTAGCCATTTAGTATAGAAAATAAAAAGCTTTTTTTTGTTTGTAATTATAAGGTATCCGGCACTGGGCGTGAAGACATTTCACGATTATATGTTATGAAAACCAGTATGTAGATAGTATTATCATTGTAAAATGTTTTTAAGCTAAGACAGAATGCAATAAAAAATGTTTAATAAAAAAATTTATATACTCGTATATATAATCCATACGAGCAGATCTAAGCTAATTTTAATTTTAGTCCAGAAAGTGCTTTATAATGAAATTAAATTTTGACAGATCTTATAGATTTTTCAGATACGTCATTTGTCCTCATCAGAGATCTTTCAATGAAAGGCAGTTTTTCCCCAAGCATTTATTATGTCTCAGAAATCAACAGCACACCAATGATGAACCGTCCCAGGTTCGAAAACCATCATGCAAACACCAAGTGATCAACTGGGCGCCTGGGATTCAACTCCTTAAGAATCCCTGACGCCATAAAAGACCTACCCAAATTTGACGGAAATTCAAGACTATTAAACGAATTCCGTAATAATGTTGAAGAAATATTACTTTACATAGAGGCACAGACAATACCCCTTACCCACAAATACTTTTACGGGCCTTCAGAAATAAAATGTACGGCACCCACCCCGCTAGTTAGGGACGACTTAAAAAGGAAGCTCGTACTACACTACGGTGACAAACTCACAGAAACGTCACTCATCAGAGATTAGCAGAACACCATACAAACTAATAAAACAGTTGAAAGTTTTATGTCGAAATTGTCGAGTTATAATCGGCACTATGTAATAACATCTATAAAGCAAAGACAGATCTTTACGCGGATATGTGTTTAAACTCATCCCTAAGTGGACTTAAAGAACCATTAGGCTCTAGAATACGATCAATGCACGGCTCTAGTCTTCTGCATTAAGGAACTAAACATCTCTTATCAAAGAGTGAATATCCATAACAAACTTACGTAAATACCAGATATACTAATAACAATTATCAGAGAGCCAAAACACCACAAACCCATTTAATAATATAATGATCAAAAATACCCCTTATAAGGAACCAGAAAGCCATAATACGAGTCCGATAGAAGTAGCACCAACACACCAAAACACACAGCCACAATCTATACCCAAACAAAATACACAAACAAGGTATTAAAGGGTTTTCCAGCAAGAGGTGTTATTTTGAATCACTCTTTATTGCGGTAGCTGTCACTTTTGAAGCTTTTATTATATGACATTTGACAAGTAAAAACTACGCCATTACTAAAAATGGAACGATATACGCTTCAACAACGCATTGAAATTATAAAAATTCACTACAAAAATGGTGAAAATCTTGCAGTCACAGTTCGCAAAACTAAAGCATTTTTGGGTCGTCGTGAAACGCCTTGTCGGACCGCAATACAGAAATTGGTGGAAAAATTCGAGCTGTTGGGACAAGTTAGTGATGTGAAGAATAAAACCCGTGCACGTCACTCAAGAACAACTCAGAATATTGCTGCTGTAGCCCAAAGTGTTGAAGAAAACCGAGGTTTGTCGTTCTTTGGAATTGGGCATTCCACAAACGTCATTACACCGTATTTTGCATAAAGACTTGGGTCTTAAGGCTTATAAAGTTCAGTTAACACAAGAACTCAAGCCGGCCGATCATCAGCAACGTCGTGTCTTTTCTGATTGGGTTCTTGAAATGCATGAAAATGATCCGGAATTCCATCGAAAAATCATCTTGACTGATGAGGCCCATTTCCACCTCGGTGGCTACGTCAAGAAGCAAAATTGTCGCATCTGGGGCTCGGAAAACCCAAGAGTTATTGTTGAGAAGCCTCTCCATCCTCAACGTGTGACTGTTTGGTGCGGTTTATGGTCCGGCGGGGTCATTGGACCTTAGTTTTTCGAAAATGAGGTTGGATCAACAGTTACGGTGAATGGATTACGCTATCGAGAGATGATTAATGATTTTTTTATGGTCGGAGTTGGATGGTATTGATCTGGACAACGTTTACTTTCAACAAGACGGCGCTACGTGCCACACAAGCAACGAAACCATTGCTCTTTTACGGGAAAAGTTTCCGGACCGTGTTATCTCTCGAAGAGGTGATCACAATTGGCCACCGAGATCTGGATTCTTTGAATACCAAAATAACACCTCTTATTGGAAAACCCTTTATAAGCCCGCCGATTTTAATTTCAACGAAATATAAAACCAGCAACACTCTCTAGATCATTATTTTGAATGTTAGCAACCTTACAAACATAGAGGACCAGCAAAATTTTCCCAAATTACCCTTGGAAATGCAACAGGATACATAGAACGCAATAGGAGCGCAGACACACCATCCCATATATCAATATATCCTCACCCTTCGGTAGAAGTTACAGTTTCCTTCTGGATACATCTTTCATTAATCCGAAGTATATTCACAAAAAGAAATAATGCGATGGTGAACAAGTCACAATTTTCACCGCTTTCAAAAATATCAATAAGTAAAACGAGTAAAGAAGTCTGAAGTCGGGTTAGACCGACTACGAAATACCCTTTACCTTTTCTCCATAGATAGGGTAATTGTCTTTAAGTGGGGTCTCCAAAGTTAATTATAGGGGAGGGAGGCGTATCCTTTATCTGATAGACCCCAATTCTTGTATATGGCTTTGTAGTCCATGTACGTACTACTATAAAATTTCGTCCAAAAATATAGGTCGTAAGTTATAATAATATGTGAATAGTGGGCGTGGCTGTAGAAATAGCACGCCCATTTTTTGTGTGGTGTTTAATGTTAGTACCTGCAACCTTCCTGTGAAATTTCGTTGATAAATCTTTAATAGGAACACAGTAATGATTTTTGGCTAATTATTGGCGTGGCAGTTCTATTAAGATCTCCATATTCTGCACACACACTATTATGGACCCCATGTATATTTCTGCAAATTTTTATTCCGCTGGCATCAATACGAGCATAGGTAGGCTAATTTTAATTTTAGACCCGAAAGTTCCCTAGATCAAAAGTGGGCGTGTCTTTTCTCTGATCAGCCCGATTTGTTGCAGATAGCTTTGTAATGTCCACATGTTGCTTCCCGTAAAATTTCGTCCGTAAATCTCTACCAGATCTTCAGTTACTAATATTTATTAATAGTGGGCGTGGCAATTAATATATTCCGCCCACTTTTTGCACAGTGTTTAGGGGAACCCACATCTCCATAACTGCCAAATAACGTCACGATTCCGTCAATTGGACCGAAGTTATAGTCATTTTAAAAAAGGTGAAAAAAGTTCCTTATATGGGAGGTAGGCGTGGTCTTTGTCCAAATCGGCCCATATAGCAATCTGGTTCTGTATCTTTGTCCAGACTATACTCTTGCAAAATTTCATTAAGATAGCTCTAACGGTGTAGAAAAAAAGTGGCCACAGACGGACAGACGGACGGACAAAAAAAAAATTGCTTAGAAAGTGATTCTGATCATATCTGTATATATATGTCCATACCTACCATGCCCCCTTCTCGAAATTGCAACCCCTCTCAAAAGAACAAAGTTAGTATACCTTATTTTCCTTTTTTAAAGGTAAAGGGTATAAAAAGTAGCTGATAAAAGTGTCCTGAAACCGATTTGGACTTACGGGACTCAATTATGAGGCACTGCTTCAGCTCCAACATTAAAATACTACTTCTGTTCCAATCGAAGACCCTTACCAATGCCCAGATTTACAGAGAATTACGAGTGTCATTTTTAAGGCATGAAGTTAGCCTTCAAACTACAAGGTAGAAATATCGTCTCCAATCGCATCGGAATAAAGTAGCTTCCAGTCATATGTCCCCAACCACATTATTAAAACAATACTGTAGCGGAAGGCACCACGAAATTTGCTAGCCATTTAGTATAGAAAATAAAAAGCTTTTTTTTGTTTGTAATTATAAGGTATCCGGCACTGGGCGTGAAGACATTTCACGATTATATGTTATGAAAACCAGTATGTAGATAGTATTATCATTGTAAAATGTTTTTAAGCTAAGACAGAATGCAATAAAAAATGTTTAATAAAAAAATTTATATACTCGTATATATAATCCATACGAGCAGATCTAAGCTAATTTTAATTTTAGTCCAGAAAGTGCTTTATAATGAAATTAAATTTTGACAGATCTTATAGATTTTTCAGATACGTCATTTGTCCTCATCAGAGATCTTTCAATGAAAGGCAGTTTTTCCCCAAGCATTTATTATGTCTCAGAAATCAACAGCACACCAATGATGAACCGTCCCAGGTTCGAAAACCATCATGCAAACACCAAGTGATCAACTGGGCGCCTGGGATTCAACTCCTTAAGAATCCCTGACGCCATAAAAGACCTACCCAAATTTGACGGAAATTCAAGACTATTAAACGAATTCCGTAATAATGTTGAAGAAATATTACTTTACATAGAGGCACAGACAATACCCCTTACCCACAAATACTTTTACGGGCCTTCAGAAATAAAATGTACGGCACCCACCCCGCTAGTTAGGGACGACTTAAAAAGGAAGCTCGTACTACACTACGGTGACAAACTCACAGAAACGTCACTCATCAGAGATTAGCAGAACACCATACAAACTAATAAAACAGTTGAAAGTTTTATGTCGAAATTGTCGAGTTATAATCGGCACTATGTAATAACATCTATAAAGCAAAGACAGATCTTTACGCGGATATGTGTTTAAACTCATCCCTAAGTGGACTTAAAGAACCATTAGGCTCTAGAATACGATCAATGCACGGCTCTAGTCTTCTGCATTAAGGAACTAAACATCTCTTATCAAAGAGTGAATATCCATAACAAACTTACGTAAATACCAGATATACTAATAACAATTATCAGAGAGCCAAAACACCACAAACCCATTTAATAATATAATGATCAAAAATACCCCTTATAAGGAACCAGAAAGCCATAATACGAGTCCGATAGAAGTAGCACCAACACACCAAAACACACAGCCACAATCTATACCCAAACAAAATACACAAACAAGGTATTAAAGGGTTTTCCAGCAAGAGGTGTTATTTTGAATCACTCTTTATTGCGGTAGCTGTCACTTTTGAAGCTTTTATTATATGACATTTGACAAGTAAAAACTACGCCATTACTAAAAATGGAACGATATACGCTTCAACAACGCATTGAAATTATAAAAATTCACTACAAAAATGGTGAAAATCTTGCAGTCACAGTTCGCAAAACTAAAGCATTTTTGGGTCGTCGTGAAACGCCTTGTCGGACCGCAATACAGAAATTGGTGGAAAAATTCGAGCTGTTGGGACAAGTTAGTGATGTGAAGAATAAAACCCGTGCACGTCACTCAAGAATAACTCAGAATATTGCTGCTGTAGCCCAAAGTGTTGAAGAAAACCTAGGTTTGTCGTTCTTTGGAATTGGGCATTCCACAAACGTCATTACACCGTATTTTGCATAAAGACTTGGGTCTTAAGGCTTATAAAGTTCAGTTAACACAAGAACTCAAGCCGGCCGATCATCAGCAACGTCGTGTCTTTTCTGATTGGGTTCTTGAAATGCATGAAAATGATCCGGAATTCCATCGAAAAATCATCTTGACTGATGAGGCCCATTTCCACCTCGGTGGCTACGTCAAGAAGCAAAATTGTCGCATCTGGGGCTCGGAAAACCCAAGAGTTATTGTTGAGAAGCCTCTCCATCCTCAACGTGTGACTGTTTGGTGCGGTTTATGGTCCGGCGGGGTCATTGGACCTTAGTTTTTCGAAAATGAGGTTGGATCAACAGTTACGGTGAATGGATTACGCTATCGAGAGATGATTAATGATTTTTTTATGGTCGGAGTTGGATGGTATTGATCTGGACAACGTTTACTTTCAACAAGACGGCGCTACGTGCCACACAAGCAACGAAACCATTGCTCTTTTACGGGAAAAGTTTCCGGACCGTGTTATCTCTCGAAGAGGTGATCACAATTGGCCACCGAGATCTGGATTCTTTGAATACCAAAATAACACCTCTTATTGGAAAACCCTTTATAAGCCCGCCGATTTTAATTTCAACGAAATATAAAACCAGCAACACTCTCTAGATCATTATTTTGAATGTTAGCAACCTTACAAACATAGAGGACCAGCAAAATTTTCCCAAATTACCCTTGGAAATGCAACAGGATACATAGAACGCAATAGGAGCGCAGACACACCATCCCATATATCAATATATCCTCACCCTTCGGTAGAAGTTACAGTTTCCTTCTGGATACATCTTTCATTAATCCGAAGTATATTCACAAAAAGAAATAATGCGATGGTGAACAAGTCACAATTTTCACCGCTTTCAAAAATATCAATAAGTAAAACGAGTAAAGAAGTCTGAAGTCGGGTTAGACCGACTACGAAATACCCTTTACCTTTTCTCCATAGATAGGGTAATTGTCTTTAAGTGGGGTCTCCAAAGTTAATTATAGGGGAGGGAGGCGTATCCTTTATCTGATAGACCCCAATTCTTGTATATGGCTTTGTAGTCCATGTACGTACTACTATAAAATTTCGTCCAAAAATATTGTATAGGTCGTAAGTTATAATAATATGTGAATAGTGGGCGTGGCTGTAGAAATAGCACGCCCATTTTTTGTGTGGTGTTTAATGTTAGTACCTGCAACCTTCCTGTGAAATTTCGTTGATAAATCTTTAATAGGAACACAGTAATGATTTTTGGCTAATTATTGGCGTGGCAGTTCTATTAAGATCTCCATATTCTGCACACACACTATTATGGACCCCATGTATATTTCTGCAAATTTTTATTCCGCTGGCATCAATACGAGCATAGGTAGGCTAATTTTAATTTTAGACCCGAAAGTTCCCTAGATCAAAAGTGGGCGTGTCTTTTCTCTGATCAGCCCGATTTGTTGCAGATAGCTTTGTAATGTCCACATGTTGCTTCCCGTAAAATTTCGTCCGTAAATCTCTACCAGATCTTCAGTTACTAATATTTATTAATAGTGGGCGTGGCAATTAATATATTCCGCCCACTTTTTGCACAGTGTTTAGGGGAACCCACATCTCCATAACTGCCAAATAACGTCACGATTCCGTCAATTGGACCGAAGTTATAGTCATTTTAAAAAAGGTGAAAAAAGTTCCTTATATGGGAGGTAGGCGTGGTCTTTGTCCAAATCGGCCCATATAGCAATCTGGTTCTGTATCTTTGTCCAGACTATACTCTTGCAAAATTTCATTAAGATAGCTCTAACGGTGTAGAAAAAAAGTGGCCACAGACGGACAGACGGACGGACAAAAAAAAAATTGCTTAGAAAGTGATTCTGATCATATCTGTATATATATGTCCATACCTACCATGCCCCCTTCTCGAAATTGCAACCCCTCTCAAAAGAACAAAGTTAGTATACCTTATTTTCCTTTTTTAAAGGTAAAGGGTATAAAAAGTAGCTGATAAAAGTGTCCTGAAACCGATTTGGACTTACGGGACTCAATTATGAGGCACTGCTTCAGTTCCAACATTAAAATACTACTTCTGTTCCAATCGAAGACCCTTACCAATGCCCAGATTTACAGAGAATTACGAGTGTCATTTTTAAGGCATGAAGTTAGCCTTCAAACTACAAGGTAGAAATATCGTCTCCAATCGCATCGGAATAAAGTAGCTTCCAGTCATATGTCCCCAACCACATTATTAAAACAATACTGTAGCGGAAGGCACCACGAAATTTGCTAGCCATTTAGTATAGAAAATAAAAAGCTTTTTTTTGTTTGTAATTATAAGGTATCCGGCACTGGGCGTGAAGACATTTCACGATTATATGTTATGAAAACCAGTATGTAGATAGTATTATCATTGTAAAATGTTTTTAAGCTAAGACAGAATGCAATAAAAAATGTTTAATAAAAAAATTTATATACTCGTATATATAATCCATACGAGCAGATCTAAGCTAATTTTAATTTTAGTCCAGAAAGTGCTTTATAATGAAATTAAATTTTGACAGATCTTATAGATTTTTCAGATACGTCATTTGTCCTCATCAGAGATCTTTCAATGAAAGGCAGTTTTTCCCCAAGCATTTATTATGTCTCAGAAATCAACAGCACACCAATGATGAACCGTCCCAGGTTCGAAAACCATCATGCAAACACCAAGTGATCAACTGGGCGCCTGGGATTCAACTCCTTAAGAATCCCTGACGCCATAAAAGACCTACCCAAATTTGACGGAAATTCAAGACTATTAAACGAATTCCGTAATAATGTTGAAGAAATATTACTTTACATAGAGGCACAGACAATACCCCTTACCCACAAATACTTTTACGGGCCTTCAGAAATAAAATGTACGGCACCCACCCCGCTAGTTAGGGACGACTTAAAAAGGAAGCTCGTACTACACTACGGTGACAAACTCACAGAAACGTCACTCATCAGAGATTAGCAGAACACCATACAAACTAATAAAACAGTTGAAAGTTTTATGTCGAAATTGTCGAGTTATAATCGGCACTATGTAATAACATCTATAAAGCAAAGACAGATCTTTACGCGGATATGTGTTTAAACTCATCCCTAAGTGGACTTAAAGAACCATTAGGCTCTAGAATACGATCAATGCACGGCTCTAGTCTTCTGCATTAAGGAACTAAACATCTCTTATCAAAGAGTGAATATCCATAACAAACTTACGTAAATACCAGATATACTAATAACAATTATCAGAGAGCCAAAACACCACAAACCCATTTAATAATATAATGATCAAAAATACCCCTTATAAGGAACCAGAAAGCCATAATACGAGTCCGATAGAAGTAGCACCAACACACCAAAACACACAGCCACAATCTATACCCAAACAAAATACACAAACAAGGTATTAAAGGGTTTTCCAGCAAGAGGTGTTATTTTGAATCACTCTTTATTGCGGTAGCTGTCACTTTTGAAGCTTTTATTATATGACATTTGACAAGTAAAAACTACGCCATTACTAAAAATGGAACGATATACGCTTCAACAACGCATTGAAATTATAAAAATTCACTACAAAAATGGTGAAAATCTTGCAGTCACAGTTCGCAAAACTAAAGCATTTTTGGGTCGTCGTGAAACGCCTTGTCGGACCGCAATACAGAAATTGGTGGAAAAATTCGAGCTGTTGGGACAAGTTAGTGATGTGAAGAATAAAACCCGTGCACGTCACTCAAGAACAACTCAGAATATTGCTGCTGTAGCCCAAAGTGTTGAAGAAAACCTAGGTTTGTCGTTCTTTGGAATTGGGCATTCCACAAACGTCATTACACCGTATTTTGCATAAAGACTTGGGTCTTAAGGCTTATAAAGTTCAGTTAACACAAGAACTCAAGCCGGCCGATCATCAGCAACGTCGTGTCTTTTCTGATTGGGTTCTTGAAATGCATGAAAATGATCCGGAATTCCATCGAAAAATCATCTTGACTGATGAGGCCCATTTCCACCTCGGTGGCTACGTCAAGAAGCAAAATTGTCGCATCTGGGGCTCGGAAAACCCAGAGTTATTGTTGAGAAGCCTCTCCATCCTCAACGTGTGACTGTTTGGTGCGGTTTATGGTCCGGCGTGGTCATTGGACCTTAGTTTTTCGAAAATGAGGTTGGATCAACAGTTACGGTGAATGGATTACGCTATCGAGAGATGATTAATGATTTTTTTATGGTCGGAGTTGGATGGTATTGATCTGGACAACGTTTACTTTCAACAAGACGGCGCTACGTGCCACACAAGCAACGAAACCATTGCTCTTTTACGGGAAAAGTTTCCGGACCGTGTTATCTCTCGAAGAGGTGATCACAATTGGCCACCGAGATCTGGATTCTTTGAATACCAAAATAACACCTCTTATTGGAAAACCCTTTATAAGCCCGCCGATTTTAATTTCAACGAAATATAAAACCAGCAACACTCTCTAGATCATTATTTTGAATGTTAGCAACCTTACAAACATAGAGGACCAGCAAAATTTTCCCAAATTACCCTTGGAAATGCAACAGGATACATAGAACGCAATAGGAGCGCAGACACACCATCCCATATATCAATATATCCTCACCCTTCGGTAGAAGTTACAGTTTCCTTCTGGATACATCTTTCATTAATCCGAAGTATATTCACAAAAAGAAATAATGCGATGGTGAACAAGTCACAATTTTCACCGCTTTCAAAAATATCAATAAGTAAAACGAGTAAAGAAGTCTGAAGTCGGGTTAGACCGACTACGAAATACCCTTTACCTTTTCTCCATAGATAGGGTAATTGTCTTTAAGTGGGGTCTCCAAAGTTAATTATAGGGGAGGGAGGCGTATCCTTTATCTGATAGACCCCAATTCTTGTATATGGCTTTGTAGTCCATGTACGTACTACTATAAAATTTCGTCCAAAAATATTGTATAGGTCGTAAGTTATAATAATATGTGAATAGTGGGCGTGGCTGTAGAAATAGCACGCCCATTTTTTGTGTGGTGTTTAATGTTAGTACCTGCAACCTTCCTGTGAAATTTCGTTGATAAATCTTTAATAGGAACACAGTAATGATTTTTGGCTAATTATTGGCGTGGCAGTTCTATTAAGATCTCCATATTCTGCACACACACTATTATGGACCCCATGTATATTTCTGCAAATTTTTATTCCGCTGGCATCAATACGAGCATAGGTAGGCTAATTTTAATTTTAGACCCGAAAGTTCCCTAGATCAAAAGTGGGCGTGTCTTTTCTCTGATCAGCCCGATTTGTTGCAGATAGCTTTGTAATGTCCACATGTTGCTTCCCGTAAAATTTCGTCCGTAAATCTCTACCAGATCTTCAGTTACTAATATTTATTAATAGTGGGCGTGGCAATTAATATATTCCGCCCACTTTTTGCACAGTGTTTAGGGGAACCCACATCTCCATAACTGCCAAATAACGTCACGATTCCGTCAATTGGACCGAAGTTATAGTCATTTTAAAAAAGGTGAAAAAAGTTCCTTATATGGGAGGTAGGCGTGGTCTTTGTCCAAATCGGCCCATATAGCAATCTGGTTCTGTATCTTTGTCCAGACTATACTCTTGCAAAATTTCATTAAGATAGCTCTAACGGTGTAGAAAAAAAGTGGCCACAGACGGACAGACGGACGGACAAAAAAAAAATTGCTTAGAAAGTGATTCTGATCATATCTGTATATATATATGTGTCCATACCTACCATACCTCCTTCTCGAAATTGCAACCCCTCTCAAAAGCACAAAGTTAGTATACCCTATTTACCTTTTTTAAAGGTAAATGGTATAAAAAAGACTACCTATTTTTGAGGAATTCAACCAAGACGGTTCTTAACTTCACAGCTATTTTGATGGCCTTTTAGGATGCACTGACTCTATTAGGTGCAAAAATTACCTTAACATCCAAAACTCTTTTAAAAAAAACTAACTAAAGGAAAATCCTTTCCGAAGGACTTTATCACGCGGAAAACTTGTACAGCACAATCGAATTTACCAATTACTCCCAAAACAATCATATACTCCTCTTCGAACAGCCATTTAAAGTTGAAATATACACACCATCGAACTTTGTTGAATTAGTAATTTGACTCATCCTATATTTAAATAAAATTTAATATACAATAATAGCTGCCTTTTTTAAAAGTATTTGTCCTATAATTTTGTGCATAAGAGCATAAAATTATTCTTTGTAACAAAAATTCAAAAACATATGACTATAAAACATATGATTTCTATTGACCAACATTCTATAGTCAAGAAGAATAACTGTTTAAATTTTATTATTTTCAACACGTACACCAACGAATGCATGAAATTCTACGGTTTTCGTGTATTGGTGTGTGTATAGGAAGAATCTAATACACAAAAATACGCACTATCAATCAAAAACTGTATGATTTTATGTATGCATTAAAAATTTGCACTCCTAGTGCTTCGCTAAGATGGGATTGGCCTATCATAAAGGCAATTGTATTTTTTGTGATAGAGTATGTATTTTATACTTTTCCATTATTGAATGAAGAGACTAAAAAAAACTCAATTTCTGTTATACCTATTATTGGAATTAAAAGTTGCAATATTTTCTTAATATTTTATTATAAGACATGTGTTTCATGAAGTGGAAATATTTAAAGGTTTTCGTGAAGAAAGTAAATTTTTATAATTAATATTGTATTCGCATCCGAAGCCTAAAATTAGCCCAATTATGCTTCTACAATTACTATTCACATAATATATAATGCACTATTCACATACTACAAGTAATCTAATTATGTTGTGCTATATAACCCATATATGTATGTATGTATGTATATGTATGTACATAGTAGCGAAATTTAATTCCCGTATAAATGTCGAGATTTGCATTACTCTTAAGAGTGTGAAATACATTTAAGTCGTGAATGTGTAAATAAAGCAAATAAATTTCCCATCGCAAATGTATTAGCATTGTGGGAAGAATTTAAAAGAGATATATGTAAGTGAAAGTTTTTTAAGAAATTACAGTGAACAATTTTATTTAATCGAACACTATTGGATATTGAAAAATGTGAATCAATTAGTTTGCAACTGCCAACATAATCCCAGATGTGAGAGAAAGAACTGTTCATATTTAAAAAACAATATAGGAGTGCTAATGAAGCGTGATATAACTGTTCGTATCATTCGTGAAGTACAATTTCATGATACTGGCTCAAATGTACTTTCTTTCACCGCTCATGTAGGTTGTGGAAGAACTCTTGTCCAAACTGCCCTTGTCCATTGGTTAAATGCACTCCATCTTACATGTATAGCAACTGCCTTCAGTTGTAAGGCTGCTGTTCTTATAATATGTGTGCAAAACATAACACAATGCTTTTAACTGGCCAATACCAATTTTAGAAACTTCAGTATCAAACATTTCCGTCAATAGTGATTATGCCAGGTATATAATGACATCTTCGTTAATTATTATCGATGACATTTCTATAGGCCCTGTTTTAATATTGAAAGCATTTGATAAGTTCCTTCGAGGTTTGTGTTCAGACGATCACAATAAAAATAAACTGTTTGTGATATCTGGAGAGTTGTCCCACATGGTACACGTTCCACTTTATTTGAAAATTGTGTTACTGTTTGGTACGAGTTTGTTTCGTTCCATCATGGGACCCTCACCCAAAATATGAGAGCCAGGCCAGAGGAAATCGAATTTGTTGAATTGTTGAAGTAGCGGTAATAGAGAGACAAGAGAATTCCCAGAGATTGGTCGAAATGTGATCGAAATGCCGCTATATTAGTTGGAAATGAAAGTAATATAATTTATGATGTGTTTGGGAATATTGCGGAAAGCATTTTATCAGAACACATTTTGAGTTCCGTTGTTTGAGCACCAACCAATGAAGATTGTGCTCACATAAACCGAGATGTTCTCAATCTAAAACCGGGGGAAGAAAAAATGTATTATAGCTACGACAAAATAATTTGAGATAATGTCGCGGAAGTCAATAATTATCCAATGGAATATTTAAATTCTTCGAATGTCAGTGATCTACCATCACATAAATTGAAAGTCAATTACATAGATCTCTGATAAGAAATTTAAATTCAAAGGAAGCTTTGGTTAATGGTACAATAATGCGTATCGAGGTACTGCATAATAATGCTATCGAGGTTTTGGCTGTAATAACACGAGGTAAACGTTTTCTTATCTCCCGCATTTATTTGACTTATTCTGGAAGTGTGTTGTCGTTCGATTTCCAACGACCGTAATATTAAATTATCCCTGGTTTCGCTATTACTTTTAATAAATCGCAAGGCCAAATATTTGATAAAGTTGGCATTATGTTGAGAAATCCAGTATTCCCGCATGGACAGAGATATGTAACTGCAAGTAGAGCTAGGTCATTTGATGCACTCAAGTTTTTTTATTTGTGACACTAATGAACAATGCCATTAAGCAAAAGATGATCGTGTATTTTGAAAAAATATTGTTTTTACCGAAGTGCTGGCAAATTTTATTATATGTCATATACCTATATGTATATGTATGTATATTCTAAGTGCAATAATTAAAGGTACCAAAAAAATTATCATTTTTCTTCAATTTAAATGTTAATGTTATTGGAAAAATTGTTATGTATGAGTTCTTTTTGTTGCCATTTTGTGAAATGAAAATACGTTTGAAAAATGAAAATATAATTATTTATTTTTCTGAGAATCATGCCAAGAGAATTTAATCTTAGTAGACAATCTACTAATGCTAGGAGGCAAGCTTCTGCCAGAGTAGAAGAAAATGAAGTACAACGCACACAG
The DNA here is from genome assembly GCA_920105625.2 of Clusia tigrina. Lineage (NCBI taxonomy): Eukaryota > Metazoa > Arthropoda > Insecta > Diptera > Clusiidae > Clusia > Clusia tigrina. The sequence continues at coordinate 152,992,461 of OV050031.1, read as the reverse complement.
CAAACACAAGATGATCGAGAACGCAGTGCGTGGTCACGTTCTCGGTTACGAGAAGCAAGGAACACAGATAATCGAGCACGTATAAATCTCAATCGTGCGTCATTCAACTATGATAGTCAAGTGGATTATAGTTCACATAAATCAGTGACCGTTGGTTCAATGAACAAAATTTCTGAACATTGCAAGACACTCCAATTCTGCACTGAAACACCAAGAGTGTGCTGTGCAAATGGGAAAGTCAAATAGCCGACATTGAATTGTCCACCAGAACCATTGCATTCCTTGTTTTCTGGAACGTCACCAGAATCGAAGCATTTCTTGAAGAATCTTCAGGCATACAATTCATGTTTTCAAATGACTTCGTTTGGTGCAAAAATATGAGGGACAATTTCATGCCAACATTAAAAGGAATCAAAGAAACGACAATTGCAATATATACAAAAATTTTAACTTGACATCTTTTGATATCAAGATCCAAGGTCATGTGTACCACAGAGATGATCGTTATTGCCATTTGCAGATATGTCTCATCAGTTTTTGCAAATTTTTTTTCTGGAAAATTCCAATGATGAAATTAATCAACGGTGTTCTATTTCTCCGAACGTACGAAGAGAAATAGTTGCTGTCTTATAAGATTATTTTCAACTGCACAACAAATTGGTGACTTTGTTTAAAACGTTGGTCACAAGAGCTGACAAAACGCCCGCGGGATAGGATGCCAGAAGATACAAAGTAACAACAATAGAGGATGTAGCAGTGGTAATCGTTGGAGAAGAATTTAATGCACGGGATATCATCCTTCATCGCAGAAATGATCAACGTGTCTCTGAACTTCATCGCTGATGCTTTGCAATATCCAATTTTGTTTTCGCAAGGGGAAGACGGCCGTCAAATTAACATTAAGTTGGTCGATCCGTCAACTAGTTAGTTAAATTTATTCTCACAAATGGGTAACACAATTTTTACAAAAGCTTAAAATTCAATTACAGTTGTGGAAATTCCAAATAAAATGGTCAGCGCAATGAATTATTATGCGTACAAATTGATGATTAGTCAAAATCAAGACAATCATATTCTGAAATATCAAAGACTATTTCACCAGTATGGTGTCGACATGTATGCGAAAATCGAGACTGAAAGTTTGAATTATATTAGGTTCCATCAGAAAAGGCAACCAGGGTGTAAATTCAAATGACATTGGCCAACTGACGATATTGCCATCTTCATACACTTTTAGACTGCATCATACGCATGAGCATGCACAGGATGCGATGGCAATGTTCGTTCTTATGGTTGACCAGACCTGTTTATCACTTTTACCTGGAATACTCAATTGAGTGAGATTCGAGAATAATTATTGCCAGGGCAATCGCCAACAGATCGTCACGACATAACGGCACGTGTGTTTAAACAAAAACAGAAATCATTAATGGATTTCATAGTCAAACGCAAATTATTTAGCAAAGTGCAATGCTGGATGTATAATACATATTGATATGGTTGGTTGACAAAATAAGAATGGATAAAATTGATGACATCATACCTGCAGAAATTCCAGATGAAACCACAGATCCAGAATTATTTGAAATGATCACAAAAAACATGATCCATGGTCTATATGGACCATTAAACATGAGCTCACCATGCATGATTGATGGTAAATGTTCGAAACGTTATCCCAGAGCTTTGAATTCAGACACAGTTACAGGCAATGACGTATACCCGTTATATCGTCAATTGTCGGCAGAAGAGTATAGAAAATCAAAAACTATAAAAATGAGGGATCAATACGTGGAAGTTGATAATCGTTGGATCGTACCGTATTCACCGATTTTGCCCAAAATGTTCAAAGCCTACATTAACTTGGAGTATTGTAATTCGGTCAAGTCCATACAGTATATCTGTAAATACGTACATAAATAAAGGTAGCGACATGGGTGTGTTTGGTGTACCTGATCCAAATAGAAATGACGAAATCACTTAATTTCAATTAGGGCGTTATGTCAGCAGTAATGAGGCGGTGCGGAGGATTTTGGCATTCCCAATTAATGAGAGACATCCATTCATTTAGCTGTCAACAATAAAAGATCTACGAGGAAATCAAGATTTATTTGGCGGTGCGTTCATACTGTTAGCTGGAGACTTTTGATAAACGTTACCAGTCATTCCCAAATCTACCGCTGCCGATGAAATAAACGCATGATTGAAATCTTCAATTCTGTGGAAAAATATAAGAATACTCACACTAAAAACAAACGTACGCATTCAATTGCAAAACGATGCATCAGCAGCTGAATTTCAAAGCAATTGTTGAAAATTACGGATGGGACAATACCAGTCGACAGGAATACAGGTATGATAACACTACCAAACGATTTTTGCCGTTTCACTCAATCAAAAGAAGAACTAATTCATAGCGTGTTCCCAAACATAGCACAACAGTACAAAAATAATGCTTGGTTAAGAGATTGAGCAATACTGGCCGGAAAGAACAAAAATGTCAATGATCTTAACGAGGCTATTTTAAAAGAAATACCAGGTCCATTTTTCACATTCAAATCAGTGGATAGCATCATGAATCAGGATGAGGAGGTGAATTATCCCACAGAAGCACTTGATTTGCCCGGAAAAAATTGGAGCGCTGATTATTATGCTTCGCAACATCAACCAACCAAAATTTTGTCACAGCACCAGGCTTGCCGTCAAAAAAATATTGAGAAATGTGATAGAAGCAACCATTTTGAATGGAAACTTCAAAGGCGAACACGTTTTGATTCTTCGCATCCCAATGATTCCCTCTAATGTGCCATTTGAATTTAAGCGTCTTCAACTCCCAGTTCGCCTTCCATTCGCCATTACCATCCATAAGTCGCAAGGACAATCTTTAGAAATGTGCAGTATAAATTTGGAAAATCCAGATTTCTCGCATAGCCAACTCTACGTTGCATACTCCCAAGTCGGAAAACCATCTACACTATTTGATTACACGAGCGATGGTGAAAAAAGCCAAGAATAATGTTTATCTAAAAGCATTGCAATAAATGTTTTAATTTTATTGGAATTGTTGGAAAAAAATGTTTTTGCCATGCGAAGCGGGCGGGGTTCAGCTAGTTTATTATATTTTATTAGTGTGGAAGAAAGTTGGCCACAAACGGACAGACGCACTGATGGAGAAAGAGATTATGGCTACTCTATTTACCTGCCACGCCTCCTTTTGACAGCTCAACCGCATACATTTAAACACACACACACACAAAACGGGCGAGAATCTTTCAGTGGCACCACATCTATTGACACATATTTATAACTTTCAATATATTAAATATAAATAGATATAAAAAAATTAGTTTGACTAATGAAATAAGTAATTTATAGTATTTTGCACTTCTATACTCTCAAACACTTGTTACACATAATGGGTTTCGGAAAGTATTGTTAACTCATAAATGGATGATTGCTATGAATGCTCATACATATATACAAATATATTATTGATCATACACATCTGTATGTATATCAGATGGGATGAAATTGTATATGTTTCAGAAATTGACTAACACGGCCATATCCTTATTTCCTTATAGTGAACTTTTCCAGTAGTGTTTAGTCCTACGTTGTTCCATACGAGTATATTAAATTTGCATATGATTTAAAATCTAATACAATTATTGTAAATTATAAAAAGAATGAAAAAGAACATTACCGGTTGCGCATATAATACACCTATACAACTACAAACATTGTTTCAAAGTTGCTTTGGTAAAAGTTACTGTTTTTACGTATCAATTCACAATATAGTAACAAACATTTAAATTTTTCTTTCTATATTGTGGCGCACGGTGCTAAACATTTACAATGATGCACGATAACGTCAATGCTAACACCTCTATTTTCGGCACAACACAATCCGGCATAACAAACTTCTCCTTTAACAAACAATCGCAGATTACATCACAGCTATCAAGTGTTGCGAATGGAGTTAGTCTTCCAGGAGAAAACTATTCAGCTAGTTTTGCGGGTAGTGTAATAGTGGGTGGTGTTAATGCAGGCCGTCGCATTGCCGATAGCAGCAGCCAAAACACATACGATCGATGGGAATTCCAAAGGCACCGGTTAAAGTTCTTTAACATATTGGGGGAAGGTGCTTTCGGACAAGTGTGGCGCTGTGAAGCTACTGATATTGATGGTAAGTAAGCTTTCAATTTATTTTGGTATTGGGTAGTTCGAATCTATGTGGATAGATAAACAACGCAGATATTTAATATATTGTTACGAAATTGCCCTCCTGAGAATTTATACCACTCTCTATACTCGAATTCATACCACTGGATTATGTAATAATCAATCAATCGCTTGTTGAAATTAGAACAAGTAGCTTTATTTAATTATTCCTATTTGTACTACTCTTATTTATTTAATCACATTATTCGGTTACTGTTACTATCACGATGTGCACACTGCTATTTACACTGTTCAACTGTTATTATTACCATAATGATGTACACCCTGCTGCGATCACTGTTCTACTGCTACAGTTACCATCATGATGTACACACTGCTACGGTAACTGTTCAACTGCCATTGGTATCATCACGATGTACACACTGCTACGATGTGTGTTTAGAGGATGAAAGAGACGAATGTAGTATACTCTAAAAGTATGCAACCTTTTATGTTCCAATATATAGCATACGTACACTTGATGGAATATCGAAAGAAATCTTAATTCATCTATATATTCTTCACACTTATATTGCAAGATTGTATCCAATTCCGTTTATAGGCGTATTTATTGGTTTAAATATTGATTTATTATAGGTTTAATTAGCGATTAATTATTAAGTTGGAAGCGAAGCAGCGCGAATCAGAAATATAAAAAACAGGTATTTTAGGTGATCGGAAAACCTGCTCTTTTGATCCAGCCCAAACAATAATAGGCGTGGTATCTATCGACCTGTTCAGAAAATTCTTGACAACAAACTCAACCTGAGTTAATACGCGATCCCAATACTGTTTTTGCTCAACTTTTACTAGCTCCGACAACATAGGACCTAGATCCCTATTTATGCGTTAGACCTGTCCATTCCACTTAGGGGAACCTGAACCAACTAATATGTATTGAATGTTCCATTCATTAAAGAAATTTAGAAATAAGGACGACCGGAAGGATTTTGCTCTATCAAACACTAAGCGTAAAAGGGCGCTATAATTGTAAAAATAATCTCTAAGGCAATTTAATACTTCTGTAGTTTTTGTTGATCGTACTGCGTATAACTTTGAAAACTTGGTATAAGCATCCACAATAACTAAAATGTATTTCTTCTGTCTAAGTGTGGACCCTAATGGCCAATATGAAAAGTGTCAGAGTTTAAACTCTTTAGAGTTTAGATGGAGAAATCATTTATTTTTAAAAACAATACTTTTACGACAATTCAAGATATAAGTCTTCATTGTACTAGTCATATTGGGAAACCAGAATGCTCTGTTAACACTGTCATACATTTTATCACACCCAACATGGCCTCGCTGATCAGGAGCTGTTTGTAAAATGTGGTTAACTATTGTAAATTTTTGGAACATATAATAGTAACATCTTTTTATTGTGTTTTCCCCAACTTCATAGTGATTGTCTTCACGTGCGTCTAAGGACTTCTTTAATGACCTTATTACAGGATCTTCTGCTTGACTTAAGGCTAGCCGCAGAGAAAATGACTAATCTTCTAACACTAGAATATTCGACTTACGGTTAAGCGCATCAAGATCTCATATCTTTATAGAAGCCCGGGGTTCAACTTGAAAATCGTAACCCTGTAGTTCCCTTACCAATCGACTAATTCTTGTATTGAAATTTTTCAAGGTTTGCGTTAAAGCACGAAAGTTTGTGACAACCTTGAAATGGATTTTGAACTGCTGACAACTTTTCCCCGTGGGGCTAATTGCCTTCATTTGAAATAATATACCCCAAATAAGTTAACTACTGGAATACAAACTTGCACTTATCCAATCTCAATTCCAGACGGTTATCGTGTAAACCTTTAAAAACTTCTTTTAAAATGGCTAAGTGTTCTTCTATGGTCTTCGTCGCAATGAGGATATCATCTAAGTAAATTTGTACTTTGTCTTGTGAAAGCAATAAGTGAAAAGTTTGGTGTATAAACCGCAGAATTGCTGATGGCTTATCCTTAAGGCCAAAAAGCATTTTCATATATTCGAATTGCCCAAATAGAGTTACAAAACTAGGATATTTTGTGGATTCTTCGCAAACATCTACATGATGGAATCAGCTCTTAAGTCTAGGCTAGTAAAATAAGTCATCCCACCCAACTGATCAACTAGATATTCCATAAGAGATAAAGGATAATTGTCTGATTGAGTTATTGCATTTAATTTTCGGTAGTAAATACATATTCTACTTCCCCCATTAATTTTCTTAACCAAAACGACAGGAAAAGCAAACGGGGAAAAGCTAGGCCTAATGTTACCACTATCTAAAAGACTAACAAGAATTTCCTTCGTTTTTGCATTCTTACCTAGTGTGATTCGTCTTGAGTGATGAGTGACTGTTTTATCTTGTGCAAGCTTAATACTAAACGCATATTTAGTTTTTAATTTTTCTGGTACTGTGTTCTAGTACGTACGGGTTGCATTCGCATCGTTAAGCCCGTTGACAACATATGAATTAATAGACCTGATCATCCAATAATCCACGTCTACCGATCGTCAACACCGCTTAATAATACTCCATAAAACTCTCGCGTGGTTTACTTTTGCGATTTGCCAACTCTCGATCTAACTCAGCGGCGTTATTACTCGACGGGAAATCGGTACACAGTGCATCCACAAATTCGCTCCACGATTGGAAAACCGGTTGCGCATTCAATCAGCCTTCTGCCGCATCCTTCATGTTATGCTGCGTAGCGAATAAAATTATTTCCTCGCTCCATGCCGAAGCTCGTTGCAATTGCTCTACGCATTGAACAAAATGAAGAGAAGTTAGCTTCTTTTCCAGTGTGTTAAACTCTGGCATTGCGCCGATTACGTCACGAGCGCGGTGTGTTTACCATTCGGTACTGAATTATACGGAATCATATACAGTAAATAAAGAATATGCGACAATCACCCCTGCAGTACTAAAACGTGTTGCAGACCCAAAGGAATAGCATGCTTCTAAAAATCAAACATTTTTGAAAAATATTTGGAGAGATTGTTCTTGTGGAGCGAAAGTATTGTTTCCAAATGAAAGAAAACTGTACATTATCTTTTTTAGTCTTTGCATGCATTTTGATTTTTAAGAATTAAATAATGAAAAAGTATAAAATATATTTTCTATTATAAAAAATACAATCGCTTTTATGATATGACCAACCCCATATTAGCGAATTACTAGAGTGCATATTTTAACACAAACACAAAATCATACACATTCTGATTGGTAGCGCGAATTTTGTGTATCAGTTTCTTTCTATACACGCACCAATTTACGAAAACCGTAGGTTTTCATGCATTCATTTGTGTATGTGTAGTTTGAAAATAATAAAACTTAAACAATTATTCTTCAGGACTACGAATGTAGGTCAACAGAAATCATATTGTTTTTGTTAAATTTCTGTTACAAAGAATAATTTTATGCTCGTGTGCACAAATTTACACGAAAAATATTTTTAAAAAAACGCAGCTATTAATTTCTATATAATTTTTTTTTTTTAAATATAAGTTAAGCCAAATCTCCACGTCAGGTTACTGCCATCGATATGGACTTCAATCAGTCCAACTTTTTTATGTTGGTTCTGTTGTTTAACATAAAAATCATATTTCTTTATAAAAAAAAAGTTTACGTTTAAAAGTTTAGTGAGGAAACATTTTACATTTTGAAGAAAACATTAAAATGCTAATTTCTTTATAAAAGGACAATAATTTCAGGGAGTCGAGCTCTGGTCTGCAGTTACCAAGATCAATGTGACTACAACCACAACCAAAGAAGCCGACAATCATTCAACTGATTTATAAAAAGATTACCAAAAAATATTGTTTGTTGGTCAACAGCTGATTTTTTGGCTTCTCAACTAAAATTTTCAAAAATTAATAATTTGATTTCAGAATTTTGTATTTCATCGATTTTGAAATTTTGTATTTATTTTAATATTGACAATTTTCGCAAAATTACCTAATTTCATTTCAAAAACACATACTATTTTGTAAAATCTAATAAACACTTAATTTTATAAGTACATGAATGAATAATTGTGGATTATGTAATTTAGAACTTCTTTCCTTACATATTTATAGCAATTTTTCTAAAAATGGATACATATTTTTACTGATTTTTTATTTTCTTTTCTATTACAATAATAATAAGTAAAATAAAGTCTATTTATATCGAATATGTTGGTCATTCATGCAAGGATAGCAGAAAACGAAAACAGCTTCTCACTTCATAATGTTCTCAATTCAATATTAGACGCATTCGATTCGTCACTTGTAATCGAGCTCGTAACGAGTTGTGTGAATAAAACAACACTCGACTAAGTGGTACATTTGGCAGCACTGTTTAATCTTTTTTTTAAAATATTTACTTTCTTTATATTTTTGCAAACTTATCATCTGAATGTAATTTAAATCAACAGAATAATAATATTTAATAGCAAAAAACAAAATCTAAAGATAAATTTTTGTTTTCTTTAAATTTAAACTGCTAAAATATAAAAAATCGTAGGGAATTTTTATGGATAATTTTTAATCTCGTTGGTTTTCAAGCAATTTTCAATTTGGAAGCACTTTTCTATCGAGGATGGAAAAATTCGCTCGTTTAATACGAGTATAATATACTCGATATCTAACTCAATTGTGTATGTACATCCCCGTGCCGCATTATAACTTGGCTTGCCCACAAGCTACATTTACTTGTTTGCGGTTTGTTCCTTGAATTCATATGTTCTGTGGGCTAGGGCTGTATGCCTCTTTGATTTCATCCAACATTACAGATGTTTGGTGAAGTAAATTCTTAAAAAATGAATCATGTAATTTTTGAATTCTGTATTATTTTGAAAATTGACAATTTTCGTGAAATTGCCTTGTTTCATTTCAAAAATACAATCTATTTTTAGAAAGTTTTGTGAAAATGGATACATATTTTAAATATTTTGTAACTTTTGTTACTTTATAATAATAATACATACAATTTGGTCTTCTACTATTAAGTGTGTTGGCGATTCAGACAAGGGCAACAAAGAACGAAAATAACATCAAACTTCATGTTTTATTATATTCAATTAAAAGTTGAAATTATTCTTTAATTTCAAATTGCCTATACGCCTGCACACACAATTGTTTAAAGAATGTTCATACATGCATTTTTTTTATTGCTGCTTGCATGTGTGTTGCGTTAAGTCCGCGTTGCATTTTAGTAAAAAAATCTCCGGCATTGTACGAGGGCGGATTGATATTGAAGCTACCTAAGTAGGAAAAAAACATTTTTTTTAAAAAACCATTTATTTCTCAACATAGTCTCCTTTTACTTCGACGCACTGAGTACGACGATATTCCAACTTTTTTATACCATCTGAATAATACGATTTCTTGAACCCTTCAAAATACGCGTTAGTTAGTTTCGGTAATCACTTCTTCGTTTGAGATGAATCTTTTTCCTGCGAGCCATTTTTTCAAGTTTGGAAACAGGAAAAAGTCACTAGGAGCTAAATCTGGTCTGGACTATAAGGTGGATGATTAACCAATTCGAAGTGTATTTCACGTAATTTTAGCATCGTATCTAATGCTGTGTGAACCGGTGCGTTGTCTTGAAGAAAGAGCATTTTTTTCTTCTTTAAATGTTGTCGTTTTTCCTTGATTGCATCAATCAATTGATCCAATAATGCACGATAATACTTTCCTGTGATTGTGGATCCTTTTTCAAGATAATCGATGAGCAATATTCCGTGTACATCCCAAAATACAGTGGCCATAACCTTGCCATCCGATTTCACTGCCTTCGCCTTCTTCGGAGCACTTCCACCAGCTTCCACCCATTGTTTCGATTGATTTTTGGTTTCAGGTGTGTAGTGGTGGACCCACGTTTCATCAACAGTTATTAATCGACGCCAAAAATCAACAGGATTACGCTTTATCATGTCCAAACACCGCTGTGAAGTGGTCTGTCGAACTCGTTTTTGTTCGACACTGAGCAATCGCGGCACCCATCTTGCCGATAGCTTTTTCACATGCAAATGTTTACGCAAAATGTTGAACACACGTTCATATGATATGTTTACCATTTCAACAATCTCACGCAACTTCACTCGGCGATCATTCATAACGATATCGAGGATTTTCTTGATATTTTCTTCAGTAACCACCTCTTTTGGCCTTCCTGTTGATGGTATTGTTGCAGTGCTTGTTCGGCCGCGTTTAAATTCAGCAATCCAATATTTTACCATGTAATCTGACGGAGCAGACTCACCGTAATGTTTATCGAGCTTTTCTTTTGTCTCTTTCGCCGTTTTCCATTTCAAATAATAGTGTTTAATCACTGCACGAAATTCGCTTTTTTCCATTTTTCAAGAAACACAAAAGTTGGTTACTTCAAACGACTTCAACAAATAAACTAATCGATGAATTTGGGTGAAATTTTAACAGCTGACGTTTGAAAAAACGAACAGAACGACCAATATGGAGAAGTATTTTCAAAACAATTGCTGCAGATTGGGAATGGCGAAATGCCCGTTGACATCTGGACTGGCTGTATTACATTCGATTTTTGTCAGGTCACCGAATCAAAAACCGATCTCATCCGAAATGTGTTCCCAAACATTGCTCCAAATTACGAAAATCATGTTTGGTTAGGCGAACGTGCTATATTGGGTGCGAAAAACATTAATATTGACGAACTGAATTTCAAGATTCAAAGTGAAATTGCTGGCGATGTGACGACGTACAAATTGGTGGTTTCCATTACTAACCAAGATTATGTCGTCAACTATGAATAGAATCTTGAAATTTTTTAGATTTTCGGCTGAATGTATTTTTTGTTCAATGTCTTTCACGAAGGAGAAATTTGATAAGTAAATTTTTTTTGAGAAATTCCCAACCGGTTGCCTTATATTTATATTGTTCTATTGCTTGAAATTACTTTTTGAATAAAGAATATTTCCGTACTTTGGTAACTATATTTGATATGGAACGGAATGGGGAAGTATCAGATAAAAACTGTATCCCCAAAGATAATTTTAAATGATCATAAATTCAATTTCTTCTTATTAAAAATATTACCTTTCATTACTACTAAAACAGATGTTTTTGATTTTTTGTTTGCACTATGAGATAATTTTATCCATAAAAAGAGGTTTCACTCTACTGGAAAAAACAAAATAATAGTAAAGAGGTAACCAAACACAATATGTGGCCTTATACCAAAAGAGTGAAACCAGCCATATTGATTATACCTGCGTAATTAAATTATTTTCCAACAAAATTGTTTTCATTAATATAGGTATGGTGGAAATTTAATACGTATTTTTGAGTGCTTTTTCCGTTTCAGGCATTGAAGGTGTGACAACAGTTGCTGTTAAAACTTTAAAGGAAAATACAACAGAAATCGAGAAAAAAGATTTATTATCGGAGATCGAGGTGAGTGTATACGAGTATATCTTAGTTCTTAGGTGAGAATAAAAGCATAACCTAAATGTTTGAAACAAATAGTATATTTAAGACAGTATTTTGGACTGCTAACCATTATTACAGCAAGGTGGGGGACACACTTGTCAAAATTACTTTCACTTTCGACGCAGAGGATCGTGGAATTCTGCTGTCAGTAGAATACTGCACCAGGGATCCGCAATTTCGCCGGCCTCCATCTTGTTGAATACTACACTGACAGTTGTCGCTGGTATGAATTCTGCACATGCCATGGTCTGAAAGGAAAATGCTTCTGTCTAAATCTTTTTTTCTTAGAAACGAGTTGCTAGTATTTATTTGCCCAAACCCGTGCAGAAATAATTAATTATGGCGTAAGATAATAATAACACAGGAATACTTGGATTTGTACCTGAGCAAAGTGACTAGGGTAATTTTCGATGCTGATTCCAAATCCGGAGTCCGTTTTTCCCAAGGTCGTCAGTTTTTCGAGATAATTGAAATGGCGATTTTTTGCATACATAGCCATTTTATTCAATAATAAATCAAAATTTAGAAATGAAGTGCGGAGTAACTTTTTCGTTTGTATTCTTGTGAGTCTGTTTCACGTAATAGACTCCAAATATACTCGACCTGCTCGTCTCACCTAAATTTTCTGGGAAGAAATCCAGGTGGGAATGCAGAAAAGGAATTTTTAGTGACAAATGAGCACCGATTCTCTTGCAGTTCAGCAACAGCTCTGGACAATTTGCCTGTAGTTGTCACTTTTCCGGTTGCCAAGAAAGTTTATGGACAATGCTCCTGAAAGATGCCCATTCGGCCTTTTCTGTGGGTGTTAAACGTCGGGTAAAATTTTCGTCAGCCATCAATTTCCAACGAAAATCGCTTCTTTTATTTTGGCGTAAGAAATCTTCGGAAACTGACGAGTTAAGTACGGGAAAGCCGTAACTTCGTATAGTTCTTGTACTAATGCCAAAGACAATCGTGGAACAAAAATAACAGTCATCTGTATAACTTTGTTCTACACGCATTTCAAAACAGTTTAGGCGTCCACGGTTTCTCTAAATCTCCCACAGCAAAACCAAAGTAGTGCAAGTATGCAGTTTTCAGCGAATCTGTTATAGCTTTGCCATTCTTTGCAATAATATACCAACCGCAAACGTAAAAAGAATAGTTCGGGCTAACTTTGCACGATCTTTTCGACATTTTTATATATTATATTTCTATTACAAATAGCTTTTGCGTCAAATTGAAGTGAACACGTTAATGAATTCAACGCCCAAAAATACGATAAGAAGTGCTCTCTTCTTCTCGGGTATAAAAGTTGACCCGAATTTCTAATCCTGTGTAATAAATATAAAAATAAAAAATACTATTTCGCTGATTACTTACATGTGCTGTTCTGATTTGTTGCTTAGAACTTTGACTTTTAATTTGAAAATATAACGGTTTTAAGATTTTTTTTTCAATATTTGTTAATAAATATATTTTAACGAAATACTCAGTTATCATAGGAAATAGGCTAAGTTATAAATCTATAAAAAGTAACTGACAGCTAATCATACACACATAGTAATTAATTATGGGAACACTTTTACATTAACTTTTTACTAGAATAGGTAGGATTGCGTAAAATTGGTACTATTGGACATCACCTAATTGATAGTGAGTATGCTAAATCAATTCATCAACTACACACAGTTCGAGATGAAGAAAGTCAGCTGGTTGAAATAATAGCGAAAAACATAACTATATGTGACAAGATACAGACCAGGTATGTCCGAATTGTGAAAACGATCTGGTTTCATTTTTCAACTCGCAACGAGAAAATGTTTGACTCCAAAATTGCAAACACAATGAGAAGTATAATACAAAATAGTTTCAATGACATGGCTTACCACATACAAAGCATCCATATAACTATGATAACCTAAAAGAGTTCACTTCGAGAGGGTACTGCAACCAGACAGAGGAACAAGTTGGAATGGATATCAGTGTAACTAAATACTCATTTATGATGGGATATGGATAAATGTTGTGGTTATATTAATATTCGGCATTAACAAAAGGTCATAAACAATAGACAATGAGTTATAAACAACCAGTCATTGCTGTTGGTATTCCGCTTGCGCTAACTGACTTGGTTCTGAATAATGTAGAAGTTACCTCTAATACAGCTGACATGAATAAACGGAAGACGGAAGCGCTTTTTAAATAGCTTATCAGAGGAAACTATTGTTAATTACGGGGGCTTAATGGTGGAAAGTTTCGAGCTCCGTCCTTGTGACATTTATCGTTGTTTAAAACCAAATAACTAATTTTACAAAACCCACGAAAGAGACGCTAAACAAAAGTGCAAGTTTTCAAGAAATTTCTAGTTCTGTTTAGATAATCTAAATACTTATAATAACTAATTTGAAATTTATTAAAAGTGATAAATAAGCAATCAAACAAACAAAGGAACTGTTATATACATATATGAGCTAAAAGTTGAAAGAGACAACAAATAAAATAATCCCGGTTGTGTGTGGTGTTGCCACAGTGGACTCTGGCCATAATAAGTGATTAGAGTTACCACACCAAAAAAATAAATAAATAAATAAATGTTTTCGTGGTATTTTACATACATACGTAAATAAGATAAAAATATAGCAAAAATAATAATAAATAAAATTTTGAAAAAACTAATAAGCAGAGTATAGTCGGTAATCGCCATGAGTGTGCAGCGCTCTCCCCCGTGGGAGAGAACGAGATCTATGAGCGATCACTCCACTCTTCGTGGAGTGCACATGGCAAACCTCCAATAATGTCCTGCTCCACTATAGCAGTGGATTGTGCGACACCTACAACAAATTCGTCAGCAACAACAACATCTGCCGTCTCTACGTACGGTACAACGACTACATTCTCGACTACAACTGCGACATCAACATGTTCTTCTGCCTGTGTGCAAATTCCACAAAAGGCGTGCAGGTAAGTCAACTGCAATCGCTACCAAAGAGAGCACGAACCTCACCCACGACAGATAAAGCGAAAAGAACGCCCAACACTAACAAAAACCAAAAAATAGCAAAAAACCCAAGCCAAAGTAAGTTATCACACTACTAGTTAAGCGATACTACTTCAGAAAGAAAAAACAGCATTGCTGCTTTGACCGTTGATGATGACGAACTTGCTGAACTCTCGCACAGTGGACAAGTAGATCAAAATAAGTCCGAAAAAGAAAAAACAACTAGACCGAAAAAAAAAGTTTAAACAAACCACCCCCTATATACGTACAAGGCGTAGAATGCATAAAGACGTTAAAAAATGCGCTAACCGCTGTTGTAGACATTAACTTTATATTTAAAATATTAACAAACAAAGAAGTACGAGTTCAATCGAATGTCTCGGAAACATACACAAAAATATTCAAAATGCTAAAGCAAGAAGGTACGAAGCTGTACACATTTAAACCCAAAAATGAAAGGGGTTTCAAAGTCATTCTTCGCAGTATGCACCCTTCCGAGGACCAAGAAGAAATTAAAAATGAGCTTGGTGGAAACGGTCACAAAGTTTTAAACATAACTAACATAACTCAACGGACAACCAAAAAACCGCTACCACTGTTAGAAACAAATGCTAACAATAAAGATATTTATAGCATTAACAAATTAATGCATTGCATAGTAGTTTTTGAGGCACCTCATCATAAAAGAGAAGTCGCGCAATGCACTAAATGCCAAAAATACGGACATGCAAAAAACTTCTGTACAAGGGATCCAGTATGTGTGAAATGCGCTGGAAAGCATCTGAGAAGTGAATGTAAAAAAAAAAAATAACCAACACAGCTGAAATTAAATGTGCCCTATGTGGCGGAAATCATACTGCAAACTACAAAGGCTGTGAAATATACAAAGCCATAAAAATTCAAAGGTTTCCATCTTTACGCAGAAAGGATCCATTAATACTACAGACCAAAAATATGGATGGATCAGTAGTTAAACCAGGCGTAAGCTATACCGAAATTGCAGGGTCTTCAAATCCAAATAAAACTGAAGAAAATACAAAAAATTCAAAAGATAGTGATATTAATGAACTTAAAGACATGATGAAATCCCTAATCACTCAAATGACTAATATGATGAATATCATTACAATGTTACTAACAAGCTTAAATGCACGAAAGTAATAGTTTAATAATTGTAGCCTGGAATGCAAATGGCCTAACAAAGCATTATCTTGAGTTGAAGCAATTTTTGTCTGACAAGAAAATTTATATGGCTCTAGTTTCAGAAACACATTTTACGTACGGACTCCAAGTATGGGGAACGGTAAAGCGGTCACACATACAAAAAATTCAAACACAGCAATCTAGAATATTAACAGTTATCATAAAGTCTGGTTGGTACACAACAAATGAAGATATACACCGCAACCTAAATATGACAAGAATTGACGGAAGAAATAAAAAAGATATCCACAAAACACTACGATACACTGCATGGGCATGATAACGAAGAAATAAACGAGTTGCTACATCTAGAGGAAACCACCATGCGCCGTTTAAAGAGAACTCAACCAAACGACCTACTGAACTAGGAAATCCAGACTACACATATTAGTAGTAGTATTATAAATGTAAATGTAAATAATTATTATAAACATAAATTTTATTATAATTGATCATAAATTGTTATAATATAATTATAGTGATTTATTATAATTAATGTAAATAATTTTTGTTGTATCACTTGGCACTGGCCAAAATGTTTTTTTGTATATTAATTTCCAAACAAATTGTTAAATCATGTACTAGATGTGAATAGAATGGTGACAGATGTATGAAATAAAGGGAAATAAAAAAAAAAAGTTAATATTTCGTAGTTCAATTCATTGAATTTTACTATGGCAATGACATCATATTGATAGAAGTGAAGATTTTTTGATAAATGTTGTCGTTTTTGCTTTAAAACTCTATTGAAAGTGTCCAATATGCTACAATAATATTCGTCATTTTTCGTGTTTTAGCTAATTAATTATGCCCAAAAAACTATCGCTATTATCTTTCTACATCTAAGATCTCTTTTCTTCAAATAGTGAGGACGTGTCCCGAACAACTATTACAATTTTACAATCAAATTTTTGTGATATTACGAAGTGTATACAATAATAATAATTATTATTATTTCTCAGCGAATTTATTGACAAGACAAGTTGCACACAGTAGTTGCATTTGTGTATGTGTGGTTATGCCACCGTAACAATTTGAATTATTGAAACATTTTGGCAGATCTTATAACTATTTCGGACACGCCACTTGTCCTCATCAGATTGATTTCTGATACATAATAAATGCTTGGAAAAAAATTGCCTTTCATTAAAAGTTCTCTCACCACAGCAATTTATCACACAGACAATCAAAATACGAAATCGAAGCGACATCAACGAACATGTGAAAGCAAAAAGTCAATCTAGACGAGACTAGCAGAAATTTCGATCACCACCCAGAAGATAAAACCTTTTCGAAAGCAGCAGACTTCTAAACGTATATTTACAATTCGACAGAGAAAAATCCGTAAAAAAAAAAATAAAACACAAAGCGCAAATGAAAGAAATTCATTTCAAAAAGGCTCCGAGACATGATAGAGTAACTGGAACAATGTCCCATTCGCGATTCTGAAATTTATTTTACATACATATCTTCAAGAGCAAAGTGCTGATTGGAGACTATCACAGAAATTGGAAGCTGTCAACAATATTCTGAAACCTGGTAGCAACTCAACGCTGGTAGCATCATACAGACCAATCAGCCTATTATCCTTGTAAGACTTCTCTATCAAATAACACCACTTATAAATGACTAAATACCACAGCACCAGTTTGGCTTCAGGAAAAAACATTGCACCATTGAATATGTACAAAGAATCGCAGCTGAAGTAAGCCACTCTTTTCAAAATCGCAAATATTGCTCTTGAGTATTTCTGGATATTTCACAAGCTGGCTTGTAGGATTATTACACAAAATTAGAATGTCAAAATTCTCGAATACTTAACAAACAGGATGTTTTGCGTTAAATACAATAGTAATAATATTGAAGTTGGCGTGCCCCAGGGTAGCGTATCGTGTCCGATTCTGTACCTCATATACTCGTATATGGCTGACCTACTAACTAGCAAGAACCTTGTTATATCTACATTTACCGACGATACAGCAATCCTAAGTTCCAATACAAATCTAAAACTTCCATCTTATAACTTAGCCACTTACATACAACATCTTGAACACTGGTTCACCAAATGGACAATAAAGTTTAATGAATCCAAAAGCGTTCTTATTACTTTCATTCTTATGAAAACATAACATAACATAACATAACATAACATGTTATAGAGGAGTATAAATTATGATTTTCAAAAGGCTGGAAACGCTTTCTGTTGTATTTTCTTGGAGAATTTTTACTATAGAGGTATTTGTGTTTTTAACAAAATGGGTACATTCAAAGACTAGATGTGAGGTTCTTAGATGTATATTGCATAGTAGGAATAGGGGTGGCGGTTTATGTGCTAAGAGCGTGAGTCTCTTGCTGATTCTGGCGTATTTATGGACGTGGGTTTTCTGGATGTTTCTGGGATAGATCGGGACCCTACCCCCGAAGTTTATTTGTTTATAGCTGTTTCAATTTTTCCTTGGCGTTGGTACAGATAATAGTTTTTGATCTGTCATTTTAGATTTTCACTGTGATATGTTTGTTGCAATAAATGGGAGCATTGGATGCATGTTTCGCTTCAGTATCAGCAATTTCCACATAATTTTGATTTTATTGGAATATTGTATTAGAATATCTCGTATTCTGCAGTCAGGACTGCCCTCACAGAAATTTGATGAAAATAAATTTACACATCCCAATACATCTAAGTTAAAGTAACAGCAAATGCATAAGATCGTATCGGTACCTTATTCCTACAGTCAGTGTTGGTGATTCGATTGACATTGACTTATCTCTTCGATAGATCACATGTCGTATACATTGGACATTTTATCTCAAGTTTTCTTCTGGTACAAGAAGGGTGAACGAAGTGTTCGATAAGATTCTGTCTGCGGCTTCTTTCCGTCTGAATATACATGAACACCTCTCAAATTTTGTAATAACAATAGTTATTTTAGGTGTTGAAACGAATCACGTCGAATTTACCAACTTTAAATGCGTATAAAAAAAATATAACGTTTTGTTTTGGAAGCTGTGAACTTTCATTTTCTTTTAGTTTCATCCCATTCCCTTTTTCACTGTTGCACTGCGAATCAATGTTGCAGTAAGTTGAACTACCATTCTACTTGAAATCCGTATACAAAAAAATTGAGACGTGATGAAAAAACCGCTGATAGAGTTTTTTTTTGGAAGCTGTGAACTTTCATTTACATTTAGTTTCATCCCATTGCCTTTCCGAAAGTATCATTTTGTATCACAGTGCAATTAGAAACGTAATGCAAGAGGAGGAATTTCTAAAGGTGCTTAGCCACATTTTAATTATTCTATTCTAATATTTTGTTTCTTTCATCTTAATTGTTTACTCTTAAGAACTTCATAACTGCAGAACAAGTATTTTTTCCAACATTATAGATTTACATTTATTTTTGAATTGATACACATTTATTGAGATTAAAATATAATTCTTTCGGTTATTTATTTATTTATTTATTGCAACATACTTTACAAATAAATTTATAAAATATTGAATGGTGTAGGACAACGAGGCCATTTACAAATGTTTTATAAAAATTCATTATATTAAATTAAGTAAGTCATGTTTCCTTAAGGCTTCTTTGATTGATATTATGGTGTCTTTTTCTCTGCAGTCAAATATTATTCCGGATTTATCCATTTTTGAAATGGGGCAGTCAAACATGATGTGCGAAACTGTTAAAATTCTAGCGCATTCAGAGCATTGAATTGGGTCCAGTTTGGTAAAATAATGCCTAGTGCTAAATATCGTCCTCCCCAGACGAACTCTTGCCAAAGTAATACACTCTTCCCTTGTGAAGTTCTCATTATAGTTCTGTCGAATTGGAAGCGGATTATGTGTTTTAATATGCAATAAATCTAATGGCAGTGATATAGCCTGCTTCGCTGCTGCATCTGCATATTCATTCCCAGGTATCCCAACATGTCCAGGTATCCACATGATTTTTATAAAGCTTTCAATTTCTAAATTTTGGTAAGTATAATTATAGGCACTTCCTTCCGGATTTGCTAATGCCTTAAGGAGACTAAGACTGTCAGAACATATTAGTGTCTTCTTTTTCTGAACATTTGCATATTGAACTGCAAAATGTATTGCTACTAACTCAGTATGAAACACATCTGAGTGAAAAGGCAATAGACCTTGTGTCAGAATTTCAAAAGTTGTATTTGCATTTTCTTTTACAACCACATAGGAAGATGTTCCTTCAAGATACGACTCGTCCGTATAAAGTGTTATTTAAGGTGCAAAATTGGACTTTACTTCAGAAAAAATTTGTCTGAAATTCATAGGGTTAGTGCCATTTTTTACATATTGGCACAAATATGTATCAATGTTGATGTTGGAAATAGAGTTTCTGGTTGTTGTTTGCTTAGGTTGTTGTGGAATCGGAATGTTACGTTCAATAAGCAAAGTCAAGATGTTCTTAATCCCACACCATTTTTTGGCAATGGAGGGATATTTTTCACTATGTTTTAGTCCCAAAAAGGATTGTAGTCCATGTGATTTGATGGTAAGCGCTTTAGCTCAAAGTCTGACCGCCCTATTTTCAAGCAGCCACTTAAAATTATGAAGACGTGCTTCAACTTCTAGGTCGTCTATAGGCGTTGATGGTAGAATTCCAGTAGCTGTTCTGAAACATTTTCTAAGAGCTGTATCCAATTTTTTTATATTGGTTGCCGTAGTCCAACCATAGACTGTTATGCAATGCATAATTATACCAGATGTTAGAGCTCTACAAATTCCAATCGCCTTATCAATATGTGGACCCTTTTTTCTGGAACATATCACTTTTAAAAGATTATTGATCTTACTTAATTTGTTAACTAGATAATTTGTATGCTCATTCCATAAAAGTGATTTTGTAAAAATTATTCCAAGAATTCTCATTTGGCTTTTGACTGGAACCTGCTCATCTCTTACATTAATTGTTCTAGTGTAGCAGTTATGTTTACGACAAACGTGTAGAATTTCACAGTTGTTGATAGGAATCCTTGCTCCTCTACTTATTGCCCATTGGTTTATTTTTTTATCAAATCTCCAAAGGTTGTCCGTTACTTCACTGTTTGTACCAGAAACTATTGCAAAAATGTTATCAGCATATTTACCAAAAAAATCGATCCCCTTACAATTTTTTAGCGCTTTATCCAGTGAATTTGCGTAAACGTTGTAAAGAATTTCAGACAAGGGTGACCCTTGTGGGATGCCATTTTCAAGCGGATATTTTTGTGACAGATGTCCATGGCGAAAATCCAGGTCCCCTTTCCTAAAACGGAAGTTATCTATTGCCAATGAAAATTTGAGAAAAGCCTTGCGTCTAGAATCAGATCGTTGCCTGGACCAATATATCCAAAACCTTTCTCCGACTGACGTCCCCAATTACTCTCTGTGGAAAGCTGTCAGAGAAATGAAAGCACCTACACGCGGAATTCCACCGATTCGTACAAAAAACGGAAACTGGGCAAGAAGCGATGATGAAAAGTCTGCTGTTTTCGCCGAACACTTAAGAGATGTTTTTACCCCCAACCCACCTCGCAATACCAATAACCTAATATTAACTCCCTCGCCAGATACAACATGCTCGCCTATTAAATTAAAAACAAAAGAAGTAAGTAATGCGATTAGTAACCTTGCTCTTAACAAAGCTCCAGGACACGACCTCATTACTGGAAAAATGATAAAGGAGTTACCCCAAATGGCCATCATCTTACTTACTTCACTATTTAATGGCTTGTTGCGCTTAGGATACTTTCCTAATGCCTGGAAAGTCTCAGTAATCACAATGATCCCGAAACCAGGAAAAGACCCCTCCCAATCGTCATAATATAGACCGATTAGCCTCCTGTCTATCTTATCAAAACTACTAGAAAGGCTTTTTCTTGCAAAACTAATGCCGCATATAAACGAAAAACGCACTATTCCCACTCACCAATTTGGCTTCCGAGAACACCATAGTACAATAGAGCAGGTTCATCGAATGGTGAACGAGATAAAAAATGCATTCGACAAAAAGCAATATTATTCAGCCATCTTTTTAGATGTGGCGCAGGCATTTGACAAGGTCTGGCAAGAGGGGCTTAATTACAAAAAAAAAAAGCTGTTGCCCACAAAAGTATACAAAATATTGGAATCGTATCTGAGGGGCAGAAAGTTCAAGGTAAGGTACAATAATGCTTACTCTAAATGCTTTGACATCAAAGCTGGAGTACCACAAGGAAGCGTGCTAGGTCCGGTGTTGTATCTACTATTTACCTCAGATCTGCCTACCAACAAATATTTAACAACAGCAACTTTCGCAGACGATACAGCTATCCTTAGCATTCATCCGAATCCCAAAATCGCATCCCGTGACTTAGAAGATCATCTGGTCCTAGTAACAAATTGGTTGGCTGACTGGCGAATAAACGTTAATGAATCGAAAAGTACGCATATTACCTTTACTATAAAAAAGGTACATGTCCAGCGATAAAACTCAACAACGTTCCTATTCCTCAAGCAAAGGAGGTGAAGTACCTAGGAATTCATCGTAACTCACGTTTGACATGGAAGCGCCACATCGGAGCCAAAAAAAAACAAATGACTTTGAAAGCAAATAGCCTACACTGGCTCATGCACAAAAATTCCAGGTTGAGCCTAGAATATAAAGCACTGCTGTACAAAGCCATCATAAAACCAATTTGGACTTGCGGTAGCCAGTTGTGGGGCGGCGCAAGCAACTCTAACATAGAACTTGTTCAAAGAGCGCAATCCAAAATTCTAAGAACCATCACTGGGGCTCCTTGGTATATAAAGAATACAAACATTCACAAAGATCTGAACATTCCGCTCGTAAAAAAGGAAATCTTTGACGCCAGCTTAAAATATGCGCAAAAAATCAAAGAGCACCCAAATCATCTAGCTAGGATAATATAATGTAATAGGGTTCCAAGTCGCCTAAAACGTACGAAATCACCAGCACAACTAACATCGACACCTTAATCATGTACAAAAACTAATATAACATTTATTACAGTAACTAATATATAACATTGTGATTACTATAAAGCACTAAGCATTGGCAAGGTGTAGTAATATTAATTATTTAGTTTGTAAGATATGCTTACTTCTTGTTAGTCTAAGATTAGAAGATACAATAAATAAATATATGAAATAAAAAAAAAAAAGATGTCCATCAATCCTTATAGTAATGTGTCTATTGGTAAGAAATGATAGAATAACTTGAAGCATTTTTTTTTTTGTATACCCCATTCGTGAAGCTCTTTGATCACAAAAATAGATATTACACGATCAAATGCTTTTTGTAGATCTTCAGAGATTGTAACACTCTGTTTTTTTCTTAAAATTTTCTTTAAGCTAGGATTCTAATTGATGACATAAGGTGTGTACACCATAATTTGGTAAACATGCATGCTGTTCTTGTAATAGTTTTTCTTTTGTCAATATACGCTTTGAAATTAATTTTTCTAAAGTTTTTGATAGCACTGGTAGCAACGATATGGGACGGTATCCTTCAACCAGATTATGATTTTTTCCAGGTTTAGGTATAGGCGATAAAACCGCATTTTCCACATGCGGAAACATACCTGTTACAATAATATTGCTGTAGAGTTTGCATGGCCGAATTTTTAACTCAATAGATGCATTTTTAATCATAGAATTATCAGGCCATAAGTCAATTTCTATTGCTAGTTTCTTAGAAATTAAATCACGATTAAAGGAGTCATTAGAACTAATGGAGCTCCAAAATTTTGCAAATATATCAGCAATATCTTTCGGGTGAGTTATGACATTATTTTGAAGAAATATTGACGGAAAATTTGAGACTCTAGCAGTCCTTATGTTCTTCACCTTCTTCCACAGAATCCTAATATCCATCATTGGGTTCAAGATCTTAAAAAATTTGTCCAAGTTGAACGTTTGGCTTTTTTGGATTCCCTCTTAACTTTGGCACATATTCTTCTGTAGTTGATGCAGGCTTGTTGACTTCTTACTCTCCAGTATCGCTTTCAAGCTTTGTTTTTTTCTCGAATTAATTTAGCAATATCAGAATTGAACCAAACTGGACTATTACTCTCCTTGATTTTTTTGCTGATTGGAATTGACTCATTTGCTGCCTTTCTTATAATTTTTTTCATTGTTGCGGCCTCCTTGTTAATGTTTGGTGATCCTATAGAGTCATTGGAATAAATTGTTGTTTTTGCATGAAATATTTGCCAGTCAGCTTTTTTGCCATTGAATTTTGGTGTAAATAATTTTTTTGTCGATGTTTTACGATTATAAATAATGATTGGGAAATGATCTTGATTCTCAGGTTGCGAAAGGCATGTCCAGATGAGAGTTGGAGCCAGATCCACCGATGCTAACGATACATCTATTGCTGTTAGAGTATTCCTCGTACTAAGTAATGTAGGTGATCCATCATTGAGCACAATGAGTTGTCGGTCATCAGCAAAATTTCCCCAAATTACTCAACTACGTGAAGTTGAAGCAGATCCCCAAATTGTATTTTGAGAATTTAAATCACCAAAAGGTGGGGACCATTGTTGAAAAAATGAATGTCCGCAACTTGTTCGGGTGTTAAATAAACATCTCTTTCTTTATATATATTAGTAATATGCAAATCCGTTTTACCTTTTATTGTTATTGATTGAAATAGTAGATTCTTAACTGAAGTTTTATGTTGAACAACATTAATGTTGTTTTTAAATAACATTGCAATACCCGATTTTCCATATGAAAAATCTTTATTATGGTGATAGATTTTATAATTAGGTAAATGTATTAATTGTTTGTTTTTATTTATAATGTGTGTTTCTTGTAATGCAATAATTTCCGGGTGGTGTTTGTAAACTAAATTTTCAAGTGCATATTTGTTATTTATAAAACCTTGCATATTCCATTGCAAGACACTTAACTCTAGACCAATAATCATTTAAAATGTAAGTAAATTTTAAAAGAAAAAAGTGAAAAATTAGCTTACGCAAATCCAAATTATTATCAGTAAATAATTCTATCGGTGGTGATTCAATTTCCATCAGGCCTTCATTGTGGTTGATTTTTTCAGTAATTTTGGCATTAGGAATTTCTTTTGTAGTTGTTATTGGTGTTATGGTATTATTTCTCGTGGATGATGTTTGATTTAGTTTTATTGCTTCTTTACTATTTGATGTATTATTATAGCTTGACTTTGATGGTGTTACATTTATAAGGTTATTTTCTTTTCATTGTTCTTTATTTGATATATTTGTATTTTTATTTGATTTATTAGTTGAAGTAGACGCTTCATTAATGGGCTCGTTTTATTGTGTTATTTTATTGTTTGATTGAGAGAGGTTTTTTTCTTACCGAATGGTTCAATACTATAGCCTCCAGGGTTGTTGTTGTATATTTTCCATGCTTCTCTTGCTGTGCATCGTTGTTCAATCTTTATCTTATTAACAGCTTTGTGTTTGAAGAAGCTTGGGCAAGCAGAGTCAGACGAAGTGTGTCTTTCATTATCGCAATTTATACAGTAATTCCGAACACACAATTCATGTGGTGTTGACAGTGCACTATTGAGCATAGTTCAATATTTCGATCACCATTCATTGCGTTGCACTATTCACTATTTTTATTAGATTGAATTTATTATTAAAGAAGATTAGAAATTACAAAATTAGAAAAACTAAAAGAATATTAAAATTGATTTTTTTGATTTTTTCCGACTAACGAACTGTTTGATAGGAAAAGCTCAATTCGTTGCCAGTTGTTATGAAATGAAGAATTGCGTGTCATGTTCGTTACTAATGAGAGTTACAATTTTACAGATATTTTGGAATTTAACTAGAAATAAAATTGTAAAAAGATTTGAAATTTGGAAGATATTTAAAGTTATCAGAACAGGATTAATATTACTAAATGTGGTATAATATTTTATTCGATCAAGGATTTTCCTATATGTAATAAATTATATTTAAATTATTTTATTGGTTTTTTCGTCATTTTCTGATAAACGTGATTAAAAAAATTTTCAAATTATCATAGAAACGTAAGCAAATGCACTACGTGTCAAAATTTAAAAAATTAACTAGAAATATTACATTTTTATGTTCGACAAAGTGTTGGGGATTATTCGAAATATTCCGTCAACATGATAATCCAACTGAAGCAACTATCCAGGGGATTGTTGGAAAACCCAAAAATTTCTGCCGAAATGTGCGTTCGAGGCCTTAATACTTCGTCGGTCGAAATATATGATTATGAATTGAAATATTAAACATCTATATAATGAATAATTTTATTTAATTTTCTTGTAAATAGTCATGTTTTTCATTGTAGGTAATGAAGTCACTAGAACCTCATGCGAATGTTGTTCGCTTTTTGGGATGCTG
This sequence comes from Clusia tigrina, assembly GCA_920105625.2. Lineage (NCBI taxonomy): Eukaryota > Metazoa > Arthropoda > Insecta > Diptera > Clusiidae > Clusia > Clusia tigrina. Next base: position 152,966,246 of record OV050031.1, on the reverse strand, counting down.
CACAGATAAGGATCCAATCTTTGTGATAATTGAATATGTGAATCGTGGCAAATTGCAGACTTACTTGCGAAATTCACGTGCTGAAAGGTAAGTTCACTAATCAGATTGTCTCTCGTAATTAAATGTTACACATTTAAAATATATTGGTGTTCTGTATTTCGATCATGAAGGAAGAAGTGGGGCGCGGGGAACCAAATGACTCCTTCCGCTCCACACGCTTCGAAGAACACACAGCTGAGAAAAATATCTTTTTGGAGGCTTATCGCTACTATTTCTTTTACTTTATTTATTATGCAAAAGAATGGAGACTTTACATGTAGAAATGTAAAAATAACTTCTCATTTTCTTTTGGTTGTGTAATGCTAGTATCGTAAACCCTCGTGTGAAATTTCATGGATGAATGTTCTATAGAAACCAAGTAATGATGGATGTGGCAGTAATATGGGTCCAAATATCGTCAATATAATTTCTTGCATGTGGCTTCATAATGTTCAAATGCTTATTCAAATAAAATTTTATCCATAAATATATAAAGAGTTTTCCAATAGGGTCTGGTGGATTATGACAGTTCGTGGCGGTCATGTTATTTTATCTGGTATGTGTTCTCCTGAGGCAACGAAGCACGCGCTGCGCCCATTTTCCGACAAAGCCTATTTTTTGATGACAGGTACGTCAACATGCATTATGTGTGGAATATGACAATATTTAAATGGCTACCGAGGCATCGCTGGGTGGGTATTTCTCCCATTATAATGATGCACAACTTGTCGTATAATGTTATCAATAACACTGCGTTGTTCATCATTAGCTTGTTCATACATTTCATTGAAGATAATACTCTCATGGAACGGATTGCAAATATCATTATCAGTATAATAATTCTGATTGACTGATTGTGAGGAAATAGGGTGTCCGAGGTTTTTACATGATTGATTGTGTGTTAAAATTATTGCTTCTACTTCCAATAGAATTTGATTATATGAAATATTTTCATAGAAGTCTCGGAAATGTCCTTCACTCACGAAACATTTAAATTCATCCCACAGAAGTAAAGCAATGTGGCAGCAACGTTTAAAGCACAAATATAAGTTAACGTCACATTCCTGTTTCATGATAAAATGCTGATGAAATGCTGAAAGGTCTACAGTCCAAGATGTTAGCTGACACCATACGTGACAAAATGCCAAATTCGCTACCGCTGCCGTAGTGAGCATACCAGAAACAACAACAACCATTGCTTGCAGTCAAATTTAAACAACAACCACATTGCTATTGCTATCGTCGAAAGGCAGCAAACGCAACAAGGGAATTGGTCAACTTAGCTTAGATTAAAATTGTTCAACTCAGTTATTAACCAACAATAAAAGGGTGCGTAACCGTAAGCAGAAAAACTCGCGTTTATATCTGGCGGATACCGGCTTTAAACCCACGAATAAGTCCTTATAAAGGGATAATATGATTGTGAAGAAGAAAATTTATAAACAAATTTGAAAGAATCATTAAAAATACTTTTCCAACAAATATAATTTATAAATAAAACTTTAAAAATAAATTATTAAAGTGTAATAAGCCTTTAGCTAGGAGTGTAATAAGCCTATAGCTAGGGGCGAACAGATGTGAATAGCTACCAAATCTTTATACAGTAGGGTAGGCCGCTTATCAAACCGGCGAATAGCCAAATAGAGTATTTACTTCTCATGTTTATACAGCGGAGAAGTTAAGCTTGTAAAGAATCTGCCCATTATTTAATAATGCGAGTTTTTATGTAATTGTTTTCCATTGGATTGCCAATGAGCTTCAATTGCAAACGCACAAATAAATTTCCAAACTTTTGCTGATCTAAGCAATATGGTTCGAAGCCATAGCGCTGCATATCAACCACAAGAAAGTACGGTCAGCGCACTTAAAAGAAATTAGAGCCGCGTGCGCTGCCCTCTCGCGAGTGCTTTATTTGCCATGCAGCGTTTTTTGCAGCTGTCACAAGTTCTTGCGTTTCCATGTGTTTACATTTTGTTTATGTTTTGCCTGATACTATTATGTGCCGAGCACACTACACCCTATCCCTGAAGAGAAATGTGAGGAAAGAAAATTTGAGAAAAAAAATATTACAGTTAAATGAATAAATTTGGTTTCCTTATGTTTACCAACTAAAAATAAACTTTACAGTTATAGAATTTCTTACTTAACTATTTGAAAATATGATATTTAAATTTTTACAAATATAAATTGCTTATGTTTTAATATTTTCTTACTTAACTGTCATTATTGGAGTGTATAGCTTGATATTATCTTATGAATAGTTTTATTTTTACCTTTATAATCTATTTCAATATTTAGATCTAAAACATGTTTTTACTTTCAATGGACCTAAATATGGCGGGTCTAGTTTTTTCTTAGCGTGATTTTTAATTAATACTAAATCTCCTATTGTTATGTCTGTTGGTCTAGCTATACTAACTGTCTTATTTTTTCTATATTGCTTAGCAATCTCTACTAATTTCTTAGCTTTAGTTAGTGCTGCTTTTAACCTAATTCTTAACTCATTCTAATAATGATCAAAATTATATATTGGTGAATTGTCTCTAATGATCTCATTTAGCAATGGCGTGAATTTGTCGCAAATGAGTTCATATAGGCTAAAATTTGTCTCGATATGCGGTGTCGTATTATATGTGTTATCGGAATTTGCTCATGCCAGTTATATTCGTTCATGACATTTAGTAGAAATTCATTTAAAACACAGTGGCTTCTTTCCACTGTACCTAGAATTTTATGATGATATGGGGTCTAAAAAGTTTGCTCTATATTTAGTTTTTTGCAGATATTTTTCATTAACCATTAACAAACATATTTCAGATTTAATTCATTTATTAGTGTTGACGCTATAGTACGTGAATCTTTTGTTTCAGTGGGTGTGCAACTACAAATTTTGTTAGTTCACACTGCATTGTCAAAATATATCTATATTTGTCTGAGATGCATAGTGGACCTACTGTATCTATAGTAATTACTCTAAAGCTAGTGTCAGTTATACATAACTGTTTTTTATTGTGTTTTATAATTTTATTCTTTTTGCATGATTCATAATTATTTATGAAATCACGTATCATTTGACGCATATTTTTCCATAAAAACTTTTGTTTTAATTTAAGCAATGTTTTTCTGATACCAAAGTGACCAGAGTAATTCGCTTTATGATACACATGTATTAACTTGTATTTGATGATATCAGTTTTAATTCTTTGGGTATTTCATATAACATAGCGAACATTTTTTTTCCATATGCATGTTGTACAACTTTTTAAATTCATTTATATTAATGATGGTAAATACGAGGGCGGATTGATATTGAAGCTACCTAGCGCTAGATGGCAGCACAAAACGATTAGTTTATTTGTTGTAGTCGTTTGAAGTAAGCAACTTTTGTGTTTCTTGAAAAATGGAAAAAAGCGAATTTCGTGCAGTGATTAAACACTATTATTTGAAAGGGAAAACGGCGAAAGAGACAAAAGAAAAGCTCGATAAACATTACGGTGAGTCTGCTCCGTCAGATTACATGGTAAAATATTGGATTGCTGAATTTAAACGCGGCCGAACAAGCACTGCAACAATCCCATCAACAGGAAGGCCAGAAGAGGTGGTTACTGAAGAAAATGTCAAGAGAATCCTCGATATCGTTATGAATGATCGCCGAGCCAAGTTGCGTGAGATTGTTGAAATGGTAAACATATCATATAACGTGTGTTCAACATTTTGCATGAACATTTGCATATGAAAAAGCTATCGGCAAGATGGGTGCCGCGTTTGCTCAGTGTCGAACAAAAACGAGTTCGACAGACTACTTCACAGCGGTGTTTGGACATGATAAAGCGTAATCCTGTTGATTTTTGACGTCGATTAATAACTGTTGATGAAACGTGGGTCCACCACTACACACCTGAAACCAAAAATCAATCGAAACAATGGGTGGAAGCTGGTGGAAGTGCTCCGAAGAAGGCGAAGGCAGTGAAATCGGCTGGCAAGGTTATGGCCACTGTATTTTGGGATGCAAACGGAATATTGCTCATCGATTATCTTGAAAAAGGATCCACAGTCACAGGAAAGTATTATCGTGCATTATTGGATCAATTGATTGATGCAATCAAGGAAAAACTACTATTCAGGTGTGTAGTGGTGGACCCACGTTTCATCAACAGTTATTAATCGACGCCAAAAATCAACAGGATTACGCTTTATCATGTCCAAACACCGCTGTGAAGTGGTCTGTCGAACTCGTTTTTGTTCGACACAGAGCAATCGCGGCACCCATCTTGCCGATAGCTTTTTCACATGCAAATGTTTATGCAAAATGTTGAACACACGTTCATATGATATGTTTACCATTTCAACAATCTCACGCAACTTCACTCGGCGATCATTCATAACGATATCGAGGATTTTCTTGATATTTTCTTCAGTAAACACCTCTTTTGGCCTTCCTGTTGATGGTATTGTTGCAGTGCTTGTTCGGCCGCGTTTAAATTCAGCAATCCAATATTTTAAAAAAATTTAAAATGCAAATTCTGAGCAAGCTTTGGTAATTTAACATTCAATGTGTACATATTAATTAATACACGATAATATACTATATATTTTATATAATTCAGACTTTTATATAATTAAGGTTGTTTTGTGGTCTTGTCTTAATTAAGCGGTCCATATGTATAGTTAAGCGGGCGTTTTATTTACACTGGCGTTGAAAGAAACACATCTATTATTGATCGGAGTCGTCGTAAATGCTCCTAATGCAGTTCTTATCACTACTTAAGAATCTATTTTGAGCACTATTAACTGGAAAACCATAAAGGAAAGAGCGGAATCAATTTTTGATATCACGAACGCCGTAGTTACGTCAATAAGGGTCAAAGAATTGCAATTGAATTTGAAACACGAAAAACACTTGATTATATTAAGCCTCTGTTAAAGGTCTTGTTGTAAAAGTGTAATATGTGAATTCCAATTATATCGTTTGGTGAATTTAACTCATAATATTCTTAAGTTGTCTACATACTCGTATATGCTCCTAATGATGATATCTGAATAAAATGTACATTGCCACGTTGTAACTAACACGCACATGGAAAGGTAAAGAGTATTTCAAAGTCGGTCTAACCCGACTTCAGACTTCTTTACTTGTTTTCATTTAATTTATCTCTACATTAAATTGAGTAAATACTTACTTAACAAAGAGTTCTATCATTTCATCCGTGCATTCTTTTTATATGCACACAGTTATGTGAATGTTTACATGTGTAAATACTTTAAAAACTTTACAAAAAGTTAATAGTCCAAGTAATATGATGTAATATTGCTGCTAAATCTTATTCATATATTTATTCCCTGTACTTCTCTTCTATTCCACTTTCATTAACATCTTGTCGAATTTTGTTTTTTCTTTGCACGGTTTCGCTTTTTATGCAGACATTACGGCAACACATATGGAAAATCGAACATCCTTACATCAGGCGATTTAACATCATTTATGTATCAGGTCGCCAAGGGTATGGACTACCTCACATCGCGTGGCGTAAGTACAATTTAATTAATTAATTTAAAAAAGGTTTTTTAAAATAAGTGTTAATAAACTATTAGTTCTAAACTAAAAAAAAAAAAGCCGAGGCGCTGTGGCATTTATTAAATAGTAGAAGAGATTGTGGTAGCAAAAAAAATATTTAATAGACTAAAAACTAAGGAAGCAAAGTGAAGTGAATGTTGATGTTTTTTACATCGAACTTAAATAGTATTGGCAGACAAAATATATTTAGCTTATTTAAATTTTAACTGCCATTTACAATTTCAAAACTTCAATTTATAACAAGTATTTTTACAAAGTTACAATGCTTTTGCTTCTGTAAACATATCGTTAGTACATCGGCAACATTCTTATGAGTGGAAACATATTAAGTACAATGCCATTATTTTTAACTTTTTCTCGCACAAAATGATACTTTAGTACGTTTATGATGGACAGGGTTGTGTGCAATATGCTGAGCGCTGAGGTTGACGCCAAAAATGTTTGTCGGTTCCGCATCTCAATATCCGATCTCGATTAATAGTTTGCAAAGGTTTGGTGGCAATATATAAAGCAACATAATCTGCTTCAGTGCTGTTCCCATAAAAAAATGCGTAACTATATTCTTTGTAATTGGTCATTTACCCAATCTGCGTCAGAAAAACTCTTTACTGGTTCGCCACACTTGCGTTATACGATACTGAGCTCCACCTGACAGGCAGGTATTGCAAAACATGTTTAGCATCATTTTTCTGTGATAATTTGCTTAAGGCGTGTAAAATATCTGGCCGGCCCATGACTTCTAAATACATAAGGGAACCAATTAGTAACTGACATTTTGTTATATTTACCCTTAAACATTTTTCATTACAACTCAATTGAAAAACTGATTTCAGGGGTGCCGCAACTGGATGACAGTTTTGCATGCTAAATATGCCCGAAAGGCGTCTAATGTACTTTTCGTCGCCTAATGAAACGCAGCCTTGTTCAATATCTCGTTGTATTTTCATGCCAAGGTAATAATGTAGGGGCCGCCATCATGCATCTTGAACTTGGTTACAAGCTTTTTCTTAATCATGGCGATGTCCTTCTTGCCAGGACTTATGATGATTAAATCGGCGACGTAGACTGCGATGGAGCTGAATTGTTGTTGATGTTGATTGACGTGCAAACATGCTTCGTTCGTGTAATTGCACTTCTTTTTGGGCCTGCCAGGTTCACCTGCGCGAATCCGTTTAGGTCTATCAGGCCCACGTCGTACAGCGTTGTCACCTATTTCTGCATCGCTTGGACTCACAATCTCTTCCTCTTCTGCGTCAGAGTCACTGTTCCCATTTCACTTAGCATGTATAAGTGCAGCTGGCTCTCCTTCTGGAATATAATTTTTTCACTCAAAGTGAATGATGTTTGTCACATTCGGCCTGAAATACTACAATTTTTAGTTCATTATCAAACTCACCGTCAATAAATTTGACGTCATGTCGCTCAAGCACTACTCGTCTTTCTCGGTCGTAAAGGCTTTAGCGACGAAAATGTAATCGTTACCCTTTGCCTGGCACTTGCTTGTTTTTACCTTATCTAGTATATCGAGGTAAATACTCGCAGATGCTGAATTGACGGCTTCCGATTTTTCCAAGCAAAGCCGGCGTTTAATCCTTTTATTTGGCACCTATTAGGTAAATAAGTTCCTGTGTGCTCAGAATAGGCCCATAAAGACTTCTCAAGCTTTGCATTGAGGTTCTACGATTCACGCGTTTGGATACATCATTTTCTAGAGGCGTATACGGAACTGTTAGTTGTCGTTTTATTCCACACATGTTCAAATAATTTGTAAACTCGTGGTTTGCATACTCCGTGCCGTTTTCGCTTCTCAAATCCTTTATTTTCTTGTATGTTGGGGACTCCACATAAAATTTTAATATTTTAATAATAGTTACTTTTTAAACATTTCGTTTTTGGCGCGTATAAAGTATACAAACATTTTGCACGAGTAATCGTCTATAAACATAAGAAGGGTATGTACCAACTCGAGCACACCTTTTGTAAAACGTTCTGTGTTTTGCGGAAATGACAAAGCACATATTTTTGCTTCATTACACTTCCCACAATTTATTCTCATAGGTTTATTTTTATACGCATGCCCTGCACTAGCATTTTCTCTCTTAGTTGCTTTAAATTTTGGAAATTCAGGTGACCAAAACGATTATGCACAATTGATTCAAGCGAGGAACCGTTAAATAAATGAACCGCACTTTTTTCTGCAATCTCTGAATACACACACAAATTATCCTCTTGCACTACCCGCAATATCACGTTAGCTTTCTTGCTTTTTTATGAGTGCCACTCCATTTTTTAGTTGCAATTTTGTATTTTGTTGCTTTGGTCACTGACAAAAAATTCAAATTTAACGATAGTTTAGTATAACTATACCGATACGGGGTGAATCTATAAATGTATTTACCGCTAGCATGATGGGTGCTTTTTTCAGTGAACGACACAAACATATTTTTGTAACAACACATGTGCGAAGTTGCACCACTGTCGATACACCATGTATTTTTCCGCTTTGTGGCGATACCACTATTCGCTTTTGCTCGCATGCGCATTCTTTTTCTTGCTTCTGCACTCACTTCCTCGATGACCTATATTTTCGCAATTAAAGCATTTTCCTTTAAATCAAGGTTTGTCTTTCTCATCTTTTTTAAAATTCTTTTCATGTCGTTTCAGCGTGAAACAATTTTGTACATTTGTGTGTACATATACTGCTTTGGCAAAATTTTCGCGATCGCCCATTTTTTTTCCGCGCGCCTTTTTCTAGAAGCTTTTGCTTTACAGCTTCCAATGATGGCAGTTTGTCCCAACAACGAAATTTTCCCATGAATTTGGCCAACTGCATAACAGCATGATTACTCTTAATTCTTCTTGGATTTTTATGTCTAATTTGGCAAATTTTTCTGTTATTTCGATAAACGAATTTATATTTTGGACCACGTTATCCTCTTGATGAAAGTTTAGACATACAAGTTTTTGATTTAAATGCATTTTTCTGATTGAGCCAACTGTAAAATGAATATCCCGCAATTAGATTTTATGTTCATCAACTGTGTTGCTTTACTTATTGCTACTAAAGGGTTTTCCAATAGAGACGGGTAGATGTTAAAATTGAATAAAACAACTTGTGTGTGAGATATCAACGAATTTTTGTTTTATTTTAAAGGCCTATCGATGACATTATGTGTGGAATATAACATCGTTCAAATTACCAAAATTTTCGATGAATGGCGTATAGATCAGGCTGATCAATGGCACGTGTTAAGTTGATTTTGAGGTCACTGGTCGTTTGCGGCTTATTGAAGAAAAAGTCTAGCGGGGTCAAATCACATGATCTCGGTGGCCAGTTGAAGTCGTCTCTGCGCGAAATAACTATATCCTCAAATCGCTCGTGCCAAATTTCCATTGTGGCATCATCTATGTGGCACATAGCGCCGTTCTGCTGAATCACATATCGTTCACATTCATATTATCCATATTAGGCCAAACGAAATTAGTTATCAACGTTCGATAGCGATCTCCATTGATGGTAATGGCAATGTCATCGTCGTTTTCATAGAAGTACTGACCGTTGATGCTGCCGGCCCGTAATCCACACCAAACAGATTGGATGCATGGCCCCTTGGTGGACTTGGAATGGATTAGCATAATCCCAAATCCGGCAATTTTGCATGTTGACGTACTCGTTCATCCAAACATGGGGCTCGTCGCAAAAAAAGCGAACATTGTGTATGGTCATTATACTTCAGCTACTGGACTAGTTGAATTTCGTATGGGTGCAGGCCCAAGTCCCGAGTTCTCCTGCACATTCTCACAAACAGATACGATGTTTTCGGCAGATCTTGCGTTTCGTTGACGAATAGGTGTTGGCTGATTGATCCCTGAAGCTGGTAGAATTTGGCCACCAAACGTTGTATAGTCGACTGGGAAGGACGACCCAGTAAACCGTCAGATGGGCGAGACGAGCGCGTCATTGCAACAAGAGAACAGCCATTTTGATAATAAAGTTTTATCATTTGCACGGACTGCTGGATGCTGTAACTTGCCAAGGTGCTTTGTGACTGAAAAATAAAAAACAGAATAAAGAACTGATAAAACAACATACTCAAAATCTACCCGTCCCTATTGGAAAACCCTTTAGAAATTTTGCAGGATTTATGGTTTTATACACTGTTTATGGTTTTATGAGAATATTCCACCAAATTGAGTGATTTTTCTCTGCAAATATAATTTAATGAAAGCCTGCATATAATGCTTACCTTGTTTATTTATTTTCAAAAGGTTTTGAGCACAGAATGGCCAAAGTGAGCAGAGTTTGGTTAATTTAGATTATTTTATAGAAGAAGTTATAGAGGAAGTGAATCATAATTATCTCAGCAGCTCGTCTAGAATGACAATCATTCCGAATGTTATGTATCTACATATGTAAATAGAAGGATTAGGTTCTTTTTAGTTTAAATGCTACTGGAAAATGGTACTCAACAAACCGTAAAAGTTTGTTAATAGTGCCACTCTAAGGCTTGAAAGTGGGTCTTTTTTAGACAAAAATATTTCTTATTTATAGAAAGTTCTTTCGTAAGTATTCTAAATCGATATTTTTCATATATGTAGATAGACTTCAAATGCAATATATTTATTAATGGATGGTGAAAGAACAAGAAATCGAATATTATTTTTGGAGTTGCTGTTGAAATTTCCTGATTTTGGTATTGTTTTCCTTTTTCTATTTATTCCAGAGCAGTGATACTCACTCCATAACCATTCTGTGCACATTTCTTTTTGTATTTGCACTTCAGTATATGTCAGCGCACTTGATTACCTAATACCAAAACATTGCTACACTCCTTAAGCAGTTCTATAATAAACAATGTTAAATCCGCGTGGTCTCACTTGCTTATAGAAGTGTACAGCAACAGCACTCACATACGAGGGCGGATTGATATTGAAGCTTCCTAAGAATGAAAAAAACATTTTTTTTTTCAAAAACAATTTATTTCTCAACATAGTCTCCTTTTACTTCGACACACTTAGTAAGACGATATTCCAACTTTTTTATACCATCTGAATAATACGATTTCGGGAACCCCTCAAAATGCGCGTTCGTTTCGGTAATCACTTCTTCGTTTGAGATGAATCTTTTTCCTGCGAGCCATTTTTTCAAGTTTGGAAACAGGAAAAAGTCACTAGGAGCTTAATCTGGACTATAAGGTGGATGATTAATAATGCTGTGTGAACCGGTGCGTTGTCTTGAAGAAAGAGCATTTTTTTCTTCTTTAAATGTGGTCGTTTTTCCTTGATTGCAGCAATCAATTGATCCAATAATGCACGATAATACTTTCCTGTGATTGTGAATCCTTTTTCAAGATAATCGATGAGCAATATTCCGTGTGCATCCCAAAATACAGTGGCCATAACCTTGCCAGCCGATTTCACTGCCTTCGCCTTCTTCGGAGCACTTCCACCAGCTTCCACCCATTGTCTCGATTGATTTTTGGTTTCAGGTGTGTAGTGGTGGACCCACGTTTCATCAACAGTTATTAATCGACGCCAAAAATCAACAGAATTACGCTTTATCATGTCCAAACACCGCTGTGAAGTGGTCTGTCGAACTCGTTGTTGTTTGACACTGAGCAAACGCGGCACCCATCTTGTCGATAGCTTTTTCATATGCAAATGTTCATGCAAAATGTTGAACACACGTTCATATGATATGCTTACCATTTCAACAATCTCACGCAACTTGACTCGGCGATCATTCATAACGATATCGAGGATTTTCTTGATATTTTCTACAGTAACCACCTCTTTTGGCTTTCCTGTTGATGGTATTGTTGCAGTGCTTGTTCGGCCGCGTTTATAATCAGCAATCCAATATTTTACCATGTAATCTGACGGAGCAGACTAACCGTAATGTTTATCGAGCTTTTCTTTTGTCTCTTTCGCCGTTTTCCCTTTCAAATAATAGTGTTTAATCACTGCACGAAATTCGCTTTTTTCCATTTTTCAAGAAACACAAAAGTTGCTTACTGCAAACGGCTACAACAAATAAACTAATCGATGAATTTGGGTGACATGTTAACAGCTGACGTTTGACAAATCGCAATTTCTAAAAAATTTTTGTGTTTGTGCTGCCATATAGCGCTAGGTAGCTTCAATATCAATCTGCCCTCGTATACTTTACTTCGTTTAGGAAAGTGCGCGAGTGATTCAGACGTGTGTCGGGTTCCTCCGTGAAAGTTTTCTAAAAGAGTAAAAATGACTATTTTTAGAACGTTAATACTTGTTCGTACATGTAGTGAGTTCCGCCCCGTTGACTGGTGGTCTAGGTGTCGGTGTTCCTGGCGGATGTCGGATGATTTTTATTTGCTCCCCCAAAGGGGGTCCCAAAAATGTTAACCTACAAGCGGAAGTAAACGCCACAAATACTGGCTGTGATCAATGCAGTACGACAGAGCCAGAAAAGAAACGAGTACAGAAGTCTGAAGTCGGGTTAGACCGACCTCGAAATACCCTTTACCTTTCCATGTGCGTGCATCATTAGGAGGATAGCTACGGTAATTTTCGGTAGGGTACCTTGAATTGATTATATCGACACCATTTTTTTGTGTATGGCTTTGTGCTGTCAACATTGTATAGGTCGTAAGTTATAATAATATGGCAATAGTGGTCGTGGCTGTAAAAATAACACACCAATTTTTTGTGTGGTGTTTAACGTTAGTTGTATTATGATCTCCATATTCTGCACACACACTATTATGGACCCCTGTATATTTCCGGCAATTTTTATTCCGCTGTCATCAATATGAGCATAAGTAGGCAAATGTGAACTTTAGACCCGAAAGTTCCTTATATCACAAGTGGGCGTGTCTTTTACCTGAGCAACCCAATTTGTTGCATATAGCTGTATAATGTCCACATGTTCCTTCCTGTAAAATTTTGTACCTAAATCTCTACCAGATCTTAAGTTATTAATATTTGTTAATAGTGGGCGTGGCAGTTAGTATATACCACCCAATTTTTGTAAAGTATTTAGGAGGACTCACATCTCCATAACTGCGTCACGATTCCATCAATTGGACCGAAGCTATAGTGATTTTAAAAAGGTGAACAAATTCCTTACATGGGAAGTAGGCGTGGTCTTTGTCCAAATCGGCCCATATAGAAATCTGGTGGGTTCAACGAGCCTTAAAGTCCCAAGATTGGGAGTTGAGGCCTCTGGAATATGGCAGAAAGCATCTAGTTCAAAGAGGAGTAGATCTAGACCAGGCGTAGCGTCGCGTCCCACTCAAAACAATCCAAACTGGATAACTACTAGCTCGCAGCACTTCCATAGACAGCACGAACAGATTGGTTCTCTAGACCAAGAAGAGGCACGTCAAGATGCAACAACTGACGTGCGGAGAAAACCCAGACCTCCGCCCATTTTTGTTTCAGCTTGAGTAATATTCTTCCCTTAAAAGAATAACTTCAAGTAATTGCTCAGAAAGAATATGAACTCAGAGTTATAAACGGAGACGTTGTCAAAATACAACCAACTCCGCTGAAAAATACTCAGTCATTACAAAGGCCATAACCGAACAGAACACTGAGTTTCATACTTTTAAATTGAACCACAAAAGATATTTTAATGTAGTACTACGTGGTATGTACTGCTCAACCCCAATCGACGAAATACGAGAAGCAATTGAGGAGTTGGGGTATACAGTTGTGAACGTTTGGAATATGAGGCAAAGAACTACGCAAAAGCCTCTTCTTATGTTTTACATCAGCCTGGAGCAATGCAGCAATAACAAAGACATATACGAATGTAATATACTTTTAAATACACGAATTAAAATTGAGCCACCTAGAAAGAAACGTTAAATTCCAAAATGTGTCAGATGCCAATTGTCCGCAACAGTAGCTCGTGATGGCTTGAATTGATTTTCAACACAGGTTAATTTCAGTGAAATGCAATTATTTCTTTATTGTCAACTTGTGACGCAACCTTATGTTTTAATTCCTTAAAATAATACATAGTTAATTGATTAAAGAAATTGTATATAAGTAAAGTATATTAACTCTTACTTTTTGGTTTCAAACCATCAGCTTTTCATTTATGAAAATATGACGCAAGTTATGCGCAACTACTTCTGCTTTTTACGAAAGATATGTTTAAAAGAAAAAGAATTTCCGGATGTAAAGCAGAATTGACATATAAATGCATAATGTATGATTGACGTAAGTATAATAATTATAGTATAAAAGGTAATAAAGATACCAGAGCTGCATCATTTCAGAGCTGCATTTTTCTTAATTTAACAGTGGCGGCTACACCCCCCTGCAGTATGACGAGAGGCTTTCGAAGTCATACTCCTAAATAGAGGACACATCCAATACCGCCAATCTTGTTGCAGGGCGCACAATTACTCCACTTGTAGTTAGGACCCTCGCCTTTCGTACCTGCCCATCATTTGCCATAGTAGTTTCTACAATTTTACCTCTTGGCCACACGTTTCTTGGACTCGACGGGTCAACCACAATAACTAAGTCACCAACTTGCAACGGCTTAGTCTTTTCATGCCACTTCGTTCTAAGCGTTAAAGATGGCAAGTACTCTTTTACCCACTTGCGCCAAAATATCTCTGCATACTGTTGAGAAGCGAGCCAGTTATGCTTAAGTGCCACGCCGCTGTCGTCGTATGTCGCTAACGGTTTCATACCATTTGATGAATACACCAGCAGGTGATTTGGTGTTATTGCTTCTGCATTTTCGTGTTCAATCGGAACGTAAACCAATGGTCGGGAATTAATTATGTTTTCTACTTCAGCTAGCATTCCCCGAAGTAGCTCATCGCTTGGTGTGCGAGTATGTGAAATACTATAAAAAACGTTTTTTACCGACCTTACGAGCCTCTCCCAGGCCCCTCCCATATGCGGAGACGAGGGTGGGATAAAGTTCCATTTTGTTGTAGCCGTAGTAAAAACATGTACTAGTTTGTTTTTATCAACTTCTTCCACTGCTTCTCGAATTTCCCTTTCTGCGCTAACAAAATTCGTCCCGTTGTCACTAAAGAACTCCCTCGGTGTACCGCGACGACATATAAAATTTCTAATTGCTATTATACACGATGAAGTATTTAGAGTGTTGACAACCTCTATATGGACAGCCCTTACCGTAAGACATGTAAACAAAGCACCGTACCTCTTTTCTGTATGTCGGCCAACCGTCACCATAATTGGGCCAAAGTAATCCACACCTGTATATGTAAAAGGACGACAAAACGCTGCCAATCGGGCTTCTGGTAACTTCGCCATTTGAGGAAAGTTTGGAACAGCTTTCTTTATTTTACACATTTGGCACTGCTTCAATGAATTTTTGAAAACCGCTCTTAGCCGAAGAATATAAAATCGCTGCCTCAATTCGTTTATCACGGTTTCGTGATTGAGGTGTTTGTAATTTATATGAAAATTCATAATTAACAGTTGTGTAATGCGAATACCCCTAGGTAAAATTATAGGGGATTTGGTTTCCTCAGGAACAATAGCTCTATCTATTCGGCCTTCTACACGAAGGATTTGGTTTTCATCCAATTTTGGAGTAAGTTTGTACAATGAGCTTGACTTAGATAATTTTTTGTTTGATTTTAAAAGATGAATTTCTTCATGGTAAATTTCATGTTGTGCAAGACGAAACAATAAATTTTCTGCTCTGGCAAGTTCAGTAGACTCAAGTTCACTCTTAGATTTTGCTTTTTGTTGAACAGCATCACAAAAACGAATCACATATGCAGTGGTCCTCAACAATCTATTCCAGTTGGAAAAACGATTTATGTTTATAACCATTTCTTCTATATCATGAACATGAACACATTCGACTACCTCTGAATCACATGATTCTAACTTTGTTTCATAGCTTGGCCATTCACTTTTAGGTGTTAAAAGGAAATCAGGCCCCTTAAACCACCGACTTTCGAAAGAGATGTCGGGTTTTTTAGCCCACTTTGTTGCTTCATCGGCAACGTTGTGCTTTCCCGGAATCCAATGCCAATCTTGCAGATCCGTAGTATCCAAAATTTCGCTAATACGCAAAGAGACAAATTGGTGATACTTTTTATTACCATTTTGTAACCAACTGATTACTGTCTTCGAGTCAGACCAATAATATTTTTTATTTATGGAGATCGTGTGATTTTTTAAAATGTTGTTGGCGAAACGACAGCCGATGAGTGCAGCCATTAACTCCAAACGAGGTATTGATGTGATTTTCAAAGGGGCAACACGGGTTTTAGATCCCACTAGCGAGCAAACGATGTTATTATTACTCAGATGTTATTATAAGCTACTGCTGCATACCCGCTTTCACTCGCATCCACAAATGTATGAAGCTCTATGTATGCATCGGTGTAATCAACGATTGATTTTAAATAGCAACGCTGAATGTTAACTTTTTCTAAATCGGGAAGATACTTTAACCATTTGTCCCACTTAACAAGTTGTTCTTCCTTAACTGGCTCGTCCCAGCTGACGCCGCTTCTCCAAATTTCTTGTAAAATAATTTTAAGGTACATAACAAAATTACCAACTAATCCCAGGGGGTCGTAAACTGTCATTAAAATTCTTAAAATTTGTCGTTTTGTGGGAGCTTTATTGAGACAAACAATATCGTTGCTTAGAATATGTGGTGAAATTTTAAATACGATGGCATCATCTGTTGGGTTCCAAAAAACACCTAAAACTTTTTCAGTTTCCTTATCTGACCCCATATTTAATTGCTTTTCATTCACGTGACGTGGTTTTTCTATTTGGTTTACTACTTCGATTTTATCCGAAACCCAATTTCTAAGGTTGAAGCCAGCTTGCAGTTGAATATACTTAACTTCCTTTGCTATATTAACGGCTTGTTCTACTGTATCGGCAGAGTACAGAAAATCATCTACGTAATGGTTGTTTTTTATGGCAGAAGCAGCTTGTGGAAATTTATTTTCATATTTGGAGGCGTTTATATTTTTCACGTATTGGGAGATACTCGGAGCACATGAGGCTCCAAATATCATAACGTTCATGAGGTAAACATTAGGTTCTTTGTTAGCATCGCAATTACGCCACAAAAAACGCTGAACATGTCGGTCTTCTTCACGCATGAAAACCTGGTGAAACATTTGCTCGATGTCACCACAAATGGCTACAGACCGTTCTCTAAACTGAAAAAGTATCGCTTGTAATGAAGCTAACATATCTGGGCCTTTATAAAGCATGGAATTTAACGAAATCCCATTAAACTTTGCGGCAGCATCCCATACAATCCGACATTTGCCTGGTTTATTCTTATTAAATACAGGAAACGTGGGGAGATACCAGACTCTTTCAGCCGAAGTATTTATATCAATTTTGGTGATATAACCTTTGTTGAGGTATTCTTTAATTGTTTCATCATAAACTGCATGAAGATCACTATTTTTTCTTACTTGCTTTTCGAGGCATAAAAGTCTACTTTTTGCCATTTGATAATTATTTGGCAAGAATGTTTTATCATTTTGCCACAGCAGACTAGTTTCATAATGACCATCATCTCGCTGTTTGGTAAAATTATTTAAAAGTTGCAACGATCTTTCATCCTCTTTAGTGGTCTTCAAATTTTGATAATTAATACCTAGACCTTCAATGCTAAAAAAACTTTTTACCAATTGATTTATTTGGTCATCTGTCTCCAAACACTCACAAATGTGCAGATTGTATTGTACAGGTTGGCTGCTACCACAAGGTCCAAAAACTGTCCAACCCAATGCGGTTTTAATAGCAATTGGTTCATTTTTTCCACCCTCCTTGATTTTATTCGCTAATGCGATATTTATATTGTTAAGTCCAATAAGAATTTTTGGTGTAGCGGCATAATAACTATCAACTGGTAACCCTTTTAAATGATTAAATTTTCTGTTTAGATTTTCATAATCGAGTGTTTGTTTAGGTAATGAAAGTCCCTTTACTGTGCGAACATCGACACCAAAACTTTTGCTGTTATTACCAGACACCTGCACTGTTAAACGTTGAGAGTTTTCTTCAATTCTTTCTACATTTGCAGTCCATTTTAAACATAGTTGTTCAGCTTCCCCTTCTAAATCCAATTGTTTTATTATTTCCTCATCTATTAAGCTAATTGAAGAGCCGTCATCTAAAAACGCATATGTAGAAATGAATTTGTTGTTGTTTCCATAAATTCGTATCGGAATTACTTTAAAGAGAATTTTTTGTTTTTGAGTATCATGTGCGTTTACATTTTGAACATTACTGCTGTACTTTTCTTTCTCATTGTTTTCTTGTGGTGTATTGTTGCTTTGATACTTATGAAGAAGATTATGATGTTTAAATTGACAGCCTTCTACATTACAGTTTTTATCTCTGTTGTAACATATTCCTGAATGTTTTCGTAAGCAGTGCTTGCACAACTCTAATCTGTTAACATAATTCCATCTATCTTTGCGATCAGCTGACATAAACTTTTTACAGCTTGTAACAGTTTTACAATCACTGCTGCAAACCAGACATTTCTTTTTATTAGTTTCTGTGTGTGTATTGCAAAAAGCGTTCTTTTGTTTACGATTATTAACAGGATCAACCGTCATATTATTTTCAATGTTAACAGTGCTAGCTGACAGTCCAATGTCAAATATCCAATTGGCAAATTCTGATAAATTTGCTTGTTGATTATTTTGCTGAAGACTTAATTTTATTGAACCCCAAGTTATTTGGTAATACGGTGGTAATTTTGAGACTAGTTCCTGGAGCAGCGATGAATTATTCAACTCATCAATGAGTCCAGAGGCTTCAATAGTTGATTGGAGACCTTTTACTTGGATCGCAAAGTTGGTTATTGTTTCCATTTTGTTTAGGTTAACTTGTGGTAATGTTTTTATTTTATTTTTCAGAGAAAACAGAATCTTGTCTGGCTGACCGTACAATAATTTCAATGTGGAAATAGCGTGTGGTACACATGATGGATGAATAAGAATTCTTTTAACAGCCTCTAATGCTTCACCACGCAGGGATCTTTGGAGTCTTATCAAATTTTCTGCATCCGTCAGCCCGCAGACTTCTGTAGACCAGTCATAAGTCGAGCTAAACTAAGGCCATTCCTCGGGGCAACCAGAGAAAGTGGGCAAATCCTTAGGCACAGTTTGGCGAGCATGTAATTGGTCAGGTCTTAGTCTGTTCCCCAGAGTTGTTCGCTGTAATGGTGGTGGCTGAGATGTTTCCGTCTGCTCGTGATTAATAAATGATTGAGACTGCTGTGTATTATTAATATTTTGTGAATAAATTAGACGTGGTTGATTCACATTTTGATTTACTGTTGAGTGCAATGGAAAACTCGGACAAATCAAATTAAAAGGTCGTGCATTTGCGATATTGGTTTGTTCATATAAATGGTTTACAGGTGGATTGTCTGCGGCGGTAGTCATAATAGGGACGCTATGATGACTGGCACTTGGTATGACTGGCACATGCACAGATGCATTAAATGAGGTTAGGTTCGGCGGTGGGACTATGGCATTTGCTTCTTGGGTAATTTGTTTCGAAGCTGTTAGAAACGGATTATCGGCATCTTCTTCTTCTTCAATCTCATGAAGAATTTTATATTTTTTCTGCAGGTATTCCTGATCGCGTCTCATAGACAGCTCACGCTCTTCTTCTAACCTTTTTAGCTCAAGGGCTTTCCTTCTGCTAACGGAGTCTCTTGACGCCAGCGACGAATGTGTGCTTGAAGCAGAGTGCGTAAAGTTTGTGTTGCAAAATTGACATAGCCATGACTCTTGTGGGCTTGAGACCTTTGCGCAAGTTGTATGGTATGGCTTTTGACATGACTTGCAACTTACCACGATATCAGCAAGTTGTTCGTGGCAAAGCTGACATATTTGTTGGACGTTTTGTGGCAAGACGCCTGTATTGTGTGGTTGACCGTGCTGTAATGGAGGGTCCATATGGGTACTTACGTGTGGCTGAGGTTATGTTGGTATTGGCAGCTGTATAAACTTTCAGTTAGGGACTACAAACTCCAGCGTCAGTAAATCCACCAGGCAAGATAGAGAATAGATCACAAAAAGAATTAAAAATTTTTCCGCAACAGTAGCTCGTGATGGCTTGAATTGATTTTCAACACAGGTTAATTTCAGTGAAATGCAATTATTTCTTTATTGTCAACTTGTGACGCAACCTTATGTTTTAATTCCTTAAAATAATACATAGTTAATTGATTAAAGAAATTGTATATAAGTAAAGTATATTAACTCTTACTTTTTGGTTTCAAACCATCAGCTTTTCATTTATGAAAATATGACGCAAGTTATGCGCAACTACTTCTGCTTTTTACGAAAGATATGTTTAAAAGAAAAAGAATTTCCGGATGTAAAGCAGAATTGACATATAAATGCATAATGTATGATTGACGTAAGTATAATAATTATAGTATAAAAGGTAATAAAGATACCAGAGCTGCATCATTTCAGAGCTGCATTTTTCTTAATTTAACAGTGGCGGCTACACCAATGTTATGGACACACCAGGCGCTACTGCAACGGTAGCCCACGATGCTTTAAATGTACACGAAACCACCTTACTTCTGAATGTTCCCGCAAACTCGTCACACAAGACGTTCGATGTTTGCTCTGCGAAGGCAATCATCCCGCTAACTATAAAGGTTGCACTGTCTACAAGGAGCTGCAGCAAAAGTCGTTCCCAGCACTCAGAAACAGAGAAGCGAGGAACATTAACCAGGAAGCGCCGCAAAGATCCGCTCCACGAACAACAACGTCGTATGCAAATATAGTACGAAACAATATTCCGGTAGAAACCAATACTAACCAAACCATTCCGCTCAACAATCCAAATGCACAACTCAATGAGGAGCAGCTTTCCTAGCAGACATAAATATTGACATTATGCTGATATCTGAAACCCATTTCACTGCAAAAAGTTACGCAAAAATTCCGCATTAGGACATATACTCCACAAACCACTCAGTTGGGACTGCGCGGGGGAGAACTGCTGTCATTGTTCGTAACAGTATTGCACACGTGGAGCACGAAGTCAACAAAAAATGAAGAAATACAAAGCTATCTCAGCAGCTTGTCACCTTCACAGGCTTCAGGTTATTCCATATGGGAAGCTACAAAAAAACTAAAGCAAGCAACAACACATGTGCCTCCTATTAAAATGAAAGATGGCGGATGGGCCAGATCTGACAAGAAAAAACACAGACATTTGCTCTTCATTTATTGGAAGTATTTGAGCCGTCCCCAGCAAATATCCGCAAGAAGACATCAAAATAGCTGGATTACTAGATGTGCCCTACTGGATATTCCTATCCAGCATTTTAAAATAAAAGAAATTAGAAGAACCATCACCAAAACGCTAAAAGACAAAACAGCGTCGGGATATGACCTCATTACGAGCAGAATCCTAAAGGAGCTAGCATCTTGCGGATATAAATTCATTGCCCAATAATTCAATGCGATTATCCGATTTGACTATTTCCCAAGCCAATGAAAAGCAGCTCAAATTATCCTTGTTCCCAAACCTGGGAAACCTGCAGAAGTGGTCACCTCATATAGATCAATAAATTTGCATCCGATACTATCTCAAGTGTTTGAGAATCTGCTTTTGAAGCGACTCCTCCCAATTATCGAGTCAAAAGAGCCTATACCCTCCCATCAATTTAGATTCATGCATCATGATACGATAGATAATAAATCGAGTATATGCATTTGCACGGTATGCACTAGAAAAAACGAATACTGTTCAGCCGCAGTCCTGCATATCACCCAAGCATTGGATAGGGTGTCCAAGGCTTACTGTACAAATTGAAAATACATTTGTCCTATCACTAGTTTGCCATATTAAAGTCCTACTTAGAAAGCAGATTCTTCATGGTTAAAGTTAAGAACGACGTAACTTCCCTCTATTCAATTCAAACTGGTGTTCCACAAGGGAACGTTTTAGGACCTGTGCTCTACGCACTATTCACGGCTGATCGATAATACCACATACACTGCAACTTTTGCAGGTGAACCAGAATCAGATCGACTTATGGCTAGACAAGTAGGCGAATAAAATGTAAATGCAGTAAAATCAGTGCAAACTACTTTTACCCTATGTGGAGGTTCTTTCTATATGTACTCCAGTAACACTAAGTATCTGCCAATTCCCATAGGCAGACCATGTAAAATACCTTGGGGTGCACCTGAATCAGCGCCTTACGTGGCGCTGTCACATCTTCTCCAAACGGAAACAACTGAGACTAACATTTAGATCGTTGTTCTGGCTACTTGGACGAAGATCGCTTCTAACGCTGGAAAATCCTAATATAATAAGGTAAATAAGGTAATACTGAAACCCATATGGACTTATAGTATTCAAATCTGGGGATCAGCATCCAAGTCAAACCTGGACATCCTACAACGATTCCAATCAAAAGTTATACAATTGTGTGCTAATGCACCTTGGTATGCGAACAACGACATCATTCATCGCGATCTAAACATCTCAAAAGTAAATGATGAAATCATGACATGTAGCCAGTCATATCGCTAACGTCTATCCTAACACCCTGGCGGTAGAATTGATAAACAGCGATATATATATATAATTAATTTTTTTTAAAATCTCTATTTATTGAACCACAATCTGTCCAGCTGGATATTCCGTATTACTTATATTATATTGGGTTATACAAATGTGTATGAATTTTCACTAGCATTCAACACATTAATTACATAAATTTCACAAAGATATCATCTATATTGATTTCATTCATTCATGATATTTGTTTTTTGTTTAATTTTACCTTTTTTTTAATTTAATCTTAGGTGTAAATCTAAACAGTAAGTCATATATTTTTATTCTTCGCACGCATGTATCGCTGTTTATCAATTCTACCGCCAGGGTGTTAGGATGGACGTTAGCGATATGACTGGCTACATGTCATGATTTCATCATTTACTTTTGAGATGTTTAGATCGCGATGAATGATGTCGTTGTTCGCATACCAAGGTGCATTAGCACACAATTGTATAACTTTTGATTGGAATCGTTGTAGGATGTCCAGGTTTGACTTGGATGCTGATCCCCAGATTTGAATACTATAAGTCCATATGGGTTTCAGTATTACCTTATTTACCTTATTATATTAGGATTTTCCAGCGTTAGAAGCGATCTTCGTCCAAGTAGCCAGAACAACGATCTAAATGTTAGTCTCAGTTGTTTCCGTTTGGAGAAGATGTGACAGCGCCACGTAAGGCGCTGATTCAGGTGCACCCCAAGGTATTTTACATGGTCTGCCTATGGGAATTGGCAGATACTTAGTGTTACTGGAGTGATCGCTTCTAACGCTGGAAAATCCTAATATAATAAGGTAAATAAGGTAATACTGAAACCCATATGGACTTATAGTATTCAAATCTGGGGATCAGCATCCAAGTCAAACCTGGACATCCTACAACGATTCCAATCAAAAGTTATACAATTGTGTGCTAATGCACCTTGGTATGCGAACAACGACATCATTCATCGCGATCTAAACATCTCAAAAGTAAATGATGAAATCATGACATGTAGCCAGTCATATCGCTAACGTCCATCCTAACACCCTGGCGGTAGAATTGATAAACAGCGATACATGCGTGCGAAGAATAAAAATATATGACTTACTGTTTAGATTTACACCTAAGATTAAATTAAAAAAAAGGTAAAATTAAACAAAAAACAAATATCATGAATGAATGAAATCAATATAGATGATATCTTTGTGAAATTTATGTAATTAATGTGTTGAATGCTAGTGAAAATTCATACACATTTGTATAACCCAATATAATATAAGTAATACGGAATATCCAGCTGGACAGATTGTGGTTCAATAAATAGAGATTTTAAAAAAAATTAATTATATATATATATATATATATATATATATATATATATATATATATATTTATATATATATATATATATATATATATATATATATATATATATATTTATATATATATATATATATATATATATATATATATATATATATATATATATATATATATATATATATATATATATATATATATATATAAGCGTAAAGGTTTTAATGATCTCAGAAACGTAAAGTGTTATATTGAACACTACAGCGACCAAAGGCGGCACACGGAGAAAAATGAGAGAGAAGCACACACCAAAGACAATATACTATAAGACGTTACATTGCTCTCTTCACTCAGCGAAATGAGTTAAAAAACCGTGGCTGCCTATTGGACCAAAACCCGAAGTGTGCTCGGCAAGCAAAGTCGTCAATATGTATCCATCGGCAGTCACACACATGGCTATTGTTGCATTGCATTCGTATGAATAATTTAGTGTGTGTGTTTTTGTGTGTGCTCACAGCAGAAGCGACTAATTTGAAATCAAATTTTTATTTTCTGTTCTGTGTGGCTGGGGTAAAATACACAAGAATGAATTTTCTGTATGGCAAAGGTTTCTTATTCGGAAAGTGGGGCTGAAAACATAGCATTTGTGGTTTTGCGTATAAGAAAGATTTGCCATGTCATGACGAAGCATAATGCGTGCATATTAGAACACTTGACAATATAAAATACATATGCATCTTTATGGATCTTTTATAAAGATCGATAGTGCAAGTGGTAAAGCGTTGGTCTATCAATTTTATAATGCCGGGTTCAAGTACGCTGAGAAATGTATTTATTTTTATATTTTTTTAATTGTTCATCCTTTTTTTGAAAGCAAACTAATAATTATTTTTATAAAAAATAATAAGAATAGTTTCTATTTTAGCATAAATAATCCAGTATTAAATAATTTTACTAAACCACATTGAACTGCTGCTGCTCTAGCAGATCATTACAACAAAGAAATTTATATCTTCTAAAAATAGTCATAACGGTGTTTCTTAACTCACATACATACATACTACATTAAATCATGTGCGCATGAAACTGTGTTAGTTTTGTACGATTTCAATACATTTGTTTATGTTAGTTTTTTGATGCTTTTGCGCAATTCGTCTGACGAAGCTCATAAATATCACAAAATCTAATCCAATCAAACATTTCGTTCGTCAATGAATATGTGCAATTTTAGGAAGTTTTTGTTTTTCGTATATTGGATTTTAATCTTATGGTAGGAAAAGGAAGAATTTTGCAGATGTATTAAAATTTTTCATATTTCTTTTATATTAATACATTATTTACAAAATAATAATTAACTAAAATTAATATAATTAAATTAATATCATTATAATATATAAAAAAAAACATGCAGTGGCATGGAAGAACTTAGACAGCAAATAATTAAAAAATAAAACTGAACAGAAGTCCCAACTATTATTCACGAATATAGGTCAAGACAGATTATTTGATTTAAAGTATTTTCTATATACATATGTATGTATGTTAGTGGATACACATCCAAAGACAAGTTCAAACGCACAAAGAAGCACGAAGCAGTAAGAAGTTTTTGCACATTTTTATTAGTTTCCATGACTCAAGTCTCTACGTCAAAGCGATTGTGTTGCCGGTTGTAGTATTTCGAATGGCGATTGTGAAAAAACATGCAATCAAGTCGACTTGGGTGAGCCCTGCACACATAATGTACATATACATTTTTAGAGGTAAATGTCAAATGTAATGGGCAAAAAGACGCACCTTATATTAAAATATGTTTACTAAACATTATTTATCCTAATATAAATATAAAATTTCTGGATTTTTAAATACTTGAAATAATTTTTTATAGATTTTTGATTATAATAATTTTCGATTATAAAGTGGTTTATTATGCGTTAGAACAGAATCATTGTTGAACTACATTTTGACATAGGAAATAAATGTTTATATATAGGTTATTGTATTGTATACGGTTTTATTTACAAAACTTTGTAAATCCATTTATAAAAAGAAGATATGCACTTAATACTAGATATTGAAGTTCATAAAATTTACTTCAAACATGAACATCATATACTATGTAAATGCGGAGAATCAGTGTTCATAGATATGTAGGCACATATTCATGTACGTACGAGTGGTTTAATTTGTAATAGAGTGTGGTAGTAGTATTTCAAGCTGATCTGACAAAGTAAAAAAAAATCGTTTAAAACCCTGATTTTGTTGAATGTACCCTTAATCTAAAAATTACTTAGATAAATTTTCTGATGGAATAGGCAACAGACGAGCATAAGAATATTAAAATATTAACACTAATTTTATCAAAATTGGTTTTTTGTGCATAATTATTCTTTCTTCGGATAGACTCAAAAAATGTTTGATGACATGCTGCTAACGCGAAAATATGAAATATAAGATCGAAAGAGTAAATTGTGCTGATATTTGTCCATACTGAAAATATTGACATATCTAAAACTTCATGACAAATTGAATTCTAATTCTGCTTCACTTTATATTTAAAGAAGCCACACCGCACATCATACAACAAAAACTCCAATCCAGACAAAAAGGCGCTTTATTTTCATTTCATTCTTTTTATGGCACAATTCGCTACCTGACAAATGATCAGAAGACAAATATGTGCATACATACATACATATGTACATTGATCTGCATGTATGGATGTGCATATAAGTTAATCACATTGGTGTTATTAAAGTTAAAAAAATATTTTTTATTGGTGCTATGCACCTTCTGGTGCAGCCATGAAGTTTTGCTGTGCAATTCGATGGTGGCTTTTTTGGGGATAAAACAATAAATTAAATAAATACAAATTATTATTTATTAACTTCATACACCATTTTTTTCTTTTTTTACTAATTTACAATATAAATTTTAAAAATATTCCCATAATTAGTTATAATGCCTCGTCTTCGATTGCTATGATTGAAATTCGTTTTCATTCCAATTCCAACAAATAAATAAATAACATTTTTGCATTCATATCCATACACACATATGCATGCCGTAAACATGAAGGCAAGCATACAAACATTCGCACATGTAGTAAACACACACGCTCATATAGAACGCAAACACTAGAATGTATATCT
The DNA here is from genome assembly GCA_920105625.2 of Clusia tigrina. NCBI lineage: Eukaryota > Metazoa > Arthropoda > Insecta > Diptera > Clusiidae > Clusia > Clusia tigrina. Next base: position 152,939,607 of record OV050031.1, on the reverse strand, counting down.
GCATATTTTGCCTTTGCTTGCCGAGCACACTTCGGGTTTTGGTCCAATAGGCAGCCACGGTTTTTTAACTCATTTCGCTGAGTGAAGAGAGCAATGTAACGTCTTATAGTATATTGTCTTTGGTGTGTGCTTCTCTCTCATTTTTCTCCGTGTGCCGCCTTTGGTCGCTGTAGTGTTCAATATAACACTTTACGTTTCTGAGATCATTAAAACCTTTACGCTTATATATATATATATATATATATATATATATATATATATATATATATATATATATATATATATATATAAGCGTAAAGGTTTTAATGATCTCAGGTTTTAATGATCTCAGAAACGTAAAGTGTTATATTGAACACTACAGCGACCAAAGGCGGCACACGGAGAAAAATGAGAGAGAAGCACACACCAAAGACAATATACTATAAGACGTTACATTGCTCTCTTCACTCAGCGAAATGAGTTAAAAAACCGTGGCTGCCTATTGGACCAAAACCCGAAGTGTGCTCGGCAAGCAAAGTCGTCAATATGTATCCATCGGCAGTCACACACATGGCTATTGTTGCATTGCATTCGTATGAATAATTTAGTGTGTGTGTTTTTGTGTGTGCTCACAGCAGAAGCGACTAATTTGAAATCAAATTTTTATTTTCTGTTCTGTGTGGCTGGGGTAAAATACACAAGAATGAATTTTCTGTATGGCAAAGGTTTCTTATTCTGAAAGTGGGGCTGAAAACATAGCATTTGTGGTTTTGCGTATAAGAAAGATTTGCCATGTCATGACGAAGCATAATGCGTGCATATTAGAACACTTGACAATATAAAATACATATGCATCTTTATGGATCTTTTATAAAGATCGATAGTGCAAGTGGTAAAGCGTTGGTCTATCAATTTTATAATGCCGGGTTCAAGTACGCTGAGAAATGTATTTATTTTTATATTTTTTTAATTGTTCATCCTTTTTTTGAAAGCAAACTAATAATTATTTTTATAAAAAATAATAAGAATAGTTTCTATTTTAGCATAAATAATCCAGTATTAAATAATTTTACTAAACCACATTGAACTGCTGCTGCTCTAGCAGATCATTACAGCAAAGAAATTTATATCTTCTAAAAATAGTCATAACGGTGTTTCTTAACTCACATACATACATACTACATTAAATCATGTGCGCATGAAACTGTGTTAGTTTTGTACGATTTCAATACATTTGTTTATGTTAGTTTTTTGATGCTTTTGCGCAATTCGTCTGACGAAGCTCATAAATATCACAAAATCTAATCCAATCAAACATTTCGTTCGTCAATGAATATGTGCAATTTTAGGAAGTTTTTGTTTTTCGTATATTGGATTTTAATCTTATGGTAGGAAAAGGAAGAATTTTGCAGATGTATTAAAATTTTTCATATTTCTTTTATATTAATACATTATTTACAAAATAATAATTAACTAAAATTAATATAATTAAATTAATATCATTATAATATATAAAAAAAAACATGCAGTGGCATGGAAGAACTTAGACAGCAAATAATTAAAAAATAAAACTGAACAGAAGTCCCAACTATTATTCACGAATATAGGTCAAGACAGATTATTTGATTTAAAGTATTTTCTATATACATATGTATGTATGTTAGTGGATACACATCCAAAGACAAGTTCAAACGCACAAAGAAGCACGAAGCAGTAAGAAGTTTTTGCACATTTTTATTAGTTTCCATGACTCAAGTCTCTACGTCAAAGCGATTGTGTTGCCGGTTGTAGTATTTCGAATGGCGATTGTGAAAAAACATGCAATCAAGTCGACTTGGGTGAGCCCTGCACACATAATGTACATATACATTTTTAGAGGTAAATGTCAAATGTAATGGGCAAAAAGACGCACCTTATATTAAAATATGTTTACTAAACATTATTTATCCTAATATAAATATAAAATTTCTGGATTTTTAAATACTTGAAATAATTTTTTATAGATTTTTGATTATAATAATTTTCGATTATAAAGTGGTTTATTATGCGTTAAAACAGAATCATTGTTGAACTACATTTTGACATAGGAAATAAATGTTTATATATAGGTTATTGTATTGTATACGGTTTTATTTACAAAACTTTGTAAATCCATTTATAAAAAGAAGATATGCACTTAATACTAGATATTGAAGTTCATAAAATTTACTTCAAACATGAACATCATATACTATGTAAATGCGGAGAATCAGTGTTCATAGATATGTAGGCACATATTCATGTACGTACGAGTGGTTTAATTTGTAATAGAGTGTGGTAGTAGTATTTCAAGCTGATCTGACAAGGTAAAAAAAAAACGTTTAAAACCCTGATTTTGTTGAATGTACCCTTAATCTAAAAATTACTTAGATAAATTTTCTGACGGAATAGGCAACAGACGAGCATAAGAATATTAAAATATTAACACTAATTTTATCAAAATTGGTTTTTTGTGCATAATTATTCTTTCTTCAGATAGACTCAAAAAATGTTTGATGACATGCTGCTAACGCGAAAATATGAAATATAAGATCGAAAGAGTAAATTGTGCTGATATTTGTCCATACTGAAAATATTGACATATCTAAAACTTCATGACAAATTGAATTCTAATTCTGCTTCACTTTATATTTAAAGAAGCCACACCGCACATCATACAACAAAAACTCCAATCCAGACAAAAAGGCGCTTTATTTTCATTTCATTTCATTCTTTTTATGGCACAATTCGCTACCTGACAAATGATCAGAAGACAAATATGTGCATACATACATACATATGTACATTGATCTGCATGTATGGATGTGCATATAAGTTAATCACATTGGTGTTATTAAAGTTAAAAAAATATTTTTTATTGGTGCTATGCACCTTCTGGTGCAGCCATGAAGTTTTGCTGTGCAATTCGATGGTGGCTTTTTTGGGGATAAAACAATAAATTAAATAAATACAAATTATTATTTATTAACTTCATACACCATTTTTTTCTTTTTTTACTAATTTACAATATAAATTTTAAAAATGTTCCCATAATTAGTTATAATGCCTCGTCTTCGATTGCTATGATTGAAATTCGTTTTCATTCCAATTCCAACAAATAAATAAATAACATTTTTGCATTCATATCCATACACACATATGCATGCCGTAAACATGAAGGCAAGCATACAAACATTCGCACATGTAGTAAACACACACGCTCATATAGAACGCAAACACTAGAATGTATATCTGCATATTTTGCCTTTGCTTGCCGAGCACACTTCGGGTTTTGGTCCAATAGGCAGCCACGGTTTTTTAACTCATTTCGCTGAGTGAAGAGAGCAATGTAACGTCTTATAGTATATTGTCTTTGGTGTGTACTTCTCTCTCATTTTTCTCCGTGTGCCGCCTTTGGTCGCTGTAGTGTTCAATATAACACTTTACGTTTCTGAGATCATTAAAACATTTACGCTTATATATATATATATATATATATATATATATATATATATATATATATATATATATATATATATATATATATATATATATATATATATATATATATATATATATATATATATATATATATATATATATATATATATATATATATATATATATATATATATATATATATATATATATATATATATATATATATATATATATATATATATATATATATATATATATATATATATATATATATATATATATATATATATATATATATATAAGCGTAAAGGTTTTAATGATCTCAGAAACGTAAAGTGTTATATTGAACACTACAGCGACCAAAGGCGGCACACGGAGAAAAATGAGAGAGAAGCACACACCAAAGACAATATACTATAAGACGTTACATTGCTCTCTTCACTCAGCGAAATGAGTTAAAAAACCGTGGCTGCCTATTGGACCAAAACCCGAAGTGTGCTCGGCAAGCAAAGGCAAAATATGCAGATATACATTCTAGTGTTTGCGTTCTATATGAGCGTGTGTGTTTACTACATGTGCGAATGTTTGTATGCTTGCCTTCATGTTTACGGCATGCATATGTGTGTATGGATATGAATGCAAAAATGTTATTTATTTATTTGTTGGAATTGGAATGAAAACGAATTTCAATCATAGCAATCGAAGACGAGGCATTATAACTAATTATGGGAATATTTTTAAAATTTATATTGTAAATTAGTAAAAAAAGAAAAAAATGGTGTATGAAGTTAATAAATAATAATTTGTATTTATTTAATTTATTGTTTTATCCCCAAAAAAGCCACCATCGAATTGCACAGCAAAACTTCATGGCTGCACCAGAAGGTGCATAGCACCAATAAAAAATATTTTTTTAACTTTAATAACACCAATGTGATTAACTTATATGCACATCCATACATGCAGATCAATGTACATATGTATGTATGTATGCACATATTTGTCTTCTGATCATTTGTCAGGTAGCGAATTGTGCCATAAAAAGAATGAAATGAAATGAAAATAAAGCGCCTTTTTGTCTGGATTGGAGTTTTTGTTGTATGATGTGCGGTGTGGCTTCTTTAAATATAAAGTGAAGCAGAATTAGAATTCAATTTGTCATGAAGTTTTAGATATGTCAATATTTTCAGTATGGACAAATATCAGCACAATTTACTCTTTCGATCTTATATTTCATATTTTCGCGTTAGCAGCATGTCATCAAACATTTTTTGAGTCTATCCGAAGAAAGAATAATTATGCACAAAAAACCAATTTTGATAAAATTAGTGTTAATATTTTAATATTCTTATGCTCGTCTGTTGCCTATTCCATCAGAAAATTTATCTAAGTAATTTTTAGATTAAGGGTACATTCAACAAAATCAGGGTTTTAAACGATTTTTTTTTACTTTGTCAGATCAGCTTGAAATACTACTACCACACTCTATTACAAATTAAACCACTCGTACGTACATGAATATGTGCCTACATATCTATGAACACTGATTCTCCGCATTTACATAGTATATGATGTTCATGTTTGAAGTAAATTTTATGAACTTCAATATCTAGTATTAAGTGCATATCTTCTTTTTATAAATGGATTTACAAAACTTTGTAAATAAAACCGTATACAATACAATAACCTATATATAAACATTTATTTCCTATGTCAAAATGTAGTTCAACAATGATTCTGTTCTAACGCATAATAAACCACTTTATAATCGAAAATTATTATAATCAAAAATCTATAAAAAATTATTTCAAGTATTTAAAAATCCAGAAATTTTATATTTATATTAGGATAAATAATGTTTAGTAAACATATTTTAATATAAGGTGCGTCTTTTTGCCCATTACATTTGACATTTACCTCTAAAAATGTATATGTACATTATGTGTGCAGGGCTCACCCAAGTCGACTTGATTGCATGTTTTTTCACAATCGCCATTCGAAATACTACAACCGGCAACACAATCGCTTTGACGTAGAGACTTGAGTCATGGAAACTAATAAAAATGTGCAAAAACTTCTTACTGCTTCGTGCTTCTTTGTGCGTTTGAACTTGTCTTTGGATGTGTATCCACTAACATAAATACATATGTATATAGAAAATACTTTAAATCAAATAATCTGTCTTGACCTATATTCGTGAATAATAGTTGGGACTTCTGTTCAGTTTTATTTTTTAATTATTTGCTGTCTAAGTTCTTCCATGCCACTGCATGTTTTTTTTTTATATATTATAATGATATTAATTTAATTATATTAATTTTAGTTAATTATTATTTTGTAAATAATGTATTAATATAAAAGAAATATGAAAAATTTTAATACATCTGCAAAATTCTTCCTTTTCCTACCATAAGATTAAAATCCAATATACGAAAAACAAAAACTTCCTAAAATTGCACATATTCATTGACGAACGAAATGTTTGATTGGATTAGATTTTGTGATATTTATGAGCTTCGTCAGACGAATTGCGCAAAAGCATCAAAAAACTAACATAAACAAATGTATTGAAATCGTACAAAACTAACACAGTTTCATGCGCACATGATTTAATGTAGTATGTATGTATGTGAGTTAAGAAACACCGTTATGACTATTTTTAGAAGATATAAATTTCTTTGCTGTAATGATCTGCTAGAGCAGCAGCAGTTCAATGTGGTTTAGTAAAATTATTTAATACTGGATTATTTATGCTAAAATAGAAACTATTCTTATTATTTTTTATAAAAATAATTATTAGTTTGCTTTCAAAAAAAGGATGAACAATTAAAAAAATATAAAAATAAATACATTTCTCAGCGTACTTGAACCCGGCATTATAAAATTGATAGACCAACGCTTTACCACTTGCACTATCGATCTTTATAAAAGATCCATAAAGATGCATATGTATTTTATATTGTCAAGTGTTCTAATATGCACGCATTATGCTTCGTCATGACATGGCAAATCTTTCTTATACGCAAAACCACAAATGCTATGTTTTCAGCCCCACTTTCCGAATAAGAAACCTTTGCCATACAGAAAATTCATTCTTGTGTATTTTACCCCAGCCACACAGAACAGAAAATAAAAATTTGATTTCAAATTAGTCGCTTCTGCTGTGAGCACACACAAAAACACACACACTAAATTATTCATACGAATGCAATGCAACAATAGCCATGTGTGTGACTGCCGATGGATACATATTGACGACTGCTTCGTGAAATTGCCGATCTGAATTCCAATGTGGTTGCCAGCAATTTCAATATGTTGATTCTCACTCAAGAGAGCAATGTAACGTCTTATAGTATATTGTCTTTGCACACACAAAGCATTCAGCAGGCGGAGTACACATAAATATTTATAACAACAACAACACTACAGCGACCGAGGGCGGAACACGGAGAAACAGAAACACGCCAGCCGATCGCAAGCGCAAAGCAGTAAGCAGGCGGAGTACAAATAAATATTTACAATAACAGCAACACTCCAGCGACCGAAGGCGGAACACAGAGAAACACGAGAGAGCACCACACACACGCGAACCGATCGCAAAGAAATAGAGTATAAATAGAGTACAAAGAAATATCTACAACAACAAGACGACAACATACCAACACCGTCTATAAAGAAATGAGGAGTAAATCATCCCAAATGCAAAGAACAGAACAACGTGTTCAGCGCGCTCCAGCTAAGATCGTTCCAACAGTACATTGACTGGAAAGCCATCATATTCCGAAATTGCTAGAGGTATGCCAAACGAACAATCCAAAGAGACATCTTTCTATCCGTCGCTAGAAGATCTCATTACCAATTTGACGTGCAGCATGACTCAATTCATGAACACCATGCAAAATGTGTTTCAAGAATTTGTCAAATCGCAAAATCAGTTGATGCAATTACTTTTATCCAAAGAACTAACTTTTTAAAATTATGTCGTTGGAATGCCAACGGCGTAGGCAAACGCAAAAACGAAGTTCTAAATTTCCTGCAAACAAATGAAATTGACGTACTACTACTATCTGAAACCCATTTAACCTCAAACAACTATTTTAAACTACCAGGCTATACTATACAACACATATCTTTTACAACAAAAATCGACTACACGGCAAAGCACGTGGTGGAACAGGAATTCTAGTTAAAAATCATCTTAAACACCATGCAATCGAAAAATACTCATTAATAGTACATACAAGCAACATCGGTCTCGCTTCAGTGAGGGGGTGATTAAATAATAAGCGCAGTGTATTGCCCTCCAAGGAACAACATGACTGAAGGTAAATTTTTTTGATTTCTTCAACACGCTAGGCTCAAAATTGTTGGCAACAGGAGACTTAAATGCCAAGGGGCTCCCGGCTTATAAACCCAAAAGGTAGGCAGCTGTATTCCGCTATAATCAATACGAAAAATAAACTGGACATTATATCTACTGGCAAACCCACCTACTGATCATCTGATTCTAGCAAAATTCCGGATCGAATCGACTTTGGCGTCATTAGAAACATTGACCGACATTTCATCTCACCGGAAGAATGTTTCGACTTATCGTCAGATCAATCCCCTGTTATAATTTACTTGCAGAAAAATCCCATGCGTAATGTAGAGCCAATGAAGATAACAAACCGTAAAACCAGTTGGCTAAAATATCGTCAATACATTAGCAGCCATCTAAAGATTGATCCACTGTTAAAAACAGCAGAGGATATAGACTTCCTTGTTGAGGAAACTTAGTGTACTACTGGTCTCGGCAGCCGTGCATGCAACTGCTGCAACTAAATCAACTTCATACTCCAAAAGAACTGTCACTTCTTGAGGTATTAACGCGCTGGCAAGAGAGAAAAGAGTGGCAGAGGGCTCGATCACCCATGTTGAAGCAAAAACTAGCTGAAGCTGATCAACGTCTAAGAGAAGCCCTTAGAAATCATAGGGATATACGTTTAAGAGAGTTCAGAGGAAAGCTTAGTCCAGGCAAGGACTCTTTGTGGAAAACGTGCAAATTCGTCAAAAGTCCGCAAGAACACAATCCACCCCTTAGAATTGAAAATGGGAAATGGGCTAGAAGCGATGCTGAAAAGGCAAATATATTTGCAAACTACCTCAAAGATGTGTTTAAGCTAAATCCACCTTCAAACAGCTTCGCAATTCCAAATATTGAAGTTCCTAAAACTCACTATCAGGTAAAGTTCAGTTTTAAAGAATTGGCTCTTGCTATAAAAACGAACTTTAAAGCGATCAAGGCTCCTGGCTGCGACATGATAACGTCAGAGATGACAGCTCAATTACCAAAATGCGCAATCAGGTTAATTCTAAACTTGTTTAATGCAGTTCTTCGAGTAGGATACTTCCCAAATATTTCGAAATTGTCAGTAATAAAAATGATCTGCAAGCTGGGTAAAGAACTCACCTATTCATCTTCATACAGATCTTTCAGCCCATTGTCTATACTTTCCAAGCTGTTTGAAAGGATATTTTTGAACAAGATGCAGCCGTATGTTGACAACTTGATCCCAAGTCACCAATTTGGCTTTCGGAGAGAACATGGAACTATTAAGGAATTGCGCCGAATCACCAAAGAAATACTCAATGCCTGGTTGGTGTACCCCAAGGTAGTGTTCTCGGGCCTGTCCTGTATTTTTTGTTTACGGCTAATATACCGACAGATGAAAAAAACAGAAATCTGTAATTTTGCTGACGACACTGTGATACTATGCTCTCACTCAGTAGCAGACGCTGCATCAGCTAGCCTAAATCGACATTTGCGAAATATTGAAACTTGGCTTTGTAACAGGCGCATAAAAGTAAACCAAACGGAAAGCAAACATGTCACGTTTACACTACGTCAAGGTAGCCCCGCGGCCCCGAAACTCAACAACGTCACCATACTGCATCCAGTGAAGCTACCTATCTTGGAATACATCTCGACAAAAGGCTGACTTGGCGCAAACATATAGAAGCCAAGCAAAAGCAGATAAAGATAGCAGCCCTAAAATTTTATTTTTTACTACACAAAAATTCTCGCCTTCCGATAGAACAAAAAGTTCTTCTGTACAAAGCCGTAATGAAACTGATTTGGTCATATGGCGCTCAGTTATGGTCCAACTGCTAGTTCTTCTAATATAGAAAAAACTCAACGATCTCAGTCCAGAATACTAAGAATCATCGTGAACGCGCTCTGGTTTGTGAGAAATGTGAATATTCATCGCGATATATGCATCATCCGAACTCGCTAGCCGAGGTCCTGCAACACACTCGAAGCTTATCACGGATGAAAAGACGACATCTTTTATCATTATAGTATATTTTATGAAGTCAACTAATAATTCGCAGACTGGTGCAGAATTATAATATATATATTTAATTATTAATGTTAAGATTTGAATATAATTGAAATTATAAACAAAGCAGAAATTATGTTCTTTTAAATTAAATCATCAATATTGAATTTTGCCTTCAACCCATTTATGAAATATATATATATATATATATATATATATATATATATATTTATATATATATATATATATATATATATATATATATATAAATAAATATATATATATATATATATATATATATATATATATATATATATATATATATATATATGTATATATAAATATATTTCATAAATATAATATATATATATATATATATATATATATAAATATATATATATATATTGTAAGAACCAAAATCTTCTGTGGGAAATTTTGGCCCACACTACAAATGACAGAGTCGCCACGAAACTATATACACACACACATCACGATAAAATACCCGAACCGAAGCAACTACATTAGAAATTTAACGAAAAACTACAAGCATTGTAACCAATTAGCGCGGCCGTGGTAGGAGCGCAGATCAGTAGCAGCACATTAGACCAGTTGGAATAATAACAATTACAACAAAAAAACGACCACCACAGCCAACGATCTTGCCAATCAGCGCTATGCTTGCAAAGAGCGAAGGAAAACAAAGCGACGAGGAATACAACAAATACATGCCGGACAAGAGAAGGTGAGTGCACGAACTCAGCGGTGGAATTTGCCGAGTGCGCTCGCTCGGAAATCTTACACCAACAACATGAGGAAGCGAGACCGAAGGCGGAGCACGGATGACAACGAGAGCGCACCACACATACGCGAACCGATCGCAAGCGCAAAGCTGTAAACAGGCAGAGTAAGAAGAAATATTTATAACAACAACAACAACAGCACAGCGACCGAAGGCGGAGCACGGACGACAACGAGAGCGCACCACACATACGCGAACCGATCGCAAGCGCAAAGCTGTAAACAGGCAGAGTAAGAAGAAATATTTATAACAACAACAACAACAGCACAGCGACCGAAGGCGGAGCACGGATGACAACAAGAGCGCACCACACATACGCGAACCGATCGCAAGCGCAAAGCCGTAAGCAGGCGGAGTATGAACCATTATTTTAACAACAACAACAGTACAGCGACCGAAGGCGGAACACGGATGACAACGAGAGCGCACCGATCGTAAGCAGGCGGAGTGTGAACCAATATTTTAACAACAACAACACTATAGCGACCGAAGGCGAAAACAAGAGCGCGCCACACACACGCTAACCGATCGTAAACGCAAAGCTGTAAACAGGCAGAGTACGAAGAAACGTTTCTACAACAACAGCAAAGCGACAACTAACAGCAGCGATCAGGCCACACTACTGCAAGCAACAACTACGATGGACAACTAGGGGAACTACAACAAGGCGGACAACCAGCGGAAGTTGAAGGTGGCCTAAGGACAACTGGGCCACAACAACAACGAGCACTGATCCCCTGGCAAGCTTTCGCTATATAAGCGGAGTGAACCAAACACCAAGTCTCTTTGATCCAGCATCGCTCCGTAAGTAGACAACGCACCAAGCTCCTAGAGCATCCAAGCATCGAAACTAGGTATTTTGACAATTGACAATAAATCAACGCAGACAGAGCCAGTGGAGTTTATGGTTTTGACCGACTCTCCCTGGGACACACACGCAACGTAGACAGAGCCAGTGGAGTTTATGGTTTTGACCGACTCTCCCTGGGACACACACGCAACGTAAACAGAGCCAGTGGAGTTTATGGTTTTGACCGACTCTCCCTGGGACACACACGCAACGCAGACAGAGCCAGTGGAGTTTATGGTTTTGACCGACTCTCCCTGGGACACATTCGCAACGCAGACAGAGCCAGTGGAGTTTATGGTTTTGACCGACTCTCCCTGGGACACTAGTACAAACCACGGACACTACCACGAGCACACAGAGTAGGGTAGTAATTAAATATAATTATATATATGTATAAGTAGTAAGTTTGAAAATAAATAAAACACTTATAAAACCTAACGCGATTGAAATAAATTTCTGTAAGTGACCCTGGGACCCGCTGAGTTCTTACCCCAGCGAAAACGAGTCGTTACAGTGGCGCCCGAGCAGGGACTCTGAGTTAAAGAAAACTAAATCAGCGCGTCAGACTTTGAAAAAGAAAAAGACTAAATCGCAAGGAAGCTCAGCTCGTGAGAGAATTTACCAGGGCAAACAGAAAGCTACGTCTACGCAGTCACGCATAATACAGCCGAATAAGCGCCAGCTTATAATACACACACAGATTGTCTTCATCGTCACCTAAGACTTTCACAGGATGGTGAAAACAAGCTGGGTGTACTTGTTACGCAAGGATGAGCTGGTGATCTTTGCTGATGAATTCGGTGTAGAGGCTACAGGTACCGTGGATGAAGTCCGTAAACGTCTTTCCGACTTCTTCACTGAAACAGAGCTGACTCAGGATCAGAAATACCAATTGCAGAAGCTACAATCCAAGTACGTTAAGAGCACATCCCCAAGGCCGGCTGTGTCCATAGTTACCCGCGAAACGCTGGAAGTGGACAGGCCAGAGGCATACACAGGTACAACACTAACGGCAGAGAACCCAGGGGTACGGAGAACACTACAGCATCGCTCCGTGTCACCTGCAACAATGAATCAACAGCACAACGGGATTGTACAGTACGCCGTTGTGATTGACCAGGTGAGGAAGTGGTCCCTTAACTTTGACGGAGGGCGTGACCCGCTAGCGTTTATAGAGCGAGTCGAGGAATTGGCAGATGTGTACGAAATAAACAAAGATTTCCTTCCGCGTACTATGCCTGAACTCTTGAGAGAACGAGCACTCATGTGGTTCAGAAACAACAATCGAGCGTGGCGGGATTGGCGTACATATAGGAGAGACTTTCTAAAATTCTTCTTGCCAGCACGATACACGGAGAAACTCGAAGACCAGATCCGCCAGCGTCACCAGAGACCCAGAGAAGGGTTCAAGCAGTTTGTAGTTGAATTGCAGAATCTAATGCGGCACTTGGACTATTCCGAAGAACAGAAACTGGAGCGTATTTTCCAGAACAGCCTGCCAGAATACCAGCTATATGTGCGCCGCAGAGATTTCACATCGCTAGCAGAGCTGATAGAAATGGCTGCAGACTTGGAGAGCATACGGAGAGAAGGCGAACAACTACCAGCGCCACCCATACAACGGCGAAGAGAGCAAGGTCCACCACGAGAGGTGAGAAACTGTCAGGTGACGGTAGAGAGCAGAGAGACACCCATAGAACCAAGAACAGCCTGCTGGCGTTGTGGCCAAAATGGTCATATAGCACGCATATGTCGCAACGCACAGATCCTGTTCTGTTGGGAGTGTGGTCAAAGGGATGTGAGGACTATAGAGTGCTGCAAACTAAGAGCACCAACCGATCGAGAGCTACCGACGACAGAAACACAGCATGCCACAAAGGAGAGACAGCAGACTTCCCCATTGGAAAACTTATTGCACTGTGACGGACAACGAATCTGCGCCACCGTTTCGATTGGCACAGAAACTGTCACAGCAACACTGGACACAGGGGCAACTCACAGTTTTGTGAGCAGAGAGCTAGCACGAAAGCTACGCTCTTCCACCAGCAAATTTGGAAAATCCAATACCAGAGCACGTATGGCAGACGGAAGTGCTAGGAGAGTCAGTGGGACATTGACGGCAACTGTAAGGCTTGGAGAGCAGACATGCGAGCAAGAGCTACTTATCATGCCTGATTCCATTAATGAGCTACTCCTTGGACTAGACTTCATGGCAAGCCTAGGAATGACAGTGAAGTGTGGTGAACAGGAGATCACATTGGGACCTCAAAACAATTGCGTGCAACCCCCAGATATTGCAATGTGCACGACAATTCGTGTTGAGAATGCCACACAAATCCATTCAACGACTTCCAAGAGGCACGCCAGCGACAAAAATGCTCAGATAAAGAGACACAACAGAGAATACACAGAGAAGCAACGAATTCGCAAACACACAACACCAAGAACAAAGATGACTCATACGAACGAATTCACCTGCCACGGACTATGCCCAGCGAAATCCCACAGCGAATCCCACAAAAGCATATATAGAAGGACCACACATGAATCAGCATATGGGCCTCGGAAAAAGGACGCAGGCGCAACCAAACGCGAGGAGCTGGCACAGCTAAGTCAAAATACAATCAGAGCAATCAGGGTATCTCCTAATCACTTCGCAAAGTCAGAACCAGTGCGAAACAACCAAAACATACCACGTAGACAACGTGACAGATCAAGGGACAACCACCGTGCAATCAAGTGCACCAAACACAGCAGAAGCGATGACAAGAGGAATAAACGTGACTTCAATAGCCACCAACCCAACAGCATTAAACAACAGAGGCAGTCAACAGAGAAACATACGACAAACACAGGCACCTTATTCACATTCCAAAACATAGAAGAGCTACAAGGACCAAAAGGAGGTGATCTGCCACAGAACTTGGTAGCTGAAGTTTTGCAAATAGCCAAAGGGGCTCAGCAAAAACGGACACGAGGGCGAATACGATTTAGGCGAGACGCATACAGAGTGACCCTCAACCGTGACGCTGTCATCATTTTTCATCGTCGGTAAAGTGGGGAGGGCGTGTAAGAACCAAAATCTTCTGTGGGAAATTTTGGCCCACACTACAAATGACAGAGTCGCCACGAAACTATATACACACACACATCACGATAAAATACCCGAACCGAAGCAACTACATTAGAAATTTAACGAAAAACTACAAGCATTGTAACCAATTAGCGCGGCCGTGGTAGGAGCGCAGATCAGTAGCAGCACATTAGACCAGTTGGAATAATAACAATTACAACAAAAAAACGACCACCACAGCCAACGATCTTGCCAATCAGCGCTATGCTTGCAAAGAGCGAAGGAAAACAAAGCGACGAGGAATACAACAAATACATGCCGGACAAGAGAAGGTGAGTGCACGAACTCAGCGGTGGAATTTGCCGAGTGCGCTCGCTCGGAAATCTTACACCAACAACATGAGGAAGCGAGACCGAAGGCGGAGCACGGATGACAACGAGAGCGCACCACACATACGCGAACCGATCGCAAGCGCAAAGCTGTAAACAGGCAGAGTAAGAAGAAATATTTATAACAACAACAACAACAGCACAGCGACCGAAGGCGGAGCACGGACGACAACGAGAGCGCACCACACATACGCGAACCGATCGCAAGCGCAAAGCTGTAAACAGGCAGAGTAAGAAGAAATATTTATAACAACAACAACAACAGCACAGCGACCGAAGGCGGAGCACGGATGACAACAAGAGCGCACCACACATACGCGAACCGATCGCAAGCGCAAAGCCGTAAGCAGGCGGAGTATGAACCATTATTTTAACAACAACAACAGTACAGCGACCGAAGGCGGAACACGGATGACAACGAGAGCGCACCGATCGTAAGCAGGCGGAGTGTGAACCAATATTTTAACAACAACAACACTATAGCGACCGAAGGCGAAAACAAGAGCGCGCCACACACACGCTAACCGATCGTAAACGCAAAGCTGTAAACAGGCAGAGTACGAAGAAACGTTTCTACAACAACAGCAAAGCGACAACTAACAGCAGCGATCAGGCCACACTACTGCAAGCAACAACTACGATGGACAACTAGGGGAACTACAACAAGGCGGACAACCAGCGGAAGTTGAAGGTGGCCTAAGGACAACTGGGCCACAACAACAACGAGCACTGATCCCCTGGCAAGCTTTCGCTATATAAGCGGAGTGAACCAAACACCAAGTCTCTTTGATCCAGCATCGCTCCGTAAGTAGACAACGCACCAAGCTCCTAGAGCATCCAAGCATCGAAACTAGGTATTTTGACAATTGACAATAAATCAACGCAGACAGAGCCAGTGGAGTTTATGGTTTTGACCGACTCTCCCTGGGACACACACGCAACGTAGACAGAGCCAGTGGAGTTTATGGTTTTGACCGACTCTCCCTGGGACACACACGCAACGTAAACAGAGCCAGTGGAGTTTATGGTTTTGACCGACTCTCCCTGGGACACACACGCAACGCAGACAGAGCCAGTGGAGTTTATGGTTTTGACCGACTCTCCCTGGGACACATTCGCAACGCAGACAGAGCCAGTGGAGTTTATGGTTTTGACCGACTCTCCCTGGGACACTAGTACAAACCACGGACACTACCACGAGCACACAGAGTAGGGTAGTAATTAAATATAATTATATATATGTATAAGTAGTAAGTTTGAAAATAAATAAAACACTTATAAAACCTAACGCGATTGAAATAAATTTCTGTAAGTGACCCTGGGACCCGCTGAGTTCTTACCCCAGCGAAAACGAGTCGTTACAATATATATATATATATATATATATATATATATATATATATATATATATATATTTCATAAATGGGTTGAAGGCAAAATTCAATATTGATGATTTAATTTAAAAGAACATAATTTCTGCTTTGTTCATAATTTCAAATATGTAAATATATTAATTTTTTTTTTTTCTTAACTTATCCAATTGTTTTTTAAAGTGGATCTGTGCAGTTTGTGTGAGTGTAGTAGTAAAGCACACCAATCTTAAATTGTTGAACATCACTGTTCTTGAGTGATAGAAAGTTTTTGGAAGTGCTGGAAAAACAATGTAGCACCATATGATTAAGCCTCGTTTCACATGAGACGACTGCGACGCGGTTTTGGATAACACGGCGATGATAAACATAAAAAAATTCACATAAAACACCCAAAACGAAACCTATATTTAAACTAACGACTCCGCAATCTGACTCTCGTCAACTCTATAAAAAATTTGTCGCCAAGTGGCGCAAACTCATTTTGCCCCTGAAATTAAAAAAGAGCCAGGTGTCAAATAAACTGAAGTTTTTGAATATATGATGCTCTTTATTGGCTGTCCTGTTTATTGAGCTAGACTCGATCACCGATCCTGAAATTTTCTTTAAATTCTATATGACAAAAAAAATCTAAAATAAAAAACCTAAATGATTTTATATTGCAGTATATGTTTCAGATTTACGAGTATATAAATGCGATAATATGTTCAAATGCTTCTTTTTAATAAAACATTTAAAATATGATAATTACACGGAAGGAAATTTCATAATAAAACTATTAACATAATATATCTTGCAGATTATCCATAGAGATCTTGCAGCACGCAATATTCTTATTGCGGAAGATCACTCTTGTAAAGTGGCGGACTTCGGATTTGCACGTGATATAGTCACGTCAAAAGTATATGAGCGTAAAAGCGAGGGAAAATTGCCAATAAGGTAAGTGCACTCTTGCAACATAAATTTTTAGTCGTAATCAATTGTAATGGCGGGTTAAAAAAATCAGTAATCAAAAAATATTCTATGAATGAATAGAACATAGCATAAACTTTGGACGACACTCCGTCAATATGAAAACTAAGAGTAAATGAATGACAGTCTGTGTTTTTGTTGTGACTTTTTTGTTAAATGGCTGGGACTTCCTCAATATAATCTATTGCTTCATATTAGTAGTAAAGTAACTTTTGCAAACATATAGTGTGACGACAACACACATATGTATCGCATTACAAAACACGTAGGGAAACGAGCGCATAAAAACCTTGAATGGCCTTACTGTTCCAATTTCATCTCTGGTCGGTGCGCTTTTTTCATTGAATTTGTGATTTATCTTATATTTTATTTTTATCTATTGAGTTTGAAATTTATTTAGTTTTTGCTAATTTTGAAAGCTACAATCTTTATTTTTCAGCTTTCCTGCAGAATTTCAAATTGGACTGTCAAGCGAATTAGTGATGCTTGCTCTTCCATTAATGTAGTGATTCCAGGTCTTTAAAACTATAAAGCTTCTATTGTAACAACTCGTTTTTGCCGGTGTTAGCTCGCCGGATCATTATGAGTCGTCTACAGAAAAGTATAAAGAATTCAAGTCCTTGTGCGATTGGATTTTGCATTGTGATTTATTTATTGATTTAAAATCTTAATATCGGATAACACAGTTGAGTTTTATGGCTGTACTAATTTAACCACGGTTATTATGGGTCTCTAAGCGTTCGTTACTTGGGGTTTAAAGGAGAATCGATTAAAAACCATAAACTCTTCAAATCCCAAAATAGACTAAGTCGTGTTTGTCAATTTGGTTTTTAGACGAGAATCGATAAAAAAAAACCATACACTTTTCAAATTCCCTAATAGTCTCTGTGGCCTTTGTACTTGTTCTCTGTGTTTTTGTAGGATGTCTGAACGTTTAGTCGTCGGTGTAACTGCTGGAGTCAGAAAGATTTTCAGTCGATGCGTCTTCGTAGACTGATGCTGAAGAAAGGAGTTGTACGTTGATCTGTCTTAGTCGAGCGATGCTGAAAGAAAGAGACTGAGTTGTCGGCTCCTGCTGCTTTTGTGCTCCGATTTCAGTGGATGGCCTCCAAGAAGTGTTGTTGTACGGGAACTGTTGGTCCCCTGCAACTTGTGCTGTTCCCTGCATTGTTCTTTTTGTGCGGATTTGATTTGAGTCATCTTCAGCACCTTATTGTTGCTTTTCCCATGGTTGATTTGTAGGTTAAAACGATAATTAGATCTGCTACCAAAAACTGTCCGCTAATATAGTAATTTTATCTGATGTCGATATCAACTAATTTGTATTGATATGTTTAATATTGTTACGAAATTGCTCTGCTGACAATTTGTACCAACTTTCAATAACCGAATTCGTAGCGCTGGATTGTCTAGTAATCAAACTTTATTTATTAGCATTCTAAAATATTCCCTGCAGTTCGAAAGAAGTATAGAGAAGAATCTAGAGTAAGCTGTTACGAGTAGATTGTGTGGTGGCTTATATACCTCTCGTGTGGTGAACTGGAACATTCTAGAATATTCCCTACACTTCGAAAAAAGTTTTTGAGAAGAATCTATATTATGCTTTTACGCGTAGATTATGTGGTGAATAAGAACGAATTGAGGATACCCATAAACGATTGCATGTTTTCAGAGTCTCATTTTTGTATCAATATGTTTAATATTCAATTTATATTCTTTCCATTTAATATGAATACTATGCAGATGGATGGCAATAGAATCGCTTTATGATAATATATTCTCAATTAAATCGGACATTTGGAGCTTTGGAATTCTGATGTGGGAAATTGTAACACTTGGCTCAACACCATATCCTGGCATTTCGGCTGCGGATGTTATGCGCAAGGTATGTGTCAAAATCTGTACATAGAAGTAAAAAATTCAAATTATTCATGCCATAAGGGAACGTAAACTAGAAATTCATTTTTTACACTGCCTATCAGTTTGCAAATTATTATCTAAATTTTAGAAAAAAATACTTATATACCAATTTTTCCTGTATAACTGTTTCTGTTTGAGACTTCATTCCACAAGTATAAAAAAATGATGCAAAATGGTCATTGTAGGTCTTACGCATACGGACTGTAAAAAATACAAGACATACATAAACACTATTTCAGTGGCAATCTAGCATGCCATTAGGTACTGCTACAGGGCATATTTATTTGTTTTATTTTTCTTAAAAAATAGAAACTCACGATAAGTTATAAAATCTTAGCAACTGTGTGCATATGTATGACCATGAGTATTGCTATGAAATATACTATATACCAACACAGATGTTGAGTGTACATTGCCTACAATTTTTCAGTTTCTTACCTATTAAAAAAAAGCGGTTGGTGCTTTTTTTATTACTGTAAGATCAAGGATTGCTATATTTAAAATCCAATATTTTCCTAATAGTACAACTCATATATGTGATTACATACAAAATGACTGATGACCAGCAGACATCTCTCATAGACAACAGCCATCTCTGTTCCATCCCTTTACCTGAAATGTGGCACAGTCTGACGCAGTTATCTTAGATAATTTCCACATTGAGGCTAACGAATAACTCAACGAGATCATCGGATTAGTAGTTTCAATTTGATGTAGCTAACTATTTAATCAACTGAATTGAGGCCATACCCAACTCTGGAACTCACACTAAGTAACAACTGTTATATGACTCCTTTTAGATTTTACCCACATCAAAACTTTAATCACATTTAGTTAATAATGAGTTTATTAGTTTTTCATATTGCCAGTGATTATTCTGGTTTTATTATTAACAATTTATATTTTCCTTTTTCAGGTACGTGATGGGTACCGATTGGAAAAACCTGAACATTGTCGTCGCGAACTTTATAACATTATGTATTATTGTTGGTCAAGTGAAGCGAATGAACGACCGACTTTTTCTGAAATTGTTAAAATGCTTGATAAATTGCTACACACTGAAATGGATTATATCGAATTGGAACGTTTTCCGGACCATAATTACTACAATATATTGAATTTAAGTGGAGAGAAATTATAATCAAGTCCAAAAATTTATTATAATTGGTTCAGTTCAGAATAAAAAAACAGTCAATTGATCATACCAGATGTTACCAAATAAGACGTCTTTCGGGTAATTGATATAAGTGGCTGGCCATTTCAGGAAAAGCAAAGAAAACACTCCTTTCTGTTTTACTTCTATATATTAGGAACCCTATGTCACTCACACAAATGATTTCATTTTAATATTTGTATTTATTGTATAATTTGTTATAATTAAAGAAATAAATGATATTTTCAGATTCTTCAAAAAAAAAAAACCACTCCCTCGTCGGTCAATACTCTTAGTCTTCCTCTGTCTTACTACTTGCTTTTGTTGATATAGATATCAGTCTCCATAAATGAAAAGGGTTGGTCGACACAGAGATGCATTTCTTGTGACAGCTCGGCCTCTCCTGACAATGGCCTCATCGCGATGGCCGTAACACTGCATTCGGCATTTTCATTGTCTGATTCGTCAAAGTCGGACGAAATCGCGCACCACAACTTAATTTTGTCTGCAGAGTAAACTGTTGAAAATCTCTTTTGTGTAATCTCCATTTCATCGAAATCTTTCACCAGATATCGGTCCTTACCGAAAACCCTTGCAACGATATAAGGACAACTGTATTTGGGTTCTAGTTTTCGTGACCCGCCAGTTGACTGTGGTTCGTTTTGGACTACAACAAGATTGTTGCTTTGGTATACTATTGGCGGTTAATGTCGTTCGTCGAAACGTTTCTTCCAATTTCCGAGCTGTTACTTAATATGCTCCTGAGCCAATCCCCACTTGCTGTTGTTGTAGCAGCAGTCGATGCAAGCTGCCATGTTATCTTTTACGTATTTGCGTATTCGTGGAAACCAGAAATACCTATTGACTTTCGATCGTGTTTTCGACACCAAAATACAATTCTCCAGCGTACTGCTTTCGGTACTACGAATAGTAAATTGATTTGTTCGCGCCTTTAGAGACGATTATATTCCCTCATATGCTGTTTTGATTGTGCCGATTTATGTACTGCTTTCAGAATATCAAGGATACTTTTTGTTTTTATCTTGCAATTACCTCTGGAGCCAAAACTTGTCATCACGTTTATCCAGAGGATAGGACTCAAAGGTGTACTTTGAACCTCTGATGGGGGGCACAATAGATCGAAAGATCGCGGTGGTTAAATTCCCTACACATAATAATAATAATCTTGCAACTACATAAATAGAAAGATGATGCTTAAGGATTATTAATATGACCAAAGTTAATATTCCGATTAATTACAAAGACGATGCTTAAGGATTATTAATATGACTTTATTAAATTAGTTGTTAAAATCTAAGAATTGCCACCTTATAGGTATTGCATCTCTAAATCCCCTCACACTTAATTTGGAACTTAGCGAGACTTCATGGAATCAATCTCACAGCCTGGGTTCTACTAAAGGTTTGGTAGGTTTTGTTGTTTCCAAAGCTGAACTTATTGAAGGCTGTTCTACAGATGGCAATTGGTTGCAGGTAAACATTTGGGTGCGCCTGCGGTGAGAGTGACCTAATGGATTTCTTGTCATGATTGGCATGTAGCTGATTCTGATGTCTTTTATATACGCCATTAGTCGTCTGAACGCAATACATTTTGTTGCTGTTTCACTGTTCTTGTTCCACTGTTTCTTGAATTTTACCATCTATCCATCGAAAGGTGCCAGAGTAATTCCGCACCCAAACACTTTCACCGGCCGCAAACTTCGTCTTCGGGACAACTGTCGCCGTTGCCTTCGGAAACAATGCAGCTAGAATCGCTCGGGGCTGACGTCCATGTAGGAGTTCAGCAGGTTATTTGCCACTTAGTGCATTTGGAGTGCTTCGGTAAGTCAACAAATACTTGTACAGGGACCTCTCTGCATGGTTTTCATCTTTCATAATTTTGTTAAATGTCTCTTTGAATGTTCGTACGTATCTTTCAGCTAATCCATTAGATGCGGGGTGAAATGGTGCGGTAGTTAAATGCTGGACGGCGTTTCTCGCACAAAATCTCTGGAAGTCTAGCGATATATATTGGGGGCCATTGCCGGTTACAATGGTTCTAAGAAGACCCTCAATAGAAAATATACATTGTAGCGCTGAAACAGTTGATAAACTGGTCGCGGAAGCCAACTCGACAGTATATGGAAACTTGGAGTAAGCATCGATCATAATAAGCCACATACAATGGACCTGCAAAGTCCAAATGAATTCTTTCCCATGACATAGTAGGAACCGGCAACGATGAGTATTCACGATGTGGATGACTGGCGGTCGATTGGCAGACTCCGCATCTGTCATGAACCCTCTCTCATTCCTCGTCAATGTCGGGAAATCAAACGTAGTGTCTCACCTCATTCTACTTTTCCCCAGTGACCATCATGGGGTAAGGCTACCTTCGTTGCAAGGTTTCAGGTACAACTACCCTTGTGTAGTCTGTGTGCAGAAGTACCACATCGCTCTGTAATGACAAACGAAAAATTGTGCTAGTTTGTCAGACTTATGATACTTTGTGACCAGCCGTCTCCCACATATTTAGAAACGAGCTTGAGGGTCTCATCCTCTTCGGTGCACTTCTTCACCATTGCGGCATTCAATGGAAAATCATCAATTCCGGATTGGTAAACCGAATCCACCTCAAGCATATCCTTCTCCTTTTCATCGAATTCAACATCATGGCAAATGGGGCAACGCATCAGCGTTCAAGTTGGTAGTTGAATTTTTGAACTTAATGGCATAGTCGTACGCCTCAAGTACGATGTCCGAGCGTTGAAGGCGATGTAAAGTACTTTTTTCGAAGGGTGAAATAGTTTCGTCAAAGCTTGATGGTCGGTCAAAGCTTGATGGTCGGTCACGAGCTCAAATCGCCGACTTTACAGATATTGATGAAAATTCGTGACTCCATAAAAGTAAATAAAAAATGCATTATAGTAGAGTGTAACAATAATCCAAGCTTGAACTTAGGTTCAGTTTTGGAGAAGCTCACGGAAGTACTAAATATGCACAATATATATAAAGAAGCGCTAACAAATGAAGATAGTATATTCAAAAGACTAAATGAAAATGTTATAATGAATATATTAAATAGCATACAAAATAATATAAAAGAAAAACATTCGCATACACCTATATCAATTTTAATATATTGTTACGAAATTGCCCTCTTGACAATTTATACTGTTCCGAAATTCCGCTCCTGACAATTTACTCCTAACTCTCTGTATTCGGATTCGTACCACTGGATAGTGTAGTAATAAAACAATCGCTGGTTAAATTAAAATAACTAACTTTATTTAATTATTGCAATTTATACACTTAATATTAAGCTTAAAGTTTACAATTCATGAATTACTTTATTTAATAATTAATTTCATCACTTTACAAAATTACAAATACTGCTGCTACGATGCATGATGTACACACTGTTACGATCTCTATTCGACTTTGAACAGTCTTGTGGTTTTTATAGCTTTCGAATGGTTGAAGTAAAAAATTCTACGCTACTCAGGAAGCCTCTGGATTTTTCTAGAATCTTTTCACCTCGAGGGAAGTTTTTATTTTCGAGAATATTCTTTTACACCACCGACAGGGTGTTCTTAAGTAAAGTTTTATGCGAATACATCGTGTCTTGACTTACACACAGGGTGCACTCATTCTCAAACTCCAGATGGATCCTAAAAGTATCCAATCACGTTTCAGTATGCAATCACTTTCAATATACTCAACCAAAAAAGATAAACGAAACAAGTGAACAATACAAATTAATAAATAAGTATCACAATTCGCCACACGGAGTCACACCGGAGTGAAAAGAACAATTGTAAAATTAAAACAAACATACATTTGGAAAGGTATGAATAAAATGGTCAAAAACTGCATAAAAGATTGTTCCTAACTTTGTTGCAAAAATAAAATAATGAAACGTGTTAGAACAGTGAAACGTGATTGCATACTTTTAGGGTCCCATCTGGAGTTTGAGAATGACTGCACCACCCTGTATATGTAATCGCTGCACCATTGGGTGTAGTCCATAAAAGACAGTAAATACAAAAATTAGTCCTAAGTTATTAAATATTGCTGAATGTGTGGTGAATGCAACAGATTGCAATTAAAAATTTTATATATAAAAAAAAAAAAACCATTCGAAACTATAAAAGCACAAGACTATGGAAAGTCGAAGACATTCGAACAGAGATCGTAACAGTGTGTACATCGTGCATTCAAATCGAAGCAGCAGTATTTGAAATTGTGATTCTGTAAAGTGATGAAATTATAAATAAAGTGATTCATGAATTGTGAAATAAAGTGCAAATTGTAACAAAGTAAACTTAAATTGCAATAATTAAATAAAGTTAGTTATTTTAATTTAATCAGCAATTGTTTGATTACTACACGATCCAGTGGTACGAATCCGAGTACAGAGAGTTGGAGTAAATTGTCAAGAGGGCAATTTCGTAACAATAATAAGACACACTTAAGAAAAATTAGAGATTACAAACACTCCTAATATACCGAGGTAGTACAAATAGATACAGTAGGTTCTTTAAGAATTTCTTATGGCAACAGATATACATTAATAAAAAAAAACCGGTTTTAGGTATCAATGAAATTCTTTATTCCTGTCAGTAATGTGCCGGTCTTGATCATCACGGAAGAAGTACGGCCCAATGACGCCGCCAGCCCATAAACCGCACCAAACGGTAATTTTTCCGGGATGCAATGATGACTCATGAAGTACGTGTGGATTGCTGTCTAACCAATAACGCATATTTTGCTTATTGACGAAGCCATTCAGCCAGAAATGAGCCTCATCATAAATTGGACATAGCGCTCTTAAAGTTGAGGCGACTGACTCTGAATTTGGGTAGTAAATTTTAATAATTTCGACTCCAACAACGAGTCGTATATCTTTGCATGATGAAATGGCAAACCTTACTGAAGAGAAATGTAAAAAGAGCGGGAAAAAATATGGCGTCGTTTGCTGTCGCTATCGATTTACTTTTGTAGTGTTTCTTTTGAAAAACCCTTTATTAGAGCTAGTGCTTCTTTTTCAACTTGAAAATACCGGGCCTGACTGCTGTTAAGTGTCTTTGACGATGTGCCGTCCTCATACCGATGGATTATCACCGCACTTATTCCCAATTAACTAATTACTAATTCTCTAATTTTAAGAAATCAAAACGAATAAATTCTACTTCTTTATGAAAGTTATATTTTTGAACCTAAAAGGAAATTGCAACATGCACACACCACAACAAAGAATTTACTTATAAAAGAAAAAATTCACTAACAAAAATACAAAAAAAAAACAAGAACGCAATAAATTTAAACATAGGAGATTATGGATATTAAAGAGCAGAAAACAGAAAAAAATACGAAAGCACCTATAATGGGCCATATCAAATAATCGACAGACAAGGAGTAAATTCAACAATAAATATTTATAAAAAAAACAAAAAATTGTACATAATAATAGATTTAAGAAAATTTAACTCACAAAGCAAAAAAAGGGTAATGGTGTATTACATACATTTTTTTGATTCATAACTAATTTTAATAAAAATGATTATATATATATATATATATATATATATATATATATATATATATATATATATATATATATATATATATATATATATATATATATATATATATATATATATATATATATATATATATATATATATATATATATATATATATATATATATATATATATATATATATATATATATATATATACGAGGTGTGATCAAAAAATAACCGTTATTGTGTGATCAAAAAATAAAGTATTTATTTATTCATCAACAACTATCTTGTCCACTTTAAAGTAATTCCCCTCAGATATAATACACTTATGCCAGCGTTTTTTCCAATCCTCGAAACACTTCTGAAACGCTTTTTTTGGCTCCTGTTTCGATTTTTCTTTTATCTCCTCAATCGTCGTAAAACGCTTTCCTTTCATCGGTGTCTTCAGTTTTGGAAAGAGGAAAAAGTCAGCGGGGGCCAAGTCCGGTGAATACGGTGGTTGAGGCATGAAACAGCTCCTGAGCTGGACATCGTTCAGGAGCTGTTGTTGTTTTTGCTCAAAATTTAGCAATTTTGGAGCAATTTTGGAGCTGCCGCACGTTTCATGCCTAAAACATCCGTAAAAATTGCTTGGCATGAGCCAAACGATATGCCAACATCATCAGCAACCTCTCTGATAGTGATTCGACGATTATCCAAAATAATTTTCTTCACTGCGTCAATGTTTTCATCGGTTGTTGATGTGCTCGGGCGACCAGGACGAGCATCGTCATTGACATCTTCTCGGCCTTCCTTAAACCGGTTATACCACAATTGAACTTGTGTTCTGCTCATAGTAGATTCGCCAAAGGCCACAGTCAACATTTCAAATGTCCTTGCGCATTTAATTTCATTTTTTACACAAAACTGAATACAGTTTCTTTGATCCATTTTTTCGAATTGTACAAAATCGAAGAGCACACCAAAACACGACTAAACTTTTTATCTGCCAAAAACAAACTGACAATCCAAAATGGTTGGTATTGCCAACATATATAACAGACATGTGTACCAAAATAACAGAAAAAAAAATGCGAACATCGGACATACGTAACTCACGAAAAGATGAAAATAACGGTTATCTTTTGATCGTATATATACTCGTATATATATATATATATATATATATATATATATATATATATATATATATATAAAATAATTTTTATTAAAATTAGTTAAGAATCAAAAAAATATTAATTGTAGCAAATAAGAACAATTATGTTTTGGCCTATAAGATAAATTCTATATTATAAGTTTAGCATAGTTTTAGCCTGTAAATATAAATTTTGCATTATTACCTAAATTGCATATTATAAGTTTAGCATACTATTAGCCGGTGCCTATAACCTTAGCATTTAGTATACGTAAAATTGTAAGTGGCTAAATTTTCTGTACCTGCTAGTTAGAACGTAAGAAATTTTTTTTGTTTAACTGTATAGATCTAAGGAAAATGCAACAATTGTTAATTTTGTTGGTAGAACGGAAGTATGCATTTTTATATAAAAGGTCGGATGTTTGAAATGTATGAAAGAATTAAGAAATAAACTTAGCATACACCTGCATACAAGTTGTTTCTATCAGCGTAACGCGCTTTAAACGTTCAAAATTAGTTTTCCCACTCACAAGCGCATTCGTTGGGACATAGGGCCACTCTAACATCATTACACCGTAACCCATGATGTTCAATTCGCTGAAAATTTCGTCCGCGTTGCGCAAGTACTCTTCATTAGTCCGACCTGTAACGTTGACATACTCCAAGTAAACTGCTGCGTGCAGAGCGCCAGAAGTGACGCCCTCCATAAAATGTTTTGGAGCTGCCGCACGTTTCATGCCTAAAACATCCGTAAAAATTGCTTGGCATGAGCCGAACGATATGCCAACATCATCAGCAACCTCTCTGATAGTGATTCGACGATTATCCAAAATAATTTTCTTCACTGCGTCAATGTTTTCATCGGTTGTTGATGTGCTCGGGCGACCAGGACGAGCATCGTCATTGACATCTTCTCGGCCTTCCTTAAACCGGTTATACCACAATTGAACTTGTGTTCTGCTCATAGTAGACTCGCCAAAGGCCACAGTCAACATTTCAAATGTCCTTGCGCATTTAATTTCATTTTTTACACAAAACTGAATACAGTTTCTTTGATCCATTTTTTCGAATTGTACAAAATCGAAGAGCACACCAAAACACGACTAAACTTTTTATCTGCCAAAAACAAACTGACAATCCAAAATGGTTGGTATTGCCAACATATATAACAGACATGTGTACCAACATAACAGAAAAAAAAATGCGAACATCGGACATACGTAACTCACGAAAAGATGAAAATAACGGTTATCTTTTGATCGTATATATACTCGTATATACATATACATATATATATATATATATATATATATATATATATATATATATATATATATATACGTATATATAATCATATATATATATATGTATAATCATTTTTATTAAAATTAGTTAAGAATCAAAAAAATATTAATTGTAGCAAATAAGAACAATTATGTTTTGGCCTATAAGATAAATTCTATATTATAAGCTTAGCATTGTTTTAGCCTGTAACTATAAATTTTGTATTATTACCTAAATTGCATATTATAAGTTTAGCATACTATTAGCCGGTGCCCATAACCTTCACATTTAGTATACGTAAAATCGTAAGTGTTTAAATTTTCTGTACCTGCTAGTTAGAACGTAAGAAATTTTTTTTGTTTAACTGTATAGATCTAAGGAAAATGCAACAATTGTTAATTTTGTTGGTAGAACGTAAGTATGCATTTTTATATAAAAGGTCGGGTGTTAGTATGAAAGAATTTAGAAATAAACTTATCAGACACCTGCACACAAGATGTTTCTCTCATAGGGCCACTCTAACATCATTACATGGCGATCCTGTCAGATCCTGTGTCGAGTCTGAGAGAAAAACTGAAAGACAAGACAGCAGGACCTCGGCTACTAATCAGTTATGGCAAGAAGTATTTAAATTGGAACATGTACTCGATATCCTCAAGGAAAAACGTTATAAACACAAATCTAGGAGAAAGAACAACAAACAAACAACTAAGGAACAAGATCAAACATACTGCAGACACAAACAAATCTTCTTAGCTTGGATTTAAACTAGAATTAATACACACATGAAATTAGAATTAAAGATATAATGAATACATTGAATTAAATTTAAACAAAAATTAATATTTATACTTAGTGAACTAGTAAAATTATTAAATTGTATTTAAACTGAAATGAATTAAAGAAATATTGAATTATTAATGGAGACAGCAAAAGAAAAATATTTTGAAAAAATTAAAAAAAGAGTCCAAATAGGCTATACTCTAGAGAATACATTTATGATATAACCATAACATTAGAAAACCAAAAGGCAGAATTGTTAAATAACATAAAAAACGAAACTGAAATAGAAAAATTTGACGAAATATGTGTACAGATACTCGTACAAACATTACTGAAATATAAAGACAATAAAATGACAACGTTCAATTTAATTACGGCAGACAAGGTAATCCCAGAATTCTACGGAGAACAATTTAACTCAAACACATTCATAAGGCTAGTAGAATTCTACAGCAACACTTTGAATGCTGACAATAAAACAATTTTGATTAAATTTGTATTAGCAACAAAATTATCCGATAATGTCAAAAATAGAAAAGTGATGGAAGGAACTCCAACCACATTCAACCCCAAATTCATTAAAAGAAATGATTCGCAAGACCAAAAATGTAGTGACCAGAAGTAAATAAAATGCGACCACACAGAAATTAGAAACACCTGCTGTTAAGGAGCCTGATCAACTCTACATGTGGCACTGTATTCAATTTCTGATGTAAAAATGTACAAAAAATAAAATTCGAGCTTGATAATGAAAGTCGTACGCATGAAAGTTTACGAATATAAAAGTAAATAAAAAATGCATTATAGTAGAGTGTAACAATAATCCAAGCTTGAACTTAGGTTCAGTTTTGGAGAAGCTCACGGAAGTACTAAATATGCACAATATATATAAAGAAGCGCTAACAAATGAAGATAGTATATTCAAAAGACTAAATGAAAATGTTATAATGAATATATTAAATAGCATACAAAATAATATAAAAGAAAAACATTCGCATACACCTATATCAATTTTAATATAT
Organism: Clusia tigrina; assembly: GCA_920105625.2. Classification (NCBI taxonomy): domain Eukaryota; kingdom Metazoa; phylum Arthropoda; class Insecta; order Diptera; family Clusiidae; genus Clusia; species Clusia tigrina. The sequence continues at coordinate 152,909,568 of OV050031.1, read as the reverse complement.
TGTTACGAAATTGCCCTCTTGACAATTTATACTGTTCCGAAATTCCGCTCCTGACAATTTACTCCTAACTCTCTGTATTCGGATTCGTACCACTGGATAGTGTAGTAATAAAACAATCGCTGGTTAAATTAAAATAACTAACTTTATTTAATTATTGCAATTTATACACTTAATATTAAGCTTAAAGTTTACAATTCATGAATTACTTTATTTAATAATTAATTTCATCACTTTACAAAATTACAAATACTGCTGCTACGATGCATGATGTACACACTATTACGATCTCTATTCGACTTTGAACAGTCTTGTGGTTTTTATAGCTTTCGAATGGTTGAAGTAAAAAATTCTACGCTACTCAGGAAGCCTCTGGATTTTTCTAGAATCTTTTCACCTCGAGGGAAGTTTTTATTTTCGAGAATATTCTTTTACACCGACAGGGTGTTCTTAAGTAAAGTTTTATGCGAATACATCGTGTCTTGACTTACACACAGGGTGCACTCATTCTCAAACTCCAGATGGGATCCTAAAAGTATGCAATAAGTATATATATATATATATATATATATATATATATATATATATATATATATATATATATATACGAGGTGTGATCAAAATATAACCGTTATTGTGTGATCAAAAAATAAAGTATTTATTTATTCATCAACAACTATCTTGTCCACTTTAAACTAATTCCCCTCAGATATAATACACTTATGCCAGCGTTTTTTCCAATTCTCGAAACACTTCTGAAACGCTTTTTTTGGCTCCTGTTTCGATTTTTCTTTTATCTCCTCAATCGTCGTAAAACGCTTTCCATTCATCGGTGTCTTCATTTTTGGAAAGAGGAAAAAGTCAGCGGGGGCCAAGTCCGGTGAATACGGTGGTTGAGGCATGATAAGGGTTTCGTTTTTGGCCAAAAACAGCTCCTGAGCTGGACATCGCTCAGGAGCTGTTGTTGTTTTTGCTCAAAATTTAGCAATTTTGGAGCAATTTTGGAGCTGCCGCACGTTTCATGCCTAAAACATCCGTAAAAATTGCTTGGCATGAGCCAAACGATATGCCAACATCATCAGCAACCTCTCTGATAGTGATTCGAAGATAATCCAAAATAATTTTCTTCACTGCGTCAATGTTTTCATCGGTTGTTGATGTCGGGCGACCAGGACGAGCATCGTCATTGACATCTTCTCGGCCTTCCTTAAACCGGTTATACCACAATTGAACTTGTGTTCTGCTCATAGTAGACTCGCCAAAGGCCACAGTCAACATTTCAAATGTCCTTGCGCATTTAATTTCATTTTTTACACAAAACTGAATACAGTTTCTTTGATCCATTTTTTCGAATTGTACAAAATCGAAGAGCACACCAAAACACGACTAAACTTTTTATCTGCCAAAAACAAACTGACAATCCAAAATGGTTGGTATTGCCAACATATATAACAGACATGTGTACCAACATAACAGAAAAAAAAATGCGAACATCGGACATACGTAACTCACGAAAAGATGAAAATAACGGTTATCTTTTGATCGTATATATACTCGTATATATATATATATATATATATATATATATATATATATATATATATATATATAATCATTTTTATTAAAATTAGTTAAGAATCAAAAAAATATTAATTGTAGCAAATAAGAACAATTATGTTTTGGCCTATAAGATAAATTCTATATTATAAGTTTAGCATAGTTTTAGCCTGTAAATATAAATTTTGCATTATTACCTAAATTGCATATTATAAGTTTAGCATACTATTAGCCGGTGCCTATAACCTTAGCATTTAGTATACGTAAAATTGTAAGTGGCTAAATTTTCTGTACCTGCTAGTTAGAACGTAAGAAATTTTTTTTGTTTAACTGTATAGATCTAAGGAAAATGCAACAATTGTTAATTTTGTTGGTAGAACGGAAGTATGCATTTTTATATAAAAGGTCGGATGTTTGAAATGTATGAAAGAATTTAGAAATAAACTTAGCATACACCTGCATACAAGTTGTTTCTATCAGCGTAACGCGCTTTAAACGTTCAAAATTAGTTTTCCCACTCACAAGCGCATTCGTTGGGACATAGGGCCACTCTAACATCATTACACCGTAACCCATGATGTTCAATTCGCTGAAAATTTCGTCCGCGTTGCGCAAGTGCTCTTCATTAGTCCGACCTGTAACATTGACATACTCCAAGTAAACTGCTGCGTGCAGAGCGCCAGAAGTGACGCCCTCCATAAAATGTTTGAATAACCTTGGAGCACTTGCAATTCCAAAAGGCATGAGCTGGTATATGAATAGAGCTGGTATACTTTCGACACTTCTGTCAGCTCGAGTTGCAAGTAGGCCTTGCTTAAATCAATTTTGGTAAAATATTCACCACCTTGCAATTTGTGAAAGAGTTCTTTTATTCGCGGGATTGGATACCGCTCAGCTTCAATTTGGAATTTAACTGTTTCTTTAAACTGAGCGCATATTCGCAGTTTCCCATTCGGCTTCCTAACAACAACAATAGGAGCTTATTAGAGATTTAAATAAATTAAGTACACAGTGGTTTTAAATTACTTTTAATTTAATGCTTATTGAATTCAATGGCAGTTGTATTTCTTAACGACACGCGCTTGTTTTAAGAACGGAACAGCGAATTATAGAAGAATCAAGAATGAATGTTACAAGACGTCAAGAACAAGAAAAGCAAAGCGTTGCCATATAGTTTAAAAAACTAATTAAAGTACTTTATACTCTAACACCCCCACTTAAAGTGCTTTTATTGTAAATACATTTTTTTTTTTTTTTTTAATTTCTATTAATTGATACCCCCAAATTCATTGAACAAAAATTATGCTTAGCCACGGTTAGTCCCTTTGTTAAGATATCAGCTGGCATCTCATTTGTCATCATGTAAGATATTTTTATTGAGCCCTCGCTGACATGATTTCGCATAAAATGGTGGCGTATGTCTATATGTTTTGTTCGCTGATGATATCCAAAATTATCGATGAGTTTCTGCGCACTTTGGTTATCATTATACATCTCAACAGTGTTACATGGTATACCGATTTCCTCGAAAATTGATTTCAGGTATAGCGCCTCCTTGGTAGCATCGGACATAGCCAAATACTCTGATTCTGTACTAGAAAGTGCGACCGTACGTTGCTTACGTGCCTCCCAACAAATAGCAGCTCTAGATAACAAGAAAGCGTAACCAGAATAAGAACGCCTGTCAACCATGTCAGCACCCCAATCAGCATCTACTACTCCGAAAAAATGCGAGTCATTTTTTGTGTACAGCAATCCATGGTGCAATGTACCTTTAAGGTATCTGAGTATCCGTTTTGCTGCTTTCCAATGTTCGACACCATAATTTGAGTTGAATTGACTTAGTGAATTGACTGCGTACGCGATATCAGGACGTGTTTGAACTGCCAGGTACATTAATGCGCCAATAAGGCTCTGGTAAGGGTACTGCTTCATCACATCTTCGTTTATCTCGCTTGGTTTGGTGAGCTTCAAATTAACTTCTATTGGTGTTTGTGCTGGTTTACAATCCTCCATACCGAAACGCTTTAGAATATTTTTGGTGTATTCGCTTTGTACCAGAAATACTTGGTGCTTTTCTAAATTTTGATGAAATTGTAGTCCCAGACAAGTATTTACATTCCCCATATCTTTCATTTCAAAATCGTTTGTTAAAGCTGTTTTTAGCATTTCAATTTGTTGTTTATTATTAGACGCGATTAGCAAATCATCGACGTAGATTGTTACTAGCATTATGTCTCCATCATTATTGTCTACAAATAAACATGGGTCTTGTTTTGTTGCGTTTAAGCCTAAACTCTTTAATTTTGTAGTTAATTTCAAATACCAAGATAATCCTGATTGTCTGAGGCCATAAAGTGCCTTCTTTAATAAACATACTGGATCTTTACATTTATTAATTGTTTTCAACCATCGTTCTGCAGTGTTACGTACATGCTCGCTGACTTTTTTGTTACTTGATCCAACTAGTTTGCCAGCTTTAATTTTCTTCAGAATATCAATCAAATGCTCTGGTACTTCCATATGAACGCTTTCTTCAAGCTCGCCGTTTAGGTAGGCTGTCACCACATCCATTTGGTGAATTTGCAAATCAAATTTTGCTGCAAGAGCCGACAACAGCCGAATTGATGTTGACCTAACAACCGGTGAAAAAGTGTGCTGAAAATCTTCACCAGGACGTTGTGCAAACCCTTTAGCTACGAGTCGCACCTTAGTCTTACCGTTAGGGGTACCATCATTTTTGGTACGAAATACAAGTCTATTTCCAATCACTTTTCGCGATTTTGGTCGTTCTATTATCTCCCATGTGTTGTTTTTTTAGTTGAGCTATAAACTCATCCTCAAGCGCTTTGTACCATGATTCAGCAGAACTAGTTTTTAATGCATCTGCCATCGTTTCAGGATATTCAGACAAAAATGCCATTTCGCATTCTTCAAAAAGATCATTTTCATTATCGGAGGTATCTGACTCACCTTTGATATTTTCGTTTTTACTCTGTACTCTGCTGTATATCTTTTTAGGCCTTCCACGTGAACCACTTCGAATAATTTTTGGTCGACCTCTGCCACGTTGTGCACTCTCACCTCGATTATCACAAATTTCTTCAGCTTCTGATTCTTCATCAGAATTTTTACTGACAATGTCATTTTCAAATTGTTTGATTTGAATTTTCGCGCACGGTTCGCTACTACATTGCACGAAAACACCACTTTTTTCATCATTAAACCCGTTTTTATCGACGAAAACTACGTCGCGGCTTACAACGACTTTTCGCTTCTCCGGAGACCATAATCTGTACGCTTTAGATTCATTAGAGTAACCGATAAAAATATGTGCTTGTGATTTCGAGTCAAATTTTCCTCTTTTATTGTTTTTGCCTAAAACATATACCTTTGTACCAAACACTTGCATATGTATCACTGTGGGCTTTTTATTAGTCCATACTGTATATGGAATTTCACCGTTAAGAGCTTTTGTGGGACACCGATTTCGAATATAGCACGCCGTGTTAATAGCTTCGGCCCAAAAACTTTTTGGAGCATTAGCTTGCTGCAACATGCACCTGGCCATCTCGACCAATGTTCTGTTTTTGCGCTCGGCGATCCCATTTTGTTCGGGAGTGTGTGGAGCTGTTAACCGTCTTTTAATACCGTATTTTTTTAGATAAGCACTAAATTCACCGTTTATATATTCAGTACCGTTATCAGTTTGAAGATTTTTTATTTGCTTGCCGGTAAAATTTTCAACTGCATTTTTATACTGCTTAAATGCGCTGAAGGCTTCTGACTTTTTCTTTAAGATAAACACTTCACAATAACGCGATTTATCATCAATAAAAGTTATAAAATAGTTAGCGCCACCATTTGATGCATTTCGCATTGGTCCGCACACGTCACTGTGTACGATTTCTAACACATCACTTGTTCTGCATTCATTTCGTTTTGGAAAATTCAAACGTGTTTGTTTTTCGCTTATGCAAATTTCACAGACTGACATATTTTGGTTGGGGTTTATTTTTATTCCATGCACTAGATTGCTTTTTGATAAATCTTTCAAGTCTTTTTCATTTAAATGACCCATCTTTTGGTGCCAAACGTCAATTTCACTTGTACAGACCGCGCTTGCACTTTGCTGACTTTCATTTACGAAATACAAATTTCCTGATCTTTCTGCGCGACAAACGAGTTGGTTGTTTTTATTTATTACATCAGCTTCATTACGACGAAAACGTACCTCATAGCCTTTGTCAACAATTTTTGATACCGATAAAAGATTTGTGCGTAAATCTTCAACAAACATTACTTCATTTAAGTCAATTTTATCTTCGCGACCGTTTACGTTTACAAGCATTTGCATTTTACCGACACCCTGTATTTTTGTATTGTTTTTATTTGCCAAATTCAACACTTTTTCAGTTTTTTCTAAACTTGCAAAATTTTCCCTATCAGCACTCATATGCGACGTGCAGCCACTATCTAAGCACCATCGAGTCTCACTTTTGCATATTAACGCGTTTTCCGCACAATGAAAAGAGTTAATGTTTTCGACTGCATTTCTCGCACTACATTCGCTTTTTGTTTTGGTTTTGCAATTTCTAGCAAAATGACCAAATTTGCCGCATTTAAAACATCCCTTTTGTTTTCCTTTTGATTCGTTTGGATTTTCGCTTTGACAGTTGCTTGTGTTCTTTTCGTTGGGGTTTTTCCAGAAATTTTTCTTCTTATTTGCATACAACACGCTTTCGTCATCTTTTTCTTGTTTTGCTTTGCGCGATTCGGCTTCTTCCAATATTTTCACACGAAGGACTTCGGGACTTGGCAAATCATCACGTGTCTCCAATGCGCAACGGAAAGTTTCAAATGAATCGGGTAGACTGTACAAAAGTAGTATAGCCAACAGATCATCACCAATTGGAACATTTATTTCTTTCAATTTGTTTACAGCATCAAAAAAGTCGTTGATGTGTTCGCGAACTTTTCCACTTGCTGGCATTTTGGCCAGTGCTACTCGCTTTAATAGTGATGCCTTTCTTGCAGGTCCATGTGAAGAATATGTTCCAGCTAGTTTTTCCCACATTTCGTGCGAAGTCGTACATTCAGAAATCTGCCCGAGCTCCGATGAACTCACTGCAAGTAATATTTCTGCACATGCCTTTTGGTCACCGTTGTTCCATGCCGCTGTGTCACCACCAGTTGGGTATGGCTTACTTCCATCAACAAATGGCCATAAATCATTTTTAATAAGTATGGCTTTCATATGCAGCTTCCAAGTGTCGTAATTGTCCGCTCCAAGCGGCTCAATTCTAACAAAGGACGACATCTTCTGTCACACACGTTTTTCACGTTTTTATACACGTTTCTCGCGACTATCGAAAAAAATGTCACCCGTTATGTGGCCTGGGCCCATAACCTATTAGAGATTTAAATAAATTAAGTACACAGTGGTTTTAAATTACTTTTAATTTAATGCTTATTGAATTCAATGGCAGTTGTATTTCTTAACGACACGCGCTTGTTTTAAGAACGGAACAGCGAATTATAGAAGAATCAAGAATGAATGTTACAAGACGTCAAGAACAAGAAAAGCAAAGCGTTGCCATATAGTTTAAAAAACTAATTAAAGTACTTTATACTCTAACAGAGCTCTCCACTCAATTGATTTAAGAGCCTTGAACACACCTGCTTTCACTAGACGATCGAATTCAACACGCACTTCACCATGAAGCGCAAAAAGAAGGTTATACGACTTCAAAAATTTGGATGTAGCATTTGGCTTTAGGGTAATGTTTACTTTAAAAGTTGTGCATGCTCCCAATTCTGGCGAAAATATGATGAAATCTCGAATTGTACCTTTCTTCAGTGCTGCAATCAAACTTTGCTGAGAGGCTTGACCTGAAAGTGCAAAGCAACATTCATTAGCGCAGGAATTTGTAGTTATGTTCAAATTCTATTTTTTGAAGCAGTCCTTTCCTAGAATATTTGTGGCAAGCTCAGAGTCCACAACGAGAAGCAAAAAATTCCGAGTTATTCCACTCCAGGTTACATTTATATTGTGAGATCCTTTTAAAGATAGCAGCTTTCCACCATATGCCTTAAGAATTTTATTGGTTGGTATACAAAAAGGCTTCCCAAACTTCGAGTAACTAGCGAGGCCAATAAATGAGCAGGAGGCGCCCGTGTCTACTTGGAATTTAAAGGGTTCGTTATTTATATTGATATCAGCAAACATTTTGTGAGCAAAATTTTCTATTTCAGGTAAACATTTCACTGCACATGCATTTTCTTTTGATATTAATTCAATAAATCCAATGTTTTCAAATGACGTTTCGTCCAACGCATTGACATTATCGCAAGTTTTGTTTTAATTATATTTCCTCGCTGACCGCGACGTCGACGCCGATTGGCATACTATTGCGAGATGCCCTTCCTTCTGACAAGAATAACATTTCGTTTTGTTTTTATAATAATAGCATTGATTTATTTCGTGTGCCAAACCGCAGCCTAGGCACGGCTTACCATTATATGTTGTTTTTTTGTATGAATTTTGATTTCCGCTACAACACTGATTGCTATTATAATCGCGTGAATATTAAAGAGCGTTGACATCCGGATCACTCATCTCTCCTCTAAATTCCATGTACGTTTTTACTGTTGCTTCATAGACAGATGCTATCTGGAGAACTTCTCCCAATGTTGGATTTAGCTGCTGGAGTGCGGTGCTATGCAGTTTTTCCTCGGTTGTGTGCATAAGTATCATGTCTCTTATGTTGTTGTCGACAAAACTTTCCTTACAGTTCTCTTTTTTAAAAACAAATTGATAATCTTTGGCTGCTCCCCGGAGCTCTTTTAGTTCTTTTAATGTTTTTCCTTCAATACTGTTGGCGCAGAGCTTTTGAAGCAATTCATAAGTGTTAGTTCCTATCCACGATAAAAAACAAGCTCGCTTCAATTTCTCTTCTGAGACTGCATTTAATGTAATATGATAGTCCATTTGTTGAATATAGATAAACCATTTTTTAACATTTCGAAACTTTGTCGAAACTTTTAAATACTGGCACAGCACCCGAATGATTTTCCGTGCTCATTGCCTGTCTTAAGGATACAGCAATTTTTTCAAGAATTTTTTGTAACATAGCTTCGTTTGACTGTTGAAAATTCATTAAAACAGTAGTGAGTTCGTTCGGGTCCATTTCCTCGTCGCCAATGTTAATATTCCGAGTAAATATAAAGACGATGCTTAAGGATTATTAATATGACTTTATTATAGCCACCTGTTCTTCTTTCTCCCCACCGAGAGCTGAACTCAATCAAAATTTGTTTTCAAAATCTAAGAGTTGCCAAGCTTATAGATATTGCATCTCTACATAGACAATAGCCAGTCATCGGTAACAAAGTCAACGTTCATAACATTCTGCTCTACAATCGGTGCTCGACTGACTCATTCGACTGCCAGGTCTATGTACGCTTATGAAATCGAACTCCATTATACATCCCCACCAGCGTGCGATTCGGGAAATCTGTGGTGTTTTTTACTTGAGAGTCGTAATAGCTGTACAGTCAGTAATTATTTTAAATGGCTTACACAATAAGTCAATTCGAAATCGTTTCAGCGCCTCTACCACCGCCAGAACTTCTAACTTATAGCTGTAGTAGCGGTTTCCTGTTCAGTACAGTGACGGCTACAATATATTACCGGCCTCCACGTAGATCCACCATCATTCGACATCATATATAACACACAGTGACACAGTATGCGGACGCTTATAATTTTGCTACGTATTCTAGCCGTTATTTCAATAAATACAGTGTTGTATAATTGCGATAGTGTATTGATCGGTGAATACAATTTGCGAGAGCTATCGGAGACAAATTTCTAATTTCTTTCTAAATAAAATATTAAAAAAATAATAATAACTAAACAATCAAAACAAACAAAAGTGTTCGGGAAAAAATGAGTGTTTCTCACTCACCCGCAAAGTCCTCCTACAAAAAAATGCATACTCTGTCAGTGAGCAAGAGCGGTAAAAATGCCTACAATGCTTCCTTCATCCACTCTTCTAATTAAGGTGCAGGAATGGCAACAACGATCACAACAGCCGTAGATCCAGTTCCACTAAACCATCTAACAACAACAACATTGACAGCCACAACCACAAATACACCTACATCAACCAAAGTACTCACAACAACTGCTATTGGGGCATATTCTCAACTTGTATCCTCACATTTTGTTGGAGTATATCTCTGCGTGCCGGGTATACATATATTACCCGTTGGATTTTAACTGGGCGCTTGGTAGCAGCCTGAGTCCAGTATGTTGATTCTAACCGCGCGAGTTAAAACGCGCTAGAGTTCAGTTGCTAGAGTCTGTCTTATTTTCAATTGCCCTACTCTTTGGTTTGCACATTCTGCAATTGTTTACCAATGGGGCGGAATTTTGGAAAGTGATGACCGTGCATGATAGTGAAAGTGCATTGCAGTTCAATTGTCAAATGTGCGCACCTAAAAGCATGCAATCGATTTTTATTTATTAAGAACAATTTTATCAAATTATACGTTCTCCTTAGGGCTATGCACGTTTAATATTTTATTAATAATAAAATCTAAGCGCTATTGGGGCTTAGTGGACATTATGAGTTTGACTCACAAAATCCCTATTCTCTTTCTAGGTGGGTAGTGCCTACCTCTTAGTTTAATTCTTCTTTTTTTCTAGTGTACTACCAGCACCGTAAACAATTTGTGCGTTTATTACATAATATAGTACGTAAATTTTGTTTTTTATGATCTATCTTTCCTATATTTTGAGCTCTCCATTTTCTCTTTTATTGTTGCTTTATATTTTATTAAATTTTTTTGTTTTCTTTGTTTTTTTTCATATTGGTCCTTATATTTTTCGTCCCTTTTTTATTATTTTTATTTCTATTTTTTTAGTTTTTTTTGTTTTGGTCTCTTTTTCTTTTGGTTTCTTCTTCTTTTTGTTTTTCGGTTTTGTTTTCTTTTCTTTTTTTTATTTTTGTATTACATTTGTTTCGCAACTTATTCCTATAATTGATTCTTATTATACTACGGCGTCCTCCTTCTCCTGGTGCGCCACATTACCTCGGTGAATTCTGCATTCCATTGTCGATGGGGCTGTTACGTCGTCCTGGGGAAAAAGTCCTCTTTCGCGTAATTTTCGTCAAGAATACCATCGTTGTTATCGCTCCTCGGAAGAGTCCGGTTGTGCGGACCCCTTCCCTCTTTCTAAGTGTGAATTCCCTTGTTGGAATCGGTGAGGCCCGCTACTTTGTCTTCAGCTTTAGCCTCCTTAACCAAGTCGCTGATTGCTCTGCTATTGGTATTTAGTGGTTTCCACAGACCTGATGGTGAAATAGCGAAAATGCTGATGGCGTGGTGACAGTGCGTTTTGAGTGCGTTTGTCGGAAATTATTCAGAAACTCGTGGAGTATTGATGATAATTCCCCTATTCTTATGACGGAAGTCGAGAAATTGTACCGTGACTCATCTCGTGCTCTGTATTACGCGCCACTCATATTATAGCCTGTGCCCATTAGTTGTGTACGTGTTGCTTTGCCTGAGCACACCGCCGTAACCACTATTGGTTCGTCAAAACGATGTGGTCAACTATTTATAGATTTGGTGGCTACCAGAACTCCAGCCGAGGCTAGAATGGCCACGTGTTCACACTATTCATGCTCTGAATTCTATATTATTCGGGTGCGCAACTCTCCCGGGTGATACCGTAATCGTTTTGCTAGATCCACACCCCGAATTTTGTCTCTTTCTTTGTAGATTGACCAATGTAATCTTCTTGTGATTGGCTTTCGGCTATGTGGTCCTTGGGGATAAACTCCAATATGAGTTCAATTTGTTTAGGATGTCTTACAATTTGTACATCGTCAATCATTCCAGTACTGGTAGTGAAACTCTGATAACTTCTGTTAGACCTTTTTCTGTCTACGTGGTTCGGACTTTCGGTAATTCATAGAACCGCTCTGAAGCCTTATTGTAACAAGAGATGCCTCTCAATGATAGCGCTGCCTCGGGTAACTTGTTCAAAGTTAGAAATAAACATCAGCTTGCCATGCAACAGGTCGCTAACCACCGTTATTTCTGTTTTGATGCTTCGCACTAGCGCTTTAGTTCAGTACCACTGGCCGTAGATTGTTTTCCACACAGTTTGTTCGTCATATTCTGCTTCAAAATAATTCCCAATTCCAACCTTGGCAACTCCGTCACAATAACCAACTCATTCTTTGCGAACCATACTTCCCCTGTTGTCTCCAGTTTGTTAAACTGCTCTAACTGCATTTCTACAGAGGTCTTCTTACTCCATGACAGCATCTGCTATAGATTAATCTATAGTGGTATATATTTTGCCTATTACAAAGTGGTGTCACTTATTTATAATTACCTTAAAACCGTACTTCAAAGTTGAATGCTATACCATTCCACTTCGGTTCACTCATCTTACCCTCCTACATTATGAGATGCATTACTTCGTTACTATATACCAGAGGGGAAGAGGCATGAAACATTGATTGACTTCACCGCTGTATAGGGCTCTGACTGATAAAACAAAAAAAACATTTTTCTTTATTCTGAGAAAATCTATTTGCCCCTCCGATATAAGGAAGAATATTTGAGACAAACCAGTTTATGTGAAAACTTTGTCAATTGTATGACTCAATTTTTCATAGCAGCTAATATTTTTTAAATTAGATATCGCCTGGTATGTATATACCCATAAACTAGTGTATTCTAAGACACCCTGTAGTCCGCCCATATATGAATACATACATACCTTTCAGGCACACCCTCGTCTTGTGTTTATTTCAAACGTTATTCAAAATTTTTTTTTTATCTTTAACTATTTTTCCATTTCATCGAAACTCGTATTCTTATTCGTATTAAAAATTTAAAGTTAAGATTTCCTTGAACTTCTTTTTAATCCATAAGATTGTTTTACACTATCTCTCCGTTTACATTATCTTGCTTATTATATATTCTACTTAGCTATTAATCAAATCAATTACCACAATATCTACTCTAATTGCATTTCTTATTATATTAACAACTTCTTTCCTTCTCTCCACTTTTTATAGCAAATCAAGATTTCTGCTTTCCGTTGCATGCATACGTATATAAGCCCACATTATTTTATGTATGTTTATAAGTACTTTAGTGTGGCGTTCATTCTTAAATACACAATGCTGACTCGCACAGAATTAATCAAACCCGCTGATATCCCCACATGTATATATAATTTTTATTTACCTGCTTTTTCAATTCTTACTTCCAGTTGTCTATTTCTACTTCTAAATCCTATTAACTTTTTTTCTCTCCTGAAGTATATTTTCGCTAAAATATATTCGATATAATCAAGTGCCCCAAACTGGTACTGAACGTATCTTTGGTATCCACTGGAACCTGATGGTAGCCACTTGCTAAATCAAGCGTACGAAAATACCCACTGTGTCCCAATTGGTATAGGATTTCTTCTATCCTTGGGATCGGGAACACCTGCTTGATAGTGGAGTCGTTCAATTTCCTATAATCAATGACCATTTTCCACTTATTCTAACACTGAGCACCCCATCTTCGGCACAAAAATAATTGGTGAATTCCAAGGCGATAAGCTTGGTGTAATTATATTATCGTTTAACATTACCTGAACTTGTCTATTTACCTCATCTTTGTGAGCTTGTGGCAATCTGTATTGCTTTTCGTTAATTGGCAGCTGAATCGCCCTAGTTGGTATTTCATGTTCTATCTCGGGTGTGTACGTTAGTTGGTCTCCTTCCAGCAGAAATACGTCATGGAATTACGTACAAATGGCTTCTATAGATGCTCTCATTGATTCTAGTACTCTTTCCATCTTTTTCTTATATATACCTGCTTGATCTGTTTAACCTACCCATAATTGGGTTCTTTAAAATTATCATAACTAGTAAACTTAGGCCTAAAATCCTTATCTATGTAATAGTCCTCTTCTGATACATTTAGTACCCAAACGCACACCGTAGCCTTGTCAACTTGCGTCATGGTCTCTCCCATATATACACCTTCCGCTAGCTGCTACTTGTACAAAACATCCGTCCGAAGTTTCGTGTTTGCACGGAGAGTAATTACTCTCGTTGTCCTCGCGTCTACCATTTCCCGACTACTATTCTTAACTCTATTCACGGTTCCTTCCCGCCACGACTCCAATGGAAGAGTCAGAATCTTATTCTTACCAAATACTCTTTAGTTACTGCATTCAGAATGCTGCGGCCTCAAAAGTTTTCCTGCCCGAGTATACGATCAGTCGGAATGCCTTTCTTTTCGTGTTTCATCACGTTCAGTCTGAAACTTACGTCCCTGACCTCGCTGTGGTTCACCCTAACTGAGCCTAGTGTCCTAATACACCCCCCAAAGGCACCGTTAAGAGTCTTCACACTCGTTTATTCAATTACCAGTCCTTTTCGTAGAACACTAGATTTAACCAAGCTCGTCTCCGCTCCTGAGTCTACCAGAATCACTAGTTTAACAATAGCCGCCTCCTTGCAGGGTATCTCGATGAAAGCATCAGCTGTTCTACTAATCACGAAAGAACGCCAATCAAGACGAATATTTTGGAGTGCCTCATTCTCCTCCCTCTCGCGGGTCATCGCCCCTATGTCGCTTGACACGCGATTCAATTTCTCTGCTACTTTCGGCCTACTATTTACTTTTCCCATCTTAGTTTTCCAGCCTATTAGCCTCGAAAGAGCCGCTGGAAGTTTCCCTGGTCCCTATGTTTGGATTGTTTTTACCTGCAGTCTACTGTTCTCCATGTCCCATTCGCCCACATGAAAAGCATTTCAACCCCTGCGTGGTGTTGCTCCTCCTCGCTTCATTTCCGGAACTCATATTTGAACGCTGTTGATTACCCCCTGTGTTGAAGGGATTCCTTCAATGGCTAATTTCTTCCGAGGAACTAATTCTAGGTCTCCTCAAATTTTTCCCACCTTCAATCCTGGACTGATCTGGGCACATCGACACTGGCTGTTTTACACTCTGATCCCATTCTGTGCTCTCTAGGCACAGTCGACTTGCTTCATGACCATATGTTTGGCGTTCCACACAGTAGGGTGTGCTTTTCCTCGAAAAGCACTCGTCTCTTGTATTACCTGGCTTACGGGGAACGAACATGTGTGTGTCCTCTGTACAAACCTCCTGTACCCATTTCTCGTATTCATGGCTCTGTTATCGGACACACCGGGATTATATGCTCCTCTGGATATGTTTGGGACCTCTCTATCCACGACAGCGGCAGGGAACATGTCCTGTCTGATATCTATCATATGTATCTCGCCTTAAACAGCCGTACACCAGGAATTGCCTCTTCTGCTAATTCCTTCAGGGTTCCTGTTTTGCTATTCAGCATATGAATCTTTACAGCGGGGTCGCGGATACGCACAACGAAAGCTGATAACACTGAGTTGTCAACTTCATACAACAGCGCTGTATCTCCAACGCCATTGTATTTACCTCTCACTATTTCTGTGGCCAGCCCCTGCAGTGATCCTACAAGCCTGGCAAAAGCTCGTATGTTCTCACTTGCCAGCTTTTTCTCTATTCTGATTTCTTGAGTTACATCTTCCAGTGCCCTCACCTTCAGGTAAGTTCTCCTCAGAAGCCTGTAAAGCTCGTCCGCATTGCCAAATTGCGTTGGCAGCACAAGGTTGTTTATGCGTCTCCGAACAACCTCTGCTTCACACAGTTAAAGAAATCCAGTAACTCATCTGACCTGATGCTCCTCCACGCAAGTTCACACCCCTGAATGAATCTGCTGACTTCTGACCGTAATTCTTCTGACGAAGCACAAGCAAACACGGGTACTAACCTGGCCAATATTTTCGAAATCTCCTCTATGCCCATCTTACTAACCCCGATTATATTTTTTTGTTCTATTAATTGGGTGTGGTTAATTCCTGGGCTTTCTTTTCAAACGTGTCTCCCTTAAGACAAAAATAACAAATAACCCGGAATTTTAACATTTGCTGCATAGAATTCTTACAAGTATAAGTGATTTAACAATATATTACTCGATATCGACTCCAGCGTAAGAACTGAAATCCGCCCCACGATAAACCCCATACATTCATCCTAAACACGTAGTTTTCATTAAATAAAAATGAAATGCTAAAATAGCATTCTCATTTAAACCGATTGTGGTTACTTTGTTCTCGGCGCACATTAAACTCGCTTTGTTTGAAGGCAATAAGAATTCTTCTTCCCAAAATATACTTTACCTAAAACGCGTATTAATATAACAATGAGTTATTCGTTTCCTTGATTAATAAAATAAACATTACTCCGTGTATAATCAAAATAGAAAGTAAATTATGAAGTAATACCGAAGAGAGAAAACAAAATAATTTTATTGCACAAGTACAGGGTGGCCCAAATAAGACCTGCTGATTTGAAACACAAATAACTTTTTTATTTTTTAACATAATTTATTTTTTCTTTTTGCAGATTATAACTGAACTCTTGGAAATTTAAAATGAATACGTACAGTCCACAACAACGCATTAAAATTATCGAATTTTATTATTCTTCTCAACGATCAATTGTTGATATTATCTCGGAAAGTACTTGAAAATACCAATTTTTTTTTCTGTTCTTGAAAGATAATTAAATTTCCTAAATCCTCTTGAATAGTTGATAATTTTTCTTGCTCCGGCTCCTTACTTAAAATGCGATTGTTTTCTTTAAACTAAATTATCCAAAAATTTTTTCAGTGTAGGATATTTTTTTAAATTTCTTTATTTTTCCCTCGATTTTCCATAAAACATTTTAAAAAAATTTCCTAATATCTCAAGTCGTTTTTGAGATATACAATTTTGAATAATTCACCAAAATACAAAATTTCTGAAATTTTCAATTTTCAAATTGCAACAACTACAACAACTACAGGAATTTTACTATTATTTTTTGTGGAGTTGTCTATATTGACATAATCTTTCGATATATGGACCTAACGTCAAAATCCCTGACCCACTATGTCACACTTCTCGTGGCCTGACCCATATATAATTATAATATAGTGTGTGAGTGAAATATAGTGTTTCAGTGAAATGAAGAGAAACAGAAAATATATATATATATATATATATATATATATATATATATATATATATATATTTATATATATATATATATATATATATATATATATATATATATATATATATATATATATATATATATATATATATATATATATATATATATATATATATATATATATATATATATATATATATATATATATATATATATATATATATATATATATATATATATATATATATATATATATATATATATATATATATATATATATATATATATATATATATATATATATATATATATATATATATATATATATATATATATCGTAGTAAATTTTCAAATATAATCTAAGCCAATTAAATGCCATTACTTTTAAATTTTTTACATTATATTACTTGAATTAAAAAATCTATACATTATACACTACTGAAATTATATATATATATATATATACCTGTAAAACAAAGTGAATTATTCTTATTAAATGTTTTAAAAAAAACTAATATTTTTTAATTAATGTACAGAATTTTAACAGAATTTTAACAGGATATTAAAAGTTCGTAAAAGTCTCGGTAAACCTTCGTAATTTACGAAAGTAACTATCGTTTTCGAGCTCGTTTACGATTCGGAAACGATTCTTCATGCGTTCTTAATTTGCCACCCAAAAGTCTCGTTTGCGATAGTCGTAAAAGTATCGTAAATGATATCGAGAACGAGAATTTTACGATCTTTAATATCGTCTTAAAATTCTGTTAAAATTCTGTACATTAATTTAAAAATATTGGTTTTTTTAACACATTTAATAAGAATAATTCACTTTGTTTTACAGGTATACATATAATTTCAGTAGTATATAATTATAATGTATAGATTTTTTAATTCAAGTAATATAATGTTTACAATTTAAAAGTAATGGAATTTAATTGGCTTGATTATATTTGAAAATTTACGAACGGGGTGATAGATATACATATATATATCTTCTCTTCGTTTCCCTGAAACACTATATTTCACTCACACACTGTTATATATATTAGTTACCTCGCTTTTATAAAAAAAAATACTGTTTCAAAAATTCACAAACAATCGCAAGCAGACTTTGACTCAAAATTATAAGAAGCAAAATGGAGGGATAATTAATAACGAAAATGCTAACGTAAGTTATCAGCTGAATGAGGAGCGAATTGACAATGTTCGAGAAACCTTCGTAAAAAACGTATAAATAACGATAGTTTACTATCGAAAATTCTTCGTAAAATACGATACTCGTAAATAGCGAATTTTTGGCCGGCTGGGTACTGACGGTTTCTGTTTACCCATACATAGTTGCGTGCAACAGCGCCATTATGTTGCAGTATGTCATAATCACGAACTAGAATCAAATGCAAAAAACAAAAATATTTACAATAAAGGCCATCTACTTCATTGTAAGATCTGTGTCAATTCCGTGGGTATACACAAAACTATACACTGCACTATAAAACATGACAGTGATAAATTAAAATGCGTGTCATGCGGCGAACAGCATTTTTTTTATTATTTTTTTTTTTTTTGTCGGAACAATCTAGTAAGCGCAGCACTCAGACAGAGTATATATCCATTGTACTGCACTTAAGGTTCCCTTTTACTCTGTTTTAAATCTACCCGACCTCCGAAGAAGTAGAAGTAGATCCTGTGGTGCCAAGGAGCCAAGTTGGTTACTCCTCAGCACATCAGTGCCAAAAATCCCGAACCTGATTCGAGCAAAGGCAGGGCAGACGCAAAGAAAATGGTCCGCCGTCTGGTCTTCCTCTCCACAGGCTGGGCACAGCGCACTGTCTGATATGCCAATCCTTTCCATGTGCCTAGCCCATAGAAAGTGCCATGTCATCACGCCAACCAACAGCCTGCAGTCCCTCCTACCTAAAGATAGAAGGAACCGTGACCATCGGTCAGAGATAGCAGGTAGCATAATTTTCGTCCATCCGCAGCCTCTCTCAGCCCGCCATGCTCGCTTGTGGGTCGAAACAACCCACTTGTTTGCAGTGGCTTTGATGGCAGCGGAAGGGAGTGGCAGAACAGGCTCAGGGCCAATAAAAACAGCCTCAGAGCCCATCCTGGCCAAGGAGTCAGAGGTCTCGTTACCCGCAATGCCAGCGTGTCCCGGGACCCAAGTCAACGTCAGACTATTATGTTTTCCAACACAATTTAGCCTGGATTTGCAGGACCTGACTATCGTGGAAGTGGTGGTCGGACTATCCAAGGCCACGAGCGCAGCTTGGCTGTCACTGCAGACACAAATAGATTTGCCTTTCCACCTGTTTTCCACAACAAAGTCCATCGCCTCAAGTATCGCATACACCTCCGCCTGAAACACAGACGCATGCAGACCAAGGGCAAAGAACCGACGAGTCCCACAGGATTCCACGAAGACACCAGAACTTGAACCCTCTTCAGTCCTGGAGCCATCAGTGAAAATACGGCAGCAGTGCTTGCCGGGCTCGTTCTCGGGATCTAACCATGAACGAGCCTCTGGCAGCAACACATTGTACCGCTTTTCTAGTATGAGGGTTGACGACATGGAGTCCGGGGGCATAGACAGGATTGCAGAATCGATGTCAGTGCCTGCGCCGTCGTCCAACATCGAGCACACCGCATACCAGTGGCCACTATGTTTCACTCTGCAGATGGCCTTAACGGCCTCTCCGCGGATGAAGACATCTAGTGGCGGGTGATTCACCAAAGCATCAAGTGCCGGGCCTGGAGTAGTCGGAAATGCTCCGGTACAACATATGGCCACAGCACGTTGTAGTTTTGATAGAGCTTTTTTGACCCCTACAAGAGAAAGTCTGCTCATCCAAACTATCGATGCATAGGTGATAATAGGTCTTACCATAGCTGTATAGATCCATAGGACCTTACTAGGGGAAAGACCTAATGTCTTACCAAATATACCTTTACACTGCCAAAAAACTAACAGTGCTTTGGATGTCTTCAGTTCGACATGTGTTTTCCAAAGAAGCGAACAGCATACTGCAACCTACAAAGTCTGCGAAATATACAAATCCCTAATGGCTAAACGTTTTCCAGCACTGAGAAAAAATAACTCCCTACAGTCAAAGATGACCCCATTCGGGTACCAACAATCGAACCCTTAAAAGCCTACTTTCAAAAGACATACAGCCAACTCTTGTAGAACAGCCCAATATTAACCACGTACCTCCGAACTATCAGCCCGTTGAGCTCAAGGACATGATGAAACAACTCATCTCACAAATGCTTAGCATGATGAACATTATTAGCCAATATTAATGGACAAAACAAATAATAAGTTAAAAATAGTCATATGGAACGCAAATGGGCTCCTACAACACAAAAGAGAACTCAACCAGAAGAACTCGAAAGCTGCAAACAAAACCACATACAGGCAACGACAATACAAATAATAGACGCATTTGGACCAATAGTAGTTTCATCCCTATACTGCCAACCAAAGCACACTTTCACTACATAACGATTTCTTCAATACTCTAGGATAGAGATTTATTTTAGGAGGTGACTTTAACGCAATTTGAAGGGACTGGGGTTCAAGGATCACAAATACCAAAGAGAAAAATCTACTTAACGCAATCAATCTTAATAACTGTAAGTAAACTCCAGACCTAATTGATTTCTGCATCGTTAAACTTATTGTGATGTAAAGAGTATGGTAACTAAATCGTGCTTCGAACTTCCTTTAGACCACTCACCAGTCATTATAGAATACTCAAATTGTCACAACTACTTTTACCAGCACTACACTTGTACACTTGTAGAGAAAAAGTCCAGCAGGAATTCTGTCTCAACGTGGCCCTCAAAACACCTGACAATCTTGAGAGTGCAATTATCCACCTAAATGACGCAATATATGAAGCCAGTACAAGATCCACGCCAGGAATAAAACAAAAAGAAACACGGATAAACACTCTTATATACATAACAAAGAAGATTAAGGAAAAGCGAAAAATTAGACAAACATCCAAAGAACAAGATTTCCAGCTAAAAAACCAAGTTCAATAAAGTGGCGAAAGAACTCAAAGAAATGCAGAAAATATACGATAACAAGAAAACCTGTAACAAGCTGATAAATCTTACTGCAACACAATCGACAAATTACTCTCTATGGAAAGTTACCAGTAAACTTAAAAACGCAACTAATCATCAACCGTCAATCTTAAAAACTAACAACTCCTGGGCTAGAACTAACGAAGACAAAGCCAAAGCTCTGGCTAAATACTTTGAAACAACATTCACAAATACCAGTACCTGTACTTATGTTCGGGATCAACATAATACCGCCTATAAAGAAACATCCATGCCAATAAGGAAAATATCTGAACAAGAAATAAAGGATGCAATAAAAAAACAAATCAAAACCAAAAAGTCTCCAGGATATGACCTAATAACTGGAGAATTGCTCAAAAAACTACCAGACTGTACAAGATGCTATGTAAGGAACATATTTAAAGCAATACTAAGACAAAAATCCTTCCCAAAGGTATGGAAAGTTTCAAAAATAATAGCCATCCCAAAGCCAAGTAAACACGCAATGAAATCGACCTCATACCGACCGATCAGCCACTTACCCCCTGTATTAAAACTTTTTCAAAAGCTATTCCTTAACCGCCTGGAAACAACCTTTATGGAAAATAAATTTATATCTGACCACAAATGTGGATTTCGCCGACAACATACTACCATACAACAAATACATGGGGTTACCAACAAAATCTTATCAGACCTGGATGAAAAAAGATTCTGCATAGCCGTTTACCTTGATATTGCAAAGGATTTTTATAGTGCCTGGCATGCAGGACTACATGCCAAGTTAAAGCGATTTCTCCCATATGATATTTGCTTGACGCTGGAAACCTACCTTACTGACCGAGCCAATTTTATACCTGATATTCACATCTGATATCCCTAAGCCAAACGACAACGCCGCTATGATTGCAACATTTGCGGATGTTACTGTGATTCTTAACTCGAATAATTGCATTGCAAAAGCGACTACCACCTTCCAAAAAATCTTAGACAAATTAATGGATTGGTTCAGCTATTGGGGTATCCAAATAAATGAAGACAAAACAATACAAGTAATAGACACAACAAAAAGAAATTACACACCGATACCACTAAAAATTAACAAGAAATTAATAGATATTGAAAACCATGCTAAATATCTTGGAATGCGAATATACGAGGGCGGCTTGATATTGAAGCTACCTAAGTAGGAAAAATACATATTTTTTTTCAAAAACCAGTTATTTCTCAACATAGTCTCCTTTTACTTCGACACACTTAGTAAGACGATATTTCAACTTTTTTATACCATCTGAATAATACGATTTCGGGAACCCCTCAAAATACGCGTTAGTTTCGGGAATCACTTCTTCGTTTGAGATGAATTTTTTTCCTGCAAGCCATTTTTTCAAGTTTGGAAACAGGAAAAAGTCACTAGGAGCTAAATCTGGACTATAAGGTGGATGATTAACCAATTCGAAGTGTATTTCACGTAATTTTAGCATCGTATCTAATGCTGTGTGAACCGGTGCGTTGTCTTGAAGAAAGAGCATTTTTTCTTCTTTAAATGTGGTCGTTTTTCCTTGATTGTATCAATAATCGACGCCAAAAATCAACAGGACTACGCTTTATCATGTCCAAACACCGCTGTGAAGTGGTCTGTCGAGCTCGTTTTTGTTCGACACTGAGCAAACGCAGCACCCATCTTGCCGATAGCTTTTTCATATGCAAATGTTCATGCAAAATGTTGAACACACGTTAGTATGATATGTTTACCATTTCAATAATCTCACGCAACTTGACTCGGCGATCATTCATAACGATATCGAGGATTTTCTAGTTATTTTCTTCTGTAACCACCTCTTTTGGCCTTCCTGTTGATGGTATTGTTGCAGTGCTTGCTCGGCCGCGTTTAAATTCAGCAATCCAATATTTTGACATGTAATCTGACGGAGCAGACTCACCGTATGTTTATCGAGCTTTTCTTTTGTCTCTTTCGCCGTTTTCCCTTTCAAATAATAGTGTTTAATCACTGCACGAAATTCGCTTTTTTCCATTTTTCAAGAAACACAAAAGTTGCATACTTCAAACGACTTCAACAAATAAACTAATCGATGAATTTGGGTGGAATTTTAACAGCTGACGTTTGACAGATCGCAATTTCAAAAAAAAAGTTTTTGTGTTTGTGCTGCCATCTAGCGCTAGGTAGCTTCAATATCAATCCGCCCTGTTTCCTCCTCTTCGCTACACAACATACAGATTTCATTTTGGGTGATTCTCATGTTGTATAGGTGCTTCATTGCTCGAAAGTGCCCAGTCAAAAGTCCCGTGGCAATACGAATACCTAACCGAACCAAGCTCAGAATCTCTTTAGTTCTCTTGAGAGAATGGAATGGAATGAAAGTTTTAGCTACCCTAATATCTTTTGTTTCCATCCATTATTGGTACGATTTTTTTCTTAGCCATTCCTTAATCTCGTATTTTGTGCAGCTCCAAGGTAAGCCAAAGAATGGTTCAGGTCCTGTAAAGTTACTGGCTGGCCCTTTTCAAGCGAGCTCATCTGGTACTGACAACCTAAGTCAACACAATAAAAATATGCAAACAGCATTAGCCAACAAAAACATGAAGTTAATCAATTTCGAGAAAAAACTATAATGATGTTATGTTGATTTCAGAAAGCAATTTAACGCAGTAAAATCATTTTAAAATAGAAGGCTACAATTTGTTGTTAAGGGCAAGTAACATTAGCGGATGTTCCCCAACGAAGCGATCTAGGCCCAGTATTATACCACCATGATCACATTCGACTTGCCTATGAATAATAGCCTCTTCATATAAACATTTGCTGATGATTTAGTAGTTTTTTGGTGGTGATAGTAGGTTGGTTAAAGAAATGGAGAATAAAAGTTAATGGAAAAAAGCTCGCATCCTACCATTACTTTAAATAATAAACTGTGACTAACAATTTCACTGCATAATATTAAGATACCTCAAAGCACTGAATAAAATATCTGGCATCTTGATCGCAGACTCATATGAAGGAACCATATTAGAGCAAAAACCAACAAATAAATACACATATGTATATATATTTTTATAAATATTACTACATACTCGTAGATAACAAAGTGACTTGAAAACAACATATTCTTAAAAAATGTGAGCAAATGAAAATTAAATTCGGACAACCCCACCAGACGACGGTTAAGGAGACTCCGGCCATCAGACTTATGCGCCAGACTTTAAACTAATTATAATACATACTATCTTTTTTTAAATATGCATTTATGAAAGCAATAAATATAATGTAGAGGTTGATATGGCAGTGGACACAGAAACTGTAAAACTACCTATATACGAGTATGTATGTATATATATTAAGCATTACACAATTACTAAATGTTGTACATTGACAGAAAGTAATCAAACTGAGAGATAAAAATGAATAAAAAATAATAAAATTAATTAATATATGTTATATATATATATATATATATATATATATATATATATATATATATATATGTATATGTATATGTATATATATATATATATATATATATATATATATATATATATATATATATATATATATATATATGTATATATATATATATATATATATATATATATATATATATATATATATATGTATATATATATATATATATATATATATATATATATATATATATATATATATAATGCTTAATATATATACATATATATATATATATATATATATATATATATATATATATATATATATATATATATATATATATATGGCGAAACCACTACCCCCACCTAGTTGTCGGGTACGCCGGCGCAAGCAGGCGTTAGTTCCGCGCGCTATCTATTAACACGCTGTCGCTGTCGCACAGCGTGTTTATGGGAGGGCCGGAACTGGCCTGTGTTGGCTGCTGAGCAACACACTTCGTGTTTCCGGCTTTTCCATTCTTTCTTTCCGTTCGCAGCGCCGGAGCCGTGCACACGTTCTCATTTCTGTGCTGAAGCTAGTGTGGAGTGTTATAAAGCGTTTTGTGAAATTAAAATTTATATTAAATACTGGACTTAACAAAATTTCTAGAAATTTGCAGAAACGAATTTTATATTATGTATACGATATACCAAATACGTCATAGTATATTTTAAATTTATTAAATTAAAATAAGAATTTAATTTTATTTCTTTCTCTTATATTATTGGATACGCTACACCCGAGCGTAACCCAAATTGGTGACCCCGACGTGTTATAAAACACGCATAGGATGTTCCACTCGCCAGCAGCTTAAGGACCGGCGCCGCCGGCACCACACCAGCAGCCACAACCACCGCACGTGCATGCGCAGGCACAGCTGGCCATGCCCACGCCCTTGCTGATACCGACACACCACCTGCCGCCACACCGTGCAGGGGAACCTGGGGGACACGCCTCCTTTTCGTCGCCGCCCGCGATCGAGGCGGTGAGCAGCTGTCGGCTCCCACCTTTCTAGAGGAGTAACCCCGATCTGTGGTTTTACCAGATCGAGGCCGCGTTCCAAATACACCATGTGCGCAACGACAACAGCCGCTACAATGTAGTAGTTGCGGCGCTCGACCCGGAGACTATTTCCGAGGTCGCGGATGTACTCCGCACAGTGCCGCCCGTGGGCAAGTATGAGCTGCTGAAGACGGCAATATCGCCTCACCGACTCGGCGGATCGACAGCTCCACAGACTACTCACCCAACTCGAGCTGGGGGACAGGAAGCCGTCCCAACTCCTGCGACAGATGCGCTCCCTAGCGGGTGACCGGGCCACGGATGACATCATCCGCGTGAAGTGGCTCGACCTGATGCCGCCGTCAACGCGACGGCTACTCAAAATCCTGAAAGGCACCAGTCTGGAGGAGCTCGCAGAGGCAGCTGACGAGCTGGTCGACAACGGACCTACAGTGGCAGCTACGTCACCTCCACTCTCGTCTCCGAAACCCCGCTCTCCACTCGCGAACAGTCGTCGCACGTTTCAACGGGTAACTCCGTGCACGCAGAGCTTGCCGCACTGCGCCAGTCAGTGGCACAGCTCGTGGCACTAACGCGGGAGAATCAGGAGCTGCTGCGTAAAATAACGCCCCCACTTCAAAGGGGTCGCGCTGAAACCCGCAGCCCCAGCCGGCATCGAGATCGCTCTACAGCGCCTGGCCAATGTTGGTACCACCTGAAGTACGGGGCGACAGCACAGCAGTGCCGACCACCGTGTATTTTTGCCGCCGCCGTGGCCGCCGCCTCGACGCCGTCGGGAAACTAGCGCTGCCGACGCCGACTTGGGCGAACGACGCCGGCCGACCACCAACCGAAAAACGCCTACACGTAATGGATCGAACGACATCCACTCGCTTTCTCGTGGACTCGGGTTGAGTGGTCTCCTTACTGCCGAGGGGAACGGTCGCCCGCAAACTACAGCGAAACAGCCGAACGCTGTACGCCGCCAACTCGTCGCCGATAGCCACATACGGGCAGCTCACGCTGAAGCTGAACCTCGCCCTGCGTCGGGATTTTACTTGGGCGTTCACTGTGGCCGATGTGCAAACTGCCATTCTCGGGGCGGACTTCCTGGCATACTATGGGCTCCTGGTAGACTTGAGGGGACGACGCATCGTAGACCCCCTTACCAACATCGCGGCAACTGCCCGCATGGACCCGGCTCGAATCTACGGCATCTCCACAGTGGCTCGCATTGATGCACCTGTGGGACCACATGGCGACCGGTATAGAGAGCTCGTCCAGCGCTTCCTGCAACTCGCTTCACCAGCAGGGGTCATGGCCACTGTACCAGACTTGCCGGTACAACACTACATCGTCACGGAGGGCCCTCCCGTTTTCGAGCGCCCCCGTAGACTCGGCGGTGAACGACTCGCTGCTGCCAAAGAAGAGTTCGCTGACCTCCTCGACAAGGGGGTGGTACGCCCATCATCGAGCCCATGGGCCAGTCCGCTACACATGGTACCAAAGCCGAATGGAAGCTGGCGAGCCATTGGCGACTACCGCCGCCTCAACGCGTGTACCTTGCCAGACCGATATCCTCTACCGATCATCGAGGACCTGATCCAGGAGAGCCGGGGAAAAGTATTCTCTGTAATCGATCTGCAGAAAGCCTTCTACCAAATCCCGGTTGCCAAAGCTGACATCCCGAAGACGGCAGTCACAACATCTTTCGGCCTCTTCGAGTTCGTGGGTATGCCATTAGGCCTGCGTAACTCCGCTCAAACGCTTCAGCGGGTAATTAATCACCTACTGAGGAAACTCCCCTTCGTGAAGGGCTACGTAGACGACCTGCTCATCGCATCCGAGACGCATGACGAGCACCTGCATCATTTGAGCCAATTGTTGGAGACGCTGAGAGCGGCGAACCTACGCATCAACTTGGACAAATGCCAACTCGGTGCCCAGGAAGTTACATTCGCTGGGTATCGAGTCTCGAAAGAGGGGTTCAGGCCCCCGCGCCCAAAGATCGAGGCGATCGACGCCTTTCCAAGCCCGACAGACTCTACCCAGCTGTGACGTTTCCTGGGTATGGTTAATTACTACCGCAGGCGTATACCGCACGCCGCGGAACTACAGGCCCCGCTCAACGAGCTTCTGAGGAACCTAACGAAGAAGAAGGCGGCGATTAGCTGGACGACGCAAACGGAGCAGGCATTCCAGCAGTGCAAGGCGAGTATCGCAGCAGCTGCAGATTCAGCCTTCCTCTCGCCTACCGCGCCAATCGCTCTCTACACCGACGCATCGAGCACCGCCATCGGAGCGGCACTCAACCAAGAGCAACCCGATGGGACCTGGAAGCCTCTGGGGTTCTTCTCTAGGAAGCTCAGTCCCCCAGAAACTCGCTACAGCGCCTACGACAGGGAGTTGCTCGCGGTGTATGCCTCAGTCAGGCACTTCAGGAGGATCCTAGAGGCACACTCCTTCACAATCCACACGGACCACAAGCCGCTCGCCTACGCCTCACAACAACGCTCGGACAAGGCAACGCCGAGGCAGAGCCGACACCTGAACTACATCCTCCAGTTCAACACACGATTTGTGTACGTTCACGGGGGAGAAAACGTTGTGGCAGACGCACTTTCGCGAACCTGTACCGTCTCGATGCCTTCCATCCTCGACGAAGCCACTATCAGCCTGGAGCAAGCCTCTGACGTAGAGCTGCCTCACCTGCTGGAGAATCCGCGTATCCAACTGGATCGTCTCGCTTTCAACAACAGCGAGATCTACTGTCTGGTTACCGATGGGGCGACACGGCCCTATTTGCCATCCAACCTGCGTCGAACGGCGTTTGGCATCGTACACGGATCATCCCACCCGAGTGGTCGAACAACGGCGAAACATCTGGTGGCCAAATATTTCTGGCCAAGCATGCGCAAGGACGCGCTCCGCTGGGCCCGTGAATGCCAATCATGCCATCGCGCGAAGGTCCATCGCCACAATCGCGCCGAGTTGCAAAGCTTCGGGGAGACACATGACAGGTTCTGCCACGTTCATGTTGACCTGATCAAGCTACCGCTGGTGAGAGGACTGTCGCACTGCCTGACCATCATCGACCGCTTTTCCCAATGGCCGGTGGCTGTTCCACTCCCGGACATTCGAGCTGTGACCGTCGAACGAGCGTTCTTCCACAGTTGGGTCTGCACTTTCGGCACGCCACTCACCATCACCTCCGCACAGGGGGGTCAATTCGAGGGGGAGCTATTCACGGCTCTCGCGAAAATGACGGGTGCTAACCACGTTCACACAACGCCTTACCACCCACAATCAAACGGCATGGTGGAGAGACTACACCGCACACTAAAAGCGGCCTTGATGTGCAGTCCAGACACACCATGGCCAGACGCCTTGCCAACAGTGCTATTGGGGATGCGGACGGCGTACAAGGAGGACCTCAAAGCAACTCCAGCCGAGATGCTCTTCGGCACCCAACTACGCCTGCCGGGGGAATTCTTCGGACAACAAAACGACCCTACCGCCCAACCGGTTTTCATCGAGCAGGTGCGCAAGCTGGTAAAAGCGATCAAGCCAGTACCAGCATCCAACCACTCGAGACAGAAACCGTTCGTCTTCAAAGAATTGCGCACCTGCACGCACGTATTCTACAAGCTGGACAAAATCCGGAGGCCACTCGAGCCGCCATATACGGGCCCCCATAAGGTAATTCGCCGGGTCAACGACAAGAGCTTCATCATCGACTTGAACGGCGTCGAGAAAGCCATCTCTACGGACTGCTTGAGGCCGGCCCACCTCGAAATGAGTGACTCAACATCGTCGCCATCGCTGCAGGCATCCCGATCATCAGCGCCATCCCGATCATCATCGCCATCCCGATCGCCATCGCCGCAACCGTCATCATCGTCAGCGACAAATGACCCGCCTGCGATCCATCCAAGGAGTCATCTGAGGAGTCAACCACCGCCCCGCTCAGGGGACCAACCTTCACCACAGCCGGGGAGTCAACCGACGAAGCGCGTATCGTTCTCCGCGCCTCCTGCGCCGATCACTGGGGGAGGAATACCTGTGGCGACACCACTACCCCCACCTAGTTGTCGGGTACGCCGACGCAAGCAGGCGTTAGTTCCGCGCGCCATCTATTAACACGCTGTCGCTGTCGCACAGCGTGTTTATGGGAGGGCCGGAACTGGCCTGTGTTGGCTGCGGAACAACACACTTCGTGTTTCCGGCTTTTCGATTCGTTCTCTTCCGTTCGCGGCACCGGAGCCGTGCGCACGTTCTCATTTCTGTGCTGAAGCTAGTGTGGAGTGTTATAGAGCGTTTTGTGAAATTAAAATTTATATTAAATGCTGGACTTAACAAAACTCCTAGAAATTTGCAGAAACGAATTTTATATTATGTATACGATACAACAAATACGTCATAGTATATTTTAAATTTATTAAATTAAAATAAGAATATAATTTTATTTCTTTCTCTTATATTATTGGATACGCTACACCCGAGCCTAACCCAAATATATATATATATAAGTTAACGATAATTAAGTTAACAATAATTATATTTTTTTCTTGGTCTTTATTAAGTCCAACTTCAATTCAAGCTAATCAACAAAAGCTAAATTGCTGACGCTGTGTCTGCAATACTTCCTGCACGAGCCAACCGCTGCACTGCTCCAACGCTGTCGCTAACCGCTGCACTGCTTCAACGCTGCCGCTATTTGAATTTAAGTTAAGTTATCAAAAAATTGTAAGTTAGTTCTTGTTTTGAATTCAATAAATAAAGTTTAACATCAGAGTTTCTCTCTGATGTTTATTTTTTAAAAAATCAAAAAATAATGAAATAAGTTAATTGGCGCCCAACGTCGTGGTATTCGGGAAAGAAGTCCTTAAGCAGTACTCATCACGGTTAATTTATAAAGTGTCCTCAAGAAGTTCGATAAATTAATTGTGTAGCCCGAATAGAAACCACAACTAATTAAGCGTTAGAATTCGTTGGAATAAAAACGCAACCACACGATTTGTGTTCTATCAGAGATCCCGAGTCACCGGATAGCGGACAAAAAGGAAAAATCATGGAGAACCTGTGCGGAATATTGTAAGCTAGTTTAAGATAAATTAAGAAATAAAATAGAATTTTGAGAAAATAATAAGTTAAAAGTAAACAAAGAAAGTGTTTTTAGAAAAAGAATTAACCTTTAAGACTAGATAAGAAGTAAAACAATTTTAAGAAAATTTTCAACAAACAAAATTTAAAAGTGAAAAAAAAAAAAAAAAAAGAAAGGAAAAAATTTTTTAAATAAAATAACGTAAAGAAATAACTAAATATTTTTGAAACTGCGATTCCGTAGCCCATAAAGCCGGACCCTCCAGTTTATAACGGAATAAAAGCCTATAAAATTAAACTATAACAACAAAATAATAATACATTGCAAAACCACTCTGCGATTCCGTAGCCCAAAAAGCCGGACCCTCTAGAGTATCACAAAATATAGAGATAACAATAAATAAAATTTTTTCTGAAAACTGTAGCTCGACTAACTATTTAAATCTACTCTCTAAAAATAAATCCTAGTAAACGAAATCGGAGAAAAAAGATAAATTAAGAAAGAAAAAATTTATTTAATAAAGGCGTACAATACTTACTGATTTTCGTGGAATATTCTAAAATAAATTAATTAAAATTTATAATCCATTCTCAGCAAAAAAAAAAAAAAAAAAAAAAAAAAAAAAAAAAATAAAGTAACATGGCAAATCCTAACAACCTCATTAGACCACCTCTATTAAATGCTCCTAATCCTAATCCCGACCAACCAGTTAGACCACTTGGACAGGAAGAATTAAACGAAATAATACAATCTTCGGTATTAAGAATTCTAGAAGGTACATTACCACAGTTAGTAAGGGACCTAACTATTCAGTGTAGCACTAACCAAATAGAAGTTGACCAACCGTTTGGTATTAGTACTAGGGAAAATTTGAACGAACTAGAAAGAATACCAGACATAGTAAAAAATTTACGAGAATTTTCTGGAAATGAAGCAGATTTTAGTTCATGGAGAAAAAGTGTTGACAGAGTTTTAAGTGTCTATGAAACCATAAAAAATACACCGAAATATTTTGGAATTTTGAACGTTATACGTAGCAAAGTAATAGGGAATGCAGACAACGTTTTAGAATC
Organism: Clusia tigrina; assembly: GCA_920105625.2. Lineage (NCBI taxonomy): Eukaryota > Metazoa > Arthropoda > Insecta > Diptera > Clusiidae > Clusia > Clusia tigrina. The sequence goes on along the minus strand of OV050031.1, from coordinate 152,878,208 downwards.
ATACAATACGCCATTAAATTGGAACGCTATATCTCGCTGTCTTACAACGCATTATGCAGATAAGCGAGACATTGGCACTCTAGAATACCAAATGTCAACTCTAATACAAGGAAACCTTAGCACGCAAGAGTATTACCAAAAAGTTTATTCACACCTTTCATTAATATTGAATAAAATAGGATGTATGGATATAGGACAGGAAGCCGTTGGCCTATTAACAAAAACATACAGGGACAAAGCACTGGATACGTTCGTACGCGGACTGAGAGGCGATCTGCCAAGATTGCTTGGTATGAGAGAGCCCATTGACCTACCCCAGGCATTACAATTATGTATGAAACTGGAAAACCAAAATTTCAGATCAAACTATGCGCTTGGTCAGAATTTTCAAAGGAAACAACGAGAATTTCCTAATATTCAACCACCAATTCCTCCACGGAAAGATAGACTACAACCACAAAATCAACAACCATTTTATCCTCATCTAGTTAATTGGGAACAATACCCACAAAGAAATCACCCTACTTATCCAACACGACAATTTCCGATATTTAATCCACAGCAAAACCGTTCTCAAAATTTGTATCAATACCAACAACGTCCACCACCTCGACCATTTGGCCCTAAGCCATTACCTAGACCTGAAGCTATGGATGTAGACCAAAGCATGCAAACAAAGAGAATAAATTACATGAATCGCCCTACCCATAACGATGCACACTATGGCAAAAGACCAAGTCCACCACCACAAAATATAGATAAACGACAAAGAAACTTTAACATTGAAGTTCAGCAATATGAAGACGCAATAAATAATAACGACCATGACTTTGACCAACCCTTATCAGTTTATACCGATTGTATAAAAAACTATGAAACTAATGAACAACAAAGTTTTAATTCAGACTCTTTAGATAAAATAGATTGCCTTGATATTCATTTTTTAGAATGAACAGCTCTTCATTACCTTATATCGAATGTAAGCTAAGTAGTGGAGAGATCATTAAAGTTTTAATTGATACCGGATCAAATAAAAACTATGTACAGCCGCATCTAGTAAAAACACCTATTATAAATGAAAAAATATTCTATGCTAGTTCAGTCGGAGGACAAATCAAAATAACCCATCATACTTTTGCTAATATTTTCGGCATAGACGACACAAAAATAAAATTTTTCTTGCTTCCCACCTTAAAATCTTTTCATGCCATCATAGGTAATGATTCACTTAAAGAACTAAATGCCATAATACACACCAAAGAAAATTACATGACAATAAAAAACAAATTTTGTATAAAATTGAAACAACAAATTTCGCAAAGCGTTAACCAAATTCACATCCGATCGGAACACTTAACTCAATATCAAAAAGAATGTCTAATAAAACTCACATCCGATTATAAATCACTTTTTTGTGATCCAGACGAAAAACTTACTTTTACTACAACAGTTAAAGGTACAATTCGTACGACATCAGACAATCCTGTTTATACCAAATGTTATCCGTACCCAATGTGCCTCAAAAACCATGTAGAACAGCAAATTAACGAATACTTACGTGACGGTATAATACGACCATCTAGATCACCATATAATTCACCTGTATGGGTGGTCCCAAAAAAATTAGATGCGTCAGGAGAGAAAAAATACCGTATGGTCATAGACTATAGGAAGTTAAATTCAATTACAATACCAGACAGATACCCTATTCCCGAAATAAGCGAAGTTCTATCTCAACTTGGAAAAAACAAAATATTTTCAGTACTCGATCTGAAAAGTGGTTTCCATCAGATTCTTCTAAAAGAATCAGATACGGAGAAGACAGCTTTCTCAGTTAATAACGGGAAATATGAATTCACTCGTCTCCCTTTTGGTCTCAAGAATGCTCCTTCTATTTTTCAGAGAGCTCTTGACGACATCTTAAGAGATCACATAGGAAAAAGATGTTTTGTCTATATTGACGACATCATTATATTCAGTAAAAATCAGGAAGATCATTTTAATGACATAAAATTAGTATTTGATACACTAGAATCAGCAAACCTCAAAATACAACTCGATAAATGTGAATTCCTAAAAACCGAAGTAGAATTTTTAGGATACATAGTGTCTGAAAATGGCCTCAAAACCAATCCAAAAAAAATTGAATCAATCAATAATTTCCCTGAACCAAAAACTCTGAAAGACCTACGTTCATTTTTAGGACTTTCAGGTTATTATCGCCGTTTTATAAGGGACTACGCAAAACTGGCGAAACCCCTTACAGTCCTTTTAAGAGGGGAGGAAGGACGAATATCCAAAAATATATCAAAAAACATAAAAATAAATTTAAATAAAGAAGCACTAGAAGCATTTCAAAAACTAAAAAATTCCCTTAGCTCAGAAGAAGTTCTGCTCTCATACCCCGATTATTCAAAAGAATTTCAACTCACGACGGACGCATCCAATTATGCGATTGGAGCAGTCCTAGCTCAAGACGATAGACCTATCATGTTTATATCTCGTACATTAAGTAGCGCAGAAGAACACTACGCTACCAATGAAAAAGAGATGCTAGCAATTATTTGGTCACTGAATAACTTGCGAAACTATCTCTACGGATCCGCCAAAGTAAAAATTTACACAGACCACCAACCCCTTACGTACGCTCTCAGCAATAAGAACAATAACAATAAAATGAAGAGATGGAAAGCAATTTTAGAGGAGTACAACTATGAGCTTCTCTATAAACCCGGGAAATCAAACATAGTTGCAGATGCCCTCTCAAGACCACCCCAAATTAATCTCTTACCAAACACCAATAACGACGATATCAACTCGTTGACAGGTACAATACATAGCGAAGACAGTTCATCACAAAATTTGATACCTGCTACAGAAGCACCAATCAATGTTTTTAAGAATCAATTGTTTTTGAAAATAGGTGAAGAAAATAGACATCAATTCCAAATTCCTTTTCCCACATATCACAGACATATCGTAATACAAAGAAATTACTCTACAGATGACATTATACAAATATTTAAGAGATATTTAAATCCAAGCGTAGTAAACGGTTTGTTCACATCAGAAGAAATCATGGGTAAGATACAAGAACTATATCCTTTACACTTCTCAACATACAAAATCAGATACACTCAAACAATGATTGAAGATATTACTTCCGAAGTAGAACAAGAGTCAAAAATTATAACAGAACACAATAGAGCTCACAGGAATTCTCGAGAAAATAAATCACAGCTTTTGACTAAATATTATTTTCCACAAATGCAGGCTAAAATTGAAAAAATAGTAAAACTTTGTAAAATATGCCGCGAGAATAAATACGATCGGCACCCAGCTAAACACATATTACAGTCAACCCCCATACCCCAATATCCAGGTAATATTGTACATCTCGACATATATCATACAAACAATCGTACCATTCTGACTGCCATAGACAAATTCTCCAAATATGCTCAAGCGAAAATTATAAAGTCTAGAGCCACCGAAGACATAAAAGAACCATTAAGACAAATCCTTATTTCTTTTGGCATACCTGAAAAAATAGTTATCGATAATGAAAAAGCGCTTAGTTCAGCTTCCATTACATTTATGTTGCAAGATCAATTAGGAATAGACATTTTCAAAGCCCCGCCCTACACTAGCACGGTTAATGGACAAATAGAAAGGTTCCATTCAACGTTATCAGAGATAATGCGTTGTACAAAAGCCGAAAATACACATCGTTCATTTTCAGACTTGCTAGACATGTCAATTTGTAAGTATAATTATTCAATTCATTCGACCACCAACAGAAAACCAATCGAAGTATTTTTTGGACGTATTGTCAGCACAAGCCCGGAACAATTAGACAAACATAGGTTAGAAAATATTGTAAAACTCGAAACAAAACAGGATAAGGACTTACGTTATCACAATCAAAATAGAACCAATCTGAAGTCTTTTAATACAGGCGACATTATATATGTAAAGAAAAATAAGCGTATTGGAAATAAATTGTGCTCTAGGTATAAAAAGGAAATAGTCAAAGAAAATAAAAACAGCACTGTTATTACGGAATCAGGATTAGTAGTTCACAAAAGTCGTATTAAAACTAATTAAAACCTCTTTACAGATTACTCATTGCATCATGCCACAGCGAGATACAAGTTCTAGACTATTCAAATTCAGAAGTTGTCACGTTCACCATGGGATCAGCTAAAATCCAAACAGGCTCTTATAAACTGATACATACGATTGACATAAATGAGTACCAGGACGCAGTCGATCGACTAAATAAGACAATAATAAAACAAGTTAATAAAACCAACGCCCTTCTCCCATTCCTTCAACATGAAATATCCCAAATACAAAACCATATAGATAGGTTAAAGCCTAATAGTATAAGTAAAAGATCTTTAAATTTCATTGGAACAACATGGAAGTGGATAGCGGGAAGTCCCGACCACGATGATTTTAAAATACTTAGTGATAAGACAAATAATATACTTAAAAATAATGAGAGACAAATGGTAATTAACAGATTAATAATTGAAAAATTGAATAATGTTGTAAATGCTACAAATGAATTAATTATGAAAAATTTTGACAGCACAAATGTCCAAAGTACTATTAGTCTTAATATTAAAAATTATTTAGATATATTAAAACAAGAAGTAATTAATATAGATCATGCCATAAATTGGGCAAAAATTGGATTAATAAATTCATTTATGCTTTCAAATAATGAAGTGGAGTTATTCAGACAAATGTTACAAAAAGATAACATCAGTTTTTCAAATATAGAAGAATCTTTTCAAATCGCAGATGTTTCGATAGCATCAAATAAGACTATCATACTATATATTATAAGCATACCAACTACCAATAAAGAAACATGTGAAGAGATATTGTTAAAGCCTATTAAAAGAGGCAATGAAATTATAAAAATCTCTTATGAAAACTATATAATTTGTAAAGATAAAATTTACGCAATTAAAAATTCTTGCAAAACTTATAAAAACCTTAAAATATGTAATTATAAAGATATCGTAGATATAAGTAAAAGCTCCTGCATTCCACAAATATTACATAGCAAACCAGCATCCTGTACTAGAGTAAATAATCTACACATTGCTCCAATAGAAGATATCCAACCCGGAATTATTCTCCTCAATCAATTCAATGGCTCAATATTTGTAGATGACAACCAATTGAACCTAACAGGCTCCTATGTCATAAAATTTCGAAATGCAACAATCACTGCCAACAACCAAATTTATGAATTTAATGAAAGCTTTTCAATAGAACCCCTACCAGCTATTCTAAGATCTTCTGTTTTACCCGGTAAATATGAGGAAGGACTTACTATGGAACTCATCAAGGAACTTCATACGAATAACACAAGGGCAATAGAATTCTTAGAGACAAGAGGACGAATAAGCATAATAAGCGTGTCAATAATCGCATTAATTATTATCGTCGTAGTAATATTAGCAAAAATATTTGCCTCAAGGTTTGGAAGAAGAACTATAGAAATCCAACCAAAAATACAGCAAAACATAATCCAGCCAAAACTTCTCCCATGCACTTCAAGCGCGGACGCTTGAATTTAAGAGGGGAGGAGTTAACGATAATTAAGTTAACAATAATTATATTTTTTTCTTGGTCTTTATTAAGTCCAACTTCAATTCAAGCTAATCAACAAAAGCTAAATTGCTGACGCTGTGTCTGCAATACTTCCTGCACGAGCCAACCGCTGCACTGCTCCAACGCTGTCGCTAACCGCTGCACTGCTTCAACGCTGCCGCTATTTGAATTTAAGTTAAGTTATCAAAAAATTGTAAGTTAGTTCTTGTTTTGAATTCAATAAATAAAGTTTAACATCAGAGTTTCTCTCTGATGTTTATTTTTTAAAAAATCAAAAAATAATGAAATAAGTTAATTTATATATATATTTATATATATATATATATATATATATATATATATATATATATATATATATATATATATATATATAAATAATATTTGTTAAATATTATATATTATATATATTGTGAGAACGTAAATTCTCAAACCGCTAATATTTACGCTCCATCATTGACTGCGCCGCCAACAACAAAACCAAATTTGAATAAGCAACGGACCTCACACGACGTCGATTAATCTAGAAGAATGTAATTTATCACACTTATTATAAGCAATCGGCAAAACCCACCCTTAATATGATCGACGCGCATAACATCATCAACAACAACAACAACAGAGCGTGAAACAACAGACAATGGGTGCATTCTGGCAACCTATCATTGCTTCATCGTTGCTTCATTTAGTACTAATTCACTGTTCCTATCATTATTATCATCACTCGCGTTTAGTCGGGTGAGTGAAACAGCGCACTTAGTTTGTGAATGGGCTGCTACAAAAATTTGTCACTTTATACGTAAACATCTGTTCTACAAACAGCTGTGCTAAGTGTTGAGTACAGTAGCGAAGAAAATTTCCGCTCAAAGAAATTGCGTCCGCTCAGTCAGCTGATTGCAAAAAATTCGGAGAATTCTGATCGGTTGGGTAGCCGATGGGGTGCCAGAATGCAGCCAATGCCACATGCTTGACAACAAGCGGAATTCTGCAGCGGTAGTGACGGTTGCGTTTAAATCAAATCGATAAAACAACAGAACTTTCTGGAAGCTTGGCTATAAAAGCAGCAGCAACCGAGGAACTGCTTTTTTTTCTTCGATACCGACACCTCGAGACAACACCAGCTCCAGAGAGCACTTAGGGAACTCAACAAAGACAGAACAGTGGTTTAAGGTTTTTACCGATTCCACTGGGATATTAACTAACGCAGACAGAACAGTGATTTAAGGTTTTTGCCGACTCCACTGGGACACTAGAGAACAAAGACAGAACAGTGGTTTAACCCTAGAAGGGTACTGTGAGTAAAATTTATTCACATAAGGAATAGATTTGTTCGTAAGTCAACAGGTTGGCCACACTGAAAGTCAAGCCACTAGCAGTGCTTGTCCCATTAGTCGGCTGCCGCAAGCATTGAATGGTGTTGCTTGATTTATCGCGCTTGTGGACAATTAAAAAAAAAGTTTGTGAGTAAAATTTACTTATCGGTACCCTTTACGTACTAAATTGTGTGGGTCAAATTTACTCATCAGTACCCTTTACGTACTAATTTGGGTGAGTCATATTTACTTATCAGTAACTTGCTACGTGTCTAAAAAATATATTTTGTGCTGAATTCTGACAATTATGTTTCTTTTTTTGTATTATGTTACCGTAAAGAAAACTATAGAGCATACAAATGGCACGTCGCGGGCTACCAGAACAAAATATTTTGGATGCAATACTTGAACTAGAATCTGAGGAAGAAGACAATTTGGAGTTGGAGCTTTGTAACTTTGATGAGGATTCTTGGGACAGTGTTGCAGATCCGGAATATCAACCAAAAACGGAGGAATTAAATGATGTCGAAGAAAATTTGATACACGGAATCATAAATGCAGAAGAAGCTGAAACAGAAGAAAGGGAGGAAACACCTGGAAGCAGCAAACGTAAAAAACAGCAACTTAGTGAGGGGAGAAGAAATGAAAGATCAGCTGCTCAAGAAATTCGTGAAACAGAAGAGGTTAATTACAATTATTACACCTAGTACCAACAATCTGATCGGAAAAGATGGAAATTTTATTTGGAGTAAGGAACCTGTTGCTGCGCTAGGTCAAAAAACTCCCTCAAAAAATATTGTTCACATTCGCCCTGGCCCAACAGCAAATGCAAAAAATTCATTGTGTCCTTCTAGCTGCTTCAAACTATTTTTTACCGCAGACATATTGGAAGAGATTTTGGTTTATGCAAATAAAGAAATAAACATTCAAAGGGAGAACTATAACGATAAATCTCACGCGGTTTTGTCAAATTTGGAAATGGACGAACTTGAAGCATTTGATGGTTTGTTAGTCTTGTCCGCTGCTCTAAAAAATAATCACTTGGCAATACATATGATGTTTGACACTACCTACTGTGAAGAAAGGTACAAGGCAACCATGCCTGAGAGAAGGTTCAAATTTATCCTAAATTGTCTAAGATTCGATGACAAAGAAACAAGAACTGCTAGAAGAAAAATGACCAAACTAGCTCCAGTTTCTTCTATCTGGTGTAGTGTACCACACAAGTGTACACTGACGACCACACATCGTCATAAGCACAGCAACAAGTCGCATATGCAAACAAACTGACAATAGCGCAACGTACGCAATTGCACTCAATACCCAAATACGCTAGACTAGCATTTTGGTGGTGCAATAACACACGCTGCCTATATTGCAGCGTATGCATATTGGACAGTGCAGTGACTTTAGCCCTGAACTTGTACTCAAAATTATGAATATAAACAAAGACGATGATTCGTCAATGAATAATATCGGTAATCCGATACTTGAGACAAATTTCGGGAATATGATTTGTAACTAGTAGAAATAAGAAAAACAATAAGAAAACAATAAGAATTAAATAATATAAAAGGGCCAGCGAGCCACCAAATAAACCAGAGTTAATCTGAAGACAACTGAAACTGCTACTCGCATTAGTTTATTCTTTTTATCTCTCGTGCTCTAAGTCAGGAAAGACTTAGAACAGCACAAACAATAGCTTGGCCAACGGCACACTCTGCCGGTCAAAATCTTTGCTGAGGGCGTCTTTCGCTTCGTGTTAGGCATTTCTATTTTATAGTGCTCTTTTGCATCTATGCATTGCATAGAATCTGCAAAAATGAACTGAATGCCGATCCTGCGTGACCAACAATCAACATATCAATCCTGCCAGCCTAACTTCTCAACATTACCCTACATGGCGATCCTGCAACTGACCTGGGACCTGAAAGGCAGCCAATAATCCTGCAACCGTTCCTGCAACCGATCCACGACCTGAAAGGCAGCCAATAATCCTGCAACCGTTCCTGCAACCGATCTACAACCCGAAAGGCAGCCAATAATCCTGCAACCGTTCCTGCAACCGATCCACAACCTGAAAGGCAGCCAGTAATCCTGCAATCGATCCACAACCTGAAAAGCATCAAAAACAACAGCCCAATTAATGAAAGAGTACGTGCCACAATCTGCATGCAAACCAACCGTTCTTGCACCAATATACATTGCACAACCTCCACTAAAAGTCGGGCCATTGCCACTAACGATCAAGGAGTACCAACGACGACAGATACTCCAGAAAGAGCTGAAGAAAACATCAATCCCACAGTGCGAAAATAAACCTTTGAAGAAACGAGGAGGACTGTTAACCAAACAGAAACACAAATTATCGCACCTACTTTCAATAGTTAGAGACGAAACCAACCCACCTCCGTGGAATGAGGCCATACGAATCTGGGAGGAAATTGAAAATCTCAAACTCCAAATTAAAAACCGAAGAAAGTGAACAGATCGCATGCATGCGAATAACATGGCGTATGATCAGAAAAACTGGCACTCCAACCATCGAGGACTATAACGACCAAACAACAATCGAAGACGAGACAATACGGATGATCGAGGCGCTCGAAGAATGGGAAAAAGCCAGAGCAAGCCGCAGCACCAAGATGCAACGGTAAATAACAACCAGCTATCGACAGAAATTACCTACCCATCGATTCCAGAATCCTACGTAGTAATATTTTTAGTAATAATTATCAATATAATAGCGTACAAATTAGATAAATATTTTAAAAACTATGTTCATAAGTATAAGAATGACGCTAATGGCAACGCTATTACAGCAGTCTAATTAAACAAAATTTAATATATTAAACATTTAAATAAAAATTTCAAATTTTATATAAAAATAAATAAAATTTCTTAAAACAAATTTCTTACTGTAATCCTAAATGGATTTGAAATTCAATGCCTTAAAAGATATACTAGCTACACTTAGGAAAAATCCCAGCAGAAGACATACAAACAAAACAGTGACAGCAAAACTTATACTAATCGACACATTAAGAGAGGAGTTTAATAACATAATAGAGACCGGCACTGACAATAAAGATCTAACTGGAATAAAAATTAGCTTCGCCAATACCTATTCCACAATAAAAACTATTTTATTAAAACAATTAGCCGAAGAGACTGAACCAATAAACAACATGGCATCTTTTAGCATAGAAGCGGCATCAAAATCTCTACCCACATTTACGGGCAACTTTAGAGAATTAGATAGTTTCATAATCACCGCTGAGCTGATAAACAAATCACTCAACGAGTCCGGACAGACAGATTTACTAGAGTATATCTACCATGCCAAGTTATCTGCCAATGTAAGAACAGCAATAGGAGGTTACACAAAGCCAGAAGACTTAAATACACTTACCACTCTACTACAACAGAGGTACAAAGACGCGACAACAATACCACAGCTACAAGCTAGACTAACTAATCTACAACAAAGGAATTCAGGAATCAACTCGTACAAAGAAAAAATTCTGACAATAATAGAAAGTTTAAACAGAATTAACATACACAATTTAGGAGAGACAGCTACACAAGCAGAAAAGAACGTAATAATAAAAACAAACAACAAGTTAGCATTGGACACTTTCAAGAAAGGACTGAATGAGAATTACAAAGCGACAATTTTTGCTGCAAGACCGAAAGATCTAGCAGAAGCAACAGAATTGGCACTTGAACTTGAGAGCGAATCTAGAATAATGCCGAACACATCACAGCTGATGCAAGTAAGACATAATTCATTCAACTCACAAGGTACAAGGTCCAATTTCAACGCTCCGCGCAAATATAATTCATTCAACCCTTCTCCACAATACACAAACAACACACGACATAATTTCAGCACACGCTATGATAAAAATAACTATACAACACTAACCATGCAAACAACAGAAACAATAACCGTAGCAATACAAATTACAGTCAAAGAAACAATAACTACAACAACACCAATAATCAAAATAATAACAACTTCAGATACAACAACAGCTACAACTCACAAGGCAGACAGCAGAACAACAACAACAATTACAACTCAAACAGAAACCGCCGCATAAACATGATACACGATGCGGGAAACGAACAAGGCCCAGAATGTATAACCATTCTGGACAGCCAAAATTAAATGTGTATAAAATCTCGGATAACCACACAAATTTCGTCACGCTGACACACAAAAAGCAAAAAATGACATTTTTGATAGACACAGGTGCCGACATCTCATTATGCAAAATAAGCAGCAAATTAGGAAACCACGAATACTTTCCTGATGACAAATGCAAATTAACAGGCATAACAAACGAAGAGGTATATTCTGAAGGTCAAATAGAATTACAATTAGATATTGGAGAAGAATCTTGCAACCACCCTTTCCAATTAGTAAACAAAACATTTCCAATAGAAACAGATGGCATTTTAGGTAGGGATTTTTTTGAAAAATATATATGTAAAATCGATTATGAAACGTTTACAATTTCCGCGTACGTAAACAAATAAACACTAATTATACCCATGCACACTAAATCTTACGACACTCAAAAAATAAAAATACCAGCAAGAACAGAAATAATACAAGCCTTAAAATTAAACATAAATGAAGACAAAATAATTCTAAATAAAGAATTAAAAGAAGGCATATTTCTAAGCAACTCAATAGCACCCAAAAGTGGTATAACCCACATAAAAATTCTAAATACAACAAACAAAGAGGTAATTTTAGACGGCATACAATTTGAAACTGACTCACTAAAAAATTATGACATACTAAAGTACAGTACGCAAGATAATTACAATGAAAATAGACTACAGAATATCATTGAAACTTTAAATTTTAACTGCACAGACGAAATTACAAAAACCCAACTCATAAACATCCTAAGACAATACCATTTTCATCAAACAATTTTTACACACAAAACATAACGACACATGACAACACCCCCGTTTACATTAAAAACTACAGACTGCCACACACACACACAGAAATTGTGAATGAACAGGTAAAGAAAATGCTACAAGAGGATATCATTGAACCTTCAGTCAGCCCATACAATGCTCCACTCCTTTTGGTTCCTAAAAAGAACACTATTGACAAAAAGAAATGGAGACTTGTAGTGGATTTTAGAAAACTGAATGACAAAATAGTGAATGATAAATTCCCGCTAACTCGCCTAGAAGACATTCTAGACAAGTTAGGCAGAGCAAAATGGTATTCAACCTTAGACATGACCAGTTCATTTCATCAAATAAAATTAGAAAAACAATCACGACCACTAACAGCTTTTTCCACATCCAATGGACATTATCAATTTAAAAGACTACCTTTCGGACTAAAAATTTCATCCAACAGCTTTCAGAGAATGTTAACAATAGCACTCTCAGGACTTGACTCAGAAGCATTCCTTTATGTAGATGACATAATCATCTAGGGATGCAGTCTAAACCACCATAACCAAAATTTAATCAAAGTACTAGACAGACTAAAACAACATAACTTAAAATTAAACGCAGCAAAGTGCAACTTTCTGAGACCAGAAGTCGTATATTTAGGATATTTGATTACACAAGACGGAGTTAAAACTGACCCAGCAAAATACGAGACTGTAAAAAATTACCCTCAACCGAAAAACGCAGACGAAGTAAGAAGATTCGTTGCATTCTGCAACTACTATAGAAAATTCATACCAGAATTTGCAGATATTGCAAAATGTTTAAACTCCTTACTAAAGAAATCAGCCAAATTTGTATGGACAGATGAATGCCAAAAATCTTTTGAAACTCTTAAACTAAAATTAATAAACGCACCACTATTGCAATACCCAAATTTTGATCAACCTTTCATATTAACTACAGATGCATCGAATTATGCATTAGGCGCCGTACTATCACAAGGCGAAATAGGACAAGATTTACCAATATCATATGCTAGCAAATCATTACAAAAACACGATTTGAATAAGCCAATAATAGAAAAAGAGCTACTAGCAATACATTGGGGTATTAACTTCTTCACACCTTATCTATATGGCCAAAAGTTCACGGTAGTAACTGACCATCGACCACTGATATCACTATTCTCTCACAAAAACCCTTCATCTAAAATGACCAGAATTAGATTAGACCTCAGTGACTATGATTTCAACATAGTATATAAAACAGGAAAGATGAATACAAATGCAGATGCATTGTCAAGAATACAAATTCACTCGGACATTCTAAAAGAAATGATACCGAAAGAAATTGATGAAAAAGCCAAAAGAACCCTAGTAATAACGAGAGGGATGGCAAATAAAAATAAAACAAATGAAGAGGCAAATAAAAATGAAATAAATGAAGAGGCAAATAAAAATGAAAATAAGAAATTGAGAAATTGCATATCTCAGGAGACTGATCACCTTCAAATATGGGAATGTACATCAATAAATGACGTCAAGAATATTAAAAAATTAAAATTTAATGTCGACAAGAAAAATCAAAGCTTTGAAAAAATGAATATATATATAAAAAATGATATTGTGCACATAGGCGAAAGCGATAATTCACCGAATCCAGATTCGACTCTGAAGAAGCTCCGACCTAAAAATAAAAATATAAATGAAAATATAAAGCATGCAGGAATCAATGATAAATCAGCGAGACTAGACTCGATTCTGAGGAAATTGATATCCAAAACGAAGAAAGAAAAAATTAAAGAATTAGCAATTGCAAATAATGATGAAATATTCAAAATATATACAAAAGAAGAATTTAAAGAAGCGTACGCAAAAATAAAAATGAATAGAAAAAGTCATCAGCTAAAAATATTAATTTATATACCTACAAAGAGAATAACGGAGGACATTTTAAAATACAAACTAATAGATGAATGTCACAAAACAGGACACCCCAGAGTAAGAAAAACTCGACTCAAAATAAAACAAAGATACATTTGGAAAAATATGAACCAAATGGTAAAGAAATTCCTATCCAACTGTGACACATGCGTGAAGTGTAAACAAACAAGACACATCAAAGAACCACAAACCATAACAGACACCCCTAACACAAGTTTCGAAGTCATATCAATTGAAACCGTAGGACCACTAAAAATTTCAAACGAATACCTCCACATACTGACCATGCAGTGCGAGCTGACAATGTTCGTAATCGCACATCCAATGATAACAAAAGACGCACACACAACAGCCAAAACATTAGTTGAACAATTTATACTCAAATACGGACACTTCAAAATTCTTAAATCTGACAACGGGACAGAATTTACAAACGAGCTAATGGCAAACATATGTGCACTGCTCAAAATACAACAAAAATTTTCGACACCGTACCACCACCAAACGATAGGCTCACTAGAACGCAACCACAGAGTTTTGAATGAATTCCTACTGACATCGACAAACGACGACGAATGGGATAAGTGGATTCCCTACTTCACTTTCACTTACAACACAATGCCACATGTTGACACGGGCTACACGCCATATGAATTAATATATGGGAAACTCCCAGGTTTACCCAATGAAGTAATAGAAAGTAACACAAAAATTTACAACTTTGAAAATTACGCCAACGAGCTAAAAGCGAGATTACGCTATGCCCACGAAAAGGCAAAACAAATGCTAATGAAAGCAAAACAAAAACGTACACTAACTGACTCAAAAACTAATACAAATACACTTAATGTAGAAATAGGAGATTTAGTTCTATTAAAAGTAGAAAATAGGAAAAAGAATATGAATCCATATAAAGGACCATATAAAATACTAGATAAGTTAGGAGTAAATTCATTAATAGAATATAATGGTACACCTAAGAAAGTACATAATAATCAATTAAAACCATACAATGTAGTTTAAATTTATACGATAAGATTTATAATTAAAACTATCACAATATATAATCAAAACAATGTAATTAGTAATCATAAGTATATGTAATTATATCAAAACTACATAATTTGTAATTTTAACTATATAATTAAAAACGCTACAATGTAACTTTAATAATAAGAAACAATTTATAAACAAACAATACCAATTATTAGAAAATATGAAAATCATCTAACATAAGACAATTGTAATACAACACAAACCATATTTCCAGAAAAATTATTCGCTAACACCCCTAATTTTTCTCTTAAGGGTGAGGGTGTAGTGTACCACACAAGTGTACACTGACGACCACACATCGTCATAAGCACAGCAACAAGTCGCATATGCAAACAAACTGACAATAGCGCAACGTACGCAATTGCACTCAATACCCAAATACGCTAGACTAGCATTTTGGTGGTGCAATAACACACGCTGCCTATATTGCAGCGTATGCATATTGGACAGTGCAGTGACTTTAGCCCTGAACTTGTACTCAAAATTATGAATATAAACAAAGACGATGATTCGTCAATGAATAATATCGGTAATCCGATACTTGAGACAAATTTCGGGAATATGATTTGTAACTAGTAGAAATAAGAAAAACAATAAGAAAACAATAAGAATTAAATAATATAAAAGGGCCAGCGAGCCACCAAATAAACCAGAGTTAATCTGAAGACAACTGAAACTGCTACTCGCATTAGTTTATTCTTTTTATCTCTCGTGCTCTACGTCAGGAAAGACTTAGAACAGCACAAACAATAGCTTGGCCAACGGCACACTCTGCCGGTCAAAATCTTTGCTGAGGGCGTCTTTCGCTTCGTGTTAGGCATTTCTATTTTATAGTGCTCTTTTGCATCTATGCATTGCATAGAATCTGCAAAAATGAACTGAATGCCGATCCTGCGCAACCAACAATCAACATATCAATCCTGCCAGCCTAACTTCTCAACATTACCCTACACTGGGACAAACTTCTAAAGAATTGCAGGGTCAACTATAAACCTGGAAGCTATATAACCATTGATGAGCAACTAGTTGGATTTACAGGCAAATGTCCATTTAGGATGTATATTCCCTCTAAACCGAACAAGTATGGGATCAAAATTGTCATGTCTTGTGATAGCGGAACAAAGTATATGTTGGATGCCATTGTTTACCTTGGAAAAGGAAGTGTACCTCCTGCAATGGCTGCTGGTGAATATTATGTTGTTGAACTGCTGAAAAATGTAAAGGGCACCAATCGAAATGTCACGATAGACAATTGGTTTACGAGTGTACCACTCATTCAACGTATTCATGAGACCACTGGAAAACCAGAAATAGTGCATGTGTACAACTCAACAAAGGAGGAGTTGACAGTTTTGATCAGATGTGGCAAAACATTAACCATGGCAGGAAAACCAGAAGGTGGCCTCTAGCATTTTTCCAAAATATGATGAACATAGCTGCAATAAACGCATACATCGTGTAGGCGCACAACATGTGTAGCCGTGGGCAACAGCCAAAATCCCGACTTAATTTTATGTTATCTCTACACAAGGAGTTAACGGAAGGATTTCAAAGGAAAAGATTAGCAACTAATACAAACATGAGCCTGGTGTTGAAAAAATCCATTCAAAATATTGTAGGCACAAGCCAAGAGGCCCATAGTGCCGGAGAAGACCAAAAGGGGCCAAGAAAGTACTGTAATTTTTGTAGTTATACCAAACGTAGATACACCACAACTTATTGCAATTGTGGATTAGCTATTTGCGGTGAACATGCACAGAAAAAGTGCCCTGACTGTGCTTTAAAATATTTTTATGTATTCATAATCGTCAAAAATCAATAATAAAGTATTATTTTTGTATATTATATATATTTTAATAAAAAATTACACTTATATTATATGCTGGCTTTCAATTTTTTTCATTTAAAACTACTACTTTACAAAATAAACCAGATAATAACGTAAAAATTCTGAAGTGAGTAAAATTTACTCATCGGTACCTATAAGCGCCTACAATTTAACCGTACCCTTCTAGGGTTAAGGTTTTTACCGACTCCACTGGGACATTAACTAACGCAGACAGAACAGTGATTTAAGGTTTTTACCGACTCCACTGGGAGACTAACCACTACGCTAGCTATATACATTAATTACTGAGGGAAACTATATGTTAGTTCTTTAAGTAGAATAGAATTTTAAATAAATAAAAAACCATAAAAATACAAAATTGTTAGAATAAATTTCTGTTGACGAACCCTGGACACCGCTAAGTATACCCCAGCGTAAGTAAGTTCGTTACAGTGGCGCCCGAGCAGGGACTCTATTGAGACACAAAGAAATTCTACACAAGGACTTGACACAAAGAAATTCAACGCATCAGACTTGAAAACACAAAGATATCCTATAAACAGAGGAAACAAAGAGCTACGTCAACGTTCAACGATACACCGTGTCTCATTGTCACCATAGAAATTGCAGTATGAGGAAAACGAGCTGGGTCTACACAGCGAGAAAAGACCAACTAGTGGTCTACTGTACTGAATTTAAACTGGATGCTACCGGTACAGTAGAAGACCTCAGAAGAAGGCTGGCCGAATTCCTGAATAACACCGAACTCAATCTGGAACAGGAATGTCGAATTGCTGAACTGGAAACCAAGCAAACGAGGAGTCTATCACCTCTAACAGCTACGGGTACTAAAACGCCACAGCGTATGGATTCGCCGGGGGGCGCTGCCGTAACCACCGCCCTGAAGCACGATACACCATCACTATTCAGAGACAACCAGCCGGGTGCATTTCGGGATACCATGCCTATTGTAGTGCCTGATCTCTCCCACTATGGGACGAGCTCCTATCCAACTGTTATCGACAGTGTAAGAAAATGGTCCCTGAAGTTTGACGCGGGACGGGGCCCACTAGCCTTCGTTGAACGCGTAGAGGAATTGGCAGAAGTATACGGACTCAATCGTAACATGCTGCCTCGTACCATGACACAGCGATTTAAAGAACAGGCGCTACTCTGGTGCCGAAATAGCAACCAAGCCTGGACGGAATAGAACACATTCAAGAGGGATTTTTTAAAATTCTTCCTGCAGTCCAGATATTTCGAGAAGCTAGAGGATGAGATCCGGCAACGCCGACAACGACAACTTGAAAAGTTAAAAAAATACGTAGTAGAGATACAGAACCTATTGCGCCACGCTGGTTACAGCGAAGAACAGAAGCTAGAATGTATTTTTCGAAACAGCTTGGAGGAGTACTAGTGGTACGTGAGCCGGAAGGATTTTGCCATGCTAGCAGAGTTGGTATAAATGCAGAGGACTTGGAGCGTATACGCGGCGACCAGGAGATGCCACGGGTACTCATATCACAGCCACGTGCAGAGCGCACACACCCACAGGAAGAGCGGAATCGACAAATTGTACCAGTAAACGGTAATAGAGCAGAAGTACCAATAGACCCACGCACAGCTTGCCGAAGGTGCGGGCAAAGCGGACACATGGCTGGACACTGCCGCAACGGCTGGGTCCTATTCTGTTGGGAGTGCGGTAAAAGAAATGTGCGCACAGTGGAATGCTGCAGAGCAAACGGGGGAAACGAGAACGGCTGCCGTCAAGAGCAAGGCATGGCGCAGCCCAACCACCACCGGCTTCAACCACAATAACTGCTTTACGCTGCAACGGGCAGCGTATCTGTGCCACTGTCACCATCGGCACACTCAACACCACAGCCACGATCGACACATGAGCTTCAAGAAGACTTGTGAGTGAACAGCTCGCCAACCAACTGCGTGAAACCACCGGTAGGATAACTCCTACATACATCCGAGCACGCATGGCAGACGGGCACACTCAGATTATCTCCGAGGCAATCATGGTGGAGGTGAAGTTGGGAGAGCAAAAATGCGAACTAGAGCTTCTAGCAATGCCAGGTTCATCAGACGATATGCTGCTAGGCCTAGACTTTCTAATCAAGCTAGGCACAACCATAAAATGCGGTGACCAAAAACTCACCCTGGGACCCCAGTCCGGGCTTGTGCAATTCTGCGAAGCTACATTGTGCACAACCATTCGGGAGGAGGTTATCACTGAGGAGCAGAGGATAGACGCATTTTTAAAGAGCAAATTAAGCAAATTCGGCAACCAACTCGGTGTAACTAACAACGCGAAGCACAAGATTGTGATGCGGGACGATAGGCCTATAAAGCAGAGGTACTACCCACGGAATCCTGCTCACCAAGCACTCATCAATGTGGAAATCGAGGACTTGCTCACCAAAGGTTGCATAGAGCCACCTCACAGTCCCCATAGTGCACCGATCGTACTGGTACGGAAAAGGGATGGGAAGTGGCGTCTATGCATCGACTACCGGCAGTTGAACGCAAGGTCCATCCCGGATGCATACACATTACCCCGAATTCACCACAACCTTGACCGCCTGCGTGAGGCAAAGTACATAAGCAGCCTTGAATGGAAAAATGGTTACTGGCAGATCCCTATGGAAGAAGAGAGCAAAGAACTTTTGGCGTTCACGGTACCTGGAAGAGGACTTTTTCAATGGAAAGTGATGCCGTTCGGTTTACACTCGGCTCCTGCCACCTTCCAAAGAGCCTTAGATGAAGTTATAGGACCAGAGATGGAGCCACACGCGTTCGCATACCTCGACGACATTATAGTTACCGGGCGAACGCTAGAAGAGCACCAAAAGAACCTAACCGAGGTCTTTCGCCGTTTAAGGGCCGCGAATCTAAACCTAAATCACGAAAAATGCTCATCTTTCAAGAAAGAGCTCAAATACCTGGATCACATGGTAAGTGATAAGGGTATCCACACGGATCCGGATAAGCTCGCAGCTATCCGTGAACTACGGCCGCCACAAAACGTAAGGGAACTAAGACGGTGCTTAGGCATAGCGTCTTGGTATAGGCGTTTCGTACCTGACTTCGCAAAGAGGGTGCAACCGCTGACCACTCTGTTGAAGAAGGGCAAACGCTTCAAGTGGACAGCGGCGCAACAGCAGGCATTCGAGTCACTAAAGCAACAACTGACGGAGGCTCCAATTCTCGCCTGTCCTGATTTCGCCCAGAAATTCATACTGCAGACTGACGCTAGCGATTATGGATTTGGCGCAGTACTCACCAAGGAAATTGAGGGAGTGGAGCGCGTGATTGCGTATGCGAGCCGACGTCTAAATAATGCAGAACGAAATTACTCGCCTATAGAAAAGGAGTGCCTATCCATTGTATGGGGCATAAGGAAAATGCGGCCGTACCTCGAGGGGTACCACTTTACAGTAATTACTGACCACTTGTCGCTGAAATGGCTCAACTCAATAGCTTAAACAACATTCGTTCGAAGTACAATATCGGAAAGGCAAGTTAAATGTAATAGCCGATGCACTATCCCGACAACCCGTAGAAACCTCAAGTGTGATCACAACACGAGACCCAACAGAACCAGAGTGCCCCTGGTGGCAAAAACGCCGAGCAGAGGTATCACGGCGCATGAAAAGTACGCCGACTACCACCTGGAGAGCGGGCCCTTATACCGCCATTTACCAAGTCAAGACGGGGATGAAGATTGTACTCCCTGGAAATTGTGCGTACCAAGGCCACTGAGAAAACAGGTTTTATATGAGAACCACAATGCATCAACAGCAGGGCACCTAGGAATACGTAAGACCATAGCTCGAATAGCCAATCGATATTATTGGCCTGGTCTATTCCGCGAAACGAGTCAGTATGTGAGACAGTGCGCCCTATGTCAGAAGTTTAAGAGTAGTCAGCAACAGCCTTGCTGGGAAGGCTCCGCTCCGGAAGGCCACTACCGAGACCCTACAACGGGCCTTTCGAGAGCGTATCTTGGCCCGGCTGGGTGTACCTAAGGTTTTGGTGGCCGACAATGGGTCACAGTGCTCCAGTAGGGCATTTAAAATATTCACGAAGGAGTATGGTATCAGGCATCAATGCACGGCGATGTATACACCCCAAGAGAATGCCGTGGAGCGCACAAACCGCACGGTAAAAACAATGATCGCCCAGTTTGCAAACAAACAGCAGAGGAAATGGGACGACCTGCTGCCAGAACTTACCCTTGCTATCAATACAAGTGTGTCAGAGACTACAGGTTACAGCCCGGCTTACCTTGTACAAGGAAGGGAGCCGCGATTACCCAAAGCACTCTACGACGAGACCACACTAGGCACCGGACAGGGCATGACATCTCCCAGTGAGCGGGAACACCAATTGAAAGAGACCTACAGCATTGTAAGGCAGAACTTGGAGCGCGCGTCACAAGACCAACGCCGGCATTATAATCTGAGGCACCGGTCATGGAAACCCACCATTAGACAACAAGTTTTAGTAAAACAGCACCATCTGTCAAAGCTATTGACAACTTCGCCGCCAAGCTAGCGCCGCGTTATGATGGACCCTTTCAAGTCACAAACTTCGTGTCCCCAGTCATACATAGTAGAGTTAATACAGAATGGAAGCAAAGGGAAAAGAACAGCACATGTCAGCGAACTGAAGCCATTCTGTGCGCCTCTGATGACAGCGACAGCAGTGACGGAGGGACCTGGAAGCGCAAACCCGCTCAGGAGGAAGACGCCAATTACGTCGTAGGAAACTATGAAGGGGGACGGACATTTCGGGATGTGTCGGAATTACAGGGCCCTAAGGTAGTTGGTTTACCGGAAATACTAATAAAAGAAGTTACTACCATTGCCCTCCAACAAAAGAACTCTTCTAGGAGAGCCCGACTCCGTTTTAACCGCCACCCCTACAAGATAATCCTACAACACGGAAAGATCTCGATCTCTCAACGTTCGGCGAAGTAGGAGGGGCGTGTGAGAACGTAAATGACGATATGCTGCTATAGTAAATTCTCCAACCGCTAATATTTGTGCTCCCACATTGACTGCGTCGCCAACAACAAAACCAAATTTGAATAAGCAACGGATCTCACACGACGTCGATTGTTCTAGAAGAATGTAATTTATTACACTTATTACGAAGCAATCGGCAAAACCCACCCCTAATATGATCGACGCGCATGACATCATCAACAACAACAACAGAGCGTGAAACAACAGACAATGCCACGTGCTTGACAACAAGCGGAATTCTGCAGCGGTAGTGACGGTTGCGTTTAAATCAAATCGATTAAACAACAGAACTTTCTGGATGCTTGGATACTGAAGCTGGGCTATAAAAGCAGCAGCAAAGACAACACCAGCGAAGACCTTAGCTCCAGAGAACACTTAGGGATCTCAACAAAGACAGAACAGTGGTTTAAGGTTTTTACCGATTCCACTGGGACATTAACTAATGCAGACAGAACAGTGGTTTGAGGTTTTTACCGACTCCACTGGGACACTAGAGAACAAAGACAGAACAGTAGTTTAAGGTTTTTACAGACTCCACTGGGACATTAACTAACGCAGACAGAACAGTGGTTTAAGATTTTTACCGACTCCACTGGGACACTAGACAGTACACTAGCTATATACATTAATTACTGAGGGAAATTATATGTTAGTTCTTTACGTAGAATATAATTTTAAATAAATAAAAAACTATAAAAATACAAAATTGTTAGAATAAATTTCTGTTGACAAACCCTGGACAGCGCTAAGTATACCCCAGCGTAAGTAAGTTCGTTACAATATATACGAGTATATACAGTAAACTACGGATAAGTGCACATCGCATAAATGCAAAAACCGCATAAGTGCACTGGAACTTGAAGCCATTAGCCTTTTTTATACTTTTACATACAAAAATACACGGATAAGTGCAACACGCATAAATGCAAAAACCGGATAAATGCACAACTTTTTCTAACCTGAAAGTACTTTTTTAGTACAACTTTGCACGCATAAATGCACATCTCTCATACTACTACATACATGTTTATACAACTCTCTAGAATAGAGCAACGAAAGGGAAAACAAAATCAGCTGCTGTCATCTGCGTATGTTTCATTATTTTGCTTCTTTTGCATCAGTGAATGAAAGAGATCTGTGTTTTTTGTAAGTGATCCAAGTTTCGAATTTGATGTTGATTTAAGAGTTTAATGTAATTTTTTGTGTTTCTTACAGACAATCATGAGCTCAAAACACACCCTTACAATTAAAGAAAAGCTGAATTTAACTGAGTCCTTTAAAGACGGCGGCAGTCGGAAGGCACTTGCTGAAAAATATAACATTAATGTTTCAACAGTTACGCGAGTGTTACAAAATCAACAGAAGTTTGAAGCAATAAGGACCAGTCATGAAAACATCACCCGGAAACGCTTCAGGCCAGGGCAATATGGCATGGTAAATAAGGCCGTCACAATGTGGTTTCAAGGCATGAGGTCTAAAAATGCAGTCATCACTGGTCCTATGATTTGTGAAAGGGCTAAACAGTTTGCTGTTTCAATGAAGGTTGATGGTTTTGAGGCGAACGATGGGTGGTTGCACCGCTGGAAAAAGAACCAAAACATTGCTTTTCGCAAAATTTGCGGTGAAAAGGCTGCTGCTGACTATGGAGCTAGTAAAGAGTTGGTAAAATCAACCCTTCCAAATATAATAAAAGACTTGCCTCCTGATCAAGTTTACAATGCCGATGAGTCAGGACTCTTCTATAAGGCATTGCCTACAGGTACTTTTGCGTTAAAAGGCGAGCAAGTCTTTGGAGGGAAAATGTCCAAACTGAGAATTACGTTACTATTTTTATGTAATTCGGATGGGTCCGATAAGCGTGTTTATGCAATAGGAAAGGCCAAACAGCCACACTGCTGCATGGGAAAGGCGATGCCAATTCCATATTATGGGCAAAAGAATGCCTGGATGAGTAGCTCCTTATGGGTTGAAATTTTAACCGATTTCGACAAAAGTCTGAATAAGGATGTTGTACTTTTTGTTGACAACGCTAGTTGTCATAAGATACCGGATGAGGTTATTTTTAAACACATAACTATTCATTACATGCCACCAAATACAACCTCTCTTATTCAACCTTTAGATCAAGGAATCATTAGAAATTTTAAAGTGCATTACCGCTCATCCCTAGTACGAAAACAGTTATTGGCCCTCGAGGCAGGGATGTCGTTAGAACAGTTTTCAAAAAGCGTTAATATCCTTCAAGCGCTACAAATAATTAAACGAGCCTGGTGGCTTGTAACACCTACAGTTATCAATAACTGTTTTAGGAAAGCCGGGTTTCTAAACTGCGCAGAAGATTCTAATGATGAGGATTGTGAAACTATCGATTTACCCCCAATTCCGTCAGAAGTGTTCTCTTCAATTGTAGAATGTGATGATGGTTTACAATGCTTTGGTGATCTCACGGAAAGTGACATATTAGAAGACCCTAGTGATGATCAAGATGAGGATTTAAATTGTGGTGAAAGGCCTTGTCCTAGTCGTACAGAGGCTATTGAGGCCTTTCACACTCTGAAGAATTACATTGAAATCAAAAATGTAGATTATGATTTAGAGAAACTGGAGGAAAAAATATTTAAGGTTGGATCAGAAAACACGGTTCAAAAAAAGATTTCAGACTTTTTCACCACACGTGGTTTAGGTGAATCGAATTGAATGCAATTTCATATGTATTTTGCAAAAACCAATGGTGCAAAATATGATTACAATGATTCATTAACAGCTCTTATTTTGGCACAGAACTGAATATTTTTAATTTTTTTTTGTATGAAATACGAAAAACACTAAAACAATGAAATATAACTTTGTGATTTTTTTTATTATATGTATATACCTTAAACTGAACTGATTTTTATAAGTTTTTATAAAAAACCTGTAATGTAATGTTAACTAAATATAAATAAAAACATTAAACAGCTTTATATTTTAATTATTTTCTTAAAGTTCCTTCCAAACTGATCTGGTGTTACAGATTAATAAAAAATAATCTAATGTTTGTATAAATGCAATAATCGTGCACTTATGCAATGTTTGTATATATGCAATAGTTGTGCACTTATCCGAGTGTTGTATAAATGCAAAAACCTCATAAGTGCACAAAAAGTCCCGCGAAAACCGATGTGCACTTATCCGTAGTCTACTGTATATATATATATATATATATATATATATATATATATATATATATATATATATATATATATATATATATATATATATATATATATATATATATATATATATATATATATATATATATATATATATATATATATATATATATATATATATATATATATATATATATATATATATATATATAGTTTTCTTTTGTGTTTCTTATGGTATCCCATTTTCATTGCACCTGTATATTGACACTAAGCATTCATTTTAATAAATAGGAACTATAGGTAATCTACATGTAAATACTCAAAATATTACTAATAGATCTTGGTATTTTTTGCTATTAGTAATATTTTGAGTATTTACATGTAGATTACCTATAGTTCCTATTTATTAAAATGAATGCTTAGTGTCAATATACAGGTGCAATGAAAATGGGATACCATAAGAAACACAAAAGAAAACTTATAAACACTATATGTATATATAAATATGTATATATATCTTGCAGCATATGAGATGATGTAAACGTCTGTCTGTCCAATGATTTAGTAGCGAAATTATTCAATACTTCTTATAAAAATTTGACATTTTAAATTGTGTTAGAATTTTTAAGGGTAATTTCGAATATATGCTTTGGTACTGAGAGACTCAAAAATAAAATAGTATGTAGTATGTGTAGTATGTGTATGCTGTTGTTCACGATTTTGAGTGGACCCACCTTTTTCTGATCTATGCCAAACTTCATTTGATTTTGACATTGCTAATCGTTATAATTTGAAAATTATTCTTACGCAAGGAATAATTTCCTGCTTTTGCGTCTTTCACAGCATTCGTATCCGGAGATATGTTCGCCCCAACACCTGTAATGTAAAAGTTATGTTATTAATATAAACATTGGTAACAAATTAAAAATTGTTATGTTTTCCAATTTTTTCTTACATGAATGGCTACGAATACATTTGAATACATACAAAAAATTGCGTTTTTATTACACATGAATACCAGGAATTCCGGTAGTCCCATTCACAATGCGTATTTAGAAATATATAATAATAACTTCAATACCATTATAAATAAATAAATATTTTCTTGGAGGCTGCTTTTCTTTTTTATTCAATTTAATATACGAGTATGTTTGTATATAATTTCCTTTTTCAGCACAATGCAACCAAGCTGTCAGTGATCGCTCCTATGTATACATATGGACGAAATACTTCAACAAATTAAAAAAAACCAAACCCTCCTATATACAACTTCAACTATTTACTCCATCGTCGTATCAATATAGAAGAACCATGCAAACGTAATGGTCGTGTTCAGTGTACCAATTGTCAAGAGTTTGGACATACTAGAACCTACTGCTAAGAAGACACCCAAGTCTTTCATCTCTTTTTACATCCCAACACATAATTATTCAGTCTATAATCATAAAAAGTGGAGTTTGTTGATCTGGAGTATGTAACTACACTATATTAATTCCATGTGTCAAATGTCATGGAATTAATATATATACTCGTATGTAACTACACAGCATTTATTGATGTTCAACTTTAAATTGTTCAATTCGCACTATCCATGAAAATTTGATAAGTCATATTCTAGCTTATAACAATCTGATAACTGTGAAATTTCAAGAAATACCTTAACGTCATCAGTGAACATTAGACATTTTGAAAATTTAAAACAATGAGGTAAATCATTTATGAAAATTATAACTAAAATAGGACAACTACATATGTGTCCCCTTTAGTATACCAGACAAGGCGTTTATAGCAATGTCAGAGAAAATAGCACCGATCTTAACGAATAATTTTCTATTGGTTAGGAAACTATTAAAGAAATTTATCAGATTACTTGACAAGCCAAATTTTTTCAATTTTCTAAGAAGAATGCTGTGATCAACCTTATCAAATGCTTTTGCAAAGTCTGTATAGACTACATCTAATTGGTTCTTGTTATCCAAAACATCAACAATATTTCTCGAAATCAAAGTTTGTAGACGTGGATTTACCAGGCAGAAAACCATGTGGGCAATCTGAAATTGTTGTTTAATAATTTATTTTGAATAATATGATCGAGTAACTTAGCAAAAGTTCCTTGCTTCACAATTGCTCTGTAATTCCATACATTATTTCGATCTTCCGATTTAAAAATTGGAACGACTGTGTATATCATCCAGGACTGAAAAAAATCCCATGCCTTAGACAAAAATTAAATAAGAAGGTGATTGGTTCAGCTATATAGTCAGCGGTGCTTTTAAAAAATATAGGCGGAAAACCTCCTTTTTCATAAATGTAACTTGGTTTCAAATTTGATATAGATTTCGTTCGTTCTCCGTCATAACAAATTCATCTAAAGAATCAAGATTTACGGATTTAAAACCTTCCATACTATCCGAAGCCTCTTCATAATCTTCATATACAGTTTGAAAGTACTTAGCTAAGAGATTGCAAGATTCAACTTTATTATTAGATCTCTTTTCATCTAACTCCTAAGTTGATGAAAACCATTTGATTTTCTTTTTGAATTTAAATATTGCCAAAACGACGACGGATTTGCTTTTAAGTTGGCTTCAATCCTTTGAACATATTGATTATATAACAACTTATTCAGAGAATCTACTTCATCTCGTATTTGCAAGAATACCGACCGATCACAATTTAGACCCGTTCTTTTAAATTTTTTAAAAGCTTTATTTCATATTCGCTAATTTGGCATTGAACCAGGGCGGCTTATTTTGCCGAATAATTTGATTTATTTTTTTTAACAAGTTTTAAAATCGCATTATCAAATGCTTCGCAAATAAAAATAATATGTCCCATAAGAGTCTTTAAAAGAATTCAAAACAGAACAGTTAATACTATTTAATGACTCATTTATTTTGGTGAAATCACCTTTTCGAAAGTCGGGTTTTTCAGAAAAGTCCTGTGCTAGTTTATCAAATTTATAAAACTCAAATTTGGTAGTCAACGCTTAATTTCACAAATAGCTCTCAGTTCAATTGTTGCAAACACTAGTTCTAAAATCCTGTTTAGATCGTTTTTTACAAAGTTAAGTTAAAATTATTAGATAGAAAAAAATTCATTACCATCGATTCAATATCTGTTTTGCTGTTAAAAGACAATAAATTATTATCATAAAAACCCCACGATATATTGCCTAAGTTAAAATCACCTAAAATTATACAGTGCTGATTTGAATCTCAGGAGTCTATTATAAAACTGATATTGTTTAAATGAGAAGCATACACGTCAATAGGACTATTTGGTGGTATATACGATAAAAAAATATATATATTACAGCGTCTTTCGAGATAGATACTTTTACACAAAGCTGCTCAATCACTGGACAAGTTTACTGGCAATATTAGCTCTCTCCGATATCAAAACGCCTCCCCCGTGCTCATACCCAGATGAAATTGGACATCGATCCCATCGATAGATACAATTATGATAATCAAAGTGTTCAGCTGCGTTAATGCCTTCATGAAGCCAAAAATCTGTTAGCGTCATGATATCATATTCTTGGAGAGACATAGCAAGCTGGAACTGAGATGTTTTTGTTCTCACTCCTCCAGCATTTTGATAATATATAGAGAAGCAAAAGCTTCATTTTTCGATATTAATTTGAGCATCGTAAGTGTCATTGCATGCAAGCATTGAGGATAAGGGCGGCAATTTCTTACTCTCGTTGCTTGTACTTTTTAACCAATTAACAGAACGCCTATTGCTTCCCGAATTTTGGAAAAAACGCACATTAACATTAGCAGACCACAGATCCAGAACCAACAGCTTTTCATAGAGGCCGTCAGCCACACCCATTTTAAAATTTACTCTCTTCAGGGAATCTAGTGAAACATAATTAATAATATTATCCGGTGCAAATGATGACAAGTGTAGCCACTTCATTCGAACAGCTACGTCGAGTTCAGAGTTGGCATAAGCACCAACAACAAGATCTTTTTTCCGCCTGTTGTTTTTCTACACGCTGACAATCCGAGTTACGCTGAGAAGGCAGCAAAGCAGAAGGTGTGGACGTATTGCAGAAGAATCGGCATATTGTGGTACTTTAGCTTGGGGACAACCTTCGCCGTAGAGAGAAATCTGGAGTTTGACGCAGTATTAGTGGAGAAATAACTGCGGCAGCAGCAGCATATGAAGGCGCAGGTGCGGTCGATGCACCCGCGTTAGTAGCAGAGAGGGTGTTAAAGGTCAATAACGGAGAAACAAGAGCAGCACATTCATTACTATTATTATGCGAGTGCTTGTCCTTTTTATCACTTTCTGTTTTGCAATTTTTATCAAAAAATTCACAAAAATTAGCTTGTAAAGCATTGACAGTATTAAGTATACAAGTGATTGCAGAAGCAGTGTCATTTTCGCATATCAATTTTTATAGTTAAAAGTTTCTTATCAGATTCTAATGTTTTAATGAGAACGCACGCGCATTTTCCGATGTCAATGCGACAATTTCTTTAAATACACTTTGCAAAGTTATTTCTCGCTGAATACACTTTAGTTGCTGTAACAAAATCGGTTTATGTTGCTATTATTGTTTTTGCACAGTGGCACTAGCTCTTTCACTTTGCACTTGCTGTGACAATTGAGAGTTCAAAGAGCACAAATTATAATTTTTTGCTGCTTTTTCGACTGGGGCACCGGATGGAGGGGGCGAACGAATACATTTTCGGCGCGCCGTCGCGCCATCGCACAGTCTTTACAGCGAAACTGACTAGCAGTTTTTTGCAAGTAATCCAGATCAGAAAAAATGTTCAGCTGTTTCCTCCTCTTCGCTACATAACATAAAGATTTCATTTTGGGTGATTCTCATGATGTAGAGGTGCTTCATTGCTCGAAAGTGCCCAGTCAAAAGTCCCGTGGCAATACGAATACCTAACCGAACCAAGCTCAGTATCTCTTTAGTTCTCTTGAGAGAATGGAATGGAATGAAAGTTTTAGCTACCCTAATATCTTTTGTTTCCATCCATTATTGGTACGATTTTTTCCTAGCCATTCCTTAATCTCGTATTTTGTGCAGCTCCAAGGTAAGCCAAAGAATGGTTCAGGTCCTGTAAAGTTACTGGCTGGCCCTTTTCAAGCGAGCTCATCTGGTACTGACAACCTAAGTCAACACAATAAAAATATGCAAACAGCATTAGCGAACAAAAACATGAAGTTAATCAATTTCGAGAAAAAACTATAATGATATGTTGATTTCAGAAAGCAATTTAACGCAGTAAAATCATTTTAAAATAGAAGGCTACAATTTGTTGTTAAGGGCAAATAACATTAGCGGATGTTCCACAACGAAGCGATCTTGGCCCAGTATTATACCACCATGATCACATTCGACTTGCCTATGAATAATAGCCTCTTCATATAAACATTTGCTGATGATTTAGCAGTTTTTTGGTGGTGATAGTAGGTTGGTTAAAGAAATGGAGAATAAGAGTGAATGGAAAAAAGCTCGCATCCTACCATTACTTTAAATAATAAACTGTGACTAACAATTTCACTGCATAATATTAAGATACCTCAAAGCACTGAATAAAATATCTGGCATCTTGATCGCAGACTCATATGAAGGAACCATATTAGAGCAAAAACCAACAAATAAATATACATATGTATATATATTTTTATAAATATTACTACATACTCGTAGATAACAAAGTGGCTTGGAAACAA
This sequence comes from Clusia tigrina, assembly GCA_920105625.2. Classification (NCBI taxonomy): domain Eukaryota; kingdom Metazoa; phylum Arthropoda; class Insecta; order Diptera; family Clusiidae; genus Clusia; species Clusia tigrina. The sequence goes on along the minus strand of OV050031.1, from coordinate 152,847,605 downwards.
CATATTCTTAAAAAATGTGAGCAAATGAAAATTATATTCGGAGAACCCCACCAGACGACGGTTAAGGAGACTCCGGCCATCAGACTTATGCGCCAGACTTTAAAAAAATTATAATATATACTATCTTTTTTTAAATATGTATTTATGAAAGCAATAAATATAATGTAGAGGTTGATATGGCAGTGGCCACAGAAACTGTAAAACTCCCTATATATGTACGAGGTGTGATCAAAAGATAACCGTTATTTTCATCTTTTCGTACGTATGTTCGATGTTCGCATTTTTTTTTTTAATGTTGGTACATATGTCTGTTATATATGTTGGCAATACCAACCATTTTGGATTTTCAGTTTGTTTTTGACAGATAAAAAGGTTAGTCGTGTTTTGGTGTGCTCTTCGATTTTGTACTATTCGAAAAAATGGATCAAAGAAACTGTATTCAGTTTTATGTAAAAAATGAAATTAAATGCGCAAGGACATTTGAAATGTTGACTGTGGCCTTTGGCGAGTCTACTATGAGCAGAACACAAGTTCAATTGTGGTATAACCGGTTTAAGGAAGGCCGAGAAGATGTCAATGACGATGCTCGTCCTGGTGGCCCGAGCACGTCAAAAACCGATGAAAACATTGACGCAGTGAAGAAAATGATGTTGGATAATCGTCGAATCACTATCAGAGAGGTTGCTGATGATGTTGGCATATCGTTCGGCTCATGCCAAGCAATTTTTACGGCTGTAAAATTGGTGACCCCGACGTGATCGAAACACGCGCCCCATACAGGGGTATAAAACGCATAGGATGCTCCACTCGCCAACAGCCTCAGGACCGGCGCCGCCGGCACCACCGGAGCAGCCGCCGACTCGAGCAACGTACGCTCCACACACGAACACAGCCACACACACACGAACACGGCCCCTTCAATTCTCACACATGCACACGCACGCATTTCTTTCACATGTGCTCCGTGTTGCCACACCCCCTTCAACGCCTCTGCGACTAAATTAGTTATTTTGTAATTTGTATAATTAGTCTGTTCGTAGTAACACTTTATTTAATTATAAATACTCGTATTTTAGTAATATAACAATGTCTCTTAATTTAACTCTCTTAATTTAACTCTCTCTCTCTCTCTCTCTCTCCTCCTTTAATTTTGTATATGTAGTTTTGATGTATTAGCATAGCTTGCACTGGGCAAATAAAATTCTCCCCAGTTGATCATATACCTTAAGCACACGTAGTTGCAGTTTTTTATTATCGGTCGTTTAAAAATTGAATAGTTCAAGCTGTTGGTAAAAAGGCTTACCATTCCCATAAACATTTGGTGACCCCGACGTGATATCGGTTGCATTTTTTCGTTTAATTCGTTTTTGGATTGGGTATTCCAACGGGCATTTACTTGGTCGGAACTTTTCTTGCTAAAATTGGTTGGCTGGAAAATACACCGACGCCTTCTTTTTGACTTTGTGTGACCTTCGGGGATAATTGGGGATTCAAACACTTGGTTTGATTCTCACATTAAACATTATCTGCTCGCTGCCGCTGCCAGCGCAATTTCGCTTACTTCGTTTACCTTTCGTTGCTGGTGCATACGAGTATATTGCTTTCTCGCTGCTTCGTTTAGTGTCGCTACAGTTTGTGTTCGGTCAATTCAGTTCGCTGCAATCGTGCTGCTACCTATATTGTCATATTAATTGATTACTTTGTGATCGTGGCTTTCTATAACACAGTTTTAGTTTTCGGACATTCGGATTAATAAGTTTATTAAACGTATGCATTTAAATGCAAGGCTTAAAATAATTACCTAAAGTTTAGAGGCAAAATAAATACGGTTTCGGACATAACGGTACTCGCTATTTCTCAGTTTACCTTTCGTTGTAGCTACACTAGACAATATCGGTACTTTTCGTTCGTCATATCGGTTAGTGATTTTTAGTTTACAGCAAATACTGCCATGTCAAGATCAAAGAAAGGTCGACATTCCGTGTCAAATCCAGCGGTTCTGGAAACGGTTAATAAAAATCGGATGTTCTTGGCGCGTAAAAGTGCATGGTTCATCTCGCAATTGCAGTTAATACAGAAGGGACTAACTGAAATTGTGTTACGTTCATCTGATGAATTACTGCTTTCCATCAAATTGGCATCAATCGATTGCAAGAGCAGTTCGAAGACGTGCAATCTCAATTGGAGATGGAGGACCATGAAGAAATTGAGAGTGATGCTCGATGCCAATTTTTTGAATACTTTTCGGAGATTAAATCTGCGATTGCCAAAGAGCTAAAGGAGCGTGCGTCTTCAGGTGCGATGGCATCTACTCCCAAGACAGTTTTCGGTGGAGGCTCAGATGTTTCAAACTGTAAAACTTCGTATTTGCCGAAGTTAGAGTTGCCACGCTTCGATGGTACGATCACTGAGTGGCCTGACTTTTGGTCATTGTTTGAAACAATAATTGGCAACCATCAAAATTTAAAGGGCGTGGAAAAATTCCAGCATTTAAAATCTTGTTTGAGTGGAACAGCGATGGATGCCATTCGGTCATTGGAAATAAACGACCAAAATTATATTAATGCGGTAACTTCGCTAAAATCTAGATTCGATATTAAACGCATTTAGTTTCAGACACATGTTAAGGAAATTTTCAATCTAAAGACGGTTCGTGATGGCTCTGCCATTTGTTTAAGGCAAATGTGTGATAAGATTAAATCTCACCTTCGAGCCTTGTACTCTATTGCCGGTCGAGATGAACTTCTTGATAGTGTGCTCAGAGCCGGACTCTTCTTTGATTTGATGTGCGTCGGCCAAATTCGATTGAGCCCAATCTTACCACTCCTTCAGAAAACAAAGTTAGGCTGGATTGTATGTGGTGGAAGACAACCTTCCACTAGTAAAATTGTATCTTTAGCAGTCGTCGATAAACGTGCTTCAGAAAATGATTCTGATGGCTCTTTAGAGCAGCTATTAAGGAGTTTTTGGGAGGTAGAGCATTTTGTTGAGACTGAGCGTAAGGCTACTAATGAAAGCTCTGAGTGCGAATTGCACTTCAAAAACAATGTTAAACGTTTAAGTTCTGGCGAGTACTCTGTGCGTCTTCCCACAAAACATAGCATTGACCCCCTTGGTGAATCGTATCAGCAAGCATTATGCGCTTTAAGTCTTTAGAAAGAAAGCTTCTTCGAAACACTGAATTACGAATTCAATACTCATCATTTATTAAGGAGTACAGAGATTTAAATCACATGTCACTTGCCGACGATTGTTACTTTGGCACTCTAACGTATTTTTTGCCTCATCATTGTGTTTTTAAGTCAGACAGCACAACACCAAAATTGCGAGTTTTGTTTGATGCGTCAACTTCCACGTAGTTGCAGTTTTTTATTATCGGTCGTTTAAAAATTGAATAGTTCAAGCGGTTGGTAAAAAGGCTTACCATTCCCATAAACATAGTCTTAAGCCAGAATTTCTACGAGCAAGCAAAACGACACCTGGACTACATCCTCCAGTTCAACACACGATTTGTGTACGTTCCCGGGGGAGAAAACGTTGTGGCAGACGCACTTTCGCGAACCTGTACCGTCTCGATGCCTTCCATCCTCGACGAAGCCACTATCAGCCTGGAGCAAGCCTCTGACGTAGAGCTGCCTCACCTGCTGGAGAATCCGCGTATCCAAATGGATCGTCTCGCTTTCAACAACAGCGAGATCTACTGTCTGGTTACCGATGGGGCGACACGGCCCTATTTGCCATCCATCCCTGCGTCGAACGGCGTTTGGCATCGTACACGGATCATCCCACCCGAGTGGTCGAGCAACGGCGAAACATCTGGTGGCCAAATATTTCTGGCCAAGCATGCGCAAGGACGCGCTCCGCTGGGCCCGTGAATGCCAACCATGCCAATGCGCGAAGGTCCATCGCCACAACCGCGCCGAGATGCTCTTCGGCACCCAACTACGCCTGCCGGGGGAATTCTTCGGACAACAAAACGACCCTACCGCCCAACCGGTTTTCATCGAGCGGTTGCGCAAGCTGGTAAAAGCGATCAAGCCAGTACCAGCGTCCAACCACTCGAGCCGCCATATACGGGCCCCCACAAGGTAATTAGCCGGGTCAACGACAAGAGCTTCATCATCGACTTGAATGGCGTCGAGAAAGCCATCTCTACGGACTGCTTGAAGCCGGCCCACCTCGAAATGAGTGATTCAACATCGTCGCCATCGCTGCAGGCATCCCGATCATCAGCGCCATCCCGATCATCATCGCCATCCCGATCGCCATCGCCGCAACCGTCGTCATCGTCAGCGACAAATGACCCGCCAGCGATCCATCCAAGGAGTCATCTGAGGAGTCAACCACCGCCCCGCTCAGGGGACCAACCTTCACCACAGCCGGAGAGTCGACCGACGAAACGCGTATCGTTCTCCGCGCCTCCTGCGCCGATCACTGGGGGAGGAATACCTGTGGCGACACCACTACCCCCACCTAGTTGTCGGGTACGCCGACGCAAGCAGGCGTTAGTTCCGCGCGCCATCTATTAACACGCTGTCGCTGTCGCACAGCGTGTTTATGGGAGGGCCGGAACTGGCCTGTGTTGGCTGCGGAGCAACACACTTCGTGTTTCCGGCTTTTCGATTCGTTCTCTTCCGTTCGCGGCACCGGAGCCATGCGCACGTTCTCATTTCTGTGCTGAAGCTAGTGTGGAGTGTTATAGAGCGTTTTGTGAAATTAAAATTTATATTAAATGCTGGACTTCCTAGAAATTTGCAGAAACGAATTTTATATTATGTATACGATACAACAAATACGTCATAGTATATTTTAAATTTAATAAATTAAAATAAGAATTTAATTTTATTTCTTTCTCTTATATATATATATATATATATATATATATATATCTTATATATATATATATATATATATATATATATATATATATATATATAAATAATATTTGTTAAATATTATATATTATATATATTGTGAGAACGTAAATTCTCAAACCGCTAATATTTATGCTCCATCATTGTCGCCAACAACAAAACCAAATTTGAATAAGCAACGGATCTCACACGACGTCGATTGTTCTAGAAGGATGTAATTTATTACACTTATTACGAAGCAATCGGCAAAACCCACCCCTAATATGATCGACGCGCATGACATCAACAACAACAACAACAGAGCGTGAAACAACAGACAATGCCACGTGCTTGACAACAAGTGGAATTCTGCAGCGGTAGTGACGGTTGCGTTTAAATCAAATCGATAAAACAACAGAACTTTATGGAAGCTTGGCTATAAAAGCAGCAGAAACCGAGGAACTGCTTTTTTTTTCTTCAATACCGACACCTCGAGACAACACCAGCGAAGACCTTAGCTCCAGAGAACACTTAGGGAACTCAACAAAGACAGAACAGTGGTTTAAGGTTTTTACCGATTCCACTGGGACATTAACTAACGCAGACAGAACAGTGATTTAAGGTTTTTACCGACTCCACTGGGACACTAGAGAACAAAGACATAACAGTGGTTTAAGGTTTTTACCGACTCCACTGGGAGACTAGCCACTACGCTAGCTATATACATTAATTACTGAGGGAAACTATATGTTAGTTCTTTAAGTAGAATAGAATTTTAAATAAATAAAAAACTATAAAAATACAAAATTGTTAGAATAAATTTCTGTTGACGAACCCTGGACACCGCTAAGTATACCCCAGCGTAAGTAAGTTCGTTACAGTGGCGCCCGAGCAGGGACTCTATTTAGACACAAAGGAATTCTACACAAGGACTTGACACAAAGAAATTCAACGCATCAGACTTGAAAACACAAAGATATCCTATAAACAGAGGAAACAAAGAGCTACGTCAACGTTCAACGATACACCGTGTCTCATTGTCACCATAGAAATTGCAGTATGAGGAAAACGAGCTGGGTCTGCACAGCGAGAAAAGACCAACTAGTGGTCTACTGTACTGAATTTAAACTGGATGCTACCGGTACAGTAGAAGACCTCAGAAGAAGGCTGGCCGAATTCCTGAATAACACCGAACTCAATCTGGAACAGGAATGTCGAATTGCTGAACTGGAAACCAAGCAAACGAGGAGTCTATCACCTCTAACAGCTACGGGTACTAAAACGCCACAGCGTATGGATTCGCCGGGGGGCGCTGCCGTAAAAACCGCCCTGAAGCACGATACACCATCACTATTCAGAGACAACCAGCCGGGTGCATTTCGGGATACCATGCCTATTGTAGTGCCTGATCTCTCCCACTATGGGACGAGCTCCTATCCAACTGTTATCGACAGTGTAAGAAAATGGTCCCTGAAGTATGACGGGGGACGGGGCCCACTAGCCTTCGTTGAACGCGTAGAGGAATTGGCAGAAGTATACGGACAGAATGCAGAACGAAGTTACTCGCCTACAGAAAAGGAGTGCCTAGCCATTGTATGGGGCATAAGGAAAATGCGGCCGTACCTCGAGGGGTACCACTTTACAGTAATAACTGACCACTTGTCGCTGAAATGGCTCAACTCAATAGAGAGCCCTCAGGGCGCATCGCGAGATGGGCACTAGAGCTTCAACAACATTCGTTCGAAGTACAATATCGGAAAGGCAAGTTGAATGTAATAGCCGATGCACTATACCGACAACCCGTAGAAACCTCATGCGTGATCACAACACGAGACCCAACAGAACCAGAGTGACCCTGGTGACAAAAACGCCGAGCAGAGGTATCTCGGAGCATGCAAAGTACGCCGACTACCACCTGGGGAACGGGCACTTATACCGCCATTTACCAAGTCACAACGGGGATGAAGATTATACTCCCTGGAAATTGTGCGTACCAAGGCCACTGAGAAAACAGGTTTTATATGAGAACCACAATGCATCAACAGCAGGGCACCTAGGAATACGTTAGACCATAGGTCGAACAGCCAATCGATATTATTGGCCTAGTCTATTCCGCGAAACGAGTCAGTGCGCCCTATGTCGGAAGTTTAAGAGTAACCCAGATCCCTGAGGAACCATGGGCCATATTATGCGCAGACTTTGTGGGACCACTACCTCGCTCCACGCACGGAAATACGATGCTAGTGGTCTTTCATGACAAATTCACCAAATGGACTGAGGTGGCTCCGCTCCGGAAGGCCATTACCGAGACCCTACAACGGGCCTTTCGAGAGCGTATCTTGGCCCGGTTGGGTGTACCTAAGGTTTTGGTGACCGACAATGGGTCACAGTTCTCCAGTAGGGCATTTAAAAGATTCACGAAGGAGTATGGTATCAGGCATCAATGCACGGCGCCGTACACACCCCAAGAGAATGCCGTGGAGCGCACAAACCGCACGGTCAAAACAATGATCGCCCAGTTTGCAAACAAACAGCAGAGGAAATGGGACGACCTGCTGCCAGAACTTACCCTTGCTATCAATACAAGTGTGTCAGAGACTACAGGTTACAGTCCGGCTTACCTTGTACAAGGAAGGGAGCCACGATTACCCAAAGCACTCTACGACGAGACCACACTAGGCACCGGACAGGGCACGAAATCTCCCAGTGAGCGGGAACAACAATTGAAAGAGACCTACAGCATTGTAAGGCAGAACTTGGAGCGCGCGTCACAAGACCAACGCCGGCATTATAATCTGAGGCACCGGTCATGGAAACCCACCATTAGACAACAAGTTTTAGTAAAACAGCACCATCTGTCAAAGCTATTGACCACTTCGCCGCCAAGCTAGCGCCGCGTTATGATGGACCCTTTCAAGTCACAAACTTCGTGTCCCCAGTCATACATAGTAGAGTTAATACAGAATGGAAGCAAAGGGAAAAGAACAGCACATGTCAGCGAACTGAAGCCATTCTGTGCGCCTCTGATGACAGCGACAGCAGTGACGGAGGGACCTGGAAGAGCAAACCCGCTCAGGAGGAAGACGCCAATTACGTCGTAGGAAACTATGAAGGGGGACGGACATTTCGGGATGTGTCGGAATTACAGGGCCCTAAGGTAGTTGGTTTACCGGAAATACTAATAAAAGAAGTTACTACCATTGCCCTCCAACAAAAGAACTCTTCTAGGAGAGCCCGACTCCGTTTCAACCGCCACCCCTACAAGATAATCCTACAACACGGAAAGATCTCGATCTCTCAACGTTCGGCGAAGTAGGAGGGGCGTGTGAGAACGTAAATGACGATATGCTGCTATAGTAAATTCTCCAACCGTTAATATTTATGCTCCCACATTGACTGCGTCGCCAACAACAAAACCAAATTTGAATAAGCAACGGACCTCACACGACGTCGATTGTTCTAGAAGAATGTAATTTATTACACTTATTACAAAGCAATCGGCAAAACCCACCCCTAATATGATCGACGCGCATGATTTCATCAACAACAACAACAGACAATGCCACGTGCTTGACAACAAGCAGCAGCAAAGACAACACCAGCGAAGACCTTAGCTCCAGAGAACACTTAGGGATCTCAACAAAGACAGAACAGCGGTTTAAGGTTTTTACCGATTCCACTGGGACATTAACTAATGCAGACAGAACAGTGGTTTGAGGTTTTTACCGACTCCACTGGGACACTAGAGAACAAAGACAGAACAGTGGTTTAAGGTTTTTACAGACTATATATATATATAATTATATATATATATATATATATATATATATATATATATATATATATATATATATAATAGCAAAAAATACCAAAATCTATTAGTAATATTTTGAGTATTTACATATAGATTACCTATAGTTCCTATTTATTAAAATGAATGCTTAGTGTCAATATACAGGTGCAATGAAAATGGGATACCATAAGAAACACAAAAGAAAACTTATAAACACTATATATATAAATATGTATATATATCTTGCCGCATATGAGATGATGTAAACGTCTGTCTGTCCAATGATTTAGTAGCGAAATTATTCAATACTTCTTATAAAAATTTGACATTTTAAATTGTGTTAGAATTTTTAAGGGTAATTTCGAATATATGCTTTGGTACTGAGAGACTCAAAAATAAAATAGTATGTAGTATGTGTAGTATGTGTATGCTGTTGTTCACGATTTTGAGTGGACACACCTTTTTCTGATCTATGCCAAACTTCATTTGATTTTGACATTGCTAATCGTTATAATTTGAAAATTATTCTTACGCAAGGAATAATTTCCTGCTTTTGCGTCTTTCACAGCATTCGTATCCGGAGATATGTTCGCCCCAACACCTGTAATGAATACCAGGAATTCCGGTAGTCCCATTCACAATGCGTATTTAGAAATATATAATAATAACTTCAATACCATTATAAATAAATAAATATTTTCTTGGAGGCTGCTTTTCTTTTTTATTCAATTTAATATACGAGTATGTTTGTATATAATTTCCTTTTTCAGCACAATGCAACCAAGCTGTCAGTGATCGCTCCTATGTATACATATGGACGAAATACTTCAACAAATTTAAAAAAACCAAACCCTCCTATATACAACTTCAACTATTTACTCCATCGTCGTATCAATATAGAAGAACCATGCAAACGTAATGGTCGTGTTCAGTGTACCAATTGTCAAGAGTTTGGACATACTAGAACCTACTGCTAAGATGACACCCAAGTCTTTCATCTCTTTTTACATCCCAACACACAATTATTCAGTCTATAATCATAAAAAGTGGAGTTTGTTGATCTGGAGTATGTAACTACACTATATTAATTCCATATGTCAAATGTCATGGAATTAATATATATACTCGTATGTAACTACACAGCATTTATTGATGTTCAACTTTAAATTGTTCAATTCGCACTATCCATGAAAATTTGATAAGTCATATTCTAGCTTATAATAATCTGATAACTGTCAAATTTCAAGAAATACCTTAACGTCATCAGTGAACATTAGACATTTTGAAAATTTAAAACAATGAGGTAAATCATTTATGAAAATTATAACTAAAATAGGACAACTACATATGTGTCCCCTGTAGTATACCAGACAAGGCGTTTATAGCAATGTCAGAGAAAATAGCACCGATCTTAACGAATAATTTTCTATTGGTTAGGAAACTATTAAAGAAATTTATCAGATTACTTGACAAGCCAAATTTTTTCAATTTTCTAAGAAGAATGCTGTGATCAACCTTATCAAATGCTTTTGCAAACTCTGTATAGACTACATCTAATTGGTTCTTGTTATCCAAAACATCAACAATATTTCTCGAAATCAAAGTTTGTAGACGTGGATTTACCAGGCAGAAAACCATGTTGGCAATCTGAAATTGTTGTTTAATAATTTATTTTGAATAATATGATCGAGTAACTTAGCAAAAGTTCCTTGCTTCACAATTGCTCTGTAATTCCATACATTATTTCGATCTTCCGATTTAAAAATTGGAACGACTGTGTATATCATCCAGGACTGAAAAAAATCCCATGCCTTAGACAAAAATTAAATAAGAAGGTGATTGGTTCAGCTATATAGTCAGCGGTGCTTTTAAAAAATATAGGCGGAAAACCTCCTTTTTCATAAATGTAACTTGGTTTCAAATTTGATATAGCTTTCGTTCGTTCTCCGTCATAACAAATTCATCTAAAGAATCAAGATTTACGGATTTAAAACCTTCCATACTATCCGAAGCCTCTTCATAATCTTCATATACAGTTTGAAAGTACTTAGCTAAGAGATTGCAAGATTCAACTTTATTATTAGATCTCTTTTCATCTAACTCCTAAGTTGATGAAAACCATTTGATTTTCTTTTTGAATTTAAATATTGCCAAAACGACGACGGATTTGCTTTTAAGTTGGCTTCAATCCTTTGAACATATTGATTATATAACAACTTATTCAGAGAATCTACTTCATCTCGTATTTGCAAGAATACCGACCGATCACAATTTAGACCCGTTATTTTAAATTTTTTAAAAGCTTTATTTCATATTCGCTAATTTGGCATTGAACCAGGGCGGCTTATTTTGCCGAATAATTTGATTTATTTTTTTTAACAAGTTTTAAAATCGCATTATCAAATGCTTCGCAAATAAAAATAATATGTCCCATAAGGGTCTTTAAAAGAATTCAAAACAGAACAGTTAATACTATTTAATGACTCATTTATTTTGGTGAAATCACCTTTTCGAAAGTCGGGTTTTTCAGAAAAGTCCTGTGCTAGTTTATCAAATTTATAAAACTCAAATTTGGTAGTCAACGCTTAATTTCACAAATAGCTCTCAGTTCAATTGTTGCAAACACTAGTTCTAAAATCCTGTTTAGATCGTTTTTTACAAAGTTAAGTTAAAATTATTTGATAGAAAAAAATTCATTACCATCGATTCAATATCTGTTTTGCTGTTAACAGACAATAAATTATTATCATAAAAATATCATAAGATATATTGCCTAAGTTAAAATCACCTAAAATTATACAGTGCTGATTTGAATCTCAGGAGTCTATTATAAAACTTATATTGTTTAAATGAGAAGCATACACGTCAATAGGACTATTTGGTGGTATATACGATAAAAAATATATATATTACAGCGTCTTTCGAGATAGATACTTTTACACAAAGCTGCTCAATTACTGGACAAGTTTACTGGCAATATTAGCTCTCTCCGATATCAAAACGCCTCCCCCGTGCTCATACCCAGATGAAATTGGACATCGATCCCATCGATAGATACAATTATGATAATCAAAGAGTTCAGCTGCGTTAATGCCTTCATGAAGCCAAAAATCTGTTAGCGTCATGATATCATATTCATGGAGAGACATAGCAAGCTGGAACTGAGATGTTTTTGTTCTCACTCCTCCAGCATTTTGATAATATATAGAGAAGCAAAAGCTTCATTTTTCGATATTAATTCGAGCATCGTAAGTGTCATTGCATGCAAGCATTGAGGATAAGGGCGACAATTTCTTACTCTCGTTGCTTGTACTTTTTAACCAATTAACAGAACGTCTATTGCTTCCCGAATTTTGGAAAAAACGCACATTAACATTAGCGGACCACAGATCCAGAACCAACAGCTTTTCATAGAGGCCGTCAGCCACACCCACTTTAAAATTTACTCTCTTCAGGGAATCTAGTGAAACATAATAATATTATCCGGTGCAAATGATGACAAGTGTAGCCACTTCATTCGAACAGCTACGTCGAGTTCAGAGTTGGCATTAGAACCAACAACAAGATCTTTTTTCCGCCTGTTGTTTTTCTACACGTTGACAAACCGAGTTACGCTGAGAAGGCAGCAAAGCAGAAGGTGTGGACATATTGCAGAAGAATCGGCATATTGTGGTACTTTAGAAGAAGTAGTAGACGCATGATTAAACTTGGGGACAACCTTCGCCGTAGAGAGAAATCTGGAGTTTGACGCAGTATTAGTTGGAGAAATAACTGCGGCAGCAGCAGCATATGAAGGCGCAGGTGCGGTCGATGCACCCGCGTTAGTAGCAGAGAGGGTGTTAAAGGTCAATAACGGAGAAACAAGAGCAGTACATTCATTACTATTATTATGCGAGTGCTTGTCCTTTTTATCACTTTCTGTTTTGCAATTTTTATCAAAAAATTCACAAAAATTAGCTTGTAAAGCATTGACAGTATTAAGTATACAAGTGATTGCAGAAGCAGTGTCATTTTCGCATATCAATTTTTATAGTTAAAAGTTTCTTATCAGATTCTAATGTTTTAATGAGAACGCACGCGCATTTTCCGATGTCAATGCGACAATTTCTTTAAATACACTTTGCAAAGTTATTTCTCGCTGAATACACTTTAGTTGCTGTAATAAAATCGGTTTATGTAGCTATTATTGTTTTTGCACAGTGGCACTAGCTCTTTCACTTTGCACTTGCTGTGACAATTGAGAGTTCAAAGAGCACAAATTATAATTTTTTGCTGCTTTTTCGACTGGGGCACCGGATGGAGGGGGCGAACGAATACATTTTCGGCGCGCCGTCGCGCCATCGCACAGTCTTTACAGCGAAACTGACTAGCAGTTTTTTGCAAGTAATCCAGATCAGAAAAAATGTTCATTTAGAGATTTCATTTTGGGTGATTCTCATGTTGTAGAGGTGCTTCATTGCTCGAAAGTGCCCAGTCAAAAGTCCCGTGGCAATACGAATACCTGACCGAACCAAGCTCAGTATCTCTTTAGTTCTCTTAAGAGAATGGAATGGAATGAAAGTTTTAGCTACCCTAATATCTTTTGTTTCCATCCATTATTGGTCCGATTTTTTTCTTAGCCATTCCTTAATCTCGTATTTTGTGCAGCTCCAAGGTAAGCGGTAAGCAAAGGGTGGTTCAGGTCCTGTAAAGTTACTGGCTGGCCATTTTCAAGCGAGCTCATCTGGTACTGACAACCTAAGTCAACACAATAAAAATATGCAAACAGCATTAGCCAACAAAAACATGAAGTTAATCAATTTCGAGAAAAAACTATAATGATGTTATGTTGATTTCAGAAAGCAATTTAACGCAGTAAAATCATTTTAAAAGAGAAGGCTACAATTTGTTGTTAAGGGCAAATAACATTAGCGGATGTTCCACAACGAAGCGATCTTGGCCCAGTATTATACCCCCATGATCACATTCGACTTGCCTATGAATAATAGCCTCTTCATACAAACATTTGCTGATGATTTAGCAATTTTTTGGTGGTGATAGTATGTTGGGTAAAGAAATGGAGAATAAGAGTGAATGGAAAAAAAGCTCGCATCTTACCTTTTCTTTAAATAATAAACTGTGACCAACAATCTCACTGCATAATATTAAGATACCTCAAAGCACTGAATAAAATATCTGGCATCTTGATCGCAGACTCATATGAAGGAACCATATTAGAGCAAAAACCAACAAATAAATATACATATACATATATACGAGTATATATTTATAAATATTACTACATACGAGGGCGGATTGATATAGAAGCTACCTATCGCTATATGGCAGCACAAACACAAAAATTTTTTTTTAGAAATTGCGATCTGTCAAACGTCAGCTGTTAAAATTTCACCCAAATTCACGATTAGTTTATTTGTTGTAGTCGTTTGAAGTAAGCAACTTTTGTGTTTCTTGAAAAATGGAAAAAAGCGAATTTCGTGCAGTGATTAAACACTATTATTTGAAATGGAAAACGGCGAAAGAGACAAAAAAAAAGCTTGCAAGTGGAACTTATTTTTAATATATTTTTCCTCATTTATGGACAATTGACTATGATTTACACTACCCTTTCGACTTTTGCAGGCTCAGTTGATTTTTTTTTATCAGTTGGAAAGGTTACAAAGAAGCTGTTTTCATCAAAATTGTTCTTGAAAAATTTTTATTTACATTGTGCATGTCCCGTGCTGCCGTCGAAACCCCATTGTCCTATAAGAGTCAGTTTTTTACCGAGACATTTTTAATATCATCAATTACATCGCGTTGCAGTAGTAATATGCGCGAAGTCGTGTGATCGAGTAAATTTTGCAGTTCGGCCTCAGCATGTGACTCCCACATAAATAATTTTTCAAAATCTATTGTAGGACGTCCACGATTTGAATTGGAGACTTTTGGTTGAAAACCACATTTTAAGGAAACGGTTTCTTTGTTATCGAGCCAATCAGAATGATTTTTCAAAACTGCTGATCTTTAGTGCTTGCAATTTTGCCAAAGCTATGCAAATTTTTTAGAAGCGTTATTAATACATTTTTGCAACCCATCCGGAACTCGCTCATAACCCTCATGTTAAATGTCTTTCACTATGGCATCCAGAACATTCTGAACTTTTTGGGAATGTGCATCGCTTTTCTCACACCAAATCTCAAAAACATGTAATCAAGAAAATTCGCATTGATAAGTTGTGTCTAGAAAAATAATAAATTAAGAAAACAAAAAAACCAAAAAAGAAACACAAAACATAGAACGAAAAACACAAAGCAACAAACACAAACACGAAAATCTCAGAACAACAAAAACAAAACAATGAAACAACTGAGAAACTGCGTCACGCATAGAAAACTTGCTTCAAAACAAAAAGCTTAAACTGAACAATTTTATAATCTTAAAGTATTGACAAATAAAAATTATTGAGGGACGAGGAGGGGAACACAGTTAAAATTTGAACTAAACACTCCAAAGACGAAACAAAAATAACCAAAAACTTACCTACGAGAATATAAAACAACGATTTACACAAAATACAAGACAAATTTTCAACAAGTTTAATTGTAGAAAAAAAATCAATATTTTTATGTACAATATGCATTTTATTCAATTTGAATTCAAGTACCTTTTTTACAATATTTTAATTAAACAAAACTAACAACTTGAAGCGAGCTGCTGACTCTGTACAATGCAGTGCAATGCAAGTTTTAGAAAGTACCGTTAGAATCAAAGCAAAACAAATATGCCACTATGAAGTTTCCCCAAACAGCAGTTTATAAAGTCAGGTTATAAATTCGGTTTGAAAACTTTGATATCAATTTTTTGATTTTTTGCCTATGGAAGCACCCACTGTGCACTGATACGGAAGTATCGCTCATCACTACTCCCCGCGCACTTACGGATGTCTCTCGAACGGACACTAAATTGCCTTTCCAAGGGTGTGAATCCAGCCTAGCTCACTTACGGGTGTCAATCAATGGGACACTCACTCTGCGTTTCCAAATGATAAGAACACTTAGTAGTTTAGTCGCAGAATACAATATCTGTTTATTCCTTACTTTTAAATGTGATTGCAGCCTAAGGCCATCGATGCTAGTGCTGCTCCCTTCTTTGGCTTATAATTTGTAATTATAAGTTAGCTTAATATAAATAAGTAAATAAAAAATACATATTTGCTTAATTGCAATATTTTAATTAGCTTATTCGCAATACCATTTCCTAGTTGCTTATTGTCTTATTTACCATCTTAGCGTTGTTGCCCTACTTCATGGGTGCATTGGTTGCGGAATTGCTTATTCATGGAACTGGTAGACAGCCTACTTTTAGTATAAATAGTTCAGCGTTGTGCTTGCTATTTAGGCTTATGGTACACTAAATAGGTAGAATACCAGGAACTTCATATGGTTCACCGAACGGAACTTTAGTTCATATCGTGTACTTGGGCTGTTCTAATACGGCGCTATGAACTTCATTTCCTATACTGCATTGTTTTTTAGGTGTAAATATCAAAAACCCGGAAATTCTATGGGTTCTGTACACCTTAAAGGGTGGGAATATTGTTGGCCCTGATATCATTTATGCAGACTATACGCGGGAAAATATATGCAAGTGGAGATAATAAGTCTCCGGAAATATCGAATTTTCTTTGAAGAAGTTGAACGATGGACCATTGTGACTTTTTCCGAACCGTAGATTTAGAGCGAATTCTTGACGTCAAAAGAAGAATTCCTTGAGGAGGCAACATCTGCCAGGAACAATGAGCAGCAGACTTGTGGCACAGGGGAAATATACATGTCTTGCCGCATACTATTTGATATTTAATTACTTTATCTTGCTGAATTTAAACGCGGCCGAACAAGCACTGTAACAATACCATCAACAGGAAGGCCAAAAGAGGTGGTTACAGAAGAAAATATCAAGAAAATCCTCGATATCGTTATGAATGATCGCCGAGCCAAGTTGCGTGAGATTGTTGAAATGGTAAACATATCATATGAACGTGTGTTCAACATTTTGCATGAACATTTGCATATGAAAAAGCTATCGGCAAGATGGGTGCCGCGTTTGCTCAGTGTCGAACAAAAACGAGTTCGACAGACCACTTCACAGCAGTGTTTGGACATGATAAAGCGTAATCCTGTTGATTTTTGGCGTCGATTAATAACTGTTGATGAAACTACACACCTGAAACCAAAAATCAATCGAAACAATGGGTGGAAGCAGGTGGAAGTGCTCCGAAGAAGGCGAAAGCAGTGAAATCGGCTGGCAAGGTTATGGCCACTGTATTTTGGGATGCACACGGAATATTGCTCATCGATTATCTTGAAAAAGGATCCACAATCACAGGAAAGTATTATCGTGCATTATTATATCAATTGATTGATGCAATCAAGGAAAAACGACCACATTTAAAGAAGAAAAAAATGCTCTTTCTTCAAGACAACGCACCGGTTCACACAGCATTAGATACGATGCTAAAATTACGTGAAATACACTTCGAATTGGTTAATAATCCACCTTATAGTCCAGATTTAGCTCCTAGTGACTTTTTCCTGTTTCCAAACTGGAAAAAATGGCTCGAAGGAAAAGATTCATCTCAAACGAAGAACTGATTACCGAAACTAACGCGTATTTTGAGGGGTCCCGAAATCATATTATTCAGATGGTATAAAAAAGTTGGAATATCTATGTGTCTAAGTAAAAGGAGACTATGTTGAGAAATAAATGATTTAAAAAAAAAAAAAATTTTTTTTCGTATATACGTTTTGATTACACATAGTGACCTCTATCTAAGTTGAATTTCCTAGTGCATTAGGTCGTTTGTTGGATTTCCCTGGAGATTTCTTCTAAATCTAGCAACTCGGTGACTTCTTCGTTCTGTAGCCCATGCACTCTAATATTTAGAGGATATATTTCATATCTCTTCGTCAATTGTTGTCATATTTAGTTAAGACATACATGTCTTCATTTCTTGTGTACCAGCCTGACTTCTTTATTATCCGTAAGATTTTTGATTGCTGTCTTTGAATTTTAAGTGTGACCGCTTAGCGTTCCCCATACTTGCAATACGTATAACCAAATTAGCGTAATTACACACTTGTATAGCAGCAACTTGTTGTTAATTGTGAGTTTATATTGATTTTCCATTAACCAATATAGTTCACGGAATCTTTCTCGTATTTGTTTCGTATTATTTTACACCCTTTACCTTTAAAAAAAAAAGGATAGAATAATTTTGTGCTTTTGAGAGGGGTTGAAATTTCAAGAAGGAGGCGTGGTAAGTATGGACTTCTACAGATATGATCAGAATCATTTTCTTAACAATTTTGATTTTGTCCGTTTGTGGCCACTTTTTTTCTTCACCGTTAGACCTATCTTAATGAACCTTTGCAAAAGTTTAGTCTGAACAAGGATACAGAACCAGATTGCTATATGGACAAAGAACACGACTAATTCCCATATAAGGAGGTAGGGGTCAATTTAGTAGTTATTTAGATGTCTTATTAAACAACTTGCAAAAATTGGGCGATATATGAATTGCCACGCCCACTATTAACATTTATTAAAAACTTAAGATCTTTTAGAGATTTATGGACGTAATTTTACGAAAAGGAGTATGTGGGCATTATAAAGCTAACTGCAAGAAATGAGGGAGATTAGAGAAAGGACACGCCTACTTTTGATATAAGGAACTTTTGGGTTTAAAATTAAAAATTAGCCTACCTACTCGTACGTAGTAATATAAATAATAAAAAATAATCTCGTCCAAAAATATTGTATATGGTAGGTCGTAAGTTATAATAATATCAGTAGTGGGAGTGACTTTAGAAATAACACGCCCATTTTTTGTGTGGTGTTTAATGTTAGTACCCGCAATGTTCCTGCGAAATTTCGTTCATAAATCTTTAATAGAAACCTAGTCATGATTTTTGGTTAATTGTGGCCGTGGCACACACCGTTGTTACAGCAGTCTAAATAAAAATAATAAAAGAAAATATCTAAACATACATCAATTGAATATTAAAGTGCGTCTACTATGAGTAATTGTCTTGAGATTTGATACAAACAATACTGATTTATAATCTCAATCAACAATTGGATGTTTTCTTTAAAATATGAATTTTATAGCTAAATTTACTTATATTATGTATAATTCATACTCGTATATGTAATGGAATGAAAGAAACATTCAACAAAAGCATTAGGAATCCAAGAAAAATTATAAAATTAGTGGCAAAATGTTGCAAAAACAACAAAAACTTTTTTTTTATGTAAAATCTTACATTAAATTGAAATAAATTCAACAAAAACAAAGTTTTACATTTAAGTTTTGAATTGAAACTATGTGTAAAAAAACCAGTATTTGAAAAAAAAATTGTTAGCAATTTGTATGGTCAAAAGTTTACAGTTCCCACTAACCATTAGTATTACATTTTAGAATGACAAGAATAACATTTTGATTTTGAAAAAGGGTCAAATAAATTCTAACGCGGATTCAATAATACAATTAAGCACCAGCATAGTCAAGAATATGATACCAGTGAAAAATGCTAATCATTGCAAGGGGCAGAAATCAGATACGTCTGATCAACTTCAAATTTTGGATAGCACATATATAAATAACGTCAAATATAATAGGAAATAAAATAATTTAAAATGGTAAATATGCACAGAAAAATTGGGAATAAGGACATCCACGTGGGATAAAGCGATAATTCGGCGAATGAAGATTCGAACCAGAAGATGCTATCATCAAATATGAATAAATGATACAGTGACACTAGATTTGATACTGAAGAAACTGATATCATTGATTCCTTCATGCTTTATCTTCTTTATTCTGAGGAAATTGATATCCGAAACGAAGAAAGAAAAAATAATGAATAAGCCATAGCCATATGTGCCAAAGGAGAATTTAAGGAAATGAATGCGGAAATAAAATTAAAGAACAAAAATCCTGAGATTAAAATTTAAGAGAGAGTATTAAACAAATTAAAACTGATAGATGAGTGTCATAATGCAGCACAAGGAGGTAATTTAAGAATTAGAAAAGCCCTGATAAAAACTAAAAATCACGCTAAGAAAAAATCAAAATCACGCTAAGAAAAAACTATGCCCGCCATATTTAGGTCCAATTAAAATAAAAATTTTTTTGAATTAAATATAGAAATAGATTAAATTGGTAAACATAAAGTGATTCATAAAAATAATATAAAACTGTATACGCCACATATGGCATAGCACACAAAAAGCAATTAAAACAATTTACAATTTAATCAATTTATATAGGTATATATATAAACTTTTCTTTCATACAATTTATTTCTCAATAAAAATAATAACGTTAAAACAATAATGCAGGAGCGTGTCCAAGTATGGAAATTGTCCATCTTCTTCTTCTTCTATTGTAAATTTTATTGTTTTGTGACAATTGCTTAGCTTATTTAATTTGTTTAGTATTTCATTTTTCTTTACAATTGCGAAAATGTCATCTACATACTTGGTCAAGGATCTAGGGTTATATCCATTTTTCATTAATTTGTCCAATATTTCTTCCATTACAATGTCCGCTATTATGGGTGATGCCGGCGAACCCATTGGCATACCAGTACGTTGTGTATAAATTAAATAATAATAAAAATAATTTTTATTTTTGGACCTTGAACTCGTTACAAAAACAAATTTATTAAATTTCAACCGGAGGTCGAGAATCGTTTAAACATATTTACTTATTTATTTATTATTTAATTTAATATCATTTTTAATTTAATATATTTTTATGTATTATTATTTATATTTATATATTCAAAATATATTATTAACTTAAGATTTTAATGCTTATTGTTAGGCTGATTATGAGAGGTAAGTAAAGAAATACGAGAGGTAGAATGGTTTTATTTCCAGTCACTTTATCAAAATTGAAGAATGCTCAAGTCGTATTGGCTGAAATTCCATTGGACTGCATTGCCTTCGAAAAGACAAGGTATAGGAAAAATATTCTTCGATAGCTTATCTGGCTTATTTTATATTTTGTAGCAAAAGTGGGATAATTAAAAATGAGGTTTTGCTAATTTCTTATAAGGAATCCAATTTCTTTCTTAATATGGTTCTGTATACTTGTAGGTATATACAGCAAAGCCATGGCAAAATCGCGGTTCAAGAATATAAATATACGTCCCGTGCTTCCTTTCCAGAGTTGCCATCCCAATTAATCTACCCGCAAAAGTGACTGAGTCCTTTTAACGTTTTCAAGGATAGAAGTTAAAAACAAACAACACTACACACGAATCCCCGAATCGACAAAATTCAAGTCGTGATCACCAAGCTTGCCTTTAATTGCAGCTGAGAAGAAATATAAAATATCCAAAAATTAAAGTTAAACATTTAGTACCATACCCCTCGATGGTCGTTCTAAAAGTGAAGTTCTAGTTTTGGTTGATTAAATCTGACGATGTGTTTCTCACGATGCGGTAGTACATGTGTTGGGTTATTGCACCGGATACTTGTGTGTATTGGTATGCACGTGTAAATTAGAAGACGCATTCTCGGCATAATTTATACAGGTGCGCAAGTTATATAGTGTCATTTTATATTATAAATATATGAAAGATCAAACGCGGTTTGTAATAGAATATATACATTTGTGTAGTTTTGATGCACATAAGGATTTGTCTTATAAAATAACGCTATAAGAGTTATATTCAACAGGATTCCTCCAATTTTTATTTAAAGAACTGATTAATGTAGAATAAGGAATTGTGAACTTAACGAAGATAATTTCACTTGTGCAAAAGACGTTGTATCGAAACTGAAATAATTATATTTATTCAAATACACATGTAGTGTACCTCACAAGTGTACACTGACGACCACACAATAAAATAAGCATACTCTCTTCCAAAAAAAATATAACCACTTATGTCAACTAAAGTTCGCATTTTCATAATGTTAATTTTTTAAAAATTAAGTTAACTTTACGACAATCCCAACATAAGTTTAAAACATAAAGTGCTCTTAGTTTTTTTTTAACTTACACAAAATAGATAATAATTCAAAACTCCGATGTCGAGAAACATCACCTCTTATGTTTTCTTGGCACAATAACGAAAAAATCTACCAATATTTCATTTTCGAAATATAATGGCCAAAAATTATAGTTTTTAGTTAAAATTTTAGTTTATTATAAGTTTTTCAATGTTACTTCCTAGTGTTATACATTTATTGAAGTGCTCCTCTATATACCTTTTTAGTTTTTTTTTGTTGGTAGCGCAAATATACAAATCATTTGACCTACTTACTCGGGAACAACCTACATGCAATGGACCACGGGAGAAGCACTCAGAACGCAGATCCATCCCTTTTTTTTAAAGTTTCACCAAAGAAGAATCAGAAAAGACATTCAATTCTCTCCATTTATATTTACCGATCCGACAATTTTTTTTTTTTGGTTACACGTATAGTGTATGTGAGTTTATTGTGTCTGATGTAAAAATATTCCATATCCCTGTAGTGAAAATAATAGGCAGTCTTCAAAATATATTACTAAATTTAATAGTAAAAAATCAAGTGGTTAATTAACTAGTTCAAAACTTATCTATAAGTTAACCATTTATTGACTTCTGCGGCACTTCATTGCCGTGTATACTAAATTTTTCCTTTCTTGCCAATTTAATAAAAAAAGTAAGTAAAGACACACATAGGAATTTGAAGAAAAACAGTTATTTTTATAATTTCAACCACCTTTTGTAATTCCTCATTTTAGAGATAAATCTTCAAGTTAACGCGTGTTTTAAAATATTCGCTAAGTATTCACAAAGAAGAGTGGAAATGCGGCACCATGAATTAAGATGCTGAATTAATACACTCCTCATTTATGCACAAAAATTATTTTACATGTCGAGTGTACATTATTATATTATGTACATACATATATATGAATTTTACATATAAATATGAGTTTTACTAGTATTTTAACTAGTCGGTTTCACTACTGGGATGTTGTCTAAAATAGCGAATATTCAGTGAAAAAAATCAGAAGAAATCAGGGCTACGTTTTAATTAAACTTTTAGGGGGTCACTTCATTCGTATTTTAAAACGAACTGCGATACTTCTAAAAAAAAGGTGATAATAGATCCAAAGAAATTTTATTATTTAATTTGGAGTTGAAAACTCAAACGTAAACAAGCTCATTTAATAAATTATAACTATTCTTAATGTAAAATCTGATACAATTACTTTCGATTTTCACTTTTGTGCATTGTAAACGCACCATAGTAATCATTAGTTGTAGAATAATAATTCTTTGGTTTTTTGGCATAATATTACACTACTTATAACTAAAATAATTAATAAAAATTCATTTATACTAAAATGGGCTCCGACTGCCCCAGTAACATCCCTCTGCGATCATATTTAACTATGGCCATGAACGAATGAGAGTGCACAGGGGACACTAAAAAGTTAGAATTTGGAACAGAAGGAGGCCAAGATTAAGAAATTGCCGGTCAAAACAGAATTAAAACTTTTTACAGTATTCTCACAGATAACAACAGTTTCAATAATCTCAGAAAAATCTTCAAAATAGGTCAAAAATGCAGCTACACGAATTAATTTAGCGGCTTTATACTTTTAATTAAACAGAGGTAGTGTTTCTTTCTTTAATAATGACGAAAACAATTTTTTATTTTGTCGAATAATTTTTTTACTTAAACGCAACTGCAATATTTCGACTTGTGGATCTTGAGGGTTCATTGACAATGAGAAATTATGAACAGAATTTTGTGTTTTCACTTCTTTTGAAAAGTTAAGTGAATTGAGGAATAACGATAGTTAGAGTTAAGGGTGTGCATTTTATTTTTACCACTGCATACATCAATTTTAAAACCTCTTCACACTAGCAGAACTCGCACAAATACATTCTTATCAACTGCCTATTCTTATATGTTCTTTGGTTTCACTTTGTCTTATTGATTGATGGTCATTGAAAATTGGTTCACTGGAAATTGAAGTCTAAAATGAAATGGAAATTTGTAGGAATAAGTGGAATTCTTGGAATAAAAAGAGATTCTCCTTTTCCACAACCAGTTAAAATGGTTGCCTGCATGATATTATTTTGTAAGCTTGTAACTCTGAAACGTGTGCTAGTACACAATTTAGTTTCTTAATAATATTGTAGGAACGCCAAGTTTTAATAAAATTTGTTGGCTAAGTAATCTTGTAGCTTCCAAACAATTTAAAAATTCGACAGGATTATTAGTCGTTTCATCGCGTTCAACTACCGAATCTATCAAAGTGTACGTCATCTCGTTGGCGGTAACATCTTTTAAAATTGTATGGTTTATCATAGCTCATAGACTTGCTCATTTTTCGGTGAGAAAATAGCTCGTTCACAAAACCACGAATCCTCTTTGCTGTTCATGTTACTAATTTCCTCGTTTATGCCTGAAATTAAATGTTCAATATTTTGAACTAATTGGCACACAGAAGAATTGATTGTTACATTGTCATTATCTGTTGTACGTTATCCTTCGCAATTGTCTAAAAGTAAATCGGCGTAGTATGCATTGGCGGAATTTCCCTTTCGTGCTCTCATATTAAATTTGAAATGGAATGTTTTCACCTGTGCCCATATTTCCGATTGGTTTTATTTTGTCGGCTCGGATACCTCTGGGTATAATATGGGCAAATCCTGGAAATGGTCTAACAGAACCAAAAAACTGAAATTGTTACATTCTTAAATTTTACCAAACGAATAATTAGTTTCATACCTTTATTTTCCTGCTTAAATGCCACAATATACACTTAGCAGAAAAAGTCTACGTACAACATATGAAAATATCAAATTAAAGTTATTTATTCAATTTCGGGATGATTTTTTAAAATTTTGTATCATAATCTTTTAGGTTTACTGTATATTTGCAAAAAAAAAAAAATTGGCAAAAACAACAACGAACAAAAAATTACTGAGCTTAAATCCAAAAAGACCGAAATTCAAAGCAGAAAAAGTCTACGTACAAAAAGCATAAAGGTACTTATTGAGACAAATAAACACAATTATTCCAAAATATCAAGGCTGTTACTTCAGCAGTGGTATTTTTATTTCAAAATTCTTCTAAATTTGAAGAAAAAAATCAATTTGAAATATTTTTTTCTGATTGAAGCTTATCGAAAGGAAATCAATGTCAGTGAACGAAAGATCATGGTGCATCTTTGGCAACAAGGGAAAACATACCGTGAAATTGGGGCAGTTGTAGACCGGGCAAGTTTTTCTTTACAAAGAGTTATTAATAACTTCTAAAAGATGGGTAAATTAACCTCAAAACCACGCTCTGGTCGTCCATCACTATTAAGTACCAGGGAAGGCCAGGTTCTTGTAGGGCAAGTAAAAGTTAATCCAAGACTGACGCCAGCAGAACTGGCAAAGGATGTAGAGGAGAGGCACATAAAAAAATTATGTATGGACATTGATCTTCTGTAATAAAAACAGAGATAACACGATTGCATGACGGTATATCCAAAGAAATGTTATATGGTTTTGCCGTGTAACGTCCGCAACGAAAATAAAAGCTTAATTGTGCTGTGGATAATGTAAGCACAAGGAGTAATAAAGTGAATATATTTTTAAAATCAATGTATGTAGTGTTTCAGGGTGGGACATTTAAATTTTTGAAAAACCAATATATATGAGTAATATTACAGATATTGTTTTGTAACGTCCGAACGGTAAGTTTAATAGCAACTATTCCTATACATTTTATTGCAATGTGGCTTATTTGCACAGATGGCTAATTCATCAGCAGAAAGATCGAAAGCGTGGAGAATGTCAAAGAAGGAGGATGACCTTAAATGCGTACAAAGGAGGCTTAAAGAAAGTGAGCTTATCGTAAAAAAAAACCAATTGACAGCGATCCTTCACTCGCCAATAAACTGAAAAACAAAGCTCCAGTTGCCAAAAAGCCACACACAAAACGGTATTGGAGCCTTATAGTTGTGAGCAAACACTAGGTAAGCACAAAACGATTGAAGTTCTTTACAAAAAGTATAAAACAAATAACAAACAAAGAAAATGTAAAGGAACTTTCAGAAGGAGGCATCGATAGGGACTTGGAACTTCTACATAATTTTTACATCAGTGATGAGATTTCTGTACTATCAGCTGCCCGAAAAGACACTGTGATAATACCCAAGGAAAGAATTTCTGCACCTAAGCGCTACATGGTTTTAAAGGTTAACGAAGCATACGAGTTATTTTAATCCGAAAATCTTAATACGAAAATATCAAGAACAAATTTTTATGCAAATAGACAAAAAACAGTAATGGTTAGCCAAAACATGCCACATAATATGTGTATCTGTAAATACCATGCCAACTTTTCATATCTGCTAGATGGAATGAAAAAAAATACCATCATTTCCCTCCAAATTTAATGACTTTTTAAAAACTGTTTGTTGCCAATTTCTGTGCAAATTACATGAAAAAAGCGTCCGAATGATTGGATTTGCCCCCATTGGATTTATACTGACCTGGCATAGCTAAATTGACCGTAATGAAGTAGAATTCCACTTATGGAGTAAATTCTTGTTTCCAGCCAAAACATTTATTTTCATCGCTGTTCTGCTATTGAAAGAAAATAAATCGTTTTTTGTAAAGAAAGCTGTTCTTATAGCTACTAAATGACAAACATACCGAAGCCAAAACATGTACATATGTATGTATGCATATACTTTACACTTGAGCAACTGGTGCATTATGTGATTTGTTCATATACATAGATTACTACGAAACTTGTACTTTCGAATACGAGTACTATCACAGCTTATCACTCTCAAATAAATTCACTTTATAATTTACTTATAACTTAAATTGCACATTTTGTGACTAAACAACCGACCGGTCGACAGTTTTGTATGAGAATCATACGTGGAATAAGATACACTTTAGAGCTACACTATATTACACGCATTGTCTCTTATTAGACGGAATTGGGGTGAATCACAATTGAGAAAGAATACATTACATTAATAGTCGTTGCGTTTGTTATGATTAAAAGCATGATGGACAGCGCGGAAGCTTCCACTTAATACCAAATTTAAATTGGTGCATCTTTAGATGCAGATATAATTTATTTGTATGGTTATAATTATCACTAAATTATTCACAGTACATGAGTTTGTATATTATATTTACATCATTACATTTAAATAATTATATTTCTTCTCTTGATACATACATATGTACATACTTAAGCAACAAGAAGCACACACGATTGCAAACAAACTAAGAAAACGATTAGACAATTAACGCGGGTCCTTTACAAAAATACTCCAAAATGATTTAAAAATAACATAATACTCTATGGAACTCATTCAGAAATGAGGAGGAAACTAAATACAAAAGAAATTCGTCCTTGCACTGTACGTGTATTACTACAAGAGTCAGGAAAATACGGAAACTTCACCCGAGGTATGGACACGATTACATGTTTGAAATGCATCCACATATACTGTGTCCGAAAAGTTGACACGTGCATATATATGAATACAATCCCTTTGTTTCATTTCCTGACGTTTTATGTTAGAGAGTGGATGAAGAGCAAATACTACTGTTCAACCAAAGAAGAATAAGAAAAGACATCAGATTCATGCGTTATTTATTTACAGTTTCAACGATTTTATCTGGTCACACGTATAGTGTAAGTGAATTTATTGTGTTTGTTGTACACGTATTCCATATCACTGTTGTGAAAATTATCGACAGTCTTCCAAATATGCTAGTAAATTTATTAGTAAAAAATCAAGTGGTTAATTTACTAGTTCAAAACTTGTCGATAAGCTAACCAGTTGCTGACTTCTGCGGCACTTCATTGCGTGCATAATAAATTTTGAGTATTTTTTGCTCCTTTCTTGTCAGTTTGATAAAAAGACAAGCAAAGACAAGAACTGGAATTTGAAGAAAAACAGTTCTTTTTATAATTTCAATCGCATTTTATAATTTCTCATTTGAGAGATAAATCTTAAGTTAATGCGTGTTTTAAAATATCCGCAAAGTGCACGTGGCTTGAGATTTACTAGTGTTCTCACTAGTTGGTTTCACTGCTGGGATGTTGTCTATGTTTCTGGAAAATGGCGACTATTTGGAGAAAAACATTCAGAAGTCGAAATGATTTTTTTACTTAAACGCAACTTCAATATTTCTACTTGTGGATATTAAGAGTTAACTGACAATGAGAAATTATCAAAATAATTTTGTGTTATCAGTTGTTTTGAGAAATTAAGTGTATTGAGGAATTACGATGGCTAGAGTTAAATGGGGTACATTGTATTTTTAGAACTACTTAAACCAATTTTAAAACATTTTCATACAGCAGATTTCGCACAAATCCATTCAAATTGAGTGTCTGTTCTATTTGTTCTTTGGTGCCACGTTCTACGCATGATTGAGAACCGCCAGCTATAGTGGTTTATTTTGTCCTCCCATTTTTGTTTTCTCGTAGAAATTTTACTGTCAATTTGGCTACCAGTATTGGCGAATTTTTTTCTTATATCTCGAATTAATTTATGAAACCCCTAAGTTCAAATTGTCGCAAAAAATTATTCCTCATAATTTCACATCTTATAGAAAAATTAAAATATTGTTATAAAGAACACATTTTTTATTTTACAACACACAACATACATACATACAGTTTGTGAAAGTGTTTTCACAAGGTAAAAAAATCGTGGATTTCAATTCTCCCCTACATAATATATTACATCTTGATTGTTTTTATAAATTTTTTTGATTCATTTCATTTAATCAATATTTCATACTAATCAACAGTAACAAAAAAAAAACTGCACAATAGATCTTTTAGGTCGCGGTGTTCTTTTAGCCTCTCAATAACAAAAAAAAAAGGAAATATTAAACTTAAGATACAAAAAACATAACAAAAACAGAAGAACAGCAATACTGTAGCCCGATGCAAGTTGCGCACATATTTGCTAGAGTAGCATACGAGTATTATCATGAGACTAAAAGAACAAACAAAAGTGTTGAATTTCCGTCTGCTTAATGTGCAAATTAAAATTGTTGTTATGCAAAATGCAACGAACTCTTGTTATTATTGACTCAAAATAAAAATTATACAGAAATCAAAATTGCAGTTTTAAACAAAATTTAAAAATATCGAATTACAATAGGTATTTGTTAGTTATATTTCTGAAATCAACAGTTTATTGGAAATTAAAATATCTCGTTTTTGTTGTTGTTCCCTTGTGCTGCTCCTTGGCTGGTGTGAATTCAAGATTTAGTTCTGCTGTTGCTCCCTTGCCGGTCCAAATAGCAGTGATCGAGCTTCTGCTCTCGCTGCCGTGCGAGAGCTCGTATCATCCGAAAATAATAAAGATGGCTGTGCCTTGCTGAAAAAGATCATCCGATACTGCTGCTCTGCCTTAGACAACATGACGTCGGGAATTCTCTCGACGTCAGCCTGCTCTTAACCGAGAGCAGCAGCATGGTGATATGGCATCAGATCACAGCCATCTAGAGAGGGGAATCGGCACGAACACAATATATGAATGTACATTAACATATTATTTCTTAACTATTCTTATAGAGTGCAAATTGTTACTTTTTAATCAATTATTTATGTTTTCGCTTATTATCTAAGTTAATTATGGTGACCAGAAGTCAACGATAATCATTCCCAAGCACTAGTAAAGAAGTTTGAAATACCCTTAACCTTACAGGTATGTGCGACTTATTCATAATTCGCCATTAGGAACATATCTACTGTATTTTCCGCTAGGGTAGCCTGAGTTGATTATAATGGAGGGAGGTGCGACCTTTATCTGGTCGTCCCCATTTTTTTTAATTGACTTTGCAGCGGCAATATACTAATTCATATAAAAATTAGTCCAGGGATTTGGCATAGGTCCTAAGTTTCAAAACATGCATCAATAGAGGTCGTGGCTTTCAGAATGTATCACCCATTTTTTGTATATTGTTATCAACTTGTATTCGTATATCATAATTAGAAGCATAGATCGGGCAAATTTTTTCATTATAAGTTAGGCATGTGCTTTTTGAACCATGGCCATTTCTTCTGTAGCGTCAATATACGCACTATAACGACTCTTTTTTATTGCTGGGGTAGAACTCAGCGGGTCCCAGGGGTCGTAAACATAAAATAATTGATTAACTCTATAAATGTCGTTTTATTCATAAGTTAGTTTTATTTTAACATCACAGCTACAGACTTTTGTGAGTCCTTACAATATTACTATTAATTTTTGGATTCTATATCGAAGTGCCTAGTTTGCTTAGGTTTTACTCGGCTGTACTTCTTTCTGTAGCCGTAACGTTGCGTTGCAGGGCTGCTTTGTATGTCTCAGTGAGAAAACGATTGAAAACTAGAAGTCCTCATTGAGTCCAGTAGCGACGATTGAAAACGAATTGTTCTCACTAAGTTACTAAGTCTCTGTACTGTGTGTGCCGTAGTGAGAAACGGTTGAAAACCAGATGTTCTCTCTAAGTCCCTAAGTCTCGGTATCGTATGTGTCTCAGTGAGTAAACGATTGAAAACCAGATGTTCTCACTGAGTTTCAATGTTCGTAACGTAGATGTCTGGCGTACAGCTGTTGTCAGGATCAGGATGTCATATCCAAAGAAGAGACCCACTGCTTGGGCTGCATGGTTTATATAGTCGAAGCGACCACGGCGACATATTGTGCACATTGTTGTTGGCGGACCGCCGTTGTGTGGTTCCACTCCGTTAGTCGGCTTCGCTTACTGCCAAGGTCACGCTTGTTGTTGTAGCTACTCTTGTTGTTATTGTGACCGTTTGACTTTGGGCCACCTTCAACATGGAATGGTCAACCACCTTGCTGCAGTGGTTTGCAGTTGTTTCGTGGTGTTATTGGCTGCAGTAGCGCGGCCCAAAATCATAGCTGCTTGCTGTAGTGATGTTGTTGTCAAATGATAGTTACTGTTATAATTATTTAAATGTTTCAATTTAAACTTGAGTTAGAATATTATTATTCTTGTTCCCTTTTTCTGCTGTGTACATATATGCAGTCGGCGCAGTGGTCGTTGTCTCGTTGTTCCTCATGTGCGTTGCCTTCGTCTCTACGTGTTATTAGTGTCAAATTTACCGAGCTAACGTACTCGGTAGGCCGGTAGAAAATCTTTCGACTGAACCCTCCACGAGGGTACCGGCTGGTAATAGGTCTATAATGGCATCAATTGTATGATGGTGCTGGATCTAGCAAATCATTCAGGTCTATCAGTTTGACATCCTTTGTACTAAAAGCAATGGAGAAAATAGTTAATATATATCTCCTGGAGACGGTATTGAAAACGGAGCCTTCACATCTTTGTCAGTTTGCATATATTGCGGGAAAATCTACTGAAACTGCATAATACCATCCGACTAATTTTATTGATATTGAGAAGGCTTTTGACAACACTCCTCACGAATATGTGATTAGAGCTCTTAACAATAGAGGAATAGATACTATCAATTCCAATTGGATTTGAGCTTTACTCAACCGTAGACTCACTGAAGTCGAAGCAGGTGACAAAACTGTTGAAGTCAAAGTCAATAAAGGATGTCCGCAGGGTGGGAGCATAGTAGTTGATGATCTTGTGGTAAAATTCACAAATTTAGGCATATCATGTCAAGGATATGCGAACGATATTGTGACAATAGCTAGAGGAAAATTTGAATCCACTCTTTGTGATATTATCCAGAGGGGCTTATAAGCATCTAGTGAATGGTGCAGGGGAACATGACTGAAAATCATTGCCTCAAAGACCACCATTGTGCCGTTTACTAGCAAAAGATTTCTACTATATATGAAAACTATTCTTCTAAATGGTACACACTATACCTAATCTCAACTTCGATAGGCACTTCCAGACATATATTCCGTCTAGAAGAGAGTGGCTAGAACCAATGCCATTGAGAAGGGGGGAACTTAATTTCTACACTGACGGATCTAAACTTGACAATAGAGTCGGTTTTGGAGTTTTCTCACAAGAATTGGGACTGGAACTTTCTTTCCGTCTCCCCGACCACTGCAGTGTTTATCAAGCAGAGGTCCTAGCCATAAAGGAGGTAGCCGTCTACTTAAATAGACATGCCGTAACAAAAAATATTATAAATATCTACTCGGATAGCCAAGCGGCCATCTTGTCAATGAACTCGGTGGCACTGAAATCAAAGGTTGCTCAGGACTGCCGAGCAGCCCTAAATGATATCAGTACCGTTTTCAAGGTACGCCTTATATGGGTTCCGGGGCATAGAGATATTGCGGAAAACTGTAGGGCTGATGACTTAGCCAGACGGGGTACCAACCTTCCTTTAGGCACGGACAGATGTGAGATTGGAATGCCAATTGCCACCTGTAAACTGATGCTGAAGGATAGGGTCGTGCGTGAGACCAATGGGTCTTGGGCAAAAGAGGGCACTTGCTTAACGACTAGGCTAATGTGGCCGGAACTTAATAGTAGGAAAACTAGAGACTTGCTTGCCCTGCCGAGAGAGAATATCTCTAAGCTCGTGGCATGTATAACTGGTCACTGGCTTTTCGGCAGACATGCTCTCAGGCTGGGAGTATTCTCTCATGAATACTGCAGAAGCTGTGGGGATGAGGAGGAGGAGACTGTGGAACATCTCTTCTGTAGTTGCCCCGCTCTGGCTAGAAGCAGAGCGGGCTCTTTAGGCAAATACGCTTTTAGCTCTCTTACAGAGGTGTCTAGCGCGAAGATCAAACAAATCCTGCGCTTTATTAGGGCTTCAAAATGGTTCGACGAGTGAATCGGAGGTGCGTTGTGGCGCGGTGGTATCACAATGGACCCATGGTGGTCTGAGTGAGCTGGTCCTTGGACTGGCTGCCACATTAACCTAACCTAACCTAATGGTACACAAGTCGATATTAGCT
This sequence comes from Clusia tigrina, assembly GCA_920105625.2. NCBI lineage: Eukaryota > Metazoa > Arthropoda > Insecta > Diptera > Clusiidae > Clusia > Clusia tigrina. Next base: position 152,815,015 of record OV050031.1, on the reverse strand, counting down.
CTGAGACCAAATACCTCGGAGTCATGTTCGACAAAAAGTTGTTGTGGCAGGCTCACCTAACAGCAACCACAAAGAGGGCTACAGCATCCTTAATGATATGTAGACGGCTTGCTGGTAAATCTTGGGGATGTAACCGAAAAATCGTTCGCTGGATGTATAGAATGATGGTGAGACCAATCATCACCTATGGTTCTGTAGCCTGGTCAAATAGGGTCAGACTTAAGGCAGCGAAATCTGCATTAAATAAAGTACAACGCCTTGCCTGCCTTGTCATCACTGGAGCTATGCGCACCTGTCCAACGGCAGCAATGGAAGTTATACTAGATCTAACACCCTTGCATCTAGTAATACAAGTCTTTAGGAAATCTCTTATCAGAATACAATAAATTATCCCGAGAGAACCAAATTACACCCAAAATATATAGGGTATCAATTCAGCTCAAGAATAAGATATATAAAAATCTCACAAGAATTTTATGTCAAGAAAATAAAATTTTGCTCACAAAAACAGTACAATGATGAGTTGCAAAAAAGAATGGAAAGGTTTAACTGAGACGTATAAAATTAGAGAAAATTCCCTCTTATGGTATAAAGACGGTTCTAAGACAATGGAGGGAACTGGGGCAGGAATATTTGGGCCTAGAACAAACTACTGGGAACCAATGCCCAATCCAAGAATTTTTCACGTGGAGATTCACGCTATTGCAAGATGTGCCCAGATCAACATAGACAGGTAATATCGGGGGAATATCATCGTGATATTATCCGATAGTCAAGCAGCACTCAAGAGTTTGAGCCACCCTTGGTGAGGCCTAAACTTGTATGGGACGTATTCGAAAGCTAAACTTCATAGGCAGTATGAACAAGTTATCTCTAATGTGGGCACCAAGCCACATAGGAGTAGAGGGAAATGAGCTAGCCGATACCTTAGCTAGAAAGTCTGCGGCCTCTCCTTTCAACAGCCCTGAAGCCTTATGTGGACTATCATCCAATACCATTGGAGGTCTGCTGAAGAAGTGTACAGATGCAACAAGAAGTCAAACCTGGAAAACTCTTCCGGGATTAAGACAATCCAAAGCTCTTCTGGGAGATTTTAATCCTAAGAGTGCTAAGGAGTTAATAAATATGCCACGGAGTAAATTAAGAATCATCACAGGCATTTTAAGAGGACATTGTAGATTTAACTATCATATGAATAAGTTGAGTATATCTTCAGATGTCATCTGTCGATTCTGTGGAGAAAGTGACGAAACCTCACTGCACCTGCTCACAGACTGTGGACCATTGGCACACAAAAGACTCAGGTGTAATGGAGAATATATCTTAGATATGAGCAAGATCCCTTAACTTGATTCCTCCAAAATATATAAATTCCTGTCAAAAATTAACCTGACAGAAGACAGAGAGACTATCCTCATCTTTCAAATAAATAGGGGCATCACTATAGATCTTTCAGGTCGCAGTGTATAAAACCCTTAAATAAATATAATCTAATCTAACGTACACGGTAAGTTCTTTCGGTTCGGTTCGTGCACTCTCCTTCGTTGCCGTGTGTGTATTTGTTTAATATTTTCCTAATCGCTGTGTTTTCCTCGCGTGCTTGGCGTTGTTTTTATTGTAATCAATAGTTCTGTGTTAATTGTTGTATCTGGTCTAATCCACTACTTGTTAACCTGCGCTCCGCCCGCCACTGTTGTGCTGATACGCAAAATCGTTAGTATTTTTCATTAAGCTTCAGATGCACTGTCTTTGCTGTTATCATTTATATGGTGGACATTTGTTCTATATGGTTCTTCATGCAGTTGTTGCTATTGTTCAGTCGTGAGCAATTTGTAAATGCCACTTTATCATACTGTGGCTTATTATTTGTTGCGTGTGTGTGTATAGTTGCGTTGGGTGAGTTCGTGGACTTCATTGTGGGTAAAAATTACATGGCTAATTTTGGTTCTGCACTAACATAAAATTTCAGCCCTAATATAAAATTTCAGAAATTGTGTATAGGTCTCGATAGTGTGCGTGGCTGTAAAAATCACCCGCAGATTTCTTGTGTGGTGTTTAATGTTAATACCTGAAACCTTTCTGGGAAATTTCGTTGATAGATCTATAGGACCCTAGTAATAATTTTTTGTAAATTGTGGGCGTGACAGCAGTTGTATGATTTCCATATTTTCCACACACACTATTATTGACCTAATGTACATTACTGCCAATTAGTAGGTCCATAAATTATTTTCCCATATTTGAAATTTAATACCGAAAGTTCCTGATGTACAAAGTGTTGTGTCCTCTCTCTGATCAATGCCAGTTGGGTTATAATGTCCAAATGTTGCTTCTCGTAAAATTTCGTCCATAAATCTCTATAATATCCTCATTTATGAATATTTGCAAAATTTTACAAAAGTTGCCTATAAGGGAGGTAAGCGTGGTCTTTGTCCAAATCAGCTCATATAGCAATCTGGTTCTGTAATTTTCTCCAGAGTATACTTTGGCAAAGTTTCATTAAGATATCTCTAACGGTGTGGAAAAAAAGTGGCCCTCCATTATAATCAGTGTACCCTACCGAAAATTACCGTAGATATGCTCCTGAAAAATCGGTCTATCCCAAATTCATAGAATTCTTTACTCGTTATACCCTTTACCTTTAAAAAAGGTAAATAGGGTAAACTAACTTTGTGCTTTTGAGAGGGGTTGGAATTTCGGAAGGAGGCGTGGTAGGTATGGGCATATATATACAGATATGATCAGAATCACTTTCTAAGCAATTTTTATTTTGTCCGTCCGTCTGTCCGTCTGTCCGTCTGTGGCCACTTTTTTTTACACCGTTAGAGCTATCTTAATGAAACTTTGCAAAAGTATAGTCTGGACAAAGATACATTACCAGATTGCTATATGGGCCGATTTGGACAAAGACCACGCCTACCTCCCATATAAGGAACTTTTTTCACCTTTTTTAAAATGACTATAACTTCGGTCCGATTGATGGAATCGTGTCGCAATTTGGCATTTATGGAGATGTGGGTCCTACTAAAGACTGTGCAAAAAGTGGACGGTATATATTAACTGCCACGCCAACTATTAACAAATATTCATAACTTAAGATCTGGTAGAGATTTATGGACGAAATTTACATGAAGAAACATGTTGACATTATAAAGCTATCTGCAACAAATGGGGCTGATCAGGCAAAAGACACGCCCACTTTTGATATAAGGAAGTTTCGGGTCTAAAATTAAAATTAGCCTACCTATGCTCGTATTGATGCCAGCGGAATAAAAATTTGCAGAAACATACATGGGGTCCATAATAGTGTGTGTGCAGAATATGGAGATTATAATACAATTGCCACGCCCACAATTAGCCAAAAATCATTACTAGGTTCCTATTAAAGATTTTTCAACGAAATTTCACAGGAAGGTTGCGGGTACGAACATTAAACACCACACAGAAAATGGGCGTGTTATTTCTACAGCCACGCCCACTATTCACATATTATTATAACTTACGACCTATACAATATTTTTGGACGAAATTTTATATTAGTACGTATATGGATTCTACAAAGCCATGTACAAGATTCGGAGTCGATCAGATGAAGGATACGCCTCCCTCCCATATAATGAACTTTGGGGACCCGATTTAAAGACAACTACCCTATCTATGCTTCTAATGATGATATATGAAACCAAATTGGTATATGTATACACTGGGCATGTACTAGCACGCATTCCAAATATGGGCAGATTATTACTACTGCCACGCCCACAATTAGCCCAAAATCATTACGAGGTTCGTATGAAAGATTTTTCAACGAAATTCCACAGGAAGGTTGCGGGTACTAACATTAAACACCACAAAAAAATGGGCGTGTTATTTTTACAGCCACGCCCACTATTGGCATATTATTATAACTTTCTACCTATACAATTTTTTTTGACGAAATTTTATATTTGTACGTATATAGACCCAACCAAGCCATATACTAGATTCGGGGTCGATCAGATGAAGGATACGCCTCCCTCCCATATAATGAACTTTGGGGACCCCATTTAAAGACAACTACCCTATCTATGCTTCTAATGATGATATATGAAACCAAATTGGTATATGTATACACTGGGTCTGTACTAGCACACATTCCAAATATGGGCAGATTATTATTACTGCCACGCCCACAATTTGCCAAAAATCATTACTAGGTTCCTATTAAAGAGTTTTCAACGAAATTTCACAGGAAGCTTGCGGGTACTAACATTAAACACTACATAAAAAATCGGCGTATTATTTCGACAGCCACGCCCACTATTGACATATAAATATAACTTACGACCTATACAACAATTTTGAACAAAATTTTATATTAGTGGTTATATTGACACTACGAAGCCATGCACAAGAAATGGGGTCGATATAATCAATTCAAGGTACCCTACTGATAATAACCGTAGATATGCTCCTAATGATGATTTATGAAGAAAACATCCCCATTGTTGAACTCGCACGCTCAAGAAAAGTTAAAGGGTATTTCGTAGTCGGTCTAACCCGGCTTCAGACTTCTTTACTCGTTTTTGTTTCTCTTTGTTTTAATCATATTTACAAAGTATAAATGCTGCTTGATTGAGATGAAAATTAATGTTGAGGATTTTTTGAGCGTAATTTTGTATATTTTTGTTTCTATATTAATTTGTTTTGTACCTAATATATGCACTTTGTCCCTTTGGAGAGACACATTTTACACTCCAAGAAAGCTGTGAGTTTTTAGGCAAATTTAGTGTATCCGAGTCTAATTGAGAGGAATCTGTGCTCTCTGTGTTTCTGCATGCGGATCACACGTGGTGGTGAGGCATCGATATCTCGCTTGTAGCGGTGAGTGCCGAATGCTCATTTAAAGTGATATTGTTTTTTGTTTTGAACCAGTAAATTTGAATTTTGTTTGAATTCATTAATCGTGCTTCTTTTGCGCATAAAGGCAAATCAATATGCTCTAAAATCAATAAAAGAGTTACTATCTCGAATATTAATGTTTGCATTCATTTTAATTGGCATTTATATGCTTTTTTTGGAAACTGTGCGGAGCGATTTGAAACACGTCTGCTTTGAACTAAGAACAATTTAATAATTGATATTTTTACTGTTTTTGTAAGTTTTAATATGTTATAAAATAATAAATAAAATAAAGTCTTTCTATTCAGTATGTTGGCCACTCATGAAAGACGAACAGAAAATGAAAGCAGTATCAAACTTGAAAGTTGAAATTATTCTAAATATATTTTCAAATTGTTGCCAATTGCCTTTTAGTCAGGAATCCAAACTCATACAATTGCATTCAGCTTAAAGAAAGCATACATATTTGTAGATTGTCGCATGTTAAGCTAAGTTTCAAACTGGGAAAGCGCTGCTTATTGCTTTCTACGTACCACCACAAGAAATGTGATTAGTTTTCATTGTTGCTTAAAAACATCAAATCTGAAGCAAATAAAAAATATATGTGCTTCCCTGTACCGCGCTAATACGTCGCTTGTCCACAAGCTGAAGTGCTCACAAAACTTCAATTTGAAATCGATTTCGTTAACTGCATGTAAACAAATACATAGATAATAAAGACATTCTATTTTCCTCTGGTAGGCTTGTATACAAAAATCGCAGGATGGAAAACTTTTGGGAATGACCGATACAAAATTGATTCAACTTTTTTTCTGTATACACGAAATGTTTAGAATAAATGTTTATATGAATCTGGTTAGGTTCTCTACATACATATTTGTACAATTTATTTAATGCAATTGCGATGTTTAAATAAAAACTTTTAATTTTCATTAATTTTTTTTTAATAATGGTATAAAATTAAAGAAGCATACATAAATCAGATATATAAATGTTACTTATGCGATATTTGCCGAAAAATTTTTTTGGGGAAAATCGCAAAAAATATTCATTTAGCAATGAAATAAAATATGTTTAATGTACATATAAACTCAAATTAATGTTTTTAAAAAATTTAATTTAAGAAAAGGCGAACCCATTAGTTCTTGTCAAGGATTCGAACCCATTGCCCACGGATTCTAGGGCCGGCCAGCTTACCCTTAGGCCACAGAGACCGCGTATATTTATGGAAACATGAACACAAGGAACAAATAACAACCAACAATTGGTAGTTCGGGGATGTAAACGTTTTTTTTATTTGCTTCAAATTTGATATTTTTTAACCAAAGCCGTAACGTGTGTGCGGTTTGTGAGGAGCTTTTTGACGAAATGAGAAGTACTCCATTTCATACTAACTCAGTCGAATTTTACAATGAGATCAGGGCCAAGTTAAAACGACTTAGCAACAAAATTCAAATTGTTGTTGGCCCGGAGAATGCACTAAACGAATTTGCACGTAATAACAAAAGTAGTATTGAAGTAATTTTTTGTCGACACTTAAAATAAAATTTAATTATTTCTATGTAAGTTGTAAGTAAAGTGCAGTGTAGACCACCTCCCCGTGGTGTACTCTGGATAGCGCTAATGGTCTATATCCCCCCCGGCATCCGGTGCGATCTCCGTGTGGAGAGCATCTGATGTCCGACGGCACGGCCCTATTCGTCCACGAACTACCCCCCAACAATCTTTATTTTTCATTGCTCCTAGGCTGGCGGGTGTGGCTCCTGGCCAAAATTCCAGTGGGGTGAAACCCAGTGCGAACGGCTCCAGTTTAATGTCACATCCGTCTCCGTCCCGTTAAAGCATTGGCAGGCCTCAAATTACGTTCGAGGTACGTCGTCGTTTGGTTGACGGTGTGGGTTTGGTTGAGACTGGCTCCCAATTACCACTAGTCTGGCTCTGAGCACTCGCACCCATAAGGACTTGTGCCAACCCTCGCATGGCCTCCCTGCATCTGCATAAATAACCATGGGACCAACAAGGTGACTACACATTCGTACGGAGATAGCGGCTTTGAATGGGGACCCTTTTTGCATGGACACATTCTTAATCTCCCACAAAAATTCCGCGGCCAACCTACAAGGGGAGCCAAAAACAACAACAACAACGAGCTTAGTTAGGCAAAAAACAGCCTTAAGCTCACCAACAGCTTCGTCTTGGACTTTTGTCGCCAGACCAAGGATACCTTCGGTTGTTACGGCCAAAGGGCCAGCCCCGTTACCAGTCATAAATGCATCCTCCGAGGGTCGTAAAAAACCCTGCTTCGGGCCATCCCAGCACCAGGGCAGCTAAGTCGTCCCTCCTCGGGCTGGTACAGGGAGAGCTCCGGCAAATAAGCCGACCTCCTCCAGCACGGGCCCCAGCACCGACCTCGCTTCAGGTGCTCACACGATTGTGAATGCGTCTACTCGGGCGTACAAAGCCCGGAGGTCCGCCTTCAGGATTCTGCACAGGTTAGAATCTGCCGTCCCTGCTTCACTGTCCGATAGAGACAAGGAAGCGCTGGAATGGGCTCACCAAAATGTTGGTGGTCATCCCCAGCTGCCCCTGAGGTTGCTCAGAATCGACAACGGTCTACTGAGCAGCCCTCCCGATCAGTCGTGCGGAAAACCAAACACCCACGACTGGCTTCCAAGCCGAGGCTGACTCGACCATTTAATGAGGTAACCAAAGAGGGCCTCATTTGGGCCATTGTTGACACTGGAAACAGTGACGGTACCATTTCCACAGCAAACTGGAAAATGGTGGAGAAGTCTTTCTTCAGGGTCTACAGAGACATCCTGAGGGCAATCCTGGACCCTCGCCCATATGCCAGGATGCGGGATGGTACCAAGGGCACGTGAACCTCATCGCGTGCTTAGATCAACGCTCTGCTGAGCTCTACAAGCTGACCATCGAAATGGTTGATGAAATCTGGCCGGGGGCTAAGCTTTCAGCTGTTCCCAAAGACCAGATCCCGAACTCTCCGCGTTCTAGGCCCTGGATTCCGGCAGAGCACTCCTCGCGGGACGAAATTCTGGAGTTGCTTCGTCTTAGCAACTACGACCTCCCCACGGATGATTGGAAGGACGCTAAGATAAGCAAGCCCAAAGGCAACTCCCGCGAGATCCTCATTAGTCTCAATGAGGAATCTTTCGCTCTTATTAAAGCCAATAAGGGAGAAATCAACTATGGCTTTATAGTCCTTGAGTGAGATCGCACGACCACAGGCAATCGCCGCCTCCGGACACTTTAAAGCTGTTGGTCATGGAAGCAAACAGGAACCGAAGCCCGGTCTTCATCAGGGCTGATTAGAGTGGGGCAGCACGGATACCAACGAGCGGAGTAAGTCACTTTTTGATTTTATTCTTGCCCATGACTTAGTTATTGCTAACAGGGGGAGCAAGCCAACCTTTATTACCTCCAATAGAAGAGAGGTTCTCGATCTCACTCTTGGCAACAATTACTCGCCTCATCTTCTTACGAGTTGGCGCGTTTCGCAGGAATTCTCCTTCTCGGATCACTGTTATATATGCTTTAAGATTGGGATCTCGGATCCCTTAGATTATGCAGACTGTAAAACGCATACTAAAAAAAAAATAACTGCCTGGACAAAGTTCTAGCTATTACAGCACTTTTTAACTCTGCTGTCAAATCAGCATGCAACTCCCCGAAGTCTAGAGACCCCCTTGGTGGAATTCGGAAATTGCTGAGCGACGCAAAGAATGCCGCAAGCTCTTCAACAGAGCCAAGGCTATCAATGACTGGCTCCCTTTCAAAGATAAACAAAGGAAACTCAAGTATACTGTGAGGAGCTCCAAAAGAGCGTCTGGGCGAGACTTCTGTGGCAGCATAAAAAGCTCGCAGCATAGAAAGAGCAGACTCCGGAGGATCCACAATACCATTCCTCGGGCTCTTGAATGTATTCAGAGATCTGACAGTTAATGGACTGACTCTGAAGCCGACACTCTAGGTGCCCAACTAGAAACACACTATCCGTGGAATGCAATCTTCGTTGATTGCAGGTCTCTTGACATCAACCATTCTTTAAAGCACTCAACCCAGTTTCAAATGACCCACACTCATATTCAGTTAGCCATCAACAGCTTTAATCCTTTAAATCACCCGGGCCTGATGGCATCATTCCCGCGGATATCCAGCACACTGCAAATGCGGTTGCGCCTTGGCTACTTTATATTTATAATGCATGCCTCAGATGGTCGTACATTCCCAAAAGCTGGAGAGAAGCTCGTGTAGTATTCATCCCTAAAGCGGGAAAGACAACCCATACCAAGCCTAAGGACTATATACCAATTAGTCTGTCCTCCTCTCTTTTGAAAACGCTGGAAAGGGTCCTTGATATACAAATCAGGAGCTCTATTAATTCCACGTGCCTATCCAAATCACAACATGCCTATACTTAAGTTAAGTCTGTGAAAACAGCGCTCATTGAGCGAATAGAGAAATCTCTTGCCAATAAAGAATATACTCTTGCAGTATTTCTTGATATAGAAGGGGCATTCAACAAAATATGTCCCTCCGCCATAATTAAATCCCTGGAAAACCAAAACCTTGATCCCAGTCTGGTTAGGTTCATCGGTCAGTTACTGAAAACACGCGTCATCAGCTCCTCAATAGGAAATGTGCATGCTAAAAGGACTGTCAAGAGAGGTACGCCACAAGGCGTACTAATGAGATTAGATTAGACCGGCTGTAACACTATAGCTTATGCAAATGACATCGCTTTCTCTGTTTCCGGCAAATATCTTTCAACACTTTCAGAAAAGCTAAGCTACTCTCTTAGCATTCTGTTCCAATGGTGTCATGAAGTTTGTCTAGACGTCCATCATTCCAAAACTGAGGCTGTGCTTTTCACCAGGAAGCATAAAATACCAAGTTTTGGCCTACACAAACTTAATGGGACTTCGCTTAGCCTAAGCAATATCGTCAAGTACCTAGGTCTGGTCCTGGACCCTAAGCTCCATTGGAAAGCAAATTTAGCGGAGAGGGGACAGAAAGCCGCGTGTACTGTTGCAAGCGATTGCTAAGAACAAGATGGGACGTCCAGCCTCAAATCATGTACTGGCTCTATGCGACGGTTGTTGAACCATATCTTCTCTATGGCGCTGTCTTCTGGTGGCCCGCAACTGACAAGACGGCGAACCTGAAACCTCTTGACAAGATCAGAAGAACAGCAGCGATTCTGATAACAGGGGCTCTGCGTACCACCTCTACAAAAGCTCTATTTGCAATCCTACATTGGTTGCCCAGTAAGCTTCTGGTCAGGCAACAAGGAAAATGCTCGGATTCCAGACTTAATGCTATATCTTGCTGGACTAGGTTGAACCTGGGCCATGCTAATATTCTAATGCAGGATTCGCCCGTATCGGCAGACGTTGACTATACCTGCTCTACACTTAATCTAAACCACGGGTTCAACACCCACATTCCTAGTAGAGAGGAATGGTCCAATAAATTAGTGGTCACTGATAGTTCTACTGACATATATACGGAGGGCTCCAAACTGGAGAAAAGGGTCGGCTTCGGCATTTTCTCCAGCAAACTTGGAATGAAGCTCTCCTATCGTCTCCCTGACCATTGCAGCGTCTTTCAGGCAGAATTAATGGCTATATTTGAAGCGTCCAAGTGTCTTATTCACAACGAAGTATGCGATGTGAACATTCGCATATTCACGAACAGTCAGGCGGCAATCAACCCCTTAGCTATTGTATTCACTACATCTAAGCTTGTACTTGTCTGCCGCTCCTTCGGAAACGTCGTCTCGGGTAGCTCACAAGTTCATATATGCTGGGTGCCTGGACATAGTGACATTCTGGGAAACTGCGAGGCCGGTGAATTGGCGAAAATAGGTATGCTGCTCCCTGACATATCCCCTTCTTTTGGTGTAGGTGGCCAACTTGCCACGGCCAAATGGGCCATAAAACATTACTACCTTGAGGCAGCTAAAAGAGCCTGGGTAAATGAACATACTTGTAGTGTTGCCAGACAAACCGGGAACACTATTGACACTGTCTGATCGGTAAACAGGCTGAAAGACTAGCACTGTCCCATAACGACTTCTGTCGCAGTTTAGGCTCTGAGGAGGAGGAAGAAACAGTACTTCGTCTCATGTGTCAGTGCCCAGCTGCGGCCAGGCGAAGATTAAAATTCCTAGGCTCACCTTTCATCACTACCTTAACCGAACTATCTTTCATCAACATTAAGGACATAGCCAGGTTCATTTCGGAATCACTGTGGTTCCCAAAACTCTAGTCTGGGGAGTCGCGTCGTCTTAGTGTGGTATCACAATGAGCCATTATATGTGCTTAAGTGTGCTTTTGCGTCGAATGCTGCCACTCCTACCTACCTACCTACCTACCTATGTAAGTTTCACCATAAATATGATGGACTTATAGGGAATAATATACTTCGTCAGATACAAACCACAATCCACAAAAAAGCAACACATTTTCTCCTCCGAATAAGGAGGTAAAAATTCTATATGATACAGAATTCCATTCCGGTAAATTACCACTTTAATGATAGTTGCGAAAATATAACCCAAATTCCGGTGGCAGAAGCCAAAGCCTTCAGTTATCTAAAGGGAGAAAATATCGAAAAAGGTATTTACGATATATTCTATAATGAGATAGATGCAAGAGGCAAAATCCTTGAAAAGAACCCAAAAAGAGTATAATATAAACAGCGCATAACTGTCTCTGTTACACACGAAAATTTCATAGAGGACGATAGAATCTTTAAGCCCGTGTTGCAACAAATCAGAAAGGCGCACCTTAATTCACAAGAAAAAGAAACATGTATTCCACTAGTAAACAAATTAAAAGATTTATTTTACGTCGAAAATAATCATACCCTTGTATTCCCTACTCTCATCCATAAGAAAAATAACTGTAATGCTAAATAGCAAATATTCAATTATTCTTAATCCGCACCAGTTTGAGTAGTCCCCAAGAAAATGGATGCAAGAGTGAAACAGAAGTGGCGGTTGGTCATTGACTCTACTCAATTCTCAATATAGATGAAATATTATAAAAGCTTGGGAGATGTCAGTACTTCACGACACTCGACCTGGCCAAGGGATTTCACCAGATCGAGATTGCCGAAAGATATTAACGAGACAGCCATTATTAGTTTCTTCGCATCCCGTTCGGGCTGAAGACAGCTCCAGCGACATTCCAATGTCTGATGAACGACGTGTTATTTGGATGATACCACCCTCTTCTCTCCTTCCTTGCCAGAACATGTGGATGCCCTCACAACGATATTTCACAGACTAAAAATCAAAAAAGTCGACTACGCATAAAACTTTCCGTTACTTAAGACTCAAAAACAAATAATACACTTCCTTGGATTAATCGGATACGACAAAAGCTAAAAGCCACATCCATGACTAAGTATCTAAAGAAGGACCACAGAGTAAATACTGAAGATTTAGAGTAAAGGGAAATTTTGAGACCATGAAACGGCATCTAATTGACGACCCTATCTTACACAGTCCTTATTTTGAAAAATCGTTCGTACTTCAAACAGACGCCAGTAATTATGCATTGGGTGCGACATTGTCCCAGGACAATCATCCAATATGTTACGCTAGCAGAACTTTAAACGACCACGAACAGAATTATAATACACTCGAGAAAGAGTTGCTACCCATCGTATGAGCAACGCAATACTTCAGATCATCCCTCTTCGGAAGAAAGTTCGAAATAAAAACCGATCATAGATCATAAATTTGCTTATTTTCTATAAAAACAACCAAACTCCCACTTGGTACGATGGAGATTGAAACTAGTACGACTAGAGTACGACTACAGTGTCAAGTACAAACGAGTAAAGAAGTCTGAAGTCGGGTTAGACCGACTTCGAAATACCCTTTATCTTTCCTTGTGCCTGCGGGTTATATAATGGGGATGTTTTCTTCATAAATCATCATTAGGAGAATATCTACGGTAATTTTCGGCCGGGTACCTTGAATTGATTATATTAGTGGGAGCCGTGGCCTTTATCTGATCGACCCCATTTCTTGTGTATGTCTTTATATAATAAATATATGTACTAATATACAATATCGTCGAAATATATTGTGTAGTTCGTAAGTTATAATAATATGTCAATAGTGGGCGTGGCTGTGAAAATAACACGCCCGTTTTTTGTGTGGTGTTTAATGTTGGTACCCGGAACCATACTATCGAATTTTGTTGATAAATCTTCAACAGGAACTTAATAATGATTTGTGGTTATTTGTGGGCCGCGCAGTAGCATTATGATCTCCATATTTTTCACACACACTCTTATCGACATTTCTGCAAATTGTTATTCCGATGGTATCAATACGAGCGTAGGTAGGCTAATTTTAATTTTAGAGCCGAAGTTCCTTATATCAACAGTGGGCGTGTCTTTCCCCTGATCAACCCTATTTGTTGCAGATAACTTTATAATGTCCACATGCTCGTCCATAAATATGTAGCAGATCTTAAGCTATGAATATTTGCTAATAGTTGGCGTGGAAGTTAATATATACTGCTCACTTTTTGCATAATGTTCAGTGGGACCCACATCTCCATAACTGCTAATTTGCGTCACTATTCCATCAGTTGGAGCGAAGTTATAGTCATTTTATAAAGGTGAGAAAAGTTCCTTATAAGGGTGGTAGGTGTGGTCTTTGTCAAAATCGGCCCATATAGAAATCTGTTTCTGTATCTTTGTTCAGACTATACTTTTGCAAAATTTCATTAAGATAGCTCTAACGGTGTAGAAAATAAGGCCACAGACGGACAGACGGACAGACGGACGGACAAAATAAAAATTGCTTAGAAAGTGATTCTGATCATATCTGTATATATATGTCCATACCTACCACGCCTCCTTCTTAAAATTGCAACCCCGCTCAAAAACACAAAATTAATATACCCTTTTCACCTTTTTTAAATGTAAAGGGTATAAAAAACACCGCTCGCAATGCACTGCTCAAAAACGTTGATAATTTGACGTAGTAGACTGAACAGCGAACTGTGAAAATCGAAAAGCAAAACTAACGAACCTGCGCAAAGCGCAATCTCTTAATTCTATCATTCTTGTCTTTGTAGTATATTGTCTTTGGTCCAAGTTTGCAACTCGGCTCCGGATAATGAAGTAGCTTGCTCTCTGCATTTCAATACCGGTCTCTTTATAGCAGAGAAGACTAGGATGGACACTTACAATACATGCAAAGAATGTAGTAGTATGGCAACAATTTTTGGCAAGCAAACTACTCCACAACGAATGATAAACAAACCGATGGCTTCTGGGAAAATTAAAATTTATGGTTATCGTTTATATAAATTTTACCTAATATTCTCGCACAAAAAGTACGAAATTCAAATATTTTTCTGTTTGACGATTATGATCATTCCGAATATTAAGTATTCCAATCAATATCTTATTTAGATAAATTTATTAAGCGGAACTTAGAACGAATCAGTTGACATTATTGTGAAAATACATAAATACTGTACATATGACATACAACGTAAGTGTGTGATTCACTCAAATCAATAACCTAAATAGTTATCACTTGACTCCTTGATATTGCCAAAGTGTTGCCTCTGCGTTGATGCTCAATGCAATCCGGTAGACCATATCCCGAGCTCAAGTAGATGCGCGATGAGCAAAAAATTTACATCTAAAAGAAAGTGCTACAAGGAAACATGCACAGAAGCAGAGTGGCTGACGCATTACTAGATCAAATTAGTATAGAGCAGAAAGCAGATATTGTAGTAATTAGTGGGCAATATAGGGAACAAGGAAGCGGAACATGGCTTGCAGATACGAACGGAACGGCGGCCATATAGTTACCTGTAGGCAGCAATTTTAGCATAACCGGAGATGGAAAAGGTGATGGTTTCGTTTGGGCCCATGATCGATACTTCACTTTGATAAGCTGCTACTTGACTTCAATTGACTGCGCAGAAGTATTCCAGAAAAAGATCGATGACATCGAAGGTAAAGCACAGGAGTTTGGAGGAGCACTCATCATCGCTGGCGATTTTAAATCCAAAGCAGTTGAATGGGGAATGCAAACAACCAATTCAAGGGGCCGGCGGGTACTGGACATGGTCGCGAGACTGGGTCTGGTCGTCGTAAACACAGGGACCACTGCCACTTTTAGAAGACCAGGATACGTGGGTACAATTCCAGATATTGCACTAGCTTCTGAGAGCATTGCTCACAGAGTAAGTACATGGAAAGTCTTAGAAGACTATAATGGAAGCGATCACCAATACATTACGTTTTCCCTTAAAAAAGTGCCAAGCAACCATGACCACAACATAACTGGACGAGAAACTCGCAAGTGGAATGTATCAAAAGTTGCTGAGCTGGAGGCAAATATTCCATTAGACAGCCACGCCAGCGATGCTAATAGCAAGGTGAAGCAGACCATGCAATATATAGAGAGAGCCTGTACCAAAGCGATGCCGAAAATAAGACCAAATACACACAAGAAGGCCGTTTGGTGGTGGACAGAGGAAATAGCTCAACTCAGACGGGTCTGTCTGCGGTGTAGAAGAAAATACACTAGGGCCAGGCGTGTGGGATCCGCGATTGCCGAAAGAGAAGATCTCCAAGCTGCTAGGAAAACCCTCAAAACTGCTATTCGCACCAGCAAGGAGAAAAAATGGCAAGAGCTCCGAAACGACATAAACAACAATCCATGGGGACTGGGATAAAAAGTCGTAATGAAAAAGCTTGGAGCAAGAGCATCGGTACCCCAACTAGAAGACCATGCTATGGAAAACATAGTAAACGCTCTATTTCCTATACATGCCCTATACAGAAACAAAGCACCGGGTATCGACGGTATTCCAGCGGAAGTCCTAAAAATAGTGGCAAATGGCCATGCCCAAGTACTTCTCGATATGTACAATGCCTGCCTGACAGAAGGAATATTCCCAGACGTATGGAAAAGACAGCGGCGCTCATCAGCAAGGGAAAAGGAAGCTCCGAATCGCCGTCGGCATATCGACCACTGTGTATGCTAGACACCGCGGCACATTCCAATAGAAATCGACTTGAGAGTTTGCTTCGAGACCATCAGGACACAAAAGGTGATAAAGTACCTGGGAATTCAGCTTGACTCCAAGCTCACCTACTGTACTGGGCGCAAATGCAACATGCGGCGGCGAAGGCAGCACGGGTAACGGCTTCTCTCAGCAGACTAATGGCAAACATTGGAGGACCGACATCCAGCAGGAGGAAACTTCTTTTGATGACAACGCACTACTAGCAAATTGTGGGCTGACAAGCTAATTAGCTGCTTAGTCCCCATCGATCTCTTGGCCATCGAACTCAAACACCTACGAAAAGCCAAGACCGGTAAAAATACCAGAGGAACCACGCAGGATATAAAGCAACAAACCGTGCACCATTGGCATGAATGATGGGCCGCCGAGAGTCGCGGAAGATGGACAGCGAGACTCATACCCGACATAGCGAGCTGGATAGGAGGAACAGCCGGAACCGTCAATTTCTACCTCATGCAGTTACTGTCTGGTCACGGATACTTCTGCAAGTATCTACAACGAATGAGAAAAATTGGAGGGCCTGAGTGCATATACGTCGACAGCAATGTGGATGATGCAGAGCACACTTTTTTCAAATGCACAAGGTGGCAAACATAGCGCACCACGCTTCAATTGGAAATCGGGGAAACCTTAGCCACCGAGAACATTGTTAAGGTTATGCTAAGCAGCAAAGAAATCTGGGACCACGTAGATAAATATGTGGAAAATGTGCTCCGACGGAAAAAGCGGGACCTGGACGCAGGAATAATGCTGAGAGTCCAATAGGGACGAAATGAGAATCTCCACCTTGAAGGAAGTATAAAAAGGGTTCCAGGGTGGGGAGATGTTCTCAGCGAGGGAGGGGGATGTTTTAGTGAGTGCAATTCTCACATACCAAATCTTTGACGACAGTTTTGATGATGCGGCAGGAATTTTTACCCTCTCTACCCAAAAATAAAAAATCAAGCTTAATAAGCATATTTTAAATATTTGAATTAACTTAAGTAACCTTTACGTGGTTGCTAATATCAAATTACTTTTAAAGTAGAACACCGAGTATCATTCACTAAACGGTCTATTTTCCCTTCAAATTCGCTTAGATTTAAGAAGTTATATAAAACTAATATTGTAAGAAAGAATTTTAGATAAAGGCAGACTTTCATGAACATTCAAGATGGCGACAGTAGACGTCGTTTCGCGAACCTCTCAAACAGTTTTGACCCGCAAACCATGGTGCAATATTCGTCGTTATTGGTCGAGTAGTGAAAAAAATATATATATGTAGTAAAAATTTCATAAGGAAACTTAAAAATTATTACAATGTTTCACTTGACTAGTACCACAATTAAATACATATAAATTAGTGGAAAATCATTCTAAATTTGAAACATTTGAAAATAAAAAAAAAAAAACAAAATATATTACGAGTGACGTATGAAGTGACCTATAATAATAAGAGGAAAATAAAAGCAATTTTCAGGTAACAATGACGAAAAAAAAACAATGGTGAAAAAAAATATTTAATACGATCCCGGTAGGTTTTCGCAGGATACGAAGTCGGGAAGATGATCGAAGGAAAATATAACAAACCCGAGGTAGAGAACTTTCACTATGAAAATAACGGAAAAGACAATGAGTTCAACCACATCCAAAATGTCATAGCGGTTATATCAATATTAATTATCATGATATATGTGATTGTGGTATATTGATACTATTAGATTATAAGTAGATTCGTTAGTAGATTATCTGTAAGCCACCTGGCATCTCTATGCATACGTAATCAGATTATCTACTAGCCATCTGGCATCTCTAAACTAATGTCAATAAAATAAGTTGTAAATAAGAAATAACGAATAAAACGAACAGTCTATGAACAGAAATAAAAGAAGAACGATCACCAGCTTACAGAGGCGACGAGGATTAATTGGTTAAGCAACAAAAGGCAAGTGAAGGTCAGTAGCGATGCCAGAGACTGTAACAAACACTGTGGATGGAAATTCGAGGTCCATAGCAAGTGTACGTGTGCCATATTTTGAGCTGGGAGTGAACGATTGGAATGTGTTCCAAAGGCAGCTGAAACAACTGTTTATAGCTTACGACAATACGGACGATGCCCGTAAGAAGGCGGTATTGCTCACAGCATTGTCGGAAAGTGCATATAAATTGTTGGAAAACTTGTTTAGTCCGACAGACGTGGACAGCAGTGGTGTTACTCTAACTAAATGCTTGGAGGTGATGGATAAGCATTTCAAACCGACAACATCAGGGTTCACCGAACGTTACCATTTTTACAATGCAGTGAAGGCGCCGAATGAATCCATAAATGAATGGGCGGTGCGTCTACGTGCATTGGCTATTGACTGCGATTTTGGTGAGCAGCTTAATATGGCTATTAGAGACAAATTCATTATGGGTTTGGAAAAGGTCCAACCCGTGACAAAATTTTCATGGAACCAGTTTCAATATCTTTTGAGCGTGTGGTGGAAATCGGAAATGCAACGGAATACGTTCTGCGAAATCATCATCAGAGAGAGGTTAAATTGGAGCCGCAGGAAGTAAATTACATGAAGGGCAACGCAAGGGCAAAGTCGTACAGAGATGGACAAAAACATCAAAAGCTGCAGCGGGGGAAGGAGCATAGCAAGCTACACCAACAGCAGCCACAGTGCGAAATATGCGGATATGATAACCATAGTAGTAGTAAATGTAAATTTAAAAATTATAAATGTAATGCATACAAACAGCGAGGGCATTTGAAAAAAATGTGTAAAGCGAGAAGTGTTAACTATTTAGAGAGGGATGAATTACCGTTGTATGCGATTAATAGTAGTAACGATGGTCCAATCAACGTTAAAGTTTCCATTGATAACGCAGATTATGCAATGCAGTTAGATACCGGGTCGGAAAATTGTGTAATTTCGAAAAAAACGTTTTATAATTCTTTCGTAAATACGGCTTACGCGAAATTCAAACGATGTTGAAGGCTTACAATGAGGCCAGCATAACACCATTGGGCGCATGTGATTTAACAGTGCGATATAAAAACGTAATAAAAGTTATTCCTTCTCTAGTAATAGAAAATGGAGGTCCACCACTGTTGGGACGAAGTTTTTTGAAATCTTTTGAAATAGAGTTTTCGAGTTTAAATTATGCTAATGAAAGTAATGCAGAAAGCCGCATCATAGCTAAATTCAAAGATTTGTTTGAAGGGATCCTTCAATCCCCTTAGGATTATTTAACAAATGCAAGGCAATGTTACGAGTAAAAGAAGATATGAAACCTAAATTTTTCAGACCAAGACCACTCCCCTTGGCAATAAAGGAAAAAGTTGAAAAAGAAATTGATAAGTTGGTTGAATTAAAGGTTTTAAAACCAGTTGAGTTTTGTGAGTGGGGGACGCCGTCCCGATTATAAAGAAAGATGGAGGCATTCGTATATGCGGTGACTTTAAGATTACATTAAATCCACATTTACAAGTTGAAAAGTACCCATTACCTCGAATCGAGGAGATATTTGCAAAATTGCACAAGGGTGTTGAATTTACAAAATTAGATTTGAGTTCAGCATATCAGCAAATAGAGTTGGATGAGGAGTCACGTAAGTTTACCACGATTTCTACATCGAAGGGTCTGTTCCAGTACACGAGATTAATTTACCGACTTGCGTCCGCACCAGCCATTTTCCAAAAGATTATGGAGTCTTTACTTTTAGGAGTGAGAGGTGTTGTAGTGTTCCAAGACGACATCTTGATTAGTGCTCCAGATAGAAAAACTCATATTAAAAGGCTTGAGGAAGTTCTCACAATATTAAGTAAAGCTGGCTTGAAACTTGCAAGCCAGAAATGTGAATTTTTTTGTAAGGAAATTAAATACTTAGGTCATGTGATTAATAAAGATGGACTGCACACAAATCCAGATAAAGTGAATGAAATTAAAAATTTAGCAAGTCCAGCAAATGTTAAGGAGCTTCAATCTTTCTGGGTATGGTTAATTTTTACAGACGTTTCATTCCCGAAATGTCTACGCTGTTAAGTCCACTTGACAAGTTACTACAAAAAAATCAAAAGTTTGAATGGAATAAAAAATGTTCAGAGGTGGTAGAATAGCTAAAGCAATTGCTTGTTACAAAAAGGTGCCTAGCACATTTTAACTCAAATTTCAAAACTAAATTGACTGTTGACGCCAGTCCAGTGGGGGTGAGTGCTATTTTGTCACAAGTAGATAACATAGGGGAGGAGAAGCCGATTGAGTTTGCTTCAAAAACATTGTCTGAGACTGAGAGAAGATATTCACAGCTGGACCGGGAAGCGGTAGCCATTCTTTTCGGGGTGAAAAAGTTTCATTCGTATATATTTGGCCGTCAGTTTACTCTAGTGACTGACAACAAACCGTTACAACACATTTTCAGCCCCAAAAAAAGAATTCCAGTAATGGCATCCAATAGGCTTCACCGAATAGCATTGACGTTATCGGGTTATCAGTTTTATATATCTCATGTCAAGTCCGAAGAAAGTATAGCAAGAATCGGAAAGGGCAGATTTAGATTTTCCGGCCGATGTTTACTTAAATTATACTCGTGAAGTTAATAATGAACGCAATATGATTAATCTAGAGTTGATTAAGATAGAGACCCAAAGGGACAAAGTATTGCAACAGATTAATAATTTAATAAATGTCGGTTGGCCAAAAGACAACACGGACAGTGAATTATTACCCTATTTTCGAAAGAGGTTCGAACTTTCCGAGGAATCGGGATGCATTTTATGGGGTTACAGAGTAATTGTACCAAAATCACTGCAGGCAAATGTTGCGAGATTCCTACATGAAACGCATATGGGAATAATTAAAATGAAGTATATGGCACGTGAAACGTGTTGGTGGTCAACCCAAAGCCAGCAATTGGAACTGGTGGCAAAAAGTTGCGATGCATGTCGCTTGACAAGTCAGAGTCCAAATAAGCAGGAGTTAATTCCTTGGAAAAGAAGTGACGAAGTCTGGTCACGCATTCACATCGATTTTTTCGGGCCGATAATGAATAGATCATGTCTGGTTGTAGTAAATAGTTCGAGCAAGTGGGTCGAATGTATTGACATGGGCAATAATACAACGACTAGAGCGGTTATACTGGTACTTAGAGAAATTTTTTCACGTTTTGGGCTGCCAACTATGATTGTTTCGGATAATGGGAAATCGTTTGTTTCAAAAGAGTTCAAGAATTTTCTTTTTCAAAATGGAATAGAGCATAGAACATCTCCAGTGGGAAATTCTGCTACAAATGGGCAAGCTGAAAACGCCGTTAAAACAATAAAAACAGCAATTAAAAGAAATATGCTAAATAAGTCGTTGTCAGTTTTTAACATCGTGTTAAGCCGATTTTTGTTTGACTATAGAAACACAGTACATGCTACTACAGGTGTTTTACCTGCTTTTATAATGTTTAACAAAAGGAAACTGAGAACAAGATTGAACATCTTAAATGAAAAGAGAAAAATTGAAATGCCAAGTAAGACAAATATTTAAAATTGTGTAAAAAGAAGTCAAGAAAACCAAAAAGCATGTTTCAAAGGTTCAAAAAAGAATATATTTAAAACTAAGGATATAGTTTTCATAAAAGATTAATCAACCCCCGGAAGAGTGTGTTGGACGAAAGGTTCCATTGTAAAAATAATAGGAAAAAAACTTATATTTGTAAAACAGTAGATCAGAACTTATGGAAAAGACATGCAAATCAAAGTGTTCTAAGCGAAAAAGCAAAGGTAAACTTACCAAACCAAAATATTGAAATATTACAAAGTCATATACCCAAAACTATCAACAACGATAACGTTTTAGATATCGAGGAAACAGTTGTTACTGATCAAGTCATGATGGATAACGTTATTGATAGGTTTGGTGACGCTAATTCTCAAAGTGTAAGTGCAGATGAACTGGCTATTACACCACCAAGATATAACCTAAGACAAAGGAAAAAATAATATTGTTACGAAATTGCCCTCTTGACAAATCACTCTGTTACAAAATTGCCCTCCTGACAATTCCTCGAACTCTCTGTACTCGGACTCGTACCACTGGATTGTGTAGTAATCAAAAAATCGCTGGTTAAATTAAAATAATTAGCTTTATTTAATTATTGCTATTTACACATTTAATATTAGGCTTAAAGTTTACTTAGTTATTACTTGCACTTTATTTCACAAACCATTAGTCACTTTATTTACTAATGAATTTCACCACTTTGTAAATCACAAATACTGCTGCTTTGATTATAATGCTAGATGTACACACTGTTACGGTCTCTGATCTACTGTATTCGACTTTGAACAGTCTTGTCGCTTTTATAGTTTTTGAAGGTTGGAGTAGAAACTTCCACGCTATTCTCGTACTTTCTAGAAGCTTCTATCCACTTCGACAGAAGTCGAGAATATTCTTTTTGATATTACCGACAGATGGTTCTTGAATAAACTTTTATTCGAATAGTTCGCATCTTGACTCACAGGGGGCACACATTCTCCAACTCAGATGGGATCCTGAAAGTATGCAATCACATTCACTGTGCTATCACGTTTCAATATTTAAGTTAAAATGATAAAATGTAAATTGTATCAATTATGCTTGTGTACCGTAAAATATTGAATTATAAAGGGGGAACTATGGTATATTGATACTATTAGATTATAAGTAGATTCGTAAGTAGATTATCTGTAAGCCACCTGGCATCTCTATGCATACGTAATCAGATTATCTACTAGTCATCTGGCATCTCTAAACTAATGTCAATAAAATAAGTTGTAGATAAGAAATAACGAATAAAACGAACAGTCTATGAACAGAAATAAAAGAAGAACGATCACTAGCTTACAGTGATAAAACAAATTCGGAAAGCAATAACAAGAGGATTCCACAAAAAAAGCGACTTTACGTAGGCAACATGATAGATACTCAACATGTCACAAAGACCAAGCAGATGAAATCTTTCTAAAATTAAGAGACAAACTAATAAAAGTCTTCCACCAACATAATATTAATGTGAAAGTCCCTTTAACTTTAAGCTGGGAGGTAGATAAGCAAATCTCAGAGACGGACGATAGCGATCAGGGAGAATTACAAACAGAAACAACCATCATGACACGAACAGAGGAAGACGTTATAGAAAACACAACAAAAATTGTCCCTGTATTTGATGGTAATATAAGCGATTTCCATACTTTTCTTGATGGTGTAACACTAATTGAAAGAATTAAAGAAACACATGAGTTGATCGCAATTGAGGTGATAAAAATTAAATTAAGGGAACAAGCAAGAAATTTAATCACAAACGAAAATACAATACAGGCTATTAAAACCGAATTACAATCTTCCATAAAAGGTGTATATCTGAATTATTATGTTCAAAACATAAAACAGCAATCTAAATCAGCCACCGCATATGCCGAACAAATTCAAGAAATTAATAAAAAGTTAGATGAAGCCTACATACGGGAAGGCTACCCACAAAATATTGCGGAGAAATTAATAATACAAAACGTAACTAAGGCTATTGCTAGAAACGCCGCAAATTATGAGGTAAAACTCATAATTATAACGGGAAATTTCACTACCCTGAATTAAGTCGTTTCCAAATTTGTAGAAACTAGCACCGAATCTTCATCTGCAAACTCTTCGGATTTATATTTTAAGCATCGTGGCCTTACTGACCCGAACTTTAGAAATAATGGCTCCAATAATTGCCGCGGACACTTCCGAATAATAATTAGAATACTTTTAAGTACAATAATATAAATAATAATTGGCGAGTCGGAAGGCAAACTAATAACTATAGAAATCAAACCAACTATTCACAAAACAGTGTAAGATTCGCACAGGAAGACTCTGAAAACGAGATTCCCCCAAAATGTGGGGGCGAGTATTAAAATTAGAAAAATTCAAAATATATAATAACTCAATATTCCACTCAATATTCCACACAAATCGCAAATCGTGGTTTTACTGAATTTCATAAATCGACTAATAATAACGGTTAAGTGTTTCAACTATAATCAACTAAATCATAGCATATAAGCACTCTCTTTTTTTTTTCTTCTAACCACTATTTCCTTATTAACAAGTATTGTTATTATATTAGACTAAGCATTTCTACGAGTATGTGCCAGATACAATAAAACAGTCAAAGATCAATGAATGCCCACTGACTTAATACATAACATAATTGGCAACGAGGATAAATAAAATAAAACAAAATTTAAAAAATGATAATAATAATGAAAAAATAAGGAAAAAACAAATAAAAGAATTTAATTAAGAGAAATCTTTGAATCAAGATGTCATTAAATCAACCAGGACCGGCAACGCCCCAATTACCAGCCTTGCCGATGACGATTATGCAATCATCAATCGTAGAATTTTCTCCACAAAATGAGAAATGGATAATTTGGAAGAAGTTGGATATTCATTTTTGTGCAACAATAATAACATTCAAAAGGCAATTTTACTCAAATCTATTGGTATCGCACCGTACAATTGATTGCATAATTTATGCAGTCCGGCCTCGCCAGTGTCGAAAACTTATAAAGAGCTCTGAGATATTCTTCAGCAACACCATACTCCGCCAACTATTATTTTTCGAGAGCGTACAAAGTTTCATTCACCACGGAAATCTGAGGAAGAAAACATTTTGGAATGGTTTGCTAGAGTAAAAAACTTTGCTTTAAATTGTGCATATGGAGATGCGTATTTGTCCTTGAACTATCATGGGACTTTCTATTCAAATTTTTGAAAAAATCTGTGAACAGAAAAACTTACATTTCAAGTTGCGCGAAAAAAATCACTCTTAATAGAAACTAAATTTAAAGCAAAAACAAATGAAGCTGTACATTTCGCTGAGCGATCACATTCACATTTTAAGGTAAAAAAGCACATTATAACAATAACAGCAACTAAAGCAATGGAGCTAATCATCAGATAGTCAGCAAAAGGAATGACAAAAAGAATTACCGCAATCTCAACAGCAACAAAAACATTGTTTGTCACACTGTGAATGGAAAAATCATCAGTCACGCCAATGGCGATTCAAGGACAATAAATATCACCTTTGCCAAAAAATTGTACACTTAGCTCAGTTTGCCGTACAAATAAATATGTTTCAAACTCTTCACAAAATTTACAAGCCAGGTCATATCGCTCGGGACTGACATAAACGTCATATGCGATCACGATCCCTAACTCCTGAACGAAGTCACCACAAACCACAAAATAGGGACCAACAGTTCGTCCAGAACAAATCGTTAAATTGAAAAGAGGGAGTTCAAAAGTGTAACAGTTTACTGATTACTGTTGTATCTATAACTATTCTATAGGAATTTAGTACTACTTTATTATATTACTTACTATTAATTACATGATTGTAACAGAATGAGACTCTGTAGTTGCCAAACGTGAGTAGCGTCAGTTTGAAATAGACGATGAAAGCGTACGGAAGTGTTTTATTTACTAAGCTTACAGTTCTAAGCTTACAGCGTCAGAAGTGGGATAGTGCTCAAGTATATAAAGAAAAAAGAAAAAAATATACAAAGAGTGAAATATAAAGAGTGACATACATATATGTGTATATGAAGAAAAACAAGAAAAAAAGACAAAGAGTGAAATATAAAGAACATATTGACAATAAACAATTAAAACACAAAAAAGTACAGAACTAACAAAGTTTCAGTTGACGATACTGTTATAATACGAAGGTCAAGTTCGCGATGGCAGATGCTATTAACGCAAGCACATATACAGCAGCGCAGCTTCGAATGTGGTCGGCGCAACTTGGTTTACCAACAAGTGGCACAAAGAGCGCCTTAATTCTGCGAATCAGCGGAATCCCGTAAAATCACCGTGGAGAATGCCCTGGCGCAGTAGACGTCGCTGCTGACAACGATGACCACAACGACGCTGACGACAGAGACGAAAACTATGCGAAAGTGTACACGCTGAGACAGTAGAGAATGCAGACGTTAGCGACGAGGAGAGCGAGCGTGGCACCGTCTCTTTTTTTCGGCGATGCAACTACGCTAAACAACTTTACATTCAATTCCTCGTACAACCTAGTAAAAGATATGTTGCCCGAATATGACGGTGGAGTGAATCTCGATGTTTGGATTTCGCAGCGTGTGCGATGTGTTTGCTTTCAACGACAACAACATGCGTCCTCTCTTGATGAGTAAGTTGAAAGGCAAAGCACTGTAGTGGCAATACTCGAAAAATAATTTCGCTGCTGAAAACGTAAAAGATGTGTTCGAGCAAATGAGAGAAGTGTTCGGGTGCAAGGAAAGTAAACTCGTGCTGTGACGTATGTTCGAGTCACGAATCTGGAAATACGACGAAACGTTTACTGATTATTACAGTGAAAAAATTAGAATGGCAAACACAGTGAATATCGATGACAGCGAGCTGGTTGATTACTTAATTGAGGGGATTCAATCAACTACAAGTGTTTCACAATGTTTCACAAATAAATCACAGTTGCTTCATGCATTTGATAAAGTCCAGCTAAAACGACGCGCAATCACCAAAGGACAACCCCCAATTACCAAAGGACAACCGCAAAGTTTTCCAAGCCACGCTGCACCAAAGGATCCTCAAGACAAGGTTAGGTGCTTTAATTGCAATTCATGGGGTCATGTCGCGGCCGTGTGTGAAAAAGAAAACCGCGAATTTGGAGCCTGTTACGCTTGTGGTAGACTAGACCACCGTGTTGCTGTTTGTCCCGACTGAAAGAAGCCCATTGACTTCTTGGAGGAAAACGACTTTCTGAGATGTTTAAGATTTATTTTAAAATATAACATTAATTCTTACTTACTCCTAGAATGCCTCATAGCCCGAGTAAGTTATGTCAGAAAATCTTGTGTTCCGGAAAAATTAAATGAATAAAATGATTAAAAATGAATATGTTTTATTTTGGAATAAATAAAAGTGAATTAAAAATTTTTGGTTTAATCAAGTGTTGCGTAATTTTTGAAAATAGAAAAATTTCACTTGTTTTGATGGTTGTCGCTAATGAATGTATGGGTCATGAAGTTGTATTAGGCAAAGATTTTTATGAAAAATGAATTAAAATGAATGTTTAAAGATAAGAAAAACGACAGAATGATCGAAAAGGATAAATTAAATGAAAAAATGATTGCTGGTAAGAAAAATTATAGGATTTATGTAAAAGAAAAATGTAATGATAAAATGATTGCTAAATACAAAAATGACATAGTTAATGGAAAAGAAAACCATATAGTGAACACGTTTGCTAAAGATGTTGAATGTAAAAATGAAAACGAAAATAAACAATATATTGAATACGATTTTGAAAATAATCTTATGACAATCGATGTAAATTTTGACGACGAACTAAATTTAATTATTTTCCGCATACGACAGTCTAAGAGGAGCACAGTGGAACGGTTTCTCACTTTCTACACTTAACTTCATTATGCATTTAACTTCTGGTTCATTTGGCCGTTTTGGTTCGAAATAACAATCATTAAATATATTATAAAACCGCTCTCTATCTGAATGACTAATATTTGCATCGATAATTATCGATACGAAATACCCTTTACCTTTATAGTTTATAAAACCACGCTCATATAAATAAAATGTACGTGAGAGTTAAACCCTGGCGATATGGGATCAACACAATTTTTTCTTCATGTCGGTTGAAATGTTACACCTATAATGATCACTAAGTTCCATAGTTGAATTTTATAAAGCTATGGAGACATTTGTTGATATATTTTGTAGAGATTTCGAGTTATATACATAACATAACTTGGTACTGTAGTTATACTTCATATTTCCATATGAACATATCCATACCTGTTTCGGCCATTGTGGTATTTATAAATAAAAAAGAGTTCTACGGCACAAAATTAGTTTAACATTTTTGATAGTAAAGGTTTGAAGGTATGAATACTAATGCTTGTTGGTCCGCGGGAGGTAGTTGATACAGCTCCTACCTCCAATATATGAGAGGCTTTCCCCTATCCGCTACCTGGGGACGCGTCCTCTAGGAGTTACAAGTTCTCCCAAGGAACCTAATTAATTGTACCTATTACGACACCTAAATCAACTAAGTTACCATATATTAAATAAATCAAGAATGCAGCAAAAATAAAGAACCCTATTATGATGAAATTGTAACACAAACTGCATCATGGTAACTGTAAATCGTTTCGTAAGTTTTCGCCTTGATTGAATTACTGTCCATATTAGAGAAAGCCCAGTCTATTTAAGTATTTCCTGAAGTGGTACATTCTCTACATATATTACAATCTCCTAATAGAACAATTCTCTTATTGACAGAACAATCGGTACTTAAAATATTTTGTAGTTCTATTTTTAGTAATCCTGACGGAAAAGATTTATTTCTATAAAGTACTATTAAATGGATATCTCCATATTTATATACAATGATTTCAAAAGTGAATTTACTTTCTTGTAATTTCCTGATATATAAATACTGAATTGAATATGCTAGCTCAATTTTAACATATATTTGAATGCCATCAGAAGATTATTCATAAGAATATCAGGACGCTTGGTTAATAAAACTGAATGTTTTGCTACTGATTTCATGTTATAATCCGCCATTTTGTAAACATTACCAACTTCACTATACGTTGAATGCAATCAGAAGATTATACATACGAGTACATAAGAATAATTGACGCGTGCTTAAAAAAATATTTTAAGAAAACAGAAAAACCGTCTTTTATCTGGACCACCCCATTTCTTTTGTATGACTTTATACAGTCAAACAACTTTTTTTAAATTTTATGTTGGTCCAAAGTGTTATTTTATTTATTTAAAAGGATTAATCACAATAATAAATTATTATAACTAATTTAAGAGGGAGAGTCATAGCTACCAGGGCCTTCAACTCGATTTTAATATATTATTTTACATATTTACTTATTTATGTATTTAAATATAATTTTGGATGTGGCATTCTTTTAAGAATTTATTAATCTTTGTTATGTTATTCTTTGATGTATCTTTTAGAGAATCACTTGGAATCTGGTTATGGAATATATTTTTACGGGTTTTTTGGAAGTTGGGGCAGTTATTTAGCAGGTGTAAAGAGGATATTGATTCCCCACAGAATTGACAGTTAGGTAACGGTTCCCCACATAGCAAATGCTCGTTTGAGCATTTGGTGTGTCCGATGCGGAGTCGTACAAAGTTTTTTGTTTGTTGGCGAGAGCAAGTTGCAGGATAATATGGTTTCATTCCATTTCTGTTGAAGGTGGTGTAAAAGTGTTTATATTTTTTCCAAGTGCAATAGTTCGTGGCAACATGGAGAGATATTATATGTCGCAGTAGGTCTTTAGTTTCTGTGATTTGGAAGACGTAGTTTGGAGCCGTAATTGCCTCTGCAGCAGCTATATCTGCAAGTTCGTTACCTGGTATCCCCGAATGTCCTGGGACCCACATAATTTTTATTTTCTTGGAGTATTTAATACACGAGTTACGGATATTATTATGGTCCTGCTGCTATCATTATTGAAGTTTCGAATGGCTTCAATAGTCGATTTGCTGTCTGTACATATGAGTAAGTTTCCTTTATTTTTGTGAGCAAAGTCGATGGCACATTTAACAGCAAAAGCTTCGGCAGTAAATATA
Source organism: Clusia tigrina (assembly GCA_920105625.2). Taxonomy (NCBI): domain Eukaryota; kingdom Metazoa; phylum Arthropoda; class Insecta; order Diptera; family Clusiidae; genus Clusia; species Clusia tigrina. The sequence goes on along the minus strand of OV050031.1, from coordinate 152,785,401 downwards.
GAGCTAAAAGGAGGAAGACATCCTGACGTAATTAAATTTCCGTTGTGGTGGACTACAGCAAATGATGTGCCAAGAGTTCCTTTTGAACCGTCTGTATAGAGTTTGCACCATTTTTTGTTTATATATTCACTTTCCGTTTCTGTAAAAAGTTGTCTATAAACTTTGGGATCGGTAACTGTTTTTGGATATTGCAGTAAATTCAATGTAAAGGAGCTATCTTTTATATTCCAAGGTGGTTCACTTTGTCGCTTAATTTGACAGACTTTTATATCCCAGTCAAGGTTTTTGGAGAGTTGGACACATCTACGAATTATGGATTTAATTTTATATTGTCGTTTGTGCTTGTCAACCTCCATTATGTCTTTGTACTCTGTTGTTAGTAATGAAGAGTTTAGGGATGAGTTTTGATGTTGACAACGATAATTGCTGTTGAATAGATGGTAGCCCAGCTTCAGCGAATATATTTTTTAAAGGTGACGTTGGAAAGCCGCTGATGCTCCTGCGGACAGCTGTGTTGTAAGGGGCTTCCAAAGATTTTAGGTTTTTTTGAGAACACCATCCATAAATTGGCAATGCGTAATCTATTTTTGAAAATATGAGAGCTCTGGTGATGTTAATTAATGTTGAAATGTGTATTAAACTGTGTTTGGATGTTAGGTATTTAATTATGTTGAGGCGGGTAGCTAGACTTTTTCTTAACTGTAAACAATGCTCCTTAAAGTTAAACTTTTTATAAAAAATAACACCGAGAATTCTCAGATGTTTTACAAGTTCAATATTTACATTATCATATTTAAGGCTAAAACAATTACATTTTTTTTTCTTACATATATGTAGTATTTTACATTTATTAACAGGTAGTTTGGCCCCAGAGAATTTGCCCCAATTTGTAATTTCATTAAGTATTTTTGTGAAAGTAGATTTGATAGTATCGAGATCTTTTGTTTTAGAAAATATAATGGCGTCGTCTGCGTAAATTGTGTGTTGAATATTTTTGTATCTATCGAGTAATTTACTGAATTGGTCGAATGCAATAATAAATAGAACAACCCATAGGGGGGTTGGGAACCTTGCGGAATGCCATTGACGAGGGGGTATGTATTTGACAGTTCTGTGTTAACTCTAACTCTTATTTTTCGGTTTGATGAGAAAGCTCTGACGATATTAAATATTTTCTTTCCTATACCCGAAGTCGCCAGTTGTTGAAGTACAACATGTATTCCTATGCGGTCAAAGGCTCTATGAAAATCAGTAGCTAAAACGGTAACATGGTTTTTGGTGGAAAGTGAAGTTGTAACGTAATGTTCAAAGTGAAGCAGTTATTCAATTGTGCTTTGTTTTCGCTTGAAAGCTACTTGGTTATGACTCGTTAAATTGTTTTTTGATATAAACCACATTATTCTTTTAGCTATTATTCTCTCGAGTATTTTTCCGGTGCAAGGTAATAGGGATATAGGTCTGAAACCATTAAACTCATACTTGCTTTTATTGGGTTTTGGGATGGGAACAACCTCAGCTGTTCGCCAATTTTGGGGGTAAATGCCTTGTTCAAGGATGTTATTGTATAAATTTATGATTGTAATTTTTGCGTGTTTGGGTAGGTGTTTCAACATTTGGTACGATACAGGGTCAAAACCAGGAGTTTTGCTCTTAGCATTGGATAGGGCGGACCCGAATTCTACTATGGTTATATTTGATTCTATTTGTTTGGCTGAGGTAGATAATTTTTTGGGTATATATTGGGTTTGAAGTGCTGTGTTTTTTTCAATTCTAAAGTGTGGGTGAAAGTTATGGTTCTGCGAGAGATTAGACCATGATGTGGCGAAGAAATTAGCTATGTCTGTGGATTTGGATAATAGGTTCACACCATTTTTTATTGTTTTTATTTTTTCAAGGTGCTTGCCTCCTACAAGGCCCCTAATGTTGGACCAGATTTTTTTGGGGCTGGTTTGCGGGTTTATCTTCTCCGTGAGTTTTTCGAGACAATCTGCTTTGGAGTTTTTGATTGCTTTTCTGAAGACAGCATTGGCTTTCCTGTATAAGATCAGATTAGGTATACTTATATTTCTCTTGTATCTGTACCATGAATTTTGTTGTTCCTCTCGCAGGTTGGATAAGTGGGTACTTCACCAAGGAAAAGTAGCTTTAACTACATTTCCTTTAGACTGGGGTATAGCTACATTTGCGGCACTACGGATGATTTTTTGTATTTTTGCAGCATCTTTACATTTACATTACATTACTGGATTGAACGCAGGTTGGAAACTGTTTCTCACCAATTGAGTTAAAAAGTGTCCAGTCGGCTAGGTCTACTTTAAATTTTGGTTTTATTTTACTTTTTTCTATATTGAATTTAGAATTTATTTCTATGAAGATCGGGAAATGATCGCTTCCGTGCAAATAAACAGAAATTTTTCAAGAACATTTAGGAGCTATCTGTGAGGAGCATATGCTGAGATCTATGTGTGAAAAGTTTTAATGAGTAGAAAAATGCGTAGGCGACTCATCATTTAAGACTATTAAATTTTCAAATAAAATAAGTAATGGTTAATTGTGGGCGTGGCAGTAGTAATAATGTGCCCATATTTTGCATGCATGCTTTTTCGGAACTAATACATCCTGCTACCAATTTCGCCCAAAAATATTGTATAAGTCGCAAGTTATAAAAATATGTCAATAAGGGGCGTGGCTGTGAATATAACACGCCCATTTTTTGTGTGGTGTTTAGTGTTGGTACCCGCAACCTTTCTGTGAAATTTCGTTGATAAATATTCAATAAGAACCTAGTAATGATTTTGGGTAGATTGTGGGCGTGGCAGTAGTAATATTCTGCACATATTTGGAATGCGTGCTAGTACAGATTCGATGTATACAGCTACCAATTTTTATTCATATATGATCACTATAAGCATAGATAGGGTAATTGCATTTAAGTAGGTTCCCCAAAGTGCATTATATGGGAACGAGGCGTATCCTTCATCTGATCGGCCCCCATTTTTGCATGTGGCTATGTAGGGTCTATATACGTACTAATATATAATTTCGTCCAAAAATATTGTATTGTTGTCGTAAGTTATAATACTATGTCAATAGTGGGCGTGGCTGGAAAAAAAACACGCCCATTTTTTGTGTGGTGTTTAATGTTAGTACCCGCAACATTCCTGTAAAATTTCGTTGATAAATCTTCAATAGGAACCTAGTAATGATTTTTGGCTAATTGTGGGCGTGGCTGTTATATTATGATCTCCATATTCTGCACACACACTTTTATGGACCCCATGTATATTTCTGCAAATTTTTATTCCGCTGGCATCAATACGAGCATAGGTAGGCTCATTTTAATTTTAGACCCGAAACTTTCTTATATCAAAAGTGGGCGTGTCTTTTCCCTGATCAACCCCATTCGGTGCAGATAGCTTTATAATGTCCACATGTTCCATCAAATAAAATTTCGTCTGTAAATCTCTACCAGATTTTAAGTTATTAATATTTGTTAATAGTGGGCGTGGCAGTTAATATATACCACCCACTTTTTGCATAGTATTTAGTAGGACACACATCTCCATAACAGCCAAATTGAGTCACGATTCCATCAATCTGACCGAAGTTATAGTAATTTAAAGAAATTAACAAACTTCCTTATATGGGAGGTAGGCGTGGTCTTTATCCAAATCGGCCCATATAGCAATCTGGTTCTGTATCTATGTCCAGACTATACTTTTGCAAAATTTCATTAAGAAAGCTCTAACGGTGTAGAAACGAGTAAAGAAGTCTGAAGTCGGGTTAGACCGACTACGAAATACCCTTTACCTTTTCTTGAGCGTGCGAGTTCAACAATGGGGATGTTTTCTTCATAAATCATCATTAGGAGCATATCTACGGTTATTATCAGTAGGGTACCTTGAATTGATTATATCGACCCCATATCTTGTGCATGGCTTCGTAGTGTCAATATAACCACTAATATAAAATTTTGTTCAAAATTTTTGTATAGGTCGTAAGTTATATTTATATGTCAATAGTGGGCGTGGCTGTCAAAATAATACGCCGATTTTTTATGTAGTGTTTAATGTTAGTACCCGCAAGCTTCCTGTGAAATTTCGTTGAAAACTCTTTAATAGGAACCTAGTAATGATTTTTGGCAAATTGTGGGCGTGGCAGTAATAATAATCTGCCCAAATTTGGAATGTGTGCTAGTACAGACCCAGTGTATACATATACCAATTTGGTTTCATATATCATCATTAGAAGGTTAGATAGGGTAGTTGTCTTTAAATGGTGTCCCCAAAGTTCATTATATGGGAGGGAGGCGTATCCTTCATCTGATCGACCCCGAATCTTGTATATGGCTTGGTTGGGTCTATATACGTACTAATATAAAATTTCGTCAAAAAATATTGTATAGGTCGAAAGTCGTGGCTGTAAAAATAACACGCTCATTTTTAGTGTGGTGTTTAATGTTAGTACCCGCAACCTTGCTGTGATATTTCGTTGAAAAATCTTTAATACGAACCTAGTAATGATTTTGGGCTAATTGTGGGCGTGGCAGTAGTAATAATCTGCCAATATTTGGAATGCGTGCTGGTACAGACCCAGTGTATACATATACCAATTTGGTTTCATATATCGTCATTAGAAGAATAGATAGGGTAGTTGTCTTTAAATGCGGTCCCCAAAGTTCATTATATGGGAGGGAGGCGTATCCTTCATCTGATCGACTCCGAATCTTGTACATGGCTTTGTAGAGTTCATATAAGTACTAATATAAAATTTCGTCCAAAAATATTATATAGGCCGTAAGTTATAATAATATGCCAATAGTGGGCGTGGCTGTAAAAATAACACGCCCATTTTTTTGTGGTGTTTAATGTTAGTACCCGCAACCTTCCTGTGAAATTTCGTTGAAAAATCTTTAATAGGAACCTAGTAATGCTTTTGGGCTAATTGTGGGCGTGGCAGTAGTAATAATCTGCCCATATTTGGAATGCATGCTAGTACAGATCCAGTGTATACATCTACCAAGTTGTTTTCATATATCATCACCAGAAGCATAGATAGGGTAATTGTCTTTAAGTGGGTTCCCCAAAGTTCCTTATATCAAAAGTGGGCGTATCTTCTCTCTGATCAACCCCGAATGTTGTATATGGCTTTGGAGGGTCCACATACGTACTAATGTAAAATTTCGTCCAAAAATATTGTATAGGTCGTAAGTGATAATAATATGTGAATAGTGGGCGTGGCTGTAGAAATAACACGCCCATTTTCTGTGTGGTGTTTAATGTTAGTACCCGCAACGTTCCTGTGAAATTTCGTTGAAAAATCTTTAATACTAAGTAATGATTTTTGGCTAATTGTGGGCGTGGTAATTGTATTATAATCTCCATATTCTGCACACACACTATTATGGACCCCATGTATGTTTCTGCAAATTTTTTTTCCGCTGGCATCAATACGAGCATAGGTAGGCTAATTTTAATTTTAGACCCGAAACTTCCTTATATCAAAAGTGGGCGTGTCTTTTGCCTGATCAGCCCCATTTGGTGCAGATAGCATTCTAAAGTCCACATGTTTCTTCATGTAAATTTCGTCCATAAATCTCTACCAGATCTTAAGTTATGAATATTTGTTAATAGTGGGCGTGGCAGTTAATATATACCGTCCACTTTTTGCACAGTCTTTAGTAGGACCCACATCTCCATAAATGCCAAATTGCGACACGATTCCATCAATCGGACCGAAGTTATAGTCATTTTAAAAAAGGTGGAAAAAGTTCCTTATATGGGAGGTAGGCGTGGTCTTTGTCCTAATCGGCCCATATAGCAATCTGGTTCTGTATCTTTGTCCAGACAATACTTTTGCAAAATTTCATTAAGATAGCTCTAACGGTGAAGAAAAAAAGTGGCCGCAGACGGACAGACGGACAGACGGACAAAATAAAAATTGCTTAGCTTACCTTTAAAAAAGGTAAATAGGGTATACTAATTTTGTGCTTTTGAGAGGGGTTGCAATTTCAAGAAGGAGGCGTGGTAGGTATGGACATATTGTTGTATGTTGTTGATCTAACCCTCTCAAAAAGAGAGAAAAGAAAAACCTATAAAAACAGGAAATACTGTCAAAAACACGCGCAATAAAATTTAAATCTTTTTACTAAAGCTATATTTCTCCCCAACATTCTCAGACAGGTTGCTTTTAGTCTCCGGTGCTTATAGCTTCGATATCGTCAACTACAATACTCCTCTAGTAATCCTGCAACATGGTGATGGCTGAATCACCGAAGATTATTTTATGCTGATACACACCGTAAACCTGGACACTTTCCGTGTAACACTGGAGGAACTGGCAAGATCTGCCCCAAATAGCTTGAGAAGTGACACAACGAGGACTTTCTCCGAGTATTACCTCAACCAAACACGTCTACGCCTTGATGAGCGCCAGATAGTAAAGAAACGGGAGCGGCGAGCAATAAATTGGATTGGTTCAGCTTGGAAATGGGTTGCCTCTTCACCCGATGCAGCCGACTGGGACAACATCCTTAGAAGTCAAGTGGGTATGGTTCAAAATAGCAACCATCAATTCAAAATTAATGAGCAGCTTTTTAATATCACTCATGCATCAATTATTAAGATAAACATCATGGCTCAATTGGCCAATGCTTTAGGAAAAGAATTTAACACCGGGCATGCCGAAACCTTAGACTTCAATAAAATTCAAATCCTAAGAGAACAAGCGGGTGAAATAATACGTGCCTGCCAAATGGCTAAAAGTGGTATTATCAATACTAACCTCCTGAACCAGGAAGAAATTAAACAGATAATAGCCGAAGTAGAAGCCTCCCATATCAAAATGCGATCGAATCTGTTGAATACGCAAAACCGTTAATATATTCTAACGGCACGCTACTACTTTACGTGCTTTCTATTCCAAAGGTAAAGCCCGATCAATATCGTGTCCTAGTGACAAGAGCTGCAATAATCATGGGCAAGAAAGTGAATCTGGAATGTAAAAAGATGCTAGTTAATCAAAAAGAGACCTATGGACTAATAAACGAATGTCTGCCGACTAATAACGTTACGATTTGTGAGGGAAAGTCACTGAAAAAGCTGCCTGAAGACGGATGTTTGGCGCAACAAATAAAAGGAGGATATGCTAAATGTCACTTCGAGCCTGATGACAGGGAAATAGTAGAATTAATCGACGAAAATACACTTTTCTTGTCGAACTTTAAGGGTACCACAAAAAGCGGAAACTATTCAAAAAGCCTAAATGGTACGTTTCTTATTGAATTGAATAACGAAACGACAGTGTTAAAGGACCAAACCTTTTCCAGTAGAAGCATAAAAAAACTACAGGCATTGCCATCAGTCCTCACTAAATTATCGAGCCAGTGGCTAAAACCAAACATGGAGTACGTACATGGGCTGAGCTTGACAAATATCAAACACCTTGACGCTTTAGGCGATAAATTTAAAATCTCCATGTTTTCTGACACGCTTATCCTGATCTGTATAGCTATCATGGGTTTCGTTACGTGGCGAAAGTTGACCGGAAAAGTGGAGATGCCAGTGGTCCTCGTGAGTACCAGCCGAAAGGCAGACATCCCTCAACTACCTACTCAATCAACGAATCTGCGGGACGCAGATATTTGAAGGGGGGGCAGTTAACACGCCAGCCTTCCCGCATACCTGTACAAATTATGCTGACACTGCGTCTGCTAATTTGCGCGTGCACACGAGCATCCGGTGCAAAACAGCATCGTGGGAGCATTGCACCGCTAGATGGGGAGAAGTGCGGCGTCAGCGGGACATGATGATAATCAAGGTGGCAAGTAAGCTTTAAAGTTAAGTAAATTAATTTTGTAACTTCACTTCTGGTTGGACAGCGCAGCATATCAAGTAATAAACCGTTTATAATCCAAAAATACGTTTTTCATTCATTTTAGCTAACAAAGGGCCAAGTTGCCTGGCCCAACCTTTAATTTTTTGGTGCTCCCTGAGGGGAATACAATAACTTATATATGAACACATCATCTTGGTTAGTAACGGAATCTACCGATTTGTATGTCATCAATTCGCCAGCAATTTCACTTTGAATCTAGAAATTCAATTCGTCAACATCAATGTTTTTCGCAACTAATATAGGACGTTCGTCTTACATCTGTCTAAAATTTTACATTATTAGTTTATTACATCTGTCTACAATAAAAACACTAAACAATAGTTTTTCATTCATAAAATTACATATTGAAATAATATTGTTTATTATCTTTTTTAAATTTCAATTAAGATTAAAACTATTAGCTCAGATGGAAAAGATGCTTAAGTGTTGACAACTCAACTACTGGCAAAACTTGCATTTCGCAAGACTAGCGTGTTTGTAATCGGTTGGTGTGGATGTTACTGCTAATTTTGTTATTTACGATGTCGAATTTCAGATCGCGAGGTATGTCTTCATTAATAACATACCATTCAGCGTAATTGATAGTATGAAGGATTTTTGATTGTAGACGTTCTAATGTTTGATTTATTTGCTGTACCCCATATCTCGATTTTATAACTCCAAAAGGGAACGATTATTGCTTTGTAAGTTTAGAACTTCTTTCCAATTTAGAGAGATGAGTTTTTGCCAAGTAGCTAAAAGAGTTGGGAATATCTGAATTTCACCACATTAGGGTAAAAACATATGAAATCAACGAATGAGTTGACCGCACCGATTTCGAATTGGATGAAATTTGGTACGAAGGGAAAGTTAAACATAATAATAGCGTTTGCCTACTTTCAGTGTCCTAGCTCTCGTACTTTCAGAATTATGGCCATTCCAAGTTGGCAAAAATCAATAAAAATGCACTCAGATGCCTTAACACAATTTTTAATATCTCGAAAAGTATTCATTGTACGTTAATAATCAAGGGCTCATTTTACAGACAAAAAGATGCGCCATTCAAAAAAAAATTTTTTTTAAAATTTTCGATCAAGGATAATAATAAATAAAAAAAGGACTAAAATTTCCAAAGGATATATCTCGAAAATCAATATTTTTAAAAATTTCAAAAACATATATGTTAATTCTTATTATGTTTTGTACAAGTCTGCCAAGTTTCAATGTGGAGTCTTTATTACAACATGAGTTATTAAGAAAAAAGCAGGCGAAGGTTTATGTATTTCATGAAATGTACCAAAATACAAAAAGGTGACAAATTACAAAAAGAAGGACAAATCAAATGTAACGGAACTTTTTCGACTTTTCAACCTAGGCGAAATATTTATTGCCTGTTCACACATAAAATGTAGAAATATTTTATGACCTGTGGTCGGCTTATTGGCAGTAGCAAATTCAGTCCCTATTTAAAAAACATTTTATGACCCGTACTTCACGCAAATTTTCCAATTCAAGAAAAGCAAGGCGTTTATTTTTTTACCTGAAATCTATTTTTTGTACCAAAAAAAACAGTGTACGCATGTTATATTTTGTTGTTTTGTTTTCGTGGCAACTGCGTAGTGGCGCTAGTCGGGTTTTGCTTTTGCAGACATTCCACATGCGTCGTCTGCTTAATTGACCAATAAAGAACGAGCTTCTATTTTCTTCTTCTTAATTGAACTATGCAAGGGAAAGTGCGAGAGAATGGAGAGTCGTGATATTGAGCCCGAACGGTACGGTCATAAAATTCATTCGGTTGTGGTATTTAAATAAAAAATATGCCATTCAATTCAACATTTTGCTGTAATCCTTTTAAAAAATCCGGTCACACTGGGTACAATAAAAGTTTAAGACAAGTCCAAGAATGGATGCTACAGTATACTAAGGATAAAAACATTACGATCTCAAATAAAATTTGTAGGACATGTAGAATAAAATTTTCGTATCTGAAAAAATCTAATAAATCTAATTTGGAAGAAGGTTCATACATAAACGAAAATGTAGATACTTTCGATGACATTGCGTCAGGCACGGAAGAAGATGACATTGCGTCAGGCACGGAAGAAGTTGCTATTTCAAAATTAAACCAGTCTTTACCGTATCTGGAACAATCTCCGATAAAAAAGAAGAAGTTACATCAAAAACGGTACAGAGATGCAAAATGCAGGAAAATAAGTGATTCGATTCAAGACAAAATTTTCCACGGTTTAGCACAATCAACTTCGCATATGTGCCCACAATCCGAAATAATAGAACAATTAAAAGAAAAGTTTAAAACATTAACAAAAAATAGTGAGAAAATCCAACTGCTAACAATTTTACCAAAAAGCTGGACAATACATAAAATTGAGGAAGAATTCCTGGTTACAAACTATATCGCGCGAAAAGTTAAGCATTTGGTTGAAACAAAGGGTGTGATGAGTACGCCTAACCCAAAACTGGGAAGTCCAATTTCACCAGTGACAAGCAGTTTAGTAACATCCTTTTATGAATCCGATGACGTCAGCAGGTGTATGCCCGGACAGAAAGATTTCGTGTCTGTTTTTGAAAATGGTACAAAAGTGAGGAAAAATAAAAGACTTTTGCTTGGAGACTTAAGAGAAATGTACGCCTTATTCAAGGAACGACATGATGGAATAAAAATAGGTATTTCCAAGTTTTGCCAACTTCGTCCGAGGAATATAATTCTAGCAAATGCGAGTGGATCTCTGTGTGTTTGTACAAAGCATCAAAATGTGAAGCTGATGGTTGATGCTATAAATTTAAAAAAATTAACTGCTGGTGTTCCGAATTATCAGCTTGAATGTTACAAAGATTGTTTGAAACAAATGACATGCATTCCATCTTCTTCAAAGTGTCACCTACGTAAATGTAACAAGTGTCCAGGAATTGAAAATTTAAAAGCAAAACTAAATCAATTACTAGAGCAAAATGATATTGATGAAATAACATATAAACAATGGGTAAGTGTAGATAGGGATAATTTGGAGACCATGATTGGCCAAGCCGACGTTTTTGTGGATTCCCTATGTGAAAAGCTTGAAATTCTATTACCTCATTCATTTATTGCAAAACAGCAGGCAGCATATCTGAGCGAAAGAACATCAAATTTGGAAGAAAATGAGTATATAGCAGTTTGCGATTTTTCAGAAAATGCTTCTTTTACTATTCAGGATGCAGTCCAGGGATTTCACTGGAACAACTCCCAGGCCACTTTATACCCAATTGCTATTTATTTTAAATCAGATGGAAAAACACAACATACAAACTTCATAATAATATCTGATTGTCTTGTACACGATTCTGTAGCTGTTCACCTGTTCCATCGCCACCTGAATGTATTTTTGAGAAAAAAGTTTAAAACAACCCCGAAGAAAATCACGTATTTTTCAGACGGTAGTGCTGCCCAGTTTAAAAATAAAAAAGAACTTTATCAATTTATGTTATCATATGGAAGATTTTGGATGTAATGCTGAGTGGCATTTTTTTGCAACAAGCCATGGAAAAGGCCCAAGTGACGGTCTTGGAGGTACCGTAAAGAGAGAGGCACGTCGAGCTAGTTTACAGCGTCCATTACAAGGTCAAATAACTACTCCAAAACAATTATATGAATGGTGCCTGCAAAATCTTTTGAACTGTAATTTCGAGTTTTTAACTCTAAAAGACCACGAAGAAGAAGCACGGTTCCTTCAAATTCGTTTTAAAGATTTGCGTACTATTCCTGGAACTCAAAAGCTGCATTCTATTGAACCTGTAGATAAAAAAAAATTTAAGTCAAGCGTTACTCGGCAGATGCAGATTTTGTAATTGAAATCCTTCAGAAATAAATAAATATTATGTGATAAAGTGTTTAATAATGATAATACATTATGTTGTACTTTTTATTAAAGGTTCAGCAATGGAGAAAAAGAGTTTAAACAAAGAAAAGTCGAAAAAGTTCCGTTACATTTTATTTGTCCTTCTTTCTGTAATTTGTCACCTTTTTGTATTTTGGTACATTTCATGAAATACATAAACCTTCGCCTGCTTTTTTCTTAATAACTCATGTTGTAATAAAGACTCCACATTGAAATTTGGCAGACTTGTACAAAACATAATAAGAATTAACATACATTTTTTTGAAATTTTTAAAAATATTGATTTTCGAGATATATCCTTTGGAAATTTTAGTCCTTTTTTTATTTACATTATCCTTGATCGAAAATTAAAAAAAAAATTTTTTTTGAATGGCGCATGTTTTTGTCTGTAAAATGAGCCCTTGATTATTAACGTACAATGAATACTTCTCGAGATATTAAAAATTGTGTTAAGGCATCTGAGTGCATTTTTATTGATTTTTGCCAACTTGGAATGGCCATAATTCTGAAAGTTTAAAGACTATATGTCTCAAAGTTGGCAAATATTATTGTGCCGATCCATAGATCATGTGTACAAAATCTTATCAAATTTGGAGGTGATGAGGTCAGAAATGTTAATATTTTCGGTTGATTTCATATGTTTTTACCCATTACGTTTATGCAGGTTATCTTAGAATCAATTATCATCCCAATATATTTTGCTTTGTTGTCGATTTTAACAGGGTTATTGTGAATGGTTAAGTGCCCTTCTTGGTATTTTCTGTTTGTTTATATGTCCTGTACCGTCTTGTCTGCATTAATTTGAATTCCCCAGTCACCGAACCAGAACAGAACATTATCAAGGTGACTTAGTAGATTGTGAGTGGCTACAGTAATCGAGGAGCAGTTTCATCATTTCCTTTATGTCAGTAAAGTTGTTACTTGTTGGTTTTAGTGCTTGTGATATTATTAGGATGTATAAAGACGTAACTGAATCGTGCCTTTCTACAAGTGGATTTTCATCCACATCATCTGCCATTCTCGACCGGATACTACTTTAAATTAATAAGTTTTGCAAAATTATAAACAAATTATATATATTGCCTGTATTTTTAGAAATTGTAAATTTTTTTTTAAATCTTGTCTTTAAATGATTTGGGAACACCTTTCGGATGAATTCGGTTTTTGAACTGGCAATTTTATCAAAAAAGTTGTTCCCGTTCCACCGGGAGCGTCCAAGAAGAAACTCTCTCCAGTTCCATCGTACACAACTTTCATGTGAGAGTCGTACGCATATTTTTGTTGAATTCAACAGAGGAACGATCGTTCGAACTGATTCTCTCAATGCATAGCAATTATAATATTTTTCTCGTTCTAACTCTTGAAGAAATGCGTCATGCATCGGACGATTGGACGCTGTCATATTAAATTGAGATAATACCTTGTTCGATATTATCAAGCACATGCACTCAATTTATATCAATGGCTCGTGTGAATTTCTTCGCTCAGTAGCAAATCTGGATTTGATGTTCTGGTCCAAAATATCATCAGACATATCATCTCTGTATTTCGTCCACAAATCAATCGGTTTCGATGGGAAGTATGAAGAGATAATTATCGAAAACAATGTTCGTACTTGATGAGCATTTGATTAAATCAAAGCATCTTTGAGGATATAATCCCAATGAGTGTCATCATCTAGCTATCACAAATGTTGACAGGCTTTTTATATATGCCACACAATTCACCTTTAATAGTTCGTAGATATTGGAATGATGTTGGGCCACGAACGTTGACTAATAGCAAACGCAAATAGAAACACTCGTCGTTGCTTGTATGGACTATGTAAATGTGACCTAATGCATCAGTGGAAAATACATGTGGGTAACCTGGAACTGGATTTCCTTGTTTCTGTCGTTGAAATTTTTTGACGATTGATTCCAAATATAATACATATGTTGGAATTTCGGAGTATAGCAGAATTCGGGCGAAATTTTCATTCTGGCACATTTCAAAACAACTGATAAATGTTGTAGATGGTGGTCGATTAGCTGGTTGTAATGCGTTCTCCGCAGTGAAGTATACTCTTTGACAATTTTCCAGATGTACGGCGAATTGAACAACAGCGGGATATGTTTCATGAATGGGGAATGAAAAAACGCGCCAATTTGCTTCATTACTGCTAACATAGTGGCCCATTTGATATTGATAAACTCCATCGTTTAAATTATCCGCAACAATCCCAATCACAGCCATGCCACTTCCTTTGGTCACATACTTGGAGATGTATTTGATGGATTTCACGGAATGGCAAAATTCGGCATAGATGTGCACTTTGAATATTTTTGAGAGTAATGGCGAATGCAGAACAATCCAGCGATTATCAATTTAAAGTTCCCATCGATTCACTTTGCCAATTGTTGATATTCCATTGTCGGTAGTCGATTGGCGACGATATAGCGGATAACAGTCATTTACGGTTGCAGAAGAAGATCCAGTCTAGCATGCAGTTTTTACTAAAAACATGATTCATGGCCCTTGTGGAACATTAAATAACAATTCTCCGTTATATGGTCCGACCATATGGTCGACGGAAAATTTTCAAAGCATTTTCAACAACATAAAAATTACTTCCATATTCAAGGTTTTGGAAATGGAAGTTGCGCCGAAAAGTTGTTGTATTTGATTGAAGCTAGAAGCCTAATTTATAATTATAAAGACTGTATTCTATAACACTTTACACAGCACACAAAGGAAAGCCACTTTTAAAAAGGCAGGCATCGATTTTCAATGTGTGTAATTTTATCAGAAAATTTGAAATTCTTTATTTCACCTGTGTTTATGAACCGATTTTATTGATCCTGGACTTTCTTAGAGAAATTATCTTTCAAATGATACATTTTTCATTAAAATCGGTTCAGCCTTCCTCAAGTGAATTAAAATTCATGAAATTTTGAATGTTCAATACGATCATTGTTTGGATCTGTCCAGCTAACAAATGCTACAGCAAACCAATTTCCCACTTCGGGTCCATTAACCCTAATGCGGTGTTGCACTTCATTTGATTATAATGCAAATTGTATATTTTACATCTGCAAAAAAAAATTATAAGTACAAAAAACTTTTTCTGCCTGGAGATGATATAAAAAATAGCTACTTTGTTCTATGTAAAAAAATTAATAAATACATAAATTTTAATATATTCAAGAAAATAACTTTACTATAAAAAGAAAATATATATATAAATATAAAACATTTATAATTTTCTTTATAAAAATTAATGACTGATCATGGTGCTTGAACAATTGTATTAGGAGTAAAGTCAAGTATTGTTAAAGTGAATTTATTTTTATTTATTTTTTAGGTGCGTTAACTTCTTAACACTAATTTACAAAATAATAAACAAATAAATTGCGCAACCACTATATTTTTCTAAAGTAAAATGACCCGCTAATTCCGAAAATAATAACCATTTTTTTATGGGTTAGAAATCGAGATATTGGCGAATATATGTTTTTTGGGTTTTTAATAAAGTTGTTCCACTTAATTGCGAATATCTGCTGTTACAAATGTCTCATTTGACCAAATATATCAAATGAAAGATAATCGTATAGCAAATATCAGTTCTTCCTCTCATAATGATGCAGACGATCGCGGCTGTCCCAGAGACACAAAAAGCAGCAATGTTTTGTGTAACCGCTTTCCACAATAAGCCAACGACTTTGAGATGAGCAAAAGCTTTTCATTCATGCTCTTCATAACTGATGCATTTCAGCAAAATAACCATTATCTCCAATGATTCTTTAGTGTTCGCAGAATGAACGATTGGAAGGGACGGTTTCTCGTTTCCATTGTGCAAATAACTGCTTTCAAACTAGCTTTGCTACTGTCAACAAACAACCGCCACTGCGTTTGATAATAAAGATGCCAAGGCATCATGAATAAACCAGGAATGTCCTCGCCAAAACATATTCCATCTTTCATGGTATAATACTTTGTGTAAGTCTCGTCGCGGTTTTTAAAAACTCTTGTTTTGGTACCTGGAGTGTTCCAGAGATCCATATGTCTCTCCAATCATTCAATTCAGAATGCAATAGATGTTTCACTTAGCTCACGATGTGGCCTACCCCAAATAATGTTGATAGTATGTAGGAATCTATGTTTAGCATAAAGTATCGCATTCATCCTTTTAAGGTGCTTAGTTAAATGAGCACAAAAGTCCGTGGTCAACATTTCGTTTATGTGAGGCACTATTACCTAAGTAGCACATCCAACTCGATAACTGAGTTGAAACTAGACAGGTGCTAGTAACACTTAGCTGTGGCAACCTATGGGGATCGTATAGGAAGTAAGATCAAATATGTAAAGCAGAAATAAGTATATAAGACTGATCTTTACTTAATAAAGTTGTATTGCGCTTTGACCAGAAGAAAAGCACGGCGTATTTATTTTGGGCAGCTGCTGAGAAGACAGCGAATTAAAGAGAGTGTGCGGTTTTTCAGGTGCAGCAACTGAGCAGGTACGGTCAGCTATAGATAGCCTCAGACAAGGAAGCCTACTAGAGGACTCGCCGCACCTTTGAACTACACTTGGCGCAGCCCTTCTTAAAGAAATAGAGAATTGTGAAGGGCAGAGTCGGATACTGCATTGTCCAGCTCCTCGTGGCACAAGATAATCTAGTAAGACAATTTCACCTCCTGCTCCAAGCCAATAATCTTAGCCTATAATTTTAGAATTTTGTGTTGCGCCTATTCCTTTGAGTATATTTTTTACAAGAGCATTTTTTTCTTCTTTAAATGTGGTAGTTTTTCTTTGATTGCATCAATCAATTGATCCAATAATGCACGATAATACTTTCCTGTAATTGTGGATCCTTTTTCAAGATAATCGATGAGCAATATTCCGTGTGCATCCCAAAAGACAGTGACCATAACTTTGCCAGCCGATTTCACTGCCGTCGCCTTCTTCGGAGCACTTCCACCAGCTTCCACCCATTGTTTCGATTGATTTTTGGTGTCAGGTGTGTAGTGGTGGACCCACGTTTCATCAACAGCTATTAATCGATGCCAAAAATCAACAGGATTACGCTTTATCATGTCCAAACACCGCTATGAAGTGGTCTGTCGAACTCTTTTTTGTTCGACACTGAGCAAACGCGGCACCCATCTTGCCGATAGCTTTTTCATATGCAAATGTTCATGCAAAATGTTGAAAACACGTTCATATGATATGTTTACCATTTCAACAATCTCACGCCACTTGACTCGGCGATCATTCATAACGATATCGAGTATATTCTTGATATTTTCTTCCGTAACCACCTCTTTTGGCCTTCCTGTTGATGGCATTGTTGCAGTGCTTGTTCAGCCGCGTTTAAATTCAGCAAGATAAAGTAATTAAATATCAAATAGTATTCGGCAAGACATGTATATTTCCCCTGTGCCACACGTCTGCTGCTCATTGTTCCTGGCAGATGTTGCCTCCTCAAGGAATTCTTCTTTTGACGTCAAGAATTCGCTCTAAATCTACGGTTCGGAAAAAGTCATAATGGTCCATTGCCCGTTCAACTTCTTCAAAGAAAATTCGATATTTCCGGAGACTTATTATCTCCACTTGCATATATATTCCCGCGTATAGTCTGCATAAATGATATCAGGGCCAACAATATTCCCACCCTTTAAGGTGTAATTTGTTCCTCTAAACCAGTTACGATATAACAAAGGAACAGAACCCATATAATTTCCGGGTTTTGGATATTTACACCTAAAAAACAATGCAGTATAGGAAATGAAGTTCATAGCGCCGTATTAGAACAGCCCAAGTACACGATATGAACTAAAGTTCCGTTCGGTGAACCATATGAAGTTCCTGGTATTCTACCTATTTAGTGTACCATAAGCCTAAATAGCAAGCACAACGCTGAACTATTTATACTAAAAGTAGGCTGTCTACCAGTTCCATGAATAAGCAATTCCGCAACCAATGCACCCATGAAGTAGGGCAACAACGCTAAGATGGTAAATAAGACAATAAGCAACTAGGAAATGGTATTGTGAATAAGCTAATTAAAATATTGCAATTAAGCAAATATGTATTTTTTATTTACTTATTTATATTAAGTTAACTTATAATTACAAATTATAAGCCAAAGAAGGGAGCAGCATTAGCATCGATGGACTTAGGCTACAATCACATTTAAAAGTAAGGAATAAACAGATATTGTATTCTGCGACTCAACTACTAAGTGTTCTTATCATTTGGAAACGCAGAGTGAGTGTCCCTTCGATTGACACCCGTAAGTGAGCTAGGCTGGATTCACAACCGTGGAAAGGTAATTTAGTGTCCCGTTCGAGAGACATCCGTAAGTGCGCGGGGAGTAGTGATGAGAGATACTTCCGTATCAGTGCACAGTGGGTGCTTCCATAGGCAAAAAATCAAAAAATTTTCAAACCGAATTCAAAGTTTATCAAAGTTTTCAAACCGAATTTATAACCTGACTTTATAAACTGCTGTTTGGGGAAACTTCATAGTGGCATATTTTTTTGCTTTGATTATAACGGTGCTTTCTAAAACGTGCATTGTACAGAGTCAGCAGCTCGCTTCAAGTTGTTAGTTTATTTAATTAAAATATTGCGAAAAAGTTATTTGAATTCAAATTGAATCAAATGCATATTGTACATAAAAATATTGATTTTATTTCTACAATTAAACTTGTTGAAAATTTGTCTTGTATTTTGTGTAAATCGTTGTTTTATATTCTCGTAGGTAAGTTTTTGGTTATTTTTGTTTCGTCTTTGGAGTGTTTAGTTCAAGTTTTAACTGTGTTCCCCTCCTCGTCCCCCAATAATTTTTATTTGTCAATACTTTAAGATTATAAAAGTGTTCAATTTAAGCTTTTTTTTTGAAGCAAGTTTTCTATGCGTGACGCAGTTTCTCAGCTGTTTCATTGTTTTGTTTTTGTTGTTCTGAGATTTTCGTGTTTGTGTTTGTTGCTTTGTGTTTTTCGTTCTATGTTTTGTGTTTCTTTTTTGGGTTTTTTGTTTTCTTAATTTATTATTTTTCTAGACACAACTTATCAATGCGAATTTTCTCGATTACATGTTTTTGAGATTTGGTGTGAGAAAAGCGATGCACATTCCCAAAAAGTTCAGAATGTTCTGGATGCCATAGTGAAAGACATTTAACATGAGGGTTATGAGCGAGTTCCGGATGGTTTGCAAAAATGTATTAATAACGCTTCTAAAAAATTTGCATTGTTTTGGCAAAATTGGAAGCACTAAAGATCAGCAGTTTTGAAAAATCATTCTAATTGGCTCGATAACAAAGAAACCGTTTCCTTAAAATGTGGTTTTCAACCAAAAGTCTCCAATTCAAATCGTGGACGTCCAATAATAGATTTTGAAAAATTCTTTATGTGGGAGTCACATGCTGAGGTCGAACTGCAAAATTTACTCGATCACACGACTTCGCGCATATTACTACTGCAACGCGATGTAATTGATGATATTAAAAATGTTTCGGTAAATAAACTGACTCTTATAGGACAATGGGGATTCGACGGCAGCACGAATGAAAACAGCTTATTTGTAACCTTTCCAACTGATAAAAAAAATCAACTGAGCCTGCAAAAGTCGACTAGGTAGTGTAAATCATAGTCAATTGTCCATAAATGAGGAAAAATATATTAAAAATAAGTTCCACTTGCTTGAGTCTACAAGAAAAATAAACAATGAACTCAGTTAAAACACGTTTTGAATTTGGTTCATCACCACTTCATTCATATATCCGATTTTTCCAATATTTGCTTCATGTTTCATAAAGACTGGATTTAAAAAAGTGGAAAATTAGGTCCCAAGACGAAAAAGTTGCCTTTGTGAGAAGAAAACACAAAATTCAAAAGGAATTTCGTCAAAAAATGGGATTGATTATAGACAAACCAAGAGCTGGAGGTAGTGAGACGTGGAATGATGGAAACACGGCAAGAAGATTTTTTCCATGAAAAAAAACCTGGATATAGTTGCTGAAGCTGTGCAAAATTATTGCAGGCTAAGTCTTCAGGATACAAAATCAATGCTGAAAAAATTTGCACAATATGCGTTGGATACTGCTAAAAATCTGATTGAGATGTATCCTTGGTATTACCTTCCCTCTTCTATTCACAAAATATTAATTCACGCTGCAGATGCCATCGACCACGCACTATTATCGATTGGGGAACTATCTGAGGACGCTGCTGAAGCAAAAAATAAGGAGATACAAAAATTTAGACGGCACTATACCAGGAAAATATTATGAATTGCAACCAATACAGATCTAGTTCACAGATTGCTTTTAAGCTCTGATCCGTTCATTACTGGGCAAAGATATTTACCTTGTAAACGAAAGTCTGCTTTATTGAAAGCTGTATTTCATTTGATAAAAGCTTAAACGTAATATATTTTGTATCGTAATAAACTATGTACTTAATTATACAATTTAATTTTGCTTGACAATACTTTTAAGAATTCATTATTCAAGAAAAAAAATTAGGAACATAAAATCATTATTTTCTTTTAGTTCACTTATATCCTAAGTTTCAGGCCCCTAACTCTATTGGAAGTATTTTTGGCCGCTCTCTCCATATAAGCGGACCCACTGTGCGGTGATTTAATCACGGTTATTAAGTAACTTGTAACGACCGCCGTAACTGTTCTTTTAATATGCGTTCTTTGATTTCATTTATTACAATATAGATACATTTGTTCAGTTACTTTTCTCGTTCTTTCATATCCATTATTATTGTTATCTCTTTAAATATTTCTCTCGTGTTTGCAGCTTCTAATCACGGTTATTGAAAAATAGCTATTTGCCGCAACTGTTCTTTTAATATACATTCTTTGATTTCACTTTTTTCAATATACATAGGTACACATTTTTTAGTTACTTGTCTCGCATAAGGTAAGAAATATTTTTATTTTATATTTTTTTATTGTGAATGATATTTACTTAATTTATTTTTCTGTACAACATAAAAAAAAACCAAGGTTCCGAGAACAGATTGTGGGAGAGGGGACAAAAAAAATATATGTTTATCAGAATTTTGAAAGTTTACGTCTGAGTTTTATTAATTCAATGCAGTTTGGTATTCCCACGTGCTGGCTAGACCCAGGTGAGCATGACGATGCCACCTGCTACATGTACCAAAAAAGCGGCATACGAGGGGTACTATTTATATTTAGGGAACTGGCAACACTAATGTCAATAGGTAAAATCTGCCAACACCATACTAAAGTTTGACATTTTTTAGCATAAACGTACTCACAACGTGTTGATGTACAAGTGCTATTTGTTTTGTTTATAGTGAGTTAAGAAAATCAATTTGGCCAAAAATTGGAAATTTCAAGAGAATGTTTTCGTTGGATTATTCTCAAAATGAATGTGTTGATGAACTGAGGTCTCTGTATGGTGATAAAGCACTATCAAAAACCACAGTATATCGCTGGTATAGTGAATTCAATCGTGGTCGTAATTCGGTCGCCGACGAACTCCGTGAAGGTCGTCCAAAATCGGTTGTTGTGCCACAAAACATCGATGCATATGCAAGATCGTCATGTGACTTATCGTGAGATAGAAGACACTTTGGGCACTACTTCCATTTCTATACATTCAATATTGCATGAACATTTGGCTGTAAAAAAGATTGGTTCGCGTTGGATCCCACATAATTTGACAATCGCTCAAAAAAAGGCTCGTGTCAATTGGTGTAAGGAAATGATTAAAAAGTTCGACGTGGTGCTTCAAAACGTGTATAAAATCGTGACAGATGACGAATCATGGATATATGCGTATGAGCCGGAAACAAAACAAAAATCGACCGTGTAGGTATACCAAGACGAGCTAAATCCAACAATAGTTGTTCGTGGAAGAAGCACAGCGAAGCAAATGGTCGCCTGTTTCTTCGGTCGAATGGGTCATGTTGCCACTGTTCCGCTTGAGCAACGGAAGACGGTCAATTCTGAGTGGTACACGACCATTTGTTTGCCGGACGTCTACGGAGAAATTCGTAAAACCAACCGCCGAAGACGAATCATTCTCCATCATGACAATGCGAGCTCTCACTCATCTCGTCAAACAGGTGAATTTTTGAGCAGTCAAAACATCGAATTGATGACTCATCCCCCATATAGTCCTAATTTGGCACCCAATGACTTCTTCTTGTTCCCGAATATCAAAGGTAAACTGCGTGGTCAACGATTTACGAGCGTCGAAGAAGCATATGAAGCGTTCCAAAACCATGTGTTGGAGGTTTCTCAAGAGGAATGGAAAAACTGCTATGACAAATG
Source organism: Clusia tigrina (assembly GCA_920105625.2). Lineage (NCBI taxonomy): Eukaryota > Metazoa > Arthropoda > Insecta > Diptera > Clusiidae > Clusia > Clusia tigrina. Next base: position 152,763,329 of record OV050031.1, on the reverse strand, counting down.
CTTTGAACGAATGCAAAAGTGTATTGATCCTCAAGGGGAATATTTTCAAAAACAATAAAGCCATTTTCATTTAAAAATGTTTGTTATTATTTGCTATTTCCAAAATATAATAGGTATAGGCAAAATAGTTTTGTGAATAAAGCAGTACCATCAGAGAAACCTATGATTTCACAGATAGCGATTACTTAGGAAATGAAGCAGCCCAAAGCCCAATTTTAATGTCGCAAAAGCATTGAAATAAATTTGCATGGAAGCTGAATCTGTCCAAAAACAAAGCAGAAATATTAGCTGCAGACTTGAAACCTGTCGTTAATGTTACTGATTTTCGTCAACGGCAAGACAATATTCTAACGAACCCAACTGGTTTGATTATTGCAATGATATTGAAGGTTTAAGGACTTCAAGGAATATCGGATGTATACCCAGAGACTGGTGTATCTTTATAGATTCATCCAAGAAAAGTCTAAAAGCAGTACTTCTTTATTATGATAATTTCAAAAATCCTATTGGGTATGGAATTAACAAGAAGGAAAGTTATGATTCGATAAAGTTTATATTGGATGCTGTAAAATATGAAGAGCACGAGTGGCAGGTCTGTTGTGACTTAAAAGTAGTTAGTTTCCTCTCGGGTATGCAGGCTGGATACGTTAAATATGGATGCTTTTTATGCAAATGGGATAGCAGATGGAAGGGCAACCAATATCCAAAAAAACAATGTGAGTCAAGAGCTGAAGGGACATTAGGCGAGCACAATATCATTCACCCACCACAGGTACCAATTTAAAAAATAATTATATATACATATATAAACGTCGACACCATGTTAAGTACTTTTGAAAAGCTAAGAATTTATTTGTTAACAAAAAGTAATTTTTTGAATTCTCATATGAATTACTTCGATCAGGAAAGAGTATTAATTCTCTTATAGTTGAAATATGCTGGATATTGTTGGTGACGATATAGAATTGCCTAGAGCTTAAAGAAATATATAATAAATAAATGCTTGCCTAAATACCCAAATTTTAACTCATCTTTTTATATATAAATATTATATGGAGACTTTCTTTTGTATGGTGAATTATAGAGAAATTTTACGTAACACATTTATTTCATGCAAACTATTAGGGGGTTAGTTTGTATGAAAAAAATGCGGTTTTATGTCACATTTTAGGAACAAATCTGAATAAATACGAAATTAACCTTCAAACATATTTTAAATTTTTACTTATTTCTGGCGTTCAAGTTGAATTTTGAGCTTTGATCTATTCAGAGACTTATATTAGAATCTTTGACAAGTATTCTCGCGGGACACTTTAATCCTTTATATCCCAGTTTTATGGGTATTTGTTTGTCCTTTTGAAATAAAAAATTTTAATATTCCACAAAAATGTTCCTCGTAGAATTGTACATAAATTTGCTAAACACATCCTATACCTAAAATGTAAGGGCTACATGGTTTCCTATGACGATTCACCAAAAGAATGTGCAAAAGAGGGGGAGGATGAGTAGCTTTAAACCCCTAAAAAAAAACTCAGATATAAACTTTCAAAATGCCAATACACGTATATTTTTTTTTGTTCCCCCTACCAGAATCCGTTGTCGGAACCCTGTTATTTTGGAAGAAGTTTGATTTTGCTGTACAGTGTTATTAAATTCTAATAATAAAAGAATAATAAGTAAGTCTATATAATAATGTTTGCAAACTACATATGTACACGTAATAAAATAATGTAACTGTTTATTTCCGAATACTTTGCCAAGTTGTCGATCAATGAATAGAAAAACTGAATTATTTATGTTTACCTAATACTATCGTGCAGTGTGCTTTGAGAGCTGGGAGAACAATGCTTTACTCGAACATACATACATACAATATTTATTTCAGGTATATTAATATACAAAAAATAATAAACATAACAGCACTAGCTCAAGGCCATCAGCTGGTTGTTACAATAAATTAATTATAATGGTTACAATTGCTAGTTCAATATATCGAGTATTAAGATAAATAGTTCATATTAAATTAAATGAGATAAGTTACATAATGCAAGAAAATTAGATATAAGACTTATATTTACAAAAGTTATATCAGCTAGATGTTTCGATGGAACAGCTGTGCGAAAAATCCTTTTCCTTGAATAGGTAAATTCAGGGCAAATGTCTAAAAGATGTTTGACTGATGTGCTAGGAGACTTGCAGAAACTGCACGCCGGATCTCTAGATTTAAGCAAGTGACCGTGAGTGATCTGCGTGTGCACCAAACGAAGCCTTGTGAATTTTAAAATATCTGTATGCTTAGATCCAGTACGGAAAATAGGTTTCACCTTAGTTGGGTTAATAGTCGAGTAATGGTGTTCGTAATTATTCCATTTCAGTAAGGACTTGTTTTGTAGGTACTGTGTTATAAGACGTTTCAAGTCAGCTTTCTCAAGAGCGTAAAAATACAAAACAGGTGCATTGTGGACACTTTTTGCAACAGAGTCAGCAAATTCAATGCCTTGAATACCACAATGGCCAGGTATCCACATCAATTTTATTTTATTTCTTTTATTAGCAAATCTCGAACGTATTTTACTAAAAGGCTCTCATTTCTGAAGTTTTGTAAGGCATCGATGCCAGATTGGCTATCAGTACAAATACAAAAATTACCTTTGGTTTTGGAGGCTATAACAGCAGCTTGATAAATGGCAAATTTTCACTGTTGAAAGTGGAACAGAGACTATACAATAGCCCTATTTGCAAAACCACTAGGTCTTCCGATACTACAGCGAATGATGTTGAAGAGTTATTTTTTGAGCCATCGGTGAAGATAAATTTGAACGATTTGAAGCTTAGCTTCCGTTTATACTCCAGAAATAATTGTTGATAAAGTTGTGGGCAAGTATTTTGCTTCTGATAATCCTGAAAACAATTTACAAATGCCGAGTCCGATAGAAGCCAAGGGGGATCTTTAGAATAAGCTTTCCGAACAGGTTTAACTGGGAGATTCATTTCCTTGACCAGGAACAACACACGATGTAACGTAGAGGGCCTCTTTCGGGGAAATTTTCGATTTGCAGCATTAAAGATGTTTTTGAAAAGACCATAATTCTTGCAAGATAAGGTTTTGTGTATAAGACTAGCCGTCATGTAATCAACCCGCTCAATAAGGCTAGGGAGTCCAGATTCAGCGAGAATGTTGTAAACAGGAGTGGTGGTGAAGGCACGTAAGCTTTTCCGAAGGGCAGCATGATACGGAGCACAAACAAGATTTAAGTTGCTTTTGGCACAGGTTCCATAAATTGGCAGCGAGTAATCGATCAGAGAAAAAAATAAGGCTTTAACAATATAACAAAGTGTAGAAATGTGTACAAATGATTTTTTTGATGAAAAGTATTTTACAATATTAAGGCGTTTAACCAACTTATTTCTAATGTAATTGCAATGAAATTTAAAGGTGTATTTACAGTCAAAGAAAACCCCTAATATTTTCATTTGGTTAACATTGTTAATATATACATTATTATAACTTAGTTGTACATTTGGACAGCTTTTTTTCCGACAAATATGCAGGATATTACATTTCTCATATGCAATAATCGCTCCTGATTGAAGCGACCATACAGCAATGTCATCAAGGATTTTATTAAAAATGGTTCTAACATTTACCAAATTATCCTCTTTAGTAAATATCAGCACATCGTCTGCGTAAATACCGTGGGTTACATTGTACTTATCTATTAACATTGTACTTATTGATTAAATCGAAAGCAATTATAAATAAAACAACCGAAAGAGGCGAACCTTGAGGAATCCCATTTTGTAAATCATATTTGTCAGAAAAAAAACCATTAACTTTTACCATAAATCTGCGATTTGTAAGAAAATTTTTAATTAAGTTGTATATTTAGGGCCAACTCTCCATTTTTTTAACTGCCGTAGAACAATATGTGCTCCAATACGATCAAAGGCTTTTTCAAAGTATAGGGAAACTGTTGTGACATGATTTCTACTAGATAGAGCATTCGAGGAGAGATGGTCAAAAGATAGGAGTGATTCAATGGGGCTATGACCCTTTTTGAAGGCAACTTGATTGGAATTTAAAATCTTATACTTTGTAACGAACTTACTTACGCTGGGGTATACTTAGCGGTATCCAGGGTTCGTCAACAGAAATTTATTCTAACAATTTTGTATTTTTATAGTTTTTTATTTATTTAAAATTCTATTCTACTTAAAGAACTAACATATAGATTCCCTCAGTAATTAATGTATATCGTTGGTTGCTAGCTAGCGTAGTGGCTAGTGTCCCAGTGGAGTCGGTAAAAACCTTAAACCACTGTTCTGTCTGCGTCAGTTAATGTCCCAATGGAGTCGGTAAAAACCTTAAACCACTGTTCTGTCTTTGTTCTCTAGTGTCCCAGTGGAGTCGGTAAAAACCTTAACCCACTGTTCTGTCTGCGTTAGTTTATGTCCCAGTGGAATAGGTAAAAACCTTAAACCACTGTTCTGTCTTTGTTCTCTAGTGTCCCAGTGGAGTCGGTAAAAACCTTAAAACACTGTTCTGTCTGCGTTAGTTTATGTCCCAGTGGAATCGGTAAAAACCTTAAACCACTGTTCTGTCTTTGTTGAGTTCCCTAAGTGTTCTCTGGAGCTAAGGTCTTCGCTGGTGTTGTCTCGAGGTGTCGGGATCGAAGAAAAAGGGCAGTTCCTTGGTTGCTGTTGCTTTTATAGCCCAGCTTCAGTAGCAAAGCTTCCAGACAGTTCTGTTGCTTTACCAATTCGATTTAAACGCAACCGTCACTACCGCTGCAGAATTCGGCTTGTTGTCAAGCACGTGGCATTATCTGTTGTTGTTGATGATGTCATGCGCGTCGATCATACTGTTTATTAGGGGTGGGTTTTGCCGATTGCTTCGTAATAAATGTAATAAATTACATTCTTCTAGAACAATCGACGTCGTGTGAGATCCGTTGCCTATTCAAATTTGGTTTTGTGGTTGGCGACGCAGTCAATGTGGGAGCGTAAATATTAGACCTCCTACTTCGCCGAACGTTGAGCGATCGAGATCTTTCCGCGTTGTAGGATTATCTTGTAGGTATGGCGGTTGAAACGGAGTCGGGCTCTCCTAGAAGAGTTCTTTTGTTGGAGGGCAATGGTAGTAGCTTCTTTTATTTGTATTTCCGGTAAACCAACTCCCTTAGGGCCCTGTAATTGCGACACATCCCGAAATGTCCGTCCCCCTTCATAGTTTCCTACGACGTATTTGGTGTCTTCCTCCTCAGCGGATTTGCGCTTCCAGGTCCCCCGGTCACTGCTGTCGCTGTCATCTGAGGCGCGGCGTCGTCGTGTGCACGGCGCGTTATAGTGACTGCCTTGGTTTGTGTGCCTGTGGCAGGCTGGTGGGGTCGGGAGTTTCTCCTTTGTGGCTACATGCTGTTTCAGCAAGTGCATGATTTCGACTCTTTTGTGTGCGGCTGTGTTGGCGTCGAACTACGTAGAAACGTCTACCGTTTCCCACGAAATTCCCGTGATGGGTTTGGTAAAAAATGACTCGGCGTTTTGTAGGAGGAAAACATGGCAGTCGATCAAGTTCGATTGCTTGGGAGACTTTTACCCTGTACGAGGGAATAGTCTCGATGTCCATGGGCAGCGGTGGTTGTTTGGGAAAACGTGTCCTACGTTCCTCCTGCAGGTATTCCCGAATTATTTGGGCTTCTGTCAGTCGTGGATTATTACCCCAGGAGTCGAACCACAGGATCACGGTTCCCGTAATTCCCGTTGCTATTGCACCTGGGAAGCATACCTCGGCCAGGTACCAGTGCTGGTGTTGGTTCACTGGTATGAACACACTATGCATTTGGAATATGTCCACTCCCTTGGTCCACCGTCTTACACTCTCGTGCCGGTCTACTGGGCTTCCCTGTCGTGCACTTAATTGGGTGAAGAAGTGCGTGCTGAACAGGTATACCTTTTCGCGTTGGGAACGGGGTAATGCTCGTCCTGGTCGCCCGAGCACGTCAACAACCGATGAAAACATTGACGCAGTGAAGAAAATGATTTTGGATAATCGTCGAATCACTATCAGAGAGGTTGCTGATGATGTTGGCATATCGTTCGGCTCATGCCAAGCAATTTTTACGGATGTTTTAGGCATGAAACGAAGATTGTTCCAAAATTGCTAAATTTTGAGCAAAAACAACGTCGCATGGACATCGCTCAGGAGCTGTTTTTGGCCAAAAACAAAACAGTTATCATGCCTCAACCACCGTACTCACCGGACTTGGCCCCGCTGACTTTTTCCTCTTTCCAAAACTGAAGACACCGATGAAAGGAAAGCGTTTTGCTACGATTGAGGTGACAAAAAAAAAATCGAAACAGGAGCTGTTGGCGATACCAAAAAAAGGGTTTCACAGGTGTTTCGAGGATTGAAAAAAACGCTGGCATAAGTGTATTATATCTGAGGGGAATTACTTCAAAGGGGACAAGACAGTTGTTGATGAATAAATAAATACTTTATTTTTTGATAACACAATAACGGTTCTTCTTTGATCACACCTCGTATATATATATATATATATATATATATATATATATATATATATATATTTATATATATAAATATATATATATATATATATATATATATATATATATATATATATATATATATTTATATATATATGTATATATATATATATATATATATATATATATATATATATATATATATATATATATATATATATATATATTTAGTAGTCGGAGGGAGGGCAAAATTCCGTCATTTAAATTATTTTTCTTAAAATAATAATCGTGTCAAGAAACTAGCTGTTGTGACGAGTAGCAGACGTTTGCTGTTCGGATCTTACAGAACCGAACGTCACGTCTAAATGTTTCGTTGAAATACTTACGGCCATTTTAGTTATTAATATTGATTCACATATGCTTGAACTTACTCGTTACGTCTCGTCTCGTCTATTTAGGTTAGCCCTTATCTCTGCATTCCATCGTTCGGTACGGTTTGAAAGCTCGTGATGTGCGGTGGAGAGGGACAGAATAGTCGAGGCATGTCGTATTAGTGCGGAAGCCATCTTTAAATGGCGGTGTATTTTGCGCGGGGCAAGGCGGGAGATAGGTTCGTAGGGGTAGCTGCTCTCTCTGCGCCGTATTAGATACCAGTCTGTTCTGTAGTGTCAAGAAGCGCATATCGGTGCCCCAACTTTCGTCCATCAACCTGATGACGGACTCAACTCTTAATTCATTTCTTTAAATCAAAGTCAAAATGAGAAGCATTTGAGGGAGCGTAACTCTTAATTGGCTTAATATCATTAATTGGTGAAAAGGCGTTCTACGTAACACCAATAAAACGTGGTAACATTTTAGAAACGAAAATCCAGGTAAACCAGGAAAATGATTTCCGTAAAATTGTGTCAGATTTTGAAGAACAAAACAAAAACTTCTTCACTTACCAGCTAAAAAGCGCTAAGGGTCTACAGATTGTTGTAAAAGGCATTGACTCCTGCGCGGCTCCAGAGGAGGTAAAGGGGGGCTTGCAAATCAATGGCTTATAAGTTAAAAATATTACCAACATCAGAAACAGAGACAGAGTCCCACAACCACTATTTCGGGTGGAACTAGAACCAGGTGATATGAAACTGAGGAAGAACGAACCTCACCCAATTTATAACCTAAAATATTTGTTGCACCGTAGAGTTTCTGTAGAAGAACCGCATAAACGTGCAGGACCCGTTCAATGGTCAAAGAATTTGGCCATACTAAGACTTTCTGCAAGTTACCCTCCGTTTGCGTAGTGTGTGGGGACCTACATGGTACCGCCAAATGTGTCAAACCAAAAGATGACCCAAAAATAAAAAAAATTAAGAAATTACGGTGGAAACTACACTGCCAACTATAGGGGCTGCCCTGTTTAGGCGCACGTAAATCGATCTTTGACCAAAAAACCTATTCCTACTCAGCCTCTGAATCTGCTTAACTCAAATTTCCCAGAGTCAGCCCAATCATCTACCAGTCAATTTTCTTACGCAAATGTTTTAAAGTCTTGCCAGACTATAGTGCAAAAAGAGCTACCAGCAAACGATATCCACAGCTTTAATTTTAGTAGTCTTCAAGCTTTATTAAAAACTTTAATTCAGTCAGTAGATAGTTTTACAACCAACATGACCTGCATGATGCAGGAAATGTTGAAAATGCAATCTACACTGCTGCAGGCGGTATGAAATAAACCATGTACCTAAAAATCTGTTTCTGGAACGCAAACGGCATCCGCCAACATAAAAACGAACTGGATAATTTCCTATTGGATGAACAAATTGACGTAATGCTGATCTCTGAGACACATTTGACGTCTAGAAGCTTCTTTAAAATAAATGGATACACTTTATATGACACCAAGGACCCCCGAGGAAGAGCTCGTGGTGCCTCGGCAATACTTATAAAGTCGCGACTCAAACACTATTCTCTGGGAGACACTCGTGAGGATTACCTTCAGGCAACAAATATTTGCGTCAAAAATTTCCACCAGGAGTTGGTGATTTCATCGATTTATTTTCCTCCCAGATTTTCAATCACAGAAAGTCAATAGAGTAACTTTTATAAATTACTAGGACCACGTTTTCTGGCAGCTGGTGATTACAACGCTAAGCATACTTTCTGGGGATCACGGCTAATCACCCCGAAGGAATGTGTTCTGTTTGATACAATTACTAAAATGGGGCTAAAAGTAATTTCATGGGGACAACCAATCTACTGGCCATCAGATCGAAAAAAGACTCCAGATGTGATTGATTTTGGATTGATAAAGGGCGTTCCCACCGAAATGTTTCTAGTTGAGGCCTCACTAGAATGATCTTCAGATCAATCTTCCACTATTGTTACCATACGGAACCCCCGAGAAACTGGTGAGGTCGCGACGACAGTTACACATGTTAACTGGTTGAAATACAAGAAAAACCTCAGTGCCCATTGCACAGATAGCATGCTGTTAAGAACGCCTGCAGACATAGATGGCTCTATTAGAAAGCTAGATGCAATCCTCAAGCAAGCTGTCGAACATACTACTTCTACTAATCGATACGTCAGATACCATAGAATCCACTCTGTAAATGTAGAATGGCTATTGTTAGAAAAAAGAAGAGTTCGAATAGAATGGCAATGGAATACGGACCCCCGCAGTTAAAAATTAGGCTCAAAGAATGTAGCAAACAGCTTAGAAAATTATTAGAATATAAAAAATTAGCATCTCTGCAGAAATTTCTCTAAGATCTCGATGCAACCCCACAAATAGATTATTCGCTATGGCGAGCAACCAGAGGACTTAAAAAACCTGAGATATGTAAGCCTCCCCTACGAACTTTGGGCGGAGCTTGGGCAAAAATTGATACTGAAAAAGGGAATCTTTTTGTAAACCATTTTAAAACCGTTTTCACTCCAAACATATCTGCTGATGTACTTGAGCTGCCAACAGTGGTCGCGGAAGCAGCGATTCCTCTGAGATTTAATATTCGGGACATTGAAACCGCTATTGCTGGCTTAAACTCGAGGAAAGCCCCAGGTAATGACAAAATCAGTAATAAGATTCTTTTAGAACTGTCCCGTATAGTAAGAAAAATAATTCTTTACATTGTTAATGTTATTTTACGCCTCCAACAATATCCTACTGAAGGGAAGGTTTCGTTGATTACCATGATACCTAAGCCCGGAAAAGACCGTACGAAAGCAGAATCTTATAGACCTTTTAGCCTATTATCTAATATGTCAAAACTATTTGAAAAACTACTTATGAGCAAGCTGACCCCCAAACTAAATGAGGATGGATGCATTCCAGATCATCAATTCGGATTCAGAAGAAAACAACAAACGTTGTTAGAAAAACGTTCGAAGAAAAGAAATATTGTTCTGCCCTCTTCATTGACGTTTCCCAGGCTTTTGATAAAGTATGGTATGAAGGTTTAATTTTGAAATTAAAGCAAAACTTACCCGCAAACACTCATAAGCTATTAAAATACTTTTTAACTGGACGAAAATTTATCATCAAAGAATGTAATTTTCGGAGCACTCCTCAACCGATTCAAGACGGAGTTCCCCAAGGCAGCATTTTGGGTCCTATCTTATATTTGATTTACGCCTCTGATATGCCAATAAGCAATAATATCCACATATCAACATTCGCTGATGATACAGCTTTCCTAAGCGTCCACGAAAACCCTCAAGAAGCATCCCGCAAATTACAGGAATATATATCTCAGTTTGAAAAATGGCTACAACAATGGAGGATAAAGGTGAACGAACAAAAATGTGTACATATTACATTTACATTGCGCAGGGAAACATGCCCGCCCATCCTTATTAACACCCAGACTATACCGCAACACAGCGAGGTTAAATACCTCGGTATTCATCTTGATCGTCGATGAACATGGAAAACGCACATAGAAGCAAAGTTGATCCAAATGAAACTAAAAACAGTTCAAATTAACTGGCTTATTGGGAGAAATTCTACACTAAGCCTAGACTGTAAACTTCTACTATACGACTCGATTCTAAAACCAATATGGTGCTACGGGATTCAGCTATGGGGTACTGCCTCAGCGTCAAATATAGAGAAAATTCAAAGCCGACAAAATAAAATCCTCCGAATGATTACAGCCGCTCCGTGGTATGTCAAAAATTCGTGCATTCACAAAGATCTAAACGTCCCGATGGTAAAAAATGTGTTTTCAAAACATGTAACAATGTATATAACGATGCTTGAGTTCCACCCAAATCCACTGGCCCGCAATATTCTTAATTATAGAAGTCACACTCGGCTGAGAAGGAGGGACACCCTTGCTCTCAGCCGATTAGCTGAGACGTGAAAGACATTCACAGAATCAATCGTAGAAACTATGTTTTTCGTCTAGCATTGGCTGGACTTAATAATAAACAGTTTTAGAGTTAATAATAATAATAACTTATTGTTAGTCCAATTTATATTGAAGATACAATAAATAATTAATGAGAAAAATATGTATATATATATATATATATATATATATATATATATATATATATATATATATATATATATATATATATATATATATATATATATATATATATATATATATATATATATATTGTGAGGAGCAAATTTTAGGCGTAAATTTGCCAATACATATTTAGTTTTGCCATAACGCCCCAAACGTGTATATTTAAAATAGGGGCCAAGTGCTTAAACAACCAACCCTAAAATATATACGTTAATTGTCCTAAGAATTTGGCACCTCCCACTTTCATTGCCAAAACCACACACACAACCGCCATCATATTTAGTGCAGCAGCCATCATGCAAGTGAGTCTAAGATACCTCCCACCATAGTAATGCTACCAACAACAAGTGTTATACTCAGCATTGGGAGGACAGAAGACACAGCCACAATTAAGTCAAACAGTGGAACCCTGTGATAAGCGACGAAAAACATGCAACGAAGTCAACAACGCAAGATAACACAGGAGAATATCACACAAACAATTGTGCAACCGGCTGACCACAGCTAAAATAATATAAATTTACAACAACAGTGCCCAACGCACTGATATGAATTCACAACAACAGTGCCCAACGCACTGATATGAATTTACAACAACAGTGCCTAACGCAATGCTAGAATTTTACAAGAGATCGCGACAGAAGTTGCCGACTGCATTAGTTCGGAAAATAACCCACTAACAACACCCAAAAACGAAGGCCAAGCACAAAGTGGAACACGACAGACCGATTCGCTAAGCCCACAGACCGGACAAAGCATAAAGAGGAGAAGCAAAATTAAATATCCAATATTTCATATTTTTAAATATTTTATGCCATCGATATAAAATATCAACAAAGTGCTGAAGGTGGCCGAAGGAGAAATAGCAACAACAACAAACAACACAAGGAACAACAACAAGGTAAATCATCACAACAACAACACAATATTGAAGGTGGCCCAAGGGCAAAAACTTACAAGAACAACAGCGAGAAAGCAACAACAATGTGCTGAAGGTGGCCCAAGGTCACATTCAAACGAGAAGAACAATGCGGGAAACCGTAGCAACATGCCACAACAAACTACAGTTCCCGCACAACAACAACTATTGGATGATCTACGCTAAACCTGGAGCATAAAAGCAGGAGCAACTGGCAACCCAGCCTCTTTCTTTCATTCGGCATCAGGCAGACAAGACGCTTTTTTTCATTTGGCATCAGACAGACCAGACACATCGTACTAAACAAAGTTATACGCACTGACAGACGCAACAGAAGCTAGAGGAATCTAGAGGAGATTATGGTTTATAATCGATTCTCTGCTAGAAACCTACACTGACAAACGCAACAGAAGCTAGGGGAATCTAGAGGAGATTATGGTTTATAATCGATTCTCTGCTAGAAACCCACACTGACAAACGCAACAGAAGCTAGGGGAATCTAGAGGAGATTATGGTTTATAATCGATTCTCTGCTAGAAACCCACACTGACAAACGCAACAGAAGCTAGGGGAATCTAGAGGAGATTATGGTTTATAATCGATTCTCTGCTAGAAACCCACACTGACAAACGCAACAGAAGCTAGGGGAATCTAGAGGAGATTATGGTTTATAATCGATTCTCTGCTAGAAACCCACACTGACAAACGCAACAGAAGCTAGGGGAATCTAGAGGAGATTATGGTTTATAATCGATTCTCTGCTAGAAACCCACACTGACAAACGCAACAGAAGCTAGGGGGACATAGAGTTCAACTGTGTCCGTATTTAAGTTTAGTAAAAATAATTGTATCAAGTAGTTAAGCCTTTTTTTAAAATTAATAAATAAATAAAATAATTAAATCAACGTAAACAAGCTTTGAATACTTTAGATATTTTCTGTAAACGACTCCTGGAAATCCGGTGAGCTTACCCCGGCGAAAACGAGTCGTTACAATATATATATATATATATATATATATATATATATATATATATATATATATATATATATATATATATATATTACAATATATATATATAATATATATATATATATATATATATATATATATATATATATATATATATATATATATTACAATATATTATATATTACAATATATATATATATATATATATATATATATATATATATATATATATATATATATATATATATATATATGATCATACCTCGTATATACATATATATATATATATATATATATATATATATATATATATATATATACGAGGTATGATTAAAAGATAACCGTTATTTTCATCTTTTCGTGAGTTACGTATGTTCGATGTTCGTATTTTTTTTTATGTTGGTACACATGTCTGTTATATATGTTGGCAATACCAACCATTTTGGATTGTCAGTTTGTTTTTGACAGATGAAAAGGTTAGTCGTGTTTTGGTGTGCTCTTCGATTTTGTACTATTCGAAAAAAATGGATCAAAGAAACTGTATTCAGTTTTGTGTAAAAAATGAAATTAAATGCACAAGGACATTTGAAATTTTGACTGTGGCCTTTGGCGAGTCTACTATGAGCAGAAAACAAGTTCAATTGTGGCATAACCGGTTTAAGGAGGGCCGAGAAGATATCAATGACGATGCTCGTCCTGGTCGCCCCAGCACGTCAACAACCGATGGAAACATTGACGCAGTGAAGAAAATGATTTTGGATAATCGTCGAATCACTATCAGAGAGGTTGCTGATGATGTTGGCATATCGTTCGGCTCATGCCAAGCAATTTTTACGGATATTTTAGGCATGAAACGAAGATTGTTCTATAATTGCTAAATTTTGAGCAAAAACAACGTCGCATGGACATCGCTCAGGACGCTGCCAAAAAGCCTCTTGCACCCTCTATTGGTAAGGGGTATGAACTGGATCCGGCGTAGATATATCCTTCTCTTGCAATAATACAAGGGGGCGGCATCTTCACTGCGAATCCTTATGTTCAGATGACTTCCGCCTGATACCAGGTGGGCCACGTTGTCGACCTGTATCGGCGAGCCATCGTTAATGAGCGGTGGAGAGCAAGTTGAGACAGGTGCATTCCGTATTAGGTCGAAAGCCATCTTTATGTGGAGATCAATTTTGACGCGGGTTAACAGATTGCCGCAACGAAATAGGGGCAACTGCTCTCTTAGCGCCGTATTAGGTAGGTAGGTAGGAGTGGCAGCCTTTGTCGCAAAAAGCACACTTAAGCACATATAATGGCTCGTTGTGGTACCACACTGAGACGACGCGACTCCCCCGTCTAGAATTTTGGGAACCACAGTGATTCCGAAATGAACCTGGCTATGTCCTTGATGTTGATGGAAGATAGTTCGGTTAAGGAAGTGAAGAAAGGTGAGCCTAGGAACTTTAATCTACGCCTGGCAAGAGCTGGGCACTGACACATGAGATGAAGTACTGTTTCTTCCTCCTCCTCAGAGCCACAGCTGCGAAAGAAGTCATTATGGGGCAGTGCTAATCTTTCAGCGTGTTTCCCGATCAGACAGTGTCCCGTGAGCACATTTATTATAGTGCCGATGGAGTTAATGCTAATATTGAGTAGCTGACTAGTACGCCTAATGTCGATAGTGCTCCAGCTTTGTCTGGCAACACTACAGGTATGTTTATTTACCCAGGCTTTTTTAGCTGCCTCAAGGTGGTCATGGTTTATGGCCCATTTGACCGTGGCCAGTGGGACACCTACATCAAAGGAGGGGGAGATGTCAGGGAGCAGCGTACCTATTTTGGCCAATTCATCGGCTTCGCAGTTTCCTGGAATGTCGCTATGTCCAGGCACCCAGCATATGTGAACTTGTGAGTTACCTGAGACGACGTTCAGGGAGGAGCGGCAATCGAGTACAAGCTTAGAGGTAGTGAATACACCAGCCAGTGACTTGACTGCCGCCTGACTGTCCGTGAATATGCGTATCATCACATCGCATACTTCATTTCGAATAAGCCACTTGGACGCTTGGAATATTGCCTTTACTTCCGCCTAAAAGACGCTGAAATGGTCAGGGAGACGATAGGAGAGCTTGATGCCAAGTTTTCTGGAGAAGATGCCGCAACCGACCTTATTCTTCAGTTTGGAGCCATCCGTATTTATGTCAATGGAACTGCCAGTGACCACTAAATTGTAGGACCATTCCTCTCTACTAGGAATGTAAGTGTCGAACCCGTGGTTTAGATTAGGTGTAGAGCACGTATAGTCAACGTCCGCCTGTACGGGCGTGTCCTGCATCAGAATATTGGCGTGGCCCAGGTTCAGTCTAGTCCAGCGCGATATAGAATTGAGTCTGGTTGCTGAGCATTTTGCTTGTTGCCTGACCAGAAGCCTAGTGGGCAACCAATGTAGGAATGCAAATAGAGCTTTGGTAGAGGTGGTACGCAGAGCCCTTGTTATCATAACCGCTGCTGTTCTTCTAACCTTGTCAAGAGGTTTAAGGTTCGCCGCCTGGTCAGTTGCGGGCCACCAGAAGACAGCGCCGTAGAGAAAGTACGGCTCAACCACCGCCGCATAGAGCCAGGACATGGTTCGAGGTTGGACGCCCCATGTTGTTCCCATGGCCCTCTTGCAATAGTACAGAGCACACGTGGCTTTCCGTACCCTCTCCGCCAAATTTGCTTTCCAATGGAGCCAGGATAAGACCTAGATACTTGACGCTATTGCTTAGGCTAAGCGTATTCCTATTAAGTTTGGGTAAGTCAAAACTTGGTATTTTGTGCTTCCTGGTGAAGAGCATGACCTCAGTTTTGGAAGGGTTGACCAACTTCAAGACACCATTGGGACAGAATGCTAAGAGTGTAGCTTAGCTTTTCTGATAGTGTTGACAGATATTTACCGGAAACAGAGATAGCAATGTCGTCCGCATAAGCTATAGTGTTACAGCCGGTCTGATTTAATCTCCTAAGTAGTGTGTTCACCGTCAGATTCCAGATGAGGGGTGAGAGCACACCGCCTTGTGGAGTACCTCTCTTGACAGTCCTTTTAGCATGCACGTTTCCTATTGAGCAGCTAATGACGCGTGTTTTCAGTAGCTGTTCGATGAACCTAACCAAGCTGGGGTCCAGGTTCAGGTTTACTAAGGATTTAGTAATGGCGGAGGGACAAATATTGTTGATTGCCCCTTCTATGTCGAGAAATACTGCAAGAGTATATTCTTTGTTGGCAAGAGATTTCTCTACTTGCTCAATGAGCACGTGAAGTGCTGTTTCCACAGACTTGCCTTTAGTGTAGGCATGTTGTGATTTGGAAAAGCACGTGGAATTAATAGAGCTACTGATTTGTATATTAAGGACTCTTTCCAGTGTTTTCAAAAGAAAGGAGGACAGGCTAATTGGCCTATAGTCCTTAGGCTTGGTGTGGGTCGACTTTCCCGCTTTAGGGATGAAAACTACTCGAGCTTCTCTCCAGCTTATGGGAATGTACGACCATCTTAGGCATGCATTATAAATATGCAGTAGCCAGGGCGCAACCGCACTTGCAGTGTGCTGAATGTCCGCGGGAATGATACCATCAGGCCCGGGAGATTTAAAAGGCTTAAAGCTGTTGATGGCCCACTGAATATGCGTGTTGGTCATTTGGAATTGGGTTGAGTGACTTAAAGAGTGGTTATTGCTAAAAGACCTGCAATCCACAAAGATTTCATTCCCCGGGAAGTGTGTTTCTATTAGGGCGTCCAAAGTGTCGGTTTCAGAGTTGGTCCAGGTACCGTCTGATCTCTGAATACATTCCAGAGCCTGAGGGGTGGTATTGAGAATCCTCCGGAGTCTACTTGTCTCGGACGAGCTTTCTATGTTGCCACAGAAATCTCGCCAAGACGCTCGTTTGGATCTCCTAACCATATACTTGAGTTCCCTTTGTTTGTCTTTGAAAGGGAGCCAGTCATTTGTAGCTTTGGCTCTGTTGAAGAGCTTGCGACATACTTTTCGTAGCTCGGCAATTTCCGAATTCCACCAAGGGGGTTTTGGTTTTCCTCTTGGTTTCGGGAAGTTGCAGGCTGATTTGGCAGCAGAGTTAAATAGTGCTGTAATGGTTTCAACCGCTCGATCTATATCGAGGTGATTATTGATCGTGGGAGGAGTCGCCTGCAGGCCCGACTCCATAATGGTCTGGAATCGTGTCCAGTCAGTTCTTTTCCTGTTAGTGTGTCTTTTGCGCTCTGCCGTATCTAACGTATCTGAGATCGCAATTCTAAAACAGATGTAACAGTGGTCCGAGAAGGAGCATTCCTGCAAAACGCGCCAGCTCGAAATAAGGTGAGACGAGTGATTATTGCCAAGAGTTAGATCGAGAACCTCCCTTCTATTTGAGGTAATGAAGGTTGGCTCTCTCCCCCTGTTAGCAACTACTATGTCGTTAGTAAGAATAAAATCAAAGAGTGACTCACCCCGCTCGTTGGTATCCATGCTGCCCCACACCTCGTGATGGGCATTGGCATCGGCCCCGATGACTACCGGGATGCGCTTTCTATTAGCCTCCTCTACCAGCAGCCTTAAAGCATCCAGAGGCGGCGTCAGCCCATGGTCGTGCGCCATGTAGCTCCTGGCGATCCATATAGCCATGGTGTTGGTGGAAATAACCATGGCTACATTATCCTTGTCGCTGAACCTGTGAAGAAGAAGAGCGTTAATATTGTTCTTAACAAGAATACAGGCTCTGGGTTGTAAGAACCAAAATCTTCTGTGGGAAATTTTGGCCCACACCACAGGTGACAGAGTCGCTATATACACACAAACACCATGAATAACAGACCGAATAATTGCATCTTGGAAACGCCCACAATGCCAACCGAAACAACTGCAGTGAGAACCTACCGAAAAGAACTACAAGCATTGTAACCAATGGCCGTGGTAGGAGCGCAGATCAGCAGCAGCATATTAGACCAGTTGGAATAATAGCAATTACAACAAAAAAACGACCACCACAGCCAACGATCTTGCCAATCAGCGCTATGCTTACGAAGAGCGAGGAAAAACACAGCGACGAGGAATGCAACAAATACAATGCAACAAATGGTGAGTGCACGAACTCAGCGGTGGAATTTGCCGAGTGCGCTCGCTTGGAAATTTTACACTAACAACACGAAGAAACGAGAGCGAAACACAAGAGGGACAACGACAGAGCAACCGCCACGCCAAACGACCAGCACGTACAAAGCAGAAGGAGGAATACAAATGAAATGCTGATTGTCAGTTAAATTAAATATTTAACAACAACAACACTACAGGATTCCGGACAGCGCTGCTGGCAGGCAACAATACTGCAGGCTAACCAGGGACCGTTGGAGCGAGGTGGCTGACCGCCAGAAGTTGAAGGTGGCCCAAGGGCAAAAGACTACAACACCAACAAGCCTGACTGCAACAACAACAATCCTGCCACAACAACAACAATCGACTACTGGCCAACGGAAGTAAAGTCACACAACGGTGGCCTGCCAATAACAAGATGTATCAGCCGCTGCGACCTGGGACTATATAAACCACGTAGCCCAGGCAGTAAGTCTCTTCGTCGATCACCAGCATCCTGACTAGCAACAGCTCTACAAAGTACAATACGAACACAGAAAGCTTAGCGAGAACCTCTGGTTTTTAATCGTTTTCTCGCTAAGCCATAGACAGACAGAGACTACAGGGATTCAGTGAGAGCCTCTGGTTTTTAATCGTTCTCCCACTGAATCACTGAGACACATACGCAACCGAGACTTAGGGACTTAGGGGGAACCTCTGGTTCTTTAATCGTTTTCCCACTAAGTCATACAGAGACCATAGGGACTCAGTGAGAGCTTCTGGTTTTTAATCGTTCTCCCACTGAGTCACAGAGACACATACTTACCGGGACGTAGACACAGGAAAACAAGTATACATTAAACAAGTTATTTATACAAACATAGAGTTAAGGAAATAGAATTGTTTCGAGCAAGAGTTCACAATCATTATATTAAATAAATACGCTATTATTAATATAACTCGCAGGACTTTTGATATTTTTCTGTACACGACCCCTGGAGCCGCTGACTTTTACCTCAGCTATAAAAAAGAGTCGTTACAGGGTTTACCTCGATCCTGCACGAAAACTGTGCGGTATCCGCTTGTAGTGAGTCCGCGAGCCTGATCATTTACGACCCAAGGTTCTTGGACCAGTATGAGTTCCTCTCCTTTTTGAGTCAGGTGGAGGATCAGGGCTGCTGAGGCAGCCATGGAATGGTGAAGGTTAATCTGTAATACCCTCACCATTCCCGAAGGTGGCCATCATCGTCACGCTGGCTGCCTCCTCTTCTGACAGAGGAGAATCACCAACGTCGTCGATATTGGTTATCGGACGTCCGCAGAAACTACCTACCGATTCTGAGGCCGAAGCGTAACTCTCCCCATCATCGAAGGTGAGATCCGGTTCGGCCTGAATGGGGGGCTTGGATGCTCCCTGGTTGTCGCTCCTATAGACCTTGAGTGAGATCGAACTAAAGCCATAGTTGATCTCTCCCTTTTTGGCATTAATAGGGGCTAGAGAGTCCTCATTAAGAATAATGATGATCTCTCGAGAGTTGCTCTTGGGATCGCTTTTTTTTGCAACCTTCCAGTCATCCTTGGGGAGGTCGTAATTGCTGAGCCTAAGCAACTCCAGAATTTCTTCCGGCGAGGAGTGCTCTGCCGGAACCCAGGCCCTGGAACGCGGGCGGTTCGGGATCTGGTCTCTGGGAACAGCTGAGAGCTTGGCCCCCGGCCAGATTTCGCCAACCATTGAGATGGCCATCTTGTTAAGCTCAGCCGAGCGCTCATCTGAGCACGCGATGAGCTTCACGTGCCCCTGATAACATCCCGCGTCCCGGCATACAGGTGTTGGGCCAGGATTGGCCCTCAGGATCTCCCTGTAGATCCTGAAAAGGGCCTTCTCCACCACTTTCCAGTTCGCTAGGGAAATGGTACCGTCACTGTTTCCAGTGTCAACGATAGCCCAGATGAGGCCCTCTTTGGCTACCTCATTAAATGGCCGGGTAAGTCTCGGCCCGGAAGCCAGTCGTGGGCGCTTGGTTTCCCGCACGACTGATTGGGAGGGGTGCTCAGCCGACCGTTGCCGTTTCTGAGCACCTTCAGGGGGTGGCTGCGGACGAGCACCAACATTTTGGTGAGCCCATGCCAGCGCTCCCTTGTCTTTATCAGACATTGAAGCGGGGTCGGCAGACTCCAACCTTTGCAGAATCCTGAAGGCGGACCTCCGGGTTCTGTACGCCCGTGTAGACGCATTCACATGCGTGCGAGCACCTGAAGGGAGATTGTTGCTGGGGCCCGTGCTGGAGGAGGTCGGCTTATTTGCCGAAGCTCTCCCTGCACCAGTCCGAGGAGCAGACGGAGGGGCGACCCTAGTACCCGGCCTAGCAGCCCTGGTGCTGGGGTGGTCCGAAGCAGGGTTTTTGTGACCCTGTGAGGATGCGCTTGTGGCTGGGAGCAGGGCTGGCCTTTTGGCCGTAGCACACGACGACATCCTTGGTCTGGCGACAAATGTCCAAGACGAAGTTGCTGCTGCGCTCAAGGCTGTTTTTTGCCTAACTGAGCTCGTTGATGGCTCCCCTTGTGGGTTAGCCGTCGTTTTTTTGTTGGATTTTTTAAAAGAATGTGTCCATGCAAAAAGGGTCCCCACTCAAATCCGCTATCTCAATACGAATATGTAGTCACCTTATTGGTCCCATGGTTATCTATGCAAATGCATGGAGGCCATGCGAGGGTTGGCACAAGTCCTTATGGGTGCGAGTGCTCAGAGCCAGACCAGTGCTAATTGGGAGCTAGTCTCAACCAAACCTACATCGTCAACCAAATGACGACGTACATCGAACGTACTTTGAGGCCTGCCAAGGCTTTAACGGGACGGAGACGGATGTGACCTTAAACTGGAGCCGTTCGCACTGGGTTTCACCCCAGAAGCCACACCCGCCAGCCCAGGAGCAATCAAATAAAAAGATTGTTGGGGGGTAGTCCGTGGACTAATAGGGTCGTGCCGTCTGACATCAGATGCTCTCCACAGGGAGGTTGCCCCGGATGCCGGGGGGGGATATAGACTATTTAGCGCTATCCAGAGTGCACCACTCCCTAGCGCCGTATTAGATGCCAGTCTGTTTTGAAGTGTCAAAAAATAAATAAATAAATAAATAAATATATATAATATATATATATATATATATATATATATATATATATATATATATATATATATATATATATATATATATATATATCTATATTGTACGAAAAGTAATTTTTCGTGGGCACAAAAATATCGTCATCCGCTACATAACAGCACGCGCCAAGTCAATTACCTTTGGTAGCAGTAGGAGAAACACCCATATGATGGCGAGTCAACAGCAATAATCATGCACCCAAACATATTGACAACAATTTAACGTTGCGTTGGACTTGATGCAACGTAAGTTATTACGCATAAGCCAATATACAATATTTTGCTGCATTGGCATTTTTATACCCTTTACCTTTCTTTGGCTAAATCCCTTTTTAGACCATTCTGCCGCCCCGGTCTGTGTCGCCAAATCCCTCTTGGCATCTTCCAATATATTCCTTTATTGTAGTAGGAAAACGTTGCAGCTGCCGCTGTTGAAAATGCAGTCTGTTTCCTTTCCTACTACTAAAGTATACACTGATCGGAATATATTGAAAGCACAGATAGAGAGCAACACTGCGTTTTCCTTTTTTTTTGGACGAGGGCTTTTTTCTTCTCTCTGATGTCACCGCCACACGAGCACGTCTTACTTCTTGTGAATTATATTTTAATTTCTAAAACTGAATTAAACATTGAATTACTTACTTCTTGTGAATTATATTTTAATTTCTAAAACTGAACATTGAATTACTTACTTCTTTTGAATTATATATTTTAATTTTAAAAACTGAAATAAACATTTGTGAATTATATTTTCATTTTTTAAAACTGAATTAAACATTGGTCCTTCGAGCCGACTAGGAAGATCAGCGACAGAGACATCCTGATAGTCAATAATAGCGAGGCAAGAGAAAAAATATACATACGAGTACATAAAAAACGTAAGTTATTTCTAACTTCAAATAATAAAATTCTAATTAATTCCGCATAATCCAAGTACATATTAACCCACTAAGTGTACTTGGAGAATATTATACATACATACACATGTCTTTCCCTATATATGTACGAGTATATATACATATACTCGTATATGCACATATAATATACCTTTCACAATACGGTACTAACTCTGTACACAACTCTATATTGTAACCCATTGTGTTATAATATATTAGCATTATAATATATTTGTATAGTATATCACGTACAAGTTATCTGTCCGGACCAGTTTTATAATGGCATGCTGGTCGCTGCCTATGATAATGGCAAGTCAAAGGACTGCCTAAATGTTCATATAGTTTGTTATGGAGAAAAAGGCAAGTTCTACTGAACTGCCGAGGAATTAAAAAGACTGTTGCGTTTGTTTGTAAGCAGGACTGAGAGTGATCATCCTCTGTATTTTTATTTAATAAGTAACCTAAGGTTTTATACTAAACTTATTCTAATTTGTTATACAGTTTATGGGATCTAAACTGCTATATAATTTACCTACCCTAAGTGTGGAGCACGTACCCTATTGGTGCGCTCTATTTATTTGCGACCATACTCTGCATTAGATGGAGTATATGGTCTGCAGTGTGGCAGACATGTGCAACAAGATCGTCCGTCTGTCGTTCTGCCCGCTCTTATGACTGTATGTCATATCGTCGAACTCAAAGGCGTGAGAAAGCATTGAGCGACGGTTGTGGCACGAGTATCGAGTGTCGAGCTCTGTCTGGACAATCCGATACTCATTTCTTGTTATCGCATAACGATAAACAAATCGAGGAAGAATGACAGACAAGGGATAGTGTGTGCCGTTTAATTGTTGCGCACATGATATCACTCGTGAAGGCTGTCTGTATCTTTGGGTGCATTAAGGTGCATCACACGCAGTGTTTTTGAATGTATTAAGGTGCATTTGCATTAAGTGTTTAGAAATGCATTACAGTGTATTAGTATGTATACATGTGTGTCCCATACGGATTTTTAAACCATTTTTCATGCAAGCATAAAGTCTGCATTGAAATTTAAAATTTGCCTGGCACAGTTTTGCATTCTCTCTGTGTGAATTTCTGGATGTGCCGTTATATATGAATCGTGTGCACTAAAAAAAAAAAAATTTTTTTTTAAATTCTCAAATTTGTTTTTTTAACTTTTCTAATTTTTTTAACCGGTTCAAATAGAAATCAATCCCGTATTTCTGCTCCGTGTATTAAAAAAAAAAAAAAAAAAAAAAATTTTTGTATCCCATATATGTAAAATAAGATTTTTATATTAATTAAATAACAAAAAAAAATTATCCCACTAATCAATTTGTATAAAAATACTACCACCATCATTAGTTTGGTGAAATTATTCTAGATTTTGTTTTCACTTCAAAATTGAAGCAATCCTTCATCTTTTTCCAGTGTACTAAACAACCAGCTCTGGTAATACACTGAAAAAATAGATATATTGCATTCCATATTTTGATTTCATTGGATTTCATTTTTTTTAAAGTTCTTCATATCATAACTGCTGTGACCATCCCAAAGAGTCGTTTTTATCCCAAAGCAGCAAATAATATCTATGAAGTACTGTTGTTCTCTTCCATAAATTTCGTAGCACAAAGCTTTTTTAACTTTTAAAATTAGTACACCGTTATTAGGAAACACTAATTAAAAAATGCCATTGAATAGAACTCCAGAGAAAGTGTCAAGCCAGTAAGACGATTCCAAGAAAGGGCTGACCGAAATTGATGCACCAGCTGAACATGGTGCGGAAGGTGGTGGGGCAATTCCAAAACGACTCACGACAAAAAACTCGAAATATACAAAAAACCAAAAAGAAAAAGATTACGATCCTTCTATGAATGCATTCATATTTGAAGCCGTTAATTTGGTGCATTTCTGCACAAAATATACTTCATTCCCAATTGAAGACCTCACGTTCCCCCTACTTCAGGCCTACCTCAGCGACTTGAATGGATACTACGATGATGTAAAGCGTGCGTACCGTCAAGTTGGACTAGCAAACGATGAAGAGCTACAAAGTGGCTTCAAGATGGTAGCACGAAACAAAATGGAGCGATCCCAAGACCATGCATATAGCACTAAGGCCCAAATCTCAGATCTTTTGGAACTACACAGGCCTCAACAAGTTGAGACACAACGTCTAACTGAGCGAGCCCCAGCGCCTGCAATAGAACAAGTTGGAGCTGCGCTATGCTTAAATGTGCCCCTATGTGACACCGAAATATTTTCCGGAGGGTATGAGGAGTGGCCGTCCTTCCGAGACATGTTTACGGCGGTATATATTAATCACCCTAAACTCACTCCCGCACAAAAGTTGTATCATCTTTGATACAAAACCGCCGGAAAAGCTGGAACAATAGTCAAACAGTACAGCTTAAGCAATGAACATTTCTAGTTGGCTTGGGACGCACTAAGAACAAGGTTCGACAACAGGCGTATACTAGTGGACAAACAAGTAAAATCCATTTTGAACCCCCCTCAAGTAAATTTTGAAAGCAGCGAGGCACTACAAAGACTTCAGAGTTCTATAAACAACTCTCTGTCAGTCTTGAAGTCACAAGGCGTCCCGACAGACAATTGGGATCCAATTCTGATCAGTGTTTGTTCTACTAAACTCCCCGAGGAAACCCTAGCGTTGTGGGAACAATCCCTTAGTTCCCGAAAAGAACTTCCGACATGGCATCAAATGAACGAGTTCCTTACTAGTAAGTTCGAGATTGTGGAGCGACTGCAGAATGCGAAACCATGTAGGACCATACAACAGATGAATAAGAGTCACATGAGAATTCAGAACTTTCACACAGAAAGCAGTATGGCCTACTCGTGTCCAATCTGTCGCGCAACTCATGCGATCAGATACTTTCAAAAGTTCAAAAAGTTGTCCGCTCGTGAAAGAGTGAGAGTCGTAAGAGAGAACCAGATGTGTGAGAATTGTTTAGCATTTTCTCACACTAAACAAGAGTGCTCTAGTCAGCACACCTGCATGCATTGCCAAAAAGAGCATCACTCAATGCTCCATCTCCAAAATGATACCGTTCCGAACCTCCAACGGAATGAGACGCCCCCTAGACGTCAACGAAACCAATTTCACAACACCACCAGCGAGTAGTCCCGCTCAACAAAATCAGAGAACCAATCACAAGTGCAATCTTTATTCACTACAAATGAAGAAAGAGTGCTGCTTCCCGCGGCCCTAGTATCCATAGAGCACCTTGGTGAGGTTCATAAGGTACGAGCGTTTATCGACCAAGGCTCCCAAAGAATTTTCATTGCCTCCAAAGTTCAAAATCGGCTGAAACTCTCAACCCAACGAGCTCAGTTCGAAATTTCTGGTTTGGGTGGGAAGACCATTCAGAACGCCAGTCACAGTTGCCCTCTCACGCCGTGTGCCCACAAAACTGGAGAAAAAATTCCACTTCAAGCAATAGTACTTCCTCAATTAACGAAATTTTTAACGCCTTTCAGAATAGAGCAGCCAGATTGGGAACGCTTAGCCACACTGGACCTAGCAGATCCTAACTGCTTCATGCAAGCCCAAATCGATATGATCATAGGAAGTGACTTGATTCCACAGATTCTCCTGGAGGGAATTCATAAAAAAGTGTGCGGCCGTCTACTGGCGCAAAACACTATATTTGGTTGGATTGTAAGTGGTCCACTGACCCAGAAAGTCGCTACCTTCTCGACACAAGTGAAGGAAGTATCCAATGAACTACTTAGTTCTCAGTTAAAACAGTTCTGGGAGCAGGAAGAAGTGTTTCAACAGGTTCCTCCCAAAAAGACAAAATACGAGTATGTGAGGAATACTACAAACGAACCACACTTCGGGCAACGGATGGTCGGTACACGGTCGGACTCCCCTTCAAGAGAGGTTTCCCCAATTCGCCGAATTTGGGACCCTCACGTGCTCCAGCTTACAGCCAATTATTAAGCATGGAGAAAAACCTTTCCAGGAAAGAAGAACTAAAAACAACGTACGAAGGGGTGCTGAACGAATACCTCACTCTTAACCACAGGAAACCGACAACTGCGAAAGAAATTGTAACTACAAGTAGCCACTTGTCGTTCTATTTGCCGGATCACGCTGTAAGCGACAACAAAAATCCGCGTCGTCTTTAATGCTTCTAGGAAGACAGGATCAGGGCAATCTCTCAATAATGTCCTGCATATCGGACCCGCCCTACAACCCGATCTCATGACTCTCCTACTGAGATGGCGTTTATACGAGTTCGTCTTCAACGGAGACGTAGAGAAGATGTATCGGCAAATTCTTGTCCACCAAGACGACCGCGAATTTCAGCGCATTCTCTTCCGAAAGTCCAACAAAAGCCCAATACAGGATTTCAAACTAAAAACAGTGACCTTCGGCGTTAATTGTGCTCCATACTTGGCCATCAGAACTCTCCGTCTTTTATCCGCAAAAAAAGTTCTACTCAAGGAAACTTATGTGGATGATATTCTTGCAGGCAGCCATACCATCGCTGATGCAGTTGTATCACTATCCCAAGTAATCAAAACTCTCGACTCCGGAAGATTCCCACTAAGCAAAATCACAGCGAATCATCCCAAAATTTTAGAAAATATCCCACAGTCAGAACTACTCGATTCTGATTTTTTGAAATTTGAGAATGCTAGCTCTACAAAAACGCTAGGAATACAATGGAACGCTCTAGAGGATTTTTTGTTCGTATTCCATCTCTCCAATAACAATCACTACGGCGGCCACAAAGCGACAAATACTCGCCGCGGTCGCGAAACTTTTTGACCCGGCAGGATGGCTCTCGCCAATCATGACCCGCGCGAAGCTGCTTTTGCAGTAACTGTGGATGGAAGGATCGGACTGGGACGAATGTGTTAAGCCGCTCTACCTGGCCAAATGGAACCAGTTCCTGGGGGACTTACCGGCAATCGCCAACATTCAGATCCCTAGATGGGTACGGTTTTCCCCCATGAAGCAAAACCAACTCCATGAGTTCTGCGATGCCTCTGAGAAGGCGTACTGCGCCGCACTCTACGTGCGCACTCTGGATGCAGAGGGTTCGATCACGTGCCGTCTATTAGTAACCAAAGGCAAAGTGGCCCCTCTACAAACGGTGAGTCTCCCGCGCTTGGCGTTATGCGGGGCAGTGTTGCTGTCCCAGTTGGTCAAGTCCGTCCGAACAAACTTGGAGATGCCCGCTGAAGGTGTGTTCCTCTGGTCGGATTCGCAGATCGTTTTGGCATGCGAATCCGACCCGTTGTATCTTATCAGTTCCCTTCACAACCACCGGTGTTGACTTTGCGGGTCCTTTCCTCATTAAAGCATCCCAGCTTCGGTCAGCGACGTTCCTGAAAGGTTATGTTGCTGTGTTTGTGTGCTTCTCAACGAAGGCTATACTCTGCTCTGACCTCACGACCGAAGCTTTCCGAGCAGCGTTCGCCCGCTTCATTGGTAGGAGAGGACTGCCTCGCAAAGTCATGTCTGATAACGGCAAAACGTTCGTCGGTGCTCAGAGGGCGCGCAGCCGAGACTTCCTCAAGTTCTCGAAGGAGGTATCTGCAGACATCTTCAAACTGTACTCGCCACAAGGCTTGAACTGGGATTTCATCCCGCCCAGCGCACCCCATATGGGTGGTCTTTGGGAATCCGCGGTCAAAAGTTTCAAAACCCATTTGAAAAAGACTGCCGGCGTTCATAAATTTTATTATGAAGAATTTGCCACCCTACTTTGCCGCATAGAGGCGGTCCTAAATTCTCGGCCGCTTTCTCCGCTCTCCCAAGAACCTAATGAACTTTTAGCTCTCACTTCAGGTCACTTCCTACGAGGCGCTCCCCTCCTGGCGATCCCCGAACCCAATTTGGAGAACGTGTCTCTCATAAACCGTTGGGAAAAGCTGAAGGCTCTCCATCACCAATTCAGCCGGAGATGGAAGGACGAGTACTTGAAAGAACTCCATAAGCGACACAAATGGCGACATCCACATGAAGAGTTACAGACGGACCAAATGGTAATAATCAAAGACGAGCTGCTGCCTCCGGCTGATTGGCGATTGGGCCGAGTCAGCGCGCTACACCGCGGGACCGACGGATACGTCCGAGTCGCGGATGTCCGCGCGCAGGCTGGTGTTCTCACCAGGCCCGTCGTGAAACTCTGCGTGCTGCCGCTCGCGTGACGCAAATACAAACCTTGGAATTTCGTTCCTCCCAAACACCAGACTTCCCTGTCTGCCCATTCATTAACTATAATATTCAATTCTGTTTCCATCTCTTTACAGACCAACAACAAAATAAAAAAATGGACATTCACCAATGCGCGCTGTGCCACCGTCAGCATCCCTTGAAATACTGCAAGGGGTTCTTAGCAATGGGTATGAGCCAGCGGAGAGCAAAGGTCATAGCGCACAAATATTGTAACAATTGCCTTGCCCGGTCGCACACTGTTGCGGCATGCCAGTCTACCAACCGATGCCGAATATGCCATAACAAGCACCACACCCTTGTGCATCCGGATGAGAGCCTCGTTAGCTGCCTTTGTGGTGCCAAAAGGAGCATAGCGCTCCACTCGACCACCCAGCAACGGCCATCGCTTTCCAGAGGACGCGCGCGCCAGACCCCACGCGAGACAACGGCGCCCCAGACGCACGGACGAAGGTAGCAATCACCGAGCCCTCACCGTCTCGGCAATCGTACCGGAAATCGACCGGGTTCATCAAAGGCAAGGAAAGCATCGCAACCAGGCTCACGTTCCTCTGGCCTACGCGCACTCTCCCAAGCGCCACGCTCTATCCGTCGTCCGACAGCAGCTCCCATCGACCAGTCATCCGCCGCACATCCCGAGGTGTGGAGACGGGAAGTTACCGGGAGCGGATAGCGAAGGCACTCATAGATCGGGCCATCCAGTCCCTCACCCAGCTAAAGGATGCCCTCTAATCATGCACGAGTGCATGCGGGCCCAGGATAGCTAAATCCCTTTTTAGACCATTCTGCCACCCCGGTCTGTGTCGCCAAATCCCTCTTGGCATCTTCCAATATATTCCTTTATTGTAGTAGGAAAGCGTTGCAGCTGCCGCTGTTGAAAATGCAGTATGTTTCCTTTCCTACTACTAAAGTATACACTGATCGGAATATATTGAAAGCACAGATAGAGAGCAACACTGCTTATTATCCGAATCTCCTCCCGAGAGAACTTATCCGGCAACGAAAGTTCGAAAGCTTTCTCCCTAATTTAATATTCGTTTTCCTTTTTTTTGGACGAGGGCTTTTTTCTTCTCTCTGATGTCACCGCCACACGAGCACGTCTTACTTCTTGTGAATTATATTATAATTTCTAAAACTGAATTAAACATTGAATTACTTATTTCTTTTGAATTATATATTTTAATTTTAAAATCTGAAATAAACATTTGTGAATTATATTTTCATTTTTTAAAACTGAATTAAACAACCTTTAAAAAAGGTAAATAGGGTATACTAAATTTGTGCTTTTGAGAGGGATTGCAATTCGAAGAAGGCGTCGTATATACACAGATATGATCTGCATCACTTTTTAAGCAATTTTTATTTTGTCCGTCCGTCTGTCCGTCTGTGGCCACTTGTTTTCTACACCGTTAGAGCTTAATGAAATTTTGCAAAATTCTAGCCTGCACAAAGATACGGATCCAGGTTGCTATATGGGCCGATTTGGACAAAGGACACGCCTACCTCCCATATAAGTAACTTTTTTCACCTTTTTTAAAATGACTATAACTTCGGTCCCATTGACGGAATCGTGGCGCAATTTGGCAGTTATGGAGATGTGGGTCCTACTAAACACTGTGAAAAACGTGGCCGGTATGTATTAATTGCCACGCCCACTATTAACAAATATTATTAACTTGAGATCTGGTAGAGATTTACGAACGAAATTTTACTTGAAGGAACATGTGGCCATTATAAAGCTATCTGCAACAAATGGGGCTGATCAGAGAAAAGACACGCCCAGTTTTGATTTAAGGAACTTTCGGGTCTAAAATTAAAATTAGCCTACCTATGCTCGTATTGATGCCAGCGGAATAAAAATTAGCAGAAATATACATGGGGTCCATAATAGTCTGTACGCAGAATATGGAAATCATAATAGATACTACTGCCACCCCACAATTAACCAAAAATCATTACTAGGTTCCTATTAAAGATTTATCAATGAAATTTCACACCAAGGTTGCGGGTACTAACTTTAAATACCACACAAAAAATGGGCCTGTTATTTTTACATCCACACCCAATATGGACATATTATTATAACTTACGACCTATACAATATTTTTGGACGAAATTATAAATTAGTTCGTATATGGACCTTACAAAGCCATATACAAGATTGGGGGTAGATCAGATGAAGGACACGCCTCCTTCCCATATACTGAACTTTGAGGACCCACTTAAAAACAATTACCCTATCTATGGTTCTAGTGATTATATATGAAAACAAATTGGTAGATTTTCACACTGGGTCTGTACTAGCATGCAATCCAAATATGGGCAGATTATTAGTACTGCCACACTCACAATTAACCAAAAATCATTACTAGGTTCTTATTAAAGATTTTTCAACGAAATTTCACAGAAAGGTTGCGAGTAGTAACATTGAACACCGCACAAAAAATGGGCGTGTTATTTTTACAGCTACGCCCACTATTGACATCATATTATATATTTCGACCTATGCAATATTTTTTGACGAAATTTTATATTAGTGGTTATATTGACACTACAACCATAGACAAGAAATGGGGTCGATATAAGCATTTCAAGGTACCCTACCAAAAATTATGAAGAAAACATCCCCATTTTTTAACTTGCATGTACAAGAAAAGGTAAAGAGTATTTCGAAGTCGGTCTAACCCGACTTCAGACTTCTGTACTCGTTTAATATTTTGTTGTGTATTCATTTTTACGGTAACACCTATGTTTTATGTTATTGTAATTAATTGTAGTTCAAATTGTATTTAAGGCCATAACTGGAAAATAAAATTGTGAATTAGAACCAAGCTTACAACAAGTGAAGTTTATTTCATCCCGCAGCAAGTTGTTGAAGCTCAAGTGCTTGAAAAAACTAACTCAATTTTTTACTTCCTATCCAAGTTAACGTGCCTGTATAAGAATCAAAGTTAGGAACAAAACATTGTTGACTTCAATTACCCCAACAAAATAATGTGTTACTTGAAGTCGAATGTCACTGGAGATGCAGAAAGACTAATCAGGCATCTACCATTAACCCAGGAGAATTATGAGACAGCGTGAAACCTTCTCCAAAACGGGTACCACCATAAACGAGTGCTGGCCTTCTCAGAAACAATAAAATCTCCAAGATGTTGTAAGAGAAAGCATCTTGGCCATCAACAATATAGGAGTCGACATATCCTCGTGGGGATCAATATTGCTTCACATGCTCGAGAAGAAGTTAGACTGTCAGATTCACCTGCTGTACGAGCAGTCATTAAAGAATCCAAAGGAGACTTAAATGTTGGAAGACTTTCTGCACTTCCTCGAGCATCGCTTCCAATTTCTGGAAACTCTCGGTGGACGAGAAAGGCCACATTATTCAAGGGTAGTGTCAACAGTTGCCACTGCGACCACGAAATACAACTTTTGTCAAGGCACAAACAGGAAGCTAAATAGCTACACTAACCTAGAGTGAAATAACCTACACTAAAATAGACTGAAACAAGCGCTCAAAAAAATTATTATCTGTAAATATTCAAAATATAGGTTCCGTAGTAAATGTGCCAACAGGACATTGGACTCTGGGTACTCATGGTAATAAGCTGAAGATTGCCTCAAATGACTTCTGCAGGAGTTTCATGGACGAGGAGGAGCAATAGTCCATTGAACACCTGTTCTGTACGTGTCCAGCGATGTCCAGAAGGAGGTGCAATACCTTGTGGACTCATTGGGAGAAATTCCGAGTAAGACTACAAGCTCCATCAAATGCATCAAACGGCTGGACCTTCGAAAGGAATTGTGATTTGTGTCTCATGCGTTATCACAAAGGGTCAATTGATTGCTAGAAGCACAAACGGAAGATGTAAACAGGCAAGTTGAGAAGTCGTTGAAAGTGAACATCATTGCACCGAGTATCTCGCCTTGGAATTCGCCAATTAATTTTGTACCAAACAATTGCGTACTCGGGCTCAGAAGACGTGGACAATGGTCGCCGAATTCAGGAAGTTGAATGACTATTCAGAAGGTGTTCCCGATCCCGAGGATAGAAGAAATTCCGGATCATTTAAGATATAGAAGGTATTTCTCTACGCTTTATTTAGCTAGTGGCTTGGATTGACAGGAGCATCTGTTACCTTTCAAAGGGTAATGAAAAATGTACTAAAAATGGTTGTATTGTGTTGTGTATCTCGATGATATTACAGTTTATGGGGCTGCAGAAATTATGAGAACACAGTTTGAAATTGAACACTGGAAGTGTCAATTTTAGCGAATATTTTTATTTAGGGCATCGATGTTCAGAGGAAGGATTACAGATAGATCCTCCGAAGGTGTAATGTGTGAAGAATTTTGCCATTAAAAAGAGTGGAAAATTAGTGCAAGTAATTTTGAGGCTAGTGAACTACTATAGGAAAATTGTTGAGGTCTTAGCCGGAATTGTCAATAAATAATTTGCTACGTAAAGAGGGCACTCAGTGATACATAGAAAAGGGGATCTACCATAGAAAAGTTTCTGACTATTTATTGGGCTACAAAAAACTTCTGAGTGTATCTGCTAAGGCGCCCGTTTAAGATTTACACTGACCAGCAGCCATTGGGAGGCATAGCAAACTTGAGAGATCAGACCCCTCGGTTGGCAAGGTTCGGGTACAAGTTATCCGAGTATGATTTTGAGATCATATAAAAGCCTGGGAAAAAAAATTTGAATACAGATGTGCTTAGCAGGGGGCCGCAAGAGCTGAAAGTGGCGGTAGTCCAGGCTAGAGCAAGGGCGAGACCCAACACGAATAGGCTGTATGTTAACGGTAAGATAAAGATACGGTAGCAGCAGAGCCAGTGGGAGCTCGTGACAGATAAGCAGCCAGTAGGCAGGATTGACATTATATCTATATCAGAGGATTAAAATGATATCCAGGGTATATTGAAAGTTATGCATGATTCACCTCTGGGTGGAGGTGGAGTATAAACAAAAGCAACAACAGCGCCCAGAGTATTATGCTTGGTGGAGAATCAAATTATGCATTCCCTTTCTCATTGTTATTTTCTCAGACAAAATTTCGCTCTCTATCAAAAAGACCGACTACAAAGAGATCAACTACAAAGCAGCGGGGGATACTCTTTCATCAAATGTTTTCCAGTATAAAAAAAACATGTATACTGTACGTGAATTCTGCTCTCAAAAAAGTGTTGCTTTGTACTCAAATTTCCATTTGACTAATTCTGAGTAGGTAAAGAAAAAAGGAATAATTAGGATAAATAGGTTATCAGTCTTTCTTATTAGTAAGAGGAAATAAAAATATGATTCAGAAAAACAATAAAAAGCACAATTTTTTTGGGACAATATTTATATTATTTAATTTCATTAAGTAATATAACAAATATGAATGGAAATTTAGATATTTTATACATTACAGATCTATCCGATTGATTTTAACTGCTGGTTCCCATTTTGAAATTCGATAATTTGAATAATACATTTAAAAACAACCAAACCATTAAATAATTTAAAATTAAAGGAGGCATTAATTAACAGTTTTAATAAATTTATCCAATTAGTATATTGACTTTTATACCTAATATTGGTAATGGTCATATTTGTCAAAGAAATATTTGACTATATTGAATATCGTACTTTTTGGATCGGGAATAGTAGTTGAAATTTTAATGAATGATAACCGTAAATTTTCATTTTCCCAGAAGCAATCGGTTTGTTTATCATTGGTTGTGGACAATTAGTTTTGTTGCTGATTTGATTGGAAAAAATTGCGCCCATACCACTACATTCTTTGCAAGCCGTGCAAAATGTGAGACAAACTAAATTGTGGGCATTTTTTACGTTAAATAAAAATCTGTATGCATCAATTCAAGTTGCATTACATTATGTTTGGATAGATCAACAGAATTGAGGGCAGAGGCGACGACGTGATGGTGATAAAATTATATCGCGCATCTATGTAGTTTCTCTGAAAGATGTTGAACTTTTTCATTTCCGTCAGCTTCTATTGCATATCGTTGGTCTGAAATTGTTTGAAGATGTTAGGACATATAATAATGTCGTTTATCATTATTTTTTTAAGCTTGCTGTAATTGATTCTTATGATAAAATTTTACACTTTCATTTATATTAATCATAAAAGTATAAGAACTTATATGATATTTAATTATAGCAGGAATTTACAATATCTTTGAAATGAGTGCTATACCATACTTCCTCCCCTTTATAAAATCTTTTTCTTCCTCCTTCTTTTTGAATGTTATTCTGTTATTTTTATAATTTACTGGATTTTTGCATTTCTGTTCGAATATTTGGTTGGTTTCCAATTTAAAACTGGTATTTTTTGTTAAATTATTCAAATAAAATCTTGAGTTTGTATAACAAAATATAGTGCTATTGGGGGTATCATTAATTGCATTTGAATTGTTGTACTCGTTCGCCATCAATATTCTATTTAGCTTCTTTTTAAGTTTAGCGTATTATGTATAAGATATTCCTTTTAAGTAATATTGACTGTTTGTAGTTCCCTTTCTGCTAATCCGTTGCTTTGAGGATGCAGGTAATTTTTTTGTGCGTATTTTTCAATTAGAAAATTTAGGAAACTGTAAGAATTTAGGGAAGAAAAAGGACGATTTTTATACGAGAATTTTCATCTGAAGTTTTTGGCTAAAATTAAAGCATCCGTTTTTACTAAATGCTTGACTATAATACTAAAAGCATCAATGTAAATATAATGATGGTATTCATTTGACGTTATAAGTTTGTAATTGTTGTAAATTAAAATTTTTTAAACACAGGCTAAATAAACGCTCTTCTTGCATACTTGTATATCGATCAGATGTTATGCTGGCTGTAAAAACTACATGTAAAAATTTATTGATTGCATGTTTAAAATTCCGCGCCCAAGCATTAAATGATTTATTAGTGATAGAATTCTTTGGAATAAATGATGGTAGAACATTGTCGCATGCTTGTAATAATTTTGCACACCAAAATCGAAAGCAGAGCTACAACTTTTTCGTGAATAGTTTTCCATACAAACTGACAGAACCTTTGTACAATATTATGGCATTCGATTTGCAACTCTATCGAGGATAGGACAGACTTTTGTATGGAAAAAATTATCGAGTAAATTATACTCGGATAAAACGAGCGAATTTTTCTATCCTCGGTAGAAAGTGCTTTCAAATCGAAATTCAAATTCCCGTAGGATTTTTTATTTTTCAGTTGATTAATTTTAAAGAAAACAAAAATTCATCTGTGGATTTTGTTTTCTGATTTTTAACATTATATTCAAATGATATGTTTGTATAAAAAATATCAAAAAGTAAATGATTAAAGAAACAGTTGAAGAAGTACTGCCAAGTATACCACTTACTCGTGTGCTGTTTTATTCGCACAACTCGATATACAACATTTGCAACGAATATAAGAAGTTCTATGAGTACCCCTATAATCTTTTGGAATTAAATTGGGAAAAATCCAAAAGATCTGTTTCAAAAGGAATGTAACAAGCTGAAACATATTTTTCGATCCTTTGCTACTTTTGGCCACCATATCGTACCAGCATTTTCAATCTGATTATTCCATCATTGTTTTCATGTAATGCTGCTAGACCCTCACCTTCTAATTTTTGTTGACATTACTTACCTACCTCTATAATTAACACAATCGTTTTCTGTCGATAAACTTTTATGGGCACTATACCATGATTTCAAGTGAGGTAATACTTTTACCTTCCTAACTTTCTAAACTCTTTCATTTCCGACAAAATTGCACCTTAAAGTATATTCTTTTACTTTATCAGTGCTAATTATGTTACAACCGACAGGTAATTAACAGTTTCAATTTTTGTTGTTTCGCTTGTTAAGAGTTATCGTGAAATACCATCTGCTGTTGCATTCTTCGTTACTGGACGTTATTTAAGCCCGTAATCATAAATAGTAAATATAACCCTGACCACCTTTGTAATTAAACACACATTTTACTACAAAAGCCACAGAAACTTGTTAGATACATTATAAGGATTCAGCTCTGATGATGTGACTCGTAGCAGGTACTTCGAGGAACATCGCATATCGGAAGACGATGCAGACTAAAGGATGAACATATTATTGGATGGCTTGGCCATGAATGGCGGCTGAGGTAACATTCTTGAAAAACATGTGGCCGAAATATTTTAATGCGTTGTGGACGGGTTTATTCAAAAGGAACGAAAATACAAATAACTTGGCTTGCGCTCTCATGTTTTCATGCATGCATGGGCAATAGCTTACATTAGAATGTGTAATCAGTTTTTCACAATCTTAACAGATTGAATTTTGACTAAGTTGAAGATATTAAGGAGGGTGACTGCAGTACCACTACTGTAGAGATTTTGATAACTAATTTTTTATTGAGTTCAGCTTGGGGGGGGACCGGGGAGAAGAAGAACATTTTGTCTCGTGGCTATAATAAATTCATATTAATAATCCTTAAGCATAGTCTTTATATTTAATCGGAATATTAACAGTGGCGACGTAGAAATGTACCCGAACGAACTTACTACTGTTTTAAAGCATTTTTAACAGTCAAACGAAGCTATGTTACTAAAATTTCTTGAACAAAGTGCGGTATCCTCAAGACAGGTAATGAGCATGGAAAATCGTTCGAGTGCTGTGCCAGTATTTAAAAGGTTAGACCGAAATGTTGAAAAATGGTCTATCTATATTCAACAAATGGACCATCATTTTGCAGTAAATGGAGTCTCAGAAGAGAAACTGAAGTGAGCTTGTTTTTTATTGTGGATTGGTACTAACACTTATGAATTGCTTCAAAAGCTCTGCTACAACAATATTGAAGGAAAAACGTTAAAAGAACTAAAAGAACTCCGGGGAGCAGCCAAAGATTATCAATTTATTTGTAAAAAAGAGAACTTTCAGGAAAGTTTTGCGCGACAACAATATAAGAGACATGATAATTATGCACACAACCGAGGAAAAAGTGCATAGCACCGCGTTAAATCCAACATTGGAAGAAGTTCTCCAGATAGCATCTGTCTATGAAACAACAGTAAAAACGTGCATGGAATTTAGAGGAGAGATGACTGATCCGGCTGTCAACGCTGTTCAATATTCACGTGATTATAATCGCAATCATAGTCGTAGCGGAAATCTAAATTCATACAAAACGAGTAAAGATGTCTGAAGTCGGATTAGACCGACTACGAAATACCCTTTACCTTTATATTTTGTACAACCACGCTCATACAAATAAGTTGTACGTGAGAGTTAAACCTTGGCGATATGGAATCAATACAATTTTTTCTCCATGTCGGTTGAAATGTTACACCTATAATGATCAATAAGTTTCATAGTTGAATTTTATAATGCTATAGAGATTTGTAGATATATTTTGTAGAGATTTCGAGTTGTGTATATAGTTAACTTGGTACTGTAGTTATACTTCACATTTCCATATGAACATATCCGTAACTGCTACGACCATTATGGTATTTTTAAAAAAAAAAGCTATACGGAACAAAATTAGTTTAACATTTTTGATAGTAAAGGTTTGAAGGTATGAATACTACTGCTTGTTGGTCCGCGGGAGGTAGTTGACACAGCTTCTACCTCCAATATATGAGAGGCTTTCCCCTATCCGCTACCTGGGGACACTCGCTCTAGGAGTTACAAGCTATCCCGAGGAACCT
Organism: Clusia tigrina; assembly: GCA_920105625.2. Taxonomy (NCBI): domain Eukaryota; kingdom Metazoa; phylum Arthropoda; class Insecta; order Diptera; family Clusiidae; genus Clusia; species Clusia tigrina. The sequence goes on along the minus strand of OV050031.1, from coordinate 152,725,356 downwards.
AATTAATTGTACCTATTACTACACCTAAATCAACTAAGTTAGCACACATAAAATAAATGAAGAATGCAGCAAAAATAAAGAACCCTATTATGATGAAATTGTAACACAAACTGCATCATGGTAACTGTACATCGTTTCGTAAGTTTTCGCCTTGATTGAATTACTGTCCATATTAGAGAAAGCGCAGTCTATGTGAGTATTTCCTGAAGTGGTACTCTTATCTCTACATAGAAGAGATATTAAACCGTTATCCGTTAGGATTTCTTCTACTTGGTCACAGTCACTGCCACGACATATGTATATTAAAATCTCCTAATAGAGCAATTCTCTTATTGACAGATCAATCGGTACTTGAAATATTTTGTAGTGCTATTTTTAGTAATCCTAACGGAAAAGATTTATTTCTATAAAGTACTATTAAATGGATATCTCTATATTTGGTGAATTTACCTTCATGTAATTTATTGCTATATAAATGCTGAACTGAATCTGCTAGCTCCATTTTGACATATATAATAATACCCTTTGAGTGCCATCAGAAGATTATTCATAAGAATAAAGGACGCTTGGTTAAAAAAATTTAAAAAAAACTGGATGGTTTGCTACTGATTTCATGTTATAATCCGCCATTTTGTAAACATTACCAACTTCACTATACGTTGAATGCCATCAGAAGATTATACATAAGAATAATTGACGCGTGCTTAAAAAATATTTCAAAAAACAGAAAAACCGTCTTTTGTAAGACTTTATAAAGTCAATAAATTTTTTTTTTTAATTTTGTATAGGTCCAAAATTTTAAGATCCTATCTATACAGGGCGTAGCTCATAAAGTGCATCTTTAATTTTCTTATTTTTGATTTGTGTTTTATACTATCACTCTGAAGCTTCATCTGAAGTTTCGTTGACGAGCCTTGCATAAGGAACCAAAAATTAGTACTGGTTAATTGTGGGCGTGGCAGTAGTAATAATGTAACCATATTTTGCATGCATGCTTTTTCGGAACTAATACACCCTGCTACCAAACGACTAGGCTAATGTGGCCGGAACTTAATAGTAGGAAAACTAGAGACTTGCTTGCCCTGCCGAGAGAGAATATCTCTAAGGTCGTGGCATGTATAACTGGTCACTGGCTTTTCGGCAGACATGCTCTCAGGCTGGGAGTATTCTCTCATGAATACTGCAGAAGCTGTGGGGATGAGGAGGAGGAGGAGACTGTGGAACATCTCTTCTGTAGTAGCCCCGCTCTGGCCAGAAGCAGAGCGGGCTCTTTAGGCAAATACGCTTTTAGCTCTCTTATAGAGGTGTCTAGCGCGAAGATCAAAGAAATCCTGCGCTTTATTAGGGCTTCAAAATGGTTCGACGAGTGCATCGGACGTGCGTTGTGGCGCGGTGGTATCACAATGGACCCATGGTGGTCTGAGTGAGCTGGTCCTTGAACTGGCTGCCACATTAACCTAACATAACCTAACCCTGCTACCAATTTCACCCAAAAATATTGTATAGGTCGTAAGTTATAATAATATGTCAATAGTGGGTGTGGCTGTAAAAACAACACGCCAATTTTTTTTGTGGTGCTTACTGATGGTTCCCGCAATATTCCTGTGAAATTTCGCTGATAAATCTTTAATAGGAACCTAGTAATGATTTTTGGCTAATTCTGGGCGTGATCTGCATATTATGCACACACACTATTATGGACCCTATGTATACTTCAGCAAATTTTTATTCCGCTGGCATCAATACGAGCAGAGGTAAGCTAATTTTAATTTTAGACCCGACAGTTCCTTATATCAAATCAACCCCATTTGTTGCAGATAGCTTTATAATGTCCACATGTTCCTTCAAGTAAAATTTCGTAGGTAAATCTCTACCAGATCTTAAGTTATTAATATTTGTGAATAGTGAGCGTGGCAGTTATATACCGCCCACTTTTTGTATAGTGTTTACTGGGACCTGCATCTCCACAACTGCCAAATTGCGCCACGATTCCATCAATTGGACCGATGTTACAGTCATTTTAAAAATCTTACCCCAAATCTACCCCAAATCTTTGTAAATATCCAAATTGACCTCTGGATTTAGAGATGACTAAATATTTAGTGTTAAAGCAAAAAGTAACTGGTTTAAGAGAAGGATTACATAGTTGTGCAATTTTATAATCCTAATACTCATACTTTTAAGGAAAGATTTTAATAGTTTATTTTGCTTTTGTTTTATTATAATAGATTATTTTGCCAACAAAGGCTTCTATTTCGTGAACATTTTTTGGTCGGGGCATAAATTCGAAATCGAATCGCTTGATCCAACGCATTCAATTTCTTTCTAGACAAAACTACACTTTTCGAGTTTACACCGTAACCCATGATGTTCAAGTCGCTGAAAATTACGTCCGCGTTGCGCAAATGTTCTTCGTTATTCCGACGATTCCTGTAACGAGATATCAGCCAAGTAAACTGTTGCGTGCTGAACGCCCACGAGATAACGCCCTCCATAAAACGTTGAAATATCCCTGGAGCGCTTGCAATTCCAAAAGCATGCGCTGGTATCTGAATAAACCGAAAGGCGTGTTGATAACCATAAATACTTTCGACTCTTCTGTCAGGTGGAGTTGCAAGTAGGCCGTTACTTTAAAATCAGGGCATGTTCGCAGTTTTCCATTCGGCTTTCTAACAACAACAATTGGAGCTACCCAATCACTTGATTTAACAGCCTTTACGAGTAAAACACCTGTGTTCACTAGATGATCGAATTCAACAAGCATTTCAGCATGAAGCGCAAAAAGATGGTTATACGACTTCAAAAATTTGGGTGTGGCATTTGGCTTTAGGGTAATGTTTACTTTCAAAGTTGTGCATGCTCCCAATTCTGGCGAAAATATAATGAAATCTCGAATTGTACCTTTCTTCAGTACTTCAATCAAACTTTCCTGAGAGTGTTGACCTGAAAGTGCAAAACAACATTCATTAGCGCAGGAATCTGTAGTTATGCTCAAATTCTATTTTTTAAACCAGTCCTTTCCAAGAATATTTGTGGCAAGCTCAGAGTCCACAACGAAAAGCAATAAATTCTGAGCTATTCCGCTACAGGTTACACTTACATTGATAGATACTTTTAAAGCTAGCAGCTTTCCAACGTATGACTTGAGAATTTTATTGGTTGGTATACAAAAAGGCTTCCCAAACTTCGAGTAAATAGAGAGGTCAATAAATGAGCAGGAGCCGCCCGTGTCTGCTCGGAATTTAAAGGGTTCGTTATTTCTATTGATATCAGCAAACATTTTGTGAGCAAAATTTTCTATTTCAGGTAAACATTTCACTGCACATGCATTTTCTTTTGATATTAATTCAAGAAATCCAATGTTTTCAAATGACGTTTCGTCCACCGCATTGACATTATCGCAAGGTTTGTTTTGATTATATTTTCTATTATTGAATTGTCACCTCGCTGACTGCGACGTCGACGCCGATTGGCATACTATTGCGAGGTGCCCTTCCTTCCCACAAGAATAACATTTCGTTTTCTTTTTATAATGATAGCATTGATTTATTTCGTTTGCCGAACCACACAACTCACCATTAGATATTGTTTTTATACCCTCTACCTTTAAAAAAGGAAAATAAGAGTTGCAATTTCAAGAAAGAAGCGTGGAAGGTATGGACATATATATACAGATATGATCAGAATCACTTTCTAAGCAATTTTTATTTTGTCCGTCCGTCTGTCCGTCTGTTCGTCTGACCGTCTGTAGCCACTTTTTTTCTACACCGTTAGAGCTATCTTAATGAAAGTTTGCAAAAGTATAGTCTGGACAAAGATACAGAACCAGATTGCTATATGGGCCGATTTAGCCAAAGACCACGCCTACCTCCAATATAAAGAAGTTTTTTCACCCTTTTTTAAAATGACTATAACTTCGGCCCAATTGACGGAATCGTGACACAATTTGGCAGTTATGGAGATGTAGGTCCTACTAAACACTATGCAAAAAGTGGTCGGTATATATTAACTGCCACGCCCACTATTCACAAATAGTAATAACTTAAGATCTGGTAGAGACTTATGGACGAAATTTTACTTGAAGGAACATGTGGACATTATAAAGCTATCTGCAACAAATGGGGTTGATTTGATATAAGGAACTTTCGGGTCTAAAATTAAAATTAGCCTACCTATGCTCGTATTGATGCCAGCGGAATAAAAATTTGCATGGGGTCCATAATAGTGTGTGTGCATAATATGGAGATCATAATACAACTGCCACGCCCAGAATTAGCCAAAAATCATTACTAGGTTCCTATTAAAAATTTATCAGCGAAATTTCACAGGTATATTGCGGGAACCATCAGTAAGCACCACAAAAAAAATGGGCGTGTTGTTTTTACAGCCACACCCACTATTGACATATTATTATAACTTACGACCTATACAATATTTTTGGACGAATTTTTATATTAGTACGTATATGGACCCTAAAAAGTCACATACAAGATTCGGGTTCGATCAGATGAAGGATACGCCGCCCTCCCATATAATGAAGTTTGGTGACCCCACTTAAAGGCAATTACCCTATCTATGCTTATAGTGATGATATATGAATACAAATAGGTAGCAGTATATATTAGGTCTGTACTAGCGCGCATTCCAAATATGGGCAGATTATTACTACTGCAACGCCCACAATCAACCAAAAATCATAGAATATTATTTATTAACCACCAAACAATACATTGGCGTACTATTTTTATAACCACGCCCACTATGGACATATTATTATAACTTACAACCTAAACAATAAATTTAGACGAAATTTTATATTACTTACATATATTGATACTACAAAGCCATACACAAGAAATGGGGTCGATGTAATCAATTTAAGGTACCCTACCGAAAATTACCTTAGATATGCTCCTAATGATCATTTATGAAGAAAACATCCCCATTATTGTACTCGCACACATAAGGAAAGGTAAAGGGTATTTCGAAGTCGGTCTAATCCAACTTCAGACTTCTGTACTGGTTTTGTTATGGTATTGATGAATCGGGATATATTTATGCCTAACTTTATCTAAATTAGACTATTTCTTTATATATAAACCAGACACTATGAACAATTTAATTCACCCAATGTTTACATACAATTGTGTTACTACCCACAGCAAATGTTATGAGTTCATAATGCTTTTGCACCGATGTTTCTCTATCAGAAGGCAAAGTAACATAACTAGTCACTCTATAACAGAATGTAATTAATTGGTAACCATCGGTATGACGGACTATTACAATATCTCATAGTTATAAGTTTTTTAGGCTTTCACAAATGCGATGTCGTTTTTAATGAATGAACGTAACTATAAATTAAAAGCTGAATATTCAACAATCAACACAATCACAATACATGTTTGTTCATATGATTGTGGTTGTTTATATTACGTCAACTAAAATTAGGAAGGGAAAAATCAAATAGAGCAAAAACAAATCAGAGGGAAGCAGTCTACAGATTGCAACAAAATAAAAGTTGCAAAACAATTCTCAATTTTATTTCATTCATTGGCTAAATCAAAAAAAGGACAGGAAAACTATTTTGCAATACAATGGAGCGAAATGGAATATTTCTGTTTGTAACATCACCGGTTGCCTCACAAAAGGCAGACTGCACAAGAGAGATATACATACATACTCGTATGTATACTCGTATACAAGAATTTAAAAAGGAAACTTTGCAGCAGGTGTAAACATTTAATGCTCGAAACGAAATGTGATAAAAACTTAGAAGAAATTTGGTTGAAAATATTTAATTGAATTTTTAAAATTACGTATTGCAAGATGTTGCTTTCACATTACGTCAGTATTTACCTCTAGATTGTGTATTTTCTGTAGTGATCATTAATTGGCGTCACTTCACCACCATCGCGTAATAGAAAATGCGCTCAGAATTCTCAATGGAATTGAAAACTCTCGCTGTTTATTACGTTTCTCGCAGATGTATGTAAATGTATCACAATCGATGAATTTTGTTCAAAGCACACGGGAAGTTTAGTTTAGTTCGTAACATCGAACGTTGCAGTCACGAATTTTTACTGAAAATAAGATTTATTTTAAACACATTTTCTTTTTATTTTAATAATTGGGTATAGTTAGTACTCGACAATTTATTTCTTGAAAATTATTTTTATATAGTATTTGAGTAAATTTGTAAATTATTACAAAATATAATTAATCGTCAAATTAAAGTTAGCAATGCACATTCATCCGAGTTCCCCCAATTCCATCAATTCGTTGCAATCTGAAGAAAGTGCCGCCATAAAGATACAAGCTGGATTCCGCGGTTATCGTGTACGAAAACAACTACACCATCAAATTCGTGGCACTACAAACGGATACCATTTAAAACGCAGCTGCTCATACCGTTGCCACCAACGACATCAGCGAGTTATGGATCACCAAAGAGGAACTGCTTTAGCGTCTGTTAGCAGTGTAAATGGCAGATCTGATCAGCATGCTAACAGCGCAGAAGGAAATACTGTGGAAGATCGGTGTGCAACTAAAATTCAAGCGGGTGTACGCGGTTTTTTAGTTCGAAAAAAACAAAAAATTGCTGCCGATGCTGCAACTAAGATACAAGCAAGTTTCCGTGGTTTCAAAGCGCGTAAAGAAGCGGAGAAGCTCAAGCAAAAGTAAACAAAATCATAAAAGTATGGAAGTGTGTGGAGAAGTTTCCAAGCTTTAATTCATAATATTTAACTGATTGTAATTAAGATAAATGTGAAAATCAGTATAACTAAATGCATTTTTTTTTAAATTTATTTTTACATATTTGTTGTTAATATGAGCATTGAAATATATACACTATAAATACATTAATATGGATAGCTGCAGCAAAAGGATATGAAAACATTTTTCACTTCATCAGGGGATACTTTTATAGTTTGTTTTCATACGTATTTTTGAATTAAACTTTATATCTATCTCGGGATGCCAGTGTTAATCTTTTACAAAAGTGAAAGTTAATATGCTCAAAAAATCATTATACATACATATGTATATCACCAAATCATTATAAGTCATCTTAGTATAATTTATATATATACTTATAGAAGTTTATATAAACATATTTAAAATAATATTTTGAGAGTAATTATTTTGCCCATTGTTCAAGAACCTCCATCTCCACATTTTTCCAGCTCTTATAGATACGTATGTTTATGTTATTTATGTTATGTATGTTTATTTTTAAAATTTTATAGAAAATGTATTTTAGATTAATAATATTGGAAATAAATATTCATTATTTATTAGTATATACGATATTATTAAAGATGTAGACAATCTAATATGATGCCATTTGTGCAATAAATTTATTTAAATTATATAAATTAAGTAAACATGGATTTTTACTCGGACCTATTAGATATTCACAAATCTGTACACATGTATACACTTTATTTTTCAAATGTTGACACATCAGAAATAGCCACAGCTGCAGTGTGCCTTACAAGTATGAGTACACAGGTCCATGGATTAATGTATTCATATTTATACATATGTACGAGTATGTACATATGTGTTTACAATTTGTTTCCAATTGAATTTAAAAGAGTAATATACAAAATTTGTACATATGTATGTGGAAAAATGGAACATGGCTAATGTGACGAAGAATAATTTCATAGAAAAGCTTTTTTCTTTGTAGAAATATAAAACCTATAGAAGAGAATTGATAAAATTGAATTCATTTCCGATTTTAGAAAACATATATACACATCTGCCTACTTCATTTAATGGAAGTTGCAGCTTCTTCGAAGTGGTGTGGATGTGCTTTAAATTAAAAATAAATTAGGCTAGGAGAGGAAGAAACATATGAAAATAAATGAAATACGTTTCGAAATATAAATAACCTAAGTCATTACATACCGAAATTTAATAACACAGTGCAACAGTGAAAAAGTTCGTAGCTTCCAAAACAAAACCCTATCAGCGGTTTTTTTTCAATAACTTCAAAATTTACTTTTATACGCATTTCAAGTTGGTAAAATGGTAAAATGAAAGTTCACAACTTCCAAAACAAAACCTTAATAGCGGTTTTTTCCATCATGTTAAAATTTTTTTATACGGATTTAAAGGTATTAAATTCGACGTGATTCGTTTCAACCCCTAAAGTGGCTATTTACCAACTTTAAATGCGTATAATGGTTAGTTGCAAACTTCAATTTCCCTGTGTTTTCAACATATAATTTGGTAGTCTCAGTATTTTTATGGAGCCATATTTTAGCATCGATACGTTCCTTATATATAGAGATGGTCGTTGATAAATTCAGTGATGACTCCTTAATACTGCAGTTATTATTATATTCTGAGCTATTATAATTCAAATTTCTATTTGAATGCGATTCAAATCCGAGGGGAAAATTCCAGGGGCATGTTTTAGAATATGATTGATTACACACTGCAACAGTGAAAATGGGAATGGGATGAAACTAAAAGGAAGTGAGAGTTCACAGCTTCCAAAACAAAACCTTATCAGCGGTTTTTTTCCATCACGTCTTAATTTCGTTTTATACTAATTTAAAATTGTTAAAATGGTAATTCAACGTACTGCAACATTGATTCACAATACAACAGTGAAAAAGGGAATGGGATGAAACTAGAAGGAAAGTTAATAGCTTCCAAAACAAACCCCTATCAGCTATTTTTTCCCATCACGTCTCATTTTTTTTTATACACATTTAAAGTTGGTAAATTTGACGTGATTCGTTTCCACCCGTAAACTAGCTATTTTCTATGCACTTTCATTTCCTTTTAGTTACATCCCATTCCCTTTCCGAAAGTTTTATTTTGTATCACAATGTAATTAATTGATGTCTTCTTCTGACCTCTTCAATATTCCTCAATGTAGAGTAGCGGCAAAGACTTAAACCCATCAACATGAACATGTTTATTTTAAAATAAATAATATGGTGAGAGAATACTTTCTAAATATACCAATAATTAGAAAAATATAATATTCTATGTTTTTAAAAAGAAACTGACAAAAACAGCCTACATTATAGCCTTAGAAAATTGCAATACACTTAAATTTAATCATCATTTTTCTTAATCTGCTCAATTCATAAAATGATGTCAATTTCAACTGACAATTTCGGATAAGTGTGCAATGTATTTCATAATTACTCGCAAAATCCCAATTAAAAAAAATTTCTGTATATAGGTTTACGAGATATGGGTTTTGGAATTTTTTGGGTCCAATTTTGGAGGTGGCTTCACTTGTTGGGATATATCTCGAGTGGCCGATTGGACAAAATATCAAATGAAAGGTAATCAAAAATCTAATAATCCTTTCTAAAAGAACATTTCAATAGGTTTAGTAGTTTAACTGTTATGGTCCAAAATATATGACAAAAATCCATTTTTTTGGCCATGTTGTGAGTCAAAATCAAGCTACCTGTGTGTAGTTGACTTACAGCACCAACTCCTAAAAGACACTACACCTTTGTATTAGTTAGCTTTTAAGAAGTAGTATTAAGGAAGTATGTACATATTTTTAGGGCATAATGATTATAAATAAATAGTGGTTTATGAATAATCATTATGTGAACTTTTAGTGTGTTACAGTTCCGCAATCGAGTTGACGACTGGCATTGGCTTTTAGAATGCACCGTCGACATTTTTATATTCAGTTGGTCAGTTAATTAATAAACAAGTGCGTAACTGGAATACCAGAAAGGTGCTTACCTGACTATAAGTATTAATTGTAAAATAGTATATAAGGCCTATGATTTTAAGCAATAAACTCTCATAAATCATGCATATTTTTTAATTGGCAGCTTTGAGTGCCTTTAATATAGTTTGCTGGATCACGCCAGCGCCTATTACCGCCAGCAAAAGGCGCGTTGACGAGCGATGCAAGGACCCTATAGAAAAGGCCCTCAACAATTGGCGCAGCCGGTCTAGGGACATACCTTCCTAGAACCACCCGGATCCCCACTTTTCGGCCCGGACCGGCATATCTGGAGGAGACCCAGGGCGAGGCACCCTGAAGCAGGAGAATATCCTTGCAACAAGGAAGGGACCCTGCAGTTAGAGAATTTCATTACATCATCTTTAGAAAACCCAGGACGAGTTGTCGAACCGATCCTGAAGGAGGCGAAGCATCCTGCAACTTACAAGATGACATCAAGCGGAAAAATGGTAAGTAAAGATTGGTAGCTTAGTATTATAAGCAGATATTTCTGCGAGTGAAGAAAGTTGCATGTCAAAGTGACAAAAGTTAATTAAGATTATGAATGAAAAATCTAGATGAAAACGAGTACAGAAGTCTGAAGTCGGGTTAGACAGACTTCGAAATACCCGTTACCTTTCCTTGTGTGTGCGAGTTCAACAATGGAAATGTTTTCTTCGTAAATCATCATTAGGAGAGAATCTACGGTAATTTTTGGTCGGGGACCTTAAATTGATTATATTAGTGGAAGGCGAGGCCTTTATCTGATCGACCCAATTTCTTGTATATGTCTTTATAGAATCAATATACTCGTATGTACTAATATACAATATAAGCACATAATATACAATTTCGTCCAAAAATATTGTATGGGTCGTAAGTTATAATAATATGTCAATGGTGGGAGAGGCTGTAGAAATAACACGCCCATTTTTTGTATGGTGTTTAATCTTAGTACCCGCAACTTTACCGTGAAATTTCGTTCATAAATCTTTAATAGGAACCTAGTAATAATTTTTGGTTAATTGTGGACGTGGCAGTAGTAATGATCTCCCCATATTTGGAATGCTAGTACAGACCCAATGTATGGATCTACCAATTTGTATTCATATATAATCACTAGAACCATAGATAGGGTAATTGTTTTTAAGGGGGTCCCCAAAGTTCAGTATATGGGAAGGAGGCGTATCCTTCATCTGATCTACCCCGAATCTTGTATATGGCTTTGTAAGGTCCATATACGAACTAATTTATAATTTCGTCCAAAAATATTGTATAGGTCGTAAGTTATAATAATATGTCAATAGTGGGCGTGGCTGGAAAAATAACACGCCCATTTTTTGTATGGTGTTTATTGTTAGTACCCGCAACATTCCTGTGAAATTTCCTTGATAAATCTATAATAGGAACACAGTTATGATTTTGGCTAATTGGGAGCGTGGCAGTTGCATTATGATCTCCATATTCCCCACACACACTATTCTGGATCCCATGTATATTTCTGCAAATTTTTATTCCGCTGGCATCAATACGAGCATAGGTTGGCTAATTTTAATTTTAGACCCGAAAGTTCGTTATATCAAAAGTGGGCGTGTCTTTTCTCTGATCAGCCCCATTTATCGCAGATAGCTTTATAATATCCACATGCTCTTTCCCGTAAAATTTCGTCCGTAAATCTCTACCAGATCTTAAGTTATGAATATTTGTTAATAGTGGGCGTGGCAGTTAATATATACTGCCCACTTTTTGCATAGTGTTTAGTAGGAGACATAACTGCCAAATAACGTCACGATTCTTCAATTGGACCGAAGTTATAGTCATTTTAAAAAAGGTAAAAAAAGTTACTTATATGGGAGGTGGGCGTGGTCTTTGTCCAAATCGGCCCCTATAGCAATCTGGTTCTGTATCTTTGTCTGGACTATACTTTGCAATTGCAATATTTTGCATTTTCATTAAGATAGCTCTAACGGTGTAGAAAAAAAGACAGACGGACGGACAAAATAAAAATTGCTTAGAAATTGATTCTAATCATTCTTACCACGCCTCCTTCTTGAAATAGCAACCCCTCTCAAAAGCACAAAATTAGTATACCCTATTTACCTTTCTTAAAATTAAAGGGAATAAACAGGAAATTGCGCTGATAACTGATACGTTCCAATCCGTGTCAACTGTCTAATATATAAATGTTAATTGTCGTGAAATTATTTTTTTTTTGTAATTTGTTTTGGAAAATTATATTCTTTTATTATGCAAGCAGAAATGGAATTAAGCGGGAGAATAATTTCGTAGAATTTTCGCTTTATTCATTGAAAAAATATAAAGTATAAAATATTTAGAAGTTGTGTAATTAAGTACAATTTTTATACTTATGTAATTGAAACTATATTGTTTTCTTTTGGATATTACAATGCAGTTGCTTTTGAATTCTGATTATAATAAATTAGAACAGCTCTAAATGGATGTTTTCTGACGGTGTTGTATTGATAGAATAATTTAAGAGCTTTGTGTTGGAATTGACACATATTACAGTATAAATTTTGTATCTATTGTTTAAGAATTTACAAGAGGAGGAGGCAGTATCCTAAAATGCTCCTGCTTAATCAGACTCAAGTAATAGCAACGTGGACCTAATTAATATCACGTCAGAATTGTGTCCTAGTCGCCAAGGACGAAGCGGATGAAGAAGTGCGAAGGCGGTTAAAATGAAGAAACATTTAGCCCACTTGAGGAATCTACTTAAAGATCAGGAGACGGCAATGGTCCTGATTCCAGAGGCGAACACAGGGGGAGGTTTTGGGTGTTAAACCCCCCCCCCCCCAAATTAAATGCATACCCACCCCAAAATAAATGCATTTTTTAACAAAAAAATAGAATACCAAATAGTCATTTGAAAAATTGGAATTTGTTGTTTTCAAAGCAATCTTTATGCCGACGATCTATGAATATGTAAAATAAATGAATACATTAGTCACTAATGATAAGAGCGTGAATAAAACGAGAACAAATGAATGATGTGCGTACGTGCGTTTTGTTCTTGTGCCGTTTTTGCATTTTCCTTATATTTTTGCAATCTCTTTTGAGCATCGTAAGCAAGAATAAGACAACAGATATGAAAAAGCTCTCTGATTTCTCTCTTAACTGTCGATTCTCCTTCACAAAAGAATTTGTTGACTGTTAATGTAAAATTTCAGTTGTCGTGGCTGAAGTCTTTTCCATGGCTAGCATATTCGCCTAGCCAAGATGGTGCCTACTGTCTATATTGCGTTGCTTTTGGTTGGAAAATCGTTGGAAATGGTAGTCACCAAAAGACAAATGCTTTTGTTCAAACTGCTTTTAAAACTTGGAAGACGGCAATTGAGAAATGCAAGAAACATCAGCAGAAGGATTATCACCGCAGAGCAGTGGAAGACACAGCCAATTTCAAGCTGATTTTTGATAATAAAAAAAAACGATATACTAACAGAAATTGATCATGGCCGCAAAAAGCAACAGCTTGAAAATCGAGCAAAATTACAACTCATAATCCGTGTTTTGCTTGTCTGCGGGAGGCAAGGACTTGCGTTACGAGGCCATCGTGACGAAGGAAATCTTTCTTTAGAAATGCCTGCTGAAAACGACGGGAACTTCAGGGCTCTTTTGAGTTTAGCAATAGATAGTGGCGACGAAAATTTAAAAAAAGCATGTTGAAACTGCAGCACGAAATGCTACTTATTTCAGTTGGCGCATCCAAAATGAAATTATTGAAATAGCAGGACAAATAATGCAAAAAAAATTATTAACCGTATTAATAAATCTCAATGCTTTGCAATAATTGCTGATGAAACAACGGATGTCAGTGGCATTGAGAAATTTTCAATTTGTATACGGTACGTTGATCGTTTTGAGAATGAGGAAAAACTGAGAGAGGACTTTTTATGTTTTGTTCCTGTTGAGGATACAACTGGCAGCGGTCTTGCGAATGTGCTGATTGATAAATTAAAAGAACTTCAACTAAGTTTTGCACACATAAGGGGTCAAGGTGAGTTTTCAACTCTTCTATTTTTGGGACAGTTAAATTTATTTATTTTTTTTTTCTAAAGGTTATGACGGAGCGCGGTCGATGAGTGGACATGTCAAAGGTTGTGCTAGTGTCATCCAAAATTTATATCCAGCGGCTCTTTATGTGCACTGTGCTAATCACAGCTTGAATTTAGCCATCGCAACGACCTGCAAAATACCTGCTATAAGAAATTGTATTGGTTCCATGAAAGAGACCGTAAATCTTTTTCGGATGTCAACTAAATCAGGCAGACTGCTCAAAAATCTTATTTTAGAATCCTTTCCAACCTCAAAGCAAGTGAGGTTACTTAAATTCTGCGAAACACGTTGGGTGGAGCATTTAGGATCTCTTTCTTTATTTAACGATTTATTCACTTTGATCTGTACAGCGTTGGAAGAGATTGATAATGAAAATTTAAGGAGTGATTTATCAAAGCCACATGCTTTGTTGACTGCAATCCAATCACCTCAATTTATGATTGCTATGACGATACTAAAGCCAATTTTTGCATTATCAAAACACATAAGCCTATGTTTGCAGCAAATAGACTGCGATTTGAGCAGCTGCGTTGATTATGCAAATAATTTGTATGCTGAAATTAGTGAAATGCGTGAGGATTCTGAACAATCGTTTAAACTAATTTTTGAATCAGTTAAAACAATCGCCGCAGAATTAGATTTAGATATCAAAATTCCACGTTTGGCGAAACGGCAAACTAATCGCGACAATTATGAAGGCAAACCGGAAGAATATTACCGCAGATCAATTTATATACCGTTTTTAGATCATTTTTTGGACCAAATCAATGAACGATTTTTAAAACATCGAGAGCTGCTTTCCAAAATTGAAAACATTTTGCCTAATAAATGCATAAATAAATCTTGACGTTATTGAGATGCAGGAGACTGTTCGTGCTTTAGAAAAGCAATGGTCCGCTGATGTAGAAGATCCCGATGATTTCGTTGCTGAATTTAAAATGTGGAAAAGGTAAAAAATCTTTTCTTTAGATTTAGATTTTCTTACTAAAAAAACTCTTTAATATATTTTCAGGAACTGTTTAAATCAAACAAATAAACCCAAAACTTTTTTAGACGCTTTGAATTGTTGCGATGCAAAAATTTTCAAAACAGTGCATCGTTTTTTAAAGATTGGAGCAACAATACCTATATCTGTCGCTTCAAGTGAACGCTCGTTTTCCTCACTTCGCAGGCTAAAAACAAATTTAAGAAATAAAACTGGAGAAGCACGCCTGAACGGAATGGCTCTCTTGAATATCCATAGGGATATACACGTGACGGAGGAAGAGATTTTAAATGGTTTGGCCCAAAATAAAAGAAGATGAGACTTAAATTTGTAAATAAAATAATGAAACATTGTTTTTTTAACTAAAACCCCCCCCCCTAAGTTTTTTCCTGCGTTCGCCACTGCCTGATTCCCTGGAGAGGGGCAATAAACTCTAGCAGGAGTTATACCAGCTGGAGGAGAAGCGGACAGGAAGTTACGGATAAAGAGGATAATTTTATAATTGAATATATAGCCACACTCTATGGTCTAGTGGTAAGCATGCTAGACTCACACCCCGAGGGTCGCAGGTTCAAATCCTGCCACGGGCTTGGTCTCCAAAATGCTTCTTTCTATAAAACCCTTTTCTCTTCGAGTCGAAAGCCTCTGTAGCTAGTACTCATTCCCCCAACACCTTGCACTCATAATTAATTATGGTGTAAGATATAATAATAATAATAATAATATATAATTGAATATTAGAATTAATGCAAATATATGTCAAACATGAAGTTATGTTAACTACAATTAATTGATCTTAATATGATCTCATAAGAGAAACATTTTGGATTTCATTGGATAATAAATCTAAAAACTTATTGTTATATTATCTTGTCTCAATAAGTTGCGCAGACGTTTCGGGCTTATGGATTCAAATTATCGGGAATGAATAAGCAACTTTGAATTTTGAATGTAGAGCATTTTATTTTTAGTAAATAGAAGTTTGTTGTTAAATTATTACGCGTTCTAGTTGAAAATACATAAAATAATTTTAAAATTGAAATCAGTAATGGAGAAATTGGATCAATTGGGCGTAAGAATTGGAAGATTTGTCTTATAAGGGGATAAGCGCTCTATGGTATTGTCTAAGGAAAGTATCGTGTTGATTTTTAAGCAAAATTAAACACTAAAATAAATTTAAATTAAGTTTATTTAATTTGTTAGTTTAAGTTGATTTTATTTAATTTGTAAGTTTAGGCAGAATTTAAGACATTTTATAATTTTTAGGCACTGCGGCATATAACTACGTATATATGTTCAATCTTTGTATGTTTTATCCTTTTCACGGCGTAGGCTAATAATCAACTAGTCATACTTCATTCGTTTGTTCATTTGTTTTGTCGTTTGTTTGTTCGTTTGTTTTGCCTTTTTTTTCTGTATTTTTCTGTCTCAGATATCTACCTCAACAGAAAGCAAGGAGTTATTGAAAGCACAGGAGGTAGGAAGCAAGAGATTCAGAGGTTCATAGCGAACTTCAAAAAAGACGGTAAACAGCGTAAGGACAATAAGTACTGTCGTACGTAGTCATGCCACTTTTGAATGTAAAGCCAATTTCGGTTTTTGTCGAACATGTAGATATTTTATATGGAGTTTTGGGGGTATTAAAGATAGCGAAAGGACAATTGGAGTTGGGCGAACATGTGAGGATACATGTGAGGAAGTCAAGGAGAATCTGTGAGGAAGTCTAGGACCAATTTGCATTGATGGAAGGACTTAATGGACGCCAGTAGATAGCGGCTGCGGAACTTGTTATGGAAAACAAGTAAAGGAAGAATTTATATAAAGAGTGAATTTACGGTGGAATTTTGTTTAATAAGTTTGTCATGGTCGAATCATGAGATTTAGAAGTCGGATAATATTGGTACGTTTATTTTTTTCTCATTTCTTCCTCTATATATTACAATAATAATAAGAAATATTTTCTGCAGGGTTGGATTTAATTTGCTTTTTTTGCCAATGCCAAAAGAACTCCTTTTATTTATTTGTTTATTCAATTTTCTCTATTTAACCATCCATCTGTTCATTTTATTTATGTATTTAATTATTTATTTTGTTATTGTTATGTATTTATTTATATAAATCTTTCTGTAAGTTCTGCAGGTGTAATTCGCTTCAATCTTCTTGAAGTTGCACCCTCTGTGTCTGCTGCACTACGCAGTTCCATGTTCTGATGGGGTCTCAGTCGGTGTACGAGTATATGTTTGGTATTGCATTTTGTGATTGTTTCCTTGATGATTTTAATGTGTAGGTCACGGTGTATAACCTCGTTCGGGATATACCATTCGGCATTTGTAATTGTTCGTAGTACCCTTGACTGCATTCGTTGAATTAAAATTAAGTTTGATTTGCTAGCTGTTCCCCATATCTCGATTCCATGGGCGTATATTACTAGTTTGTTGTAGAGAGACAGCCTAGATGCTCGTCCAAGTAGCCAGCTTAACTATCGGTACTTACTTTTTGCTTCGTTTCCCTTGTTTATGATATGCTGCTTCCAAGTCAAATTTTCGTCTATGGTTATTCCAAGATATTTTGCAGCAAAGTAATTTTTTTTTTTGTCCTTTATAGCAAGGCTGTATTTTGTCGATTTTCTGTTTGTATATACAACTTGAACAGTTTTGTCTTTATTTATCTCTATTCCCCGTAAATCACACCATGCTACTACATTGTCCAATATGTGTTTGATTGTATTTGTTGCCTTTTTTTTGTCATTGTGTGATGCCAATAAAACTGTGTCGTCTGCAGATGTTGCTATCATCGCATTGCTTTTCGTTGGAATTGGTACATCTGCTGTGAAAATGAAGTATAGTAGAGGTCCTAATACGCTGGGTATTAAATTTTTTGTTGTTAAGATTGGCTCTAATATGTCCTGTAAAATCCTTTCAAATTGACTGATGGGTCGGTAAGAAGTTGTTTTGGTGGCATCTTTTCCTGGCTTGCTGATGGCTGTAATTTGTACAACTTTTCATAAGCGTGAGAAGTACTTAGTTTCTAACATGCAGTTAAATGTATTTCGCTAATATATTATAGCTTTATCAGGCATTTCTTTTAGCATTTTCCCGCTTACCAGATCATATCGTGGCGCCTTTTTGTCTTTTAATTTTTTAATTTTGTTTTTGATTTCTGCCACTGTCGTCGTTTTTTTGGGATTGCGGGATATTGATTACATTGTCAAGATTAATGTTTTGATTGTCCATTTAGCTTGTGAATATTTCAAGGAAATGCTTGGCTTTGTCATTACTTGTTTTCGCCCATGTACCGGTTTGTGTTTTGATAGGAGGTTTGTGTATTATTGCACCAGGTGAACTTTTTCGTAGGCTTCCAAAGAGAGTAATTTATTGATGTGGTCGTTCCCAGGTTCAGCATATGTTTTTCTAGTTTATTTTCTTTGTTTTTCTCAAATAATATTTTCAATTCGTTTATTGCCTTGTTTAGTTTGGATTCATCTTCTGGATTGCTAATGATTTGCATCCTTCCTTTTTCATTTAATTTTTTCCTAATGAATGCTGGTGTCGTGTCCGTATTTGCCAACATTTGCTTTGGTGTTGAAGCTGTGATTGCTTTGATAACGCCATCAATGAAATATTCGATTGCAGAATCGATTTCATTTTTTGTTTTTTATCGTATATGTATCTATTTTTATTTTTTTTCCAGTGTTAGATGAAAACTATTCCAATCAGTTTTATTGTTTGAAAGGCCTGAGAAAAATCTTGCCTCTATTGGTCCTAGTAATGTCATTAGGATTGGGGGATGGTCTGAGGATAATTCTAGACATGATTTAATAGACAGCTGTTTATGATGAATATTTTTTGTGATACAGAAGTCTGTTAAATCTGGTTGTTTTTTTAGTCTGTGTTGGCTAGAATGTTGGTTCACCTGTGCTAATGAATCGACCATTATTGTATCGTACAACTTTAAGTACCTCGCGTCCTTTTGCGTTTGTCAACCTTGATCCCCATAAAACATTTTTAGCATTATAGTCGCCTCCGGCTAAATAACGATACCCCAGTTTTTTTAAATAGTCTAGATTGTTCTTTTGTGTTATTATATTTTGGTGGACAATAGACAGCAGATACTATTGTGGTTTTTTTGAAACGAGGATAAATTTAAAAAAATGTTTTAGTTTGATTTGAAGTAGAAAAAAACTGCGTAGTCATAATGAGATTATGGTTTTATTAAGTGGATTTCGAGGCAATTATCAAGTAAAGTTAACGAATTATTGGAAGCTCAGAAAGTAGCGGATAAGAAAAACCAGAAGTTGGACCCTAATTTAGAAAAGAACAACAAACGGCCAATATACAAAACATAGCTATAAGTAAGATTTCGAAAGCAGTAGCCAGGCTAGTACCCGTGTTTCCTAGTGCTGCGTCAGAAGACTTACCGTCAGAAGTCAACAGGTTCATTCAAGGTTGTGAACTTCAAAGTGGAGTATAAGGCTGAATTGCAGGATTTCTTTGACTTTGTAAAGCAGATGTTGTTTGGAGATGTGCTGCCAAAGCAATTCGGCAGTGCGAACGAGATTGTAGGAAAACTTAGTTGAAGGAGAGAACTCTGGAGGACGTAACCCAAAAATCAGAATCGGGAAGTAACTGACATACGAGCCTTTGCCAGGCGTTTAGGGTCACTTCAAATGATGGCCACGGAAATAATAAGGTGAGTTTTTTGTGGAAAGCTCTGGTTTGATCACCACAAGTTTATTTTACACTAAAAGTTCAACACAGTATTTACTCTCACCTTCCGCCCCTGTGTTTACAGCTGCCATTAAGTTCAAGTTCAACACAGTTTTGGTACTTATTGATAAAAAAGCATATGCGTTCTGTCTGATGTGATCGCTTGGACGCTGAGTGCATGCAGCTGCCTTCAAGTTTAAGTTCAACACAGTTTGGTATTTATTGATAAGAAAGCAGCTGCATTCGGTCTGGAAAAAAATGAAATAATTTCCAATCCACAATAAAATAATTATGCATCATCATCTAGTACATTTTTTTGTTCAATTTTTTTTTATTTCTCACATTTGAAATTACAATTTTTACATTTAGTTACATTGAAAATATTATAATAAATTTGCATTAGTTCTTTTGCTGCTTCTTCTCTAATTTTTCTCATAAATCGACTATCATTACACTTGCAAGTTTCGGGTCCACTATTGTGTTCTGTACCATCTTCTTTTATCCATTCACAGTTCTCATAATGTTGACCATATAATTTTAAACTGTCTATGTACTCCAAATCTGATTGAATATTGATGAGCTTTTGTTTATGATCATCCGAAATAACATGAGCAAATTTTTTTAAGAAGGTTATTATTTCCTTTTTCATATTTGCTGATATGTGTTTACTGTACTCTCATATGTAAAGTTTGCGAATAATCTTTAATATTGATTGTTCTGGTATTTATATTATTTGTTGCTCGATCAAACAAGGGGCTTGTTTCATGATTTCTTTCTCTTTCATTCGAGTTTATTATATGTCTATCATACTCTATTATACTCAAAACAATAAATGTTGAGAGTTTTATAATGATAGTTACTATAATAGGGACACCTGATTCTTATTTGACAATTTTCATCGTATTTTAAATTGAAATGACGGAAAAATACTTTAGAACTCTCAACAATACCTCCAATATTAATTTCTTTTTCAATTAAATCCCTTCTAAAAGCTTCAATTACATCGTTTATGCTGTACTTGGTTTCAGAATTATCTGATGGTAACTTAATATTATTATTATTTCTTAATGTTGTATCATTTTCCAATTGAATTGATAAATGTATTCTAGTATATATTTTGAATGTAGAGCATTTTATTTTTAGTAAATAGAAGTTTGTTGTTAAATTATTACGCGTTCTAGTTGAAAATACATAAAATAATTTTAAAATTGAAATCAGTAATGGAGAAATTGGATCAATTGGGCGTAAGAATTGGAAGATTTGTCTTATAAGGGGATAAGCGCTCTATGGTATTGTCTAAGGAAAGTATCGTGTTGATTTTTAAGCAAAATTAAACACTAAAATAAATTTAAATTAAGTTTATTTAATTTGTTAGTTTAAGTTGATTTTATTTAATTTGTAAGTTTAGGCAGAATTTAAGACATTTTATAATTTTTAGGCACTGCGGCATATAACTACGTATATATGTTCAATCTTTGTATGTTTTATCCTTTTCACGGCGTAGGCTAATAATCAACTAGTCATACTTCATTCGTTTGTTCATTTGTTTTGTCGTTTGTTTGTTCGTTTGTTTTGCCTTTTTTTTCTGTATTTTTCTGTCTCAGATATCTACCTCAACAGAAAGCAAGGAGTTATTGAAAGCACAGGAGGTAGGAAGCAAGAGATTCAGAGGTTCATAGCGAACTTCAAAAAAGACGGTAAACAGCGTAAGGACAATAAGTACTGTCGTACGTAGTCATGCCACTTTTGAATGTAAAGCCAATTTCGGTTTTTGTCGAACATGTAGATATTTTATATGGAGTTTTGGGGGTATTAAAGATAGCGAAAGGACAATTGGAGTTGGGCGAACATGTGAGGATACATGTGAGGAAGTCAAGGAGAATCTGTGAGGAAGTCTAGGACCAATTTGCATTGATGGAAGGACTTAATGGACGCCAGTAGATAGCGGCTGCGGAACTTGTTATGGAAAACAAGTAAAGGAAGAATTTATATAAAGAGTGAATTTACGGTGGAATTTTGTTTAATAAGTTTGTCATGGTCGAATCATGAGATTTAGAAGTCGGATAATATTGGTACGTTTATTTTTTTCTCATTTCTTCCTCTATATATTACAGTTTATAACAATAATAATAAGAAATATTTTCTGCAGGGTTGGATTTAATTTGCTTTTTTTGCCAATGCCAAAAGAACTCCTTTTATTTATTTGTTTATTCAATTTTCTCTATTTAACCATCCATCTGTTCATTTTATTTATGTATTTAATTATTTATTTTGTTATTGTTATGTATTTATTTATATAAATCTTTCTGTAAGTTCTGCAGGTGTAATTCGCTTCAATCTTCTTGAAGTTGCACCCTCTGTGTCTGCTGCACTACGCAGTTCCATGTTCTGATGGGGTCTCAGTCGGTGTACGAGTATATGTTTGGTATTGCATTTTGTGATTGTTTCCTTGATGATTTTAATGTGTAGGTCACGGTGTATAACCTCGTTCGGGATATACCATTCGGCATTTGTAATTGTTCGTAGTACCCTTGACTGCATTCGTTGAATTAAAATTAAGTTTGATTTGCTAGCTGTTCCCCATATCTCGATTCCATGGGCGTATATTACTAGTTTGTTGTAGAGAGACAGCCTAGATGCTCGTCCAAGTAGCCAGCTTAACTATCGGTACTTACTTTTTGCTTCGTTTCCCTTGTTTATGATATGCTGCTTCCAAGTCAAATTTTCGTCTATGGTTATTCCAAGATATTTTGCAGCAGAGTAATTTTTTTTTTTGTCCTTTATAGCAAGGCTGTATTTTGTCGATTTTCTGTTTGTATATACAACTTGAACAGTTTTGTCTTTATTTATCTCTATTCCCCGTAAATCACACCATGCTACTACATTGTCCAATATGTGTTTGATTGTATTTGTTGCCTTTTTTTTGTCATTGTGTGATGCCAATAAAACTGTGTCGTCTGCAGATGTTGCTATCATCGCATTGCTTTTCGTTGGAATTGGTACATCTGCTGTGAAAATGAAGTATAGTAGAGGTCCTAATACGCTGGGTATTAAATTTTTTGTTGTTAAGATTGGCTCTAATATGTCCTGTAAAATCCTTTCAAATTGACTGATGGGTCGGTAAGAAGTTGTTTTGGTGGCATCTTTTCCTGGCTTGCTGATGGCTGTAATTTGTACAACTTTTCATAAGCGTGAGAAGTACTTAGTTTCTAACATGCAGTTAAATGTATTTCGCTAATATATTATAGCTTTATCAGGCATTTCTTTTAGCATTTTCCCGCTTACCAGATCATATCGTGACGCCTTTTTGTCTTTTAATTTTTTAATTTTGTTTTTGATTTCTGCCACTGTCGTCGTTTTTTTGGGATTGCGGGATATTGATTACATTGTCAAGATTAATGTTTTGATTGTCCATTTAGCTTGTGAATATTTCAAGGAAATGCTTGGCTTTGTCATTACTTGTTTTCGCCCATGTACCGGTTTGTGTTTTGATAGGAGGTTTGTGTATTATTGCACCAGGTGAACTTTTTCGTAGGCTTCCAAAGAGAGTAATTTATTGATGTGGTCGTTCCCAGGTTCAGCATATGTTTTTCTAGTTTATTTTCTTTGTTTTTCTCAAATAATATTTTCAATTCGTTTATTGCCTTGTTTAGTTTGGATTCATCTTCTGGATTGCTAATGATTTGCATCCTTCCTTTTTCATTTAATTTTTTCCTAATGAATGCTGGTGTCGTGTCCGTATTTGCCAACATTTGCTTTGGTGTTGAAGCTGTGATTGCTTTGATAACGCCATCAATGAAATATTCGATTGCAGAATCGATTTCATTTTTTGTTTTTTATCGTATATGTATCTATTTTTATTTTTTTTCCAGTGTTAGATGAAAACTATTCCAATCAATTTTATTGTTTGAAAGGCCTGAGAAAAATCTTGCCTCTATTGGTCCTAGTAATGTCATTAGGATTGGGGGATGGTCTGAGGATAATTCTAGACATGATTTAATAGACAGCTGTTTATGATGAATATTTTTTGTGATACAGAAGTCTGTTAAATCTGGTTGTTTTTTTAGTCTGTGTTGGCTAGAATGTTGGTTCACCTGTGCTAATGAATCGACCATTATTGTATCGTACAACTTTAAGTACCTCGCGTCCTTTTGCGTTTGTCAACCTTGATCCCCATAAAACATTTTTAGCATTATAGTCGCCTCCGGCTAAATAACGATACCCCAGTTTTTTTAAATAGTCTAGATTGTTCTTTTGTGTTATTATATTTTGGTGGACAATAGACAGCAGATACTATTGTGGTTTTTTTGAAACGAGGATAAATTTAAAAAAATGTTTTAGTTTGATTTGAAGTAGAAAAAAACTGCGTAGTCATAATGAGATTATGGTTTTATTAAGTGGATTTCGAGGCAATTATCAAGTAAAGTTAACGAATTATTGGAAGCTCAGAAAGTAGCGGATAAGAAAAACCAGAAGTTGGACCCTAATTTAGAAAAGAACAACAAACGGCCAATATACAAAACATAGCTATAAGTAAGATTTCGAAAGCAGTAGCCAGGCTAGTACCCGTGTTTCCTAGTGCTGCGTCAGAAGACTTACCGTCAGAAGTCAACAGGTTCATTCAAGGTTGTGAACTTCAAAGTGGAGTATAAGGCTGAATTGCAGGATTTCTTTGACTTTGTAAAGCAGATGTTGTTTGGAGATGTGCTGCCAAAGCAATTCGGCAGTGCGAACGAGATTGTAGGAAAACTTAGTTGAAGGAGAGAACTCTGGAGGACGTAACCCAAAAATCAGAATCGGGAAGTAACTGACATACGAGCCTTTGCCAGGCGTTTAGGGTCACTTCAAATGATGGCCACGGAAATAATAAGGTGAGTTTTTTGTGGAAAGCTCTGGTTTGATCACCACAAGTTTATTTTACACTAAAAGTTCAACACAGTATTTACTCTCACCTTCCGCCCCTGTGTTTACAGCTGCCATTAAGTTCAAGTTCAACACAGTTTTGGTACTTATTGATAAAAAAGCATATGCGTTCTGTCTGATGTGATCGCTTGGACGCTGAGTGCATGCAGCTGCCTTCAAGTTTAAGTTCAACACAGTTTGGTATTTATTGATAAGAAAGCAGCTGCATTCGGTCTGGAAAAAAATGAAATAATTTCCAATCCACAATAAAATAATTATGCATCATCAAACATTTTTTTGTTCAATTTTTTTTTATTTCTCACATTTGAAATTACAATTTTTACATTTAGTTACATTGAAAATATTATAATAAATTTGCATTAGTTCTTTTGCTGCTTCTTCTCTAATTTTTCTCATAAATCGACTATCATTACACTTGCAAGTTTCGGGTCCACTATTGTGTTCTGTACCATCTTCTGTTATCCATTCACAGTTCTCATAATGTTGACCATATAATTTTAAACTGTCTATGTACTCCAAATCTGATTGAATATTGATGAGCTTTTGTTTATGATCATCCGAAATAACATGAGCAAATTTTTTTAAGAAGGTTATTATTTCCTTTTTCATATTTGCTGATATGTGTTTACTGTACTCTCATATGTAAAGTTTGCGAATAATCTTTAATATTGATTGTTCTGGTATTTATATTATTTGTTGCTCGATCAAACAAGGGGCTTGTTTCATGATTTCTTTCTCTTTCATTCGAGTTTATTATATGTCTATCATACTCTATTATACTCAAAACAATAAATGTTGAGAGTTTTATAATGATAGTTACTATAATAGGGACACCTGATTCTTATTTGACAATTTTCATCGTATTTTAAATTGAAATGACGGAAAAATACTTTAGAACTCTCAACAATACCTCCAATATTAATTTCTTTTTCAATTAAATCCCTTCTAAAAGCTTCAATTACATCGTTTATGCTGTACTTGGTTTCAGAATTATCTGATGGTAACTTAATATTATTATTATTTCTTAATGTTGTATCATTTTCCAATTGAATTGATAAATGTATTCTAATATCTATTGAATTATTGGGAAGTTTTATATTAAAATTTATGTATTTACTTTTAGGATCTATATTACTAATATTATAACTTTTAACACTACTAACAAATAAAAATATAAATATAATTAAAATAGAGGTCTTCATCTTGCTTTTCCTTTGAGATTATTATGAAAACTATTACTGTTTCCCTATATGATATCCATTTTATATGTTTGAGTATAGTTTTTTACATCAATTATATTAATATTTTGTAATTTATGGCTCAAATCTGGAGTGAGAAACTTTTCAATTTCACCATTACTTAAAATTCGTTCAACTTCAAATTCACGATATTCAAAACAAGTTATTTTTAGTTGTTTTTTCTCATATATAACATCGTATGTACAACGAATAGGTAGATCAAAATTATCATATTCAAGTTTAAAATGACGATAAAATGATTCCTTTGCTTCCAGTATACCACCTATAGTTGTTTCTTTTTTAATGAAATGCTTTCGAAACGCTTCTATAGCGTTATCCACTGTAAAATATTTTGGTGGAGTTCCTTCTGTTGTTATTTGAAAAATAGGTGAAGTTGTTGTTGTTGTTGTTGTTGAAAATGTATCATTTTTATCGATTTGTTCTAATTGACAATCATAATCTAAATTATTTAGTGGTTTACTTTTTTCCATCAGTTTAAATGATATATTAATTTTTAGAATATCATTATTAGGAAGTGTAAGATTAAATGTTACACTTTTTGAACTTGATTCTATCAGAGGAGTATTACTAATAGATAGTGATAGTGGATTTCCAATCACCACTTTTCAAAATACAAATAAAAATAAGAATGTTAATTTCATTTTCTCCTGTGTATTTGTTGTATGTGACTGCGACGGTGTTTTAAGATATAATGAAGGAAAATACTAGTGATGATTATCTATATAACCAAAAACATGAACATAAATCAAATTTTCTTTTTATTTTCTTTTTATTTTACAATATTTTTCTTACTTCGTTTGTAAGGGGAATATATTGGAACATTTTATCATGTATAATTAAACAATATGCAGATGTATTATTTGGAATGTTTGTTGATGTTTTGAATTAATCCGAATATCGATTGGTCCATATTTGGTAGTTTCATTTTGATGAGTTACATCTAAGTCAATTATTGGCGCATTTGATGAAAATTCTTTTCGTGTTAATAGAGGCTGTAAATCGCGTGAATAATAACTTTGTTGAAACTTCAAGTACATATCATATAATGAAGCAAAACGATTTCGATTAAATTTAAGATTTAGATCATCATAAGGATATATGTCAGAGTTCAGATATACTTTTATATCTGACAAATCACAATGCATGAACTTATTATTATTTCGAAACGCTAATAATAGAAAACGTGGTCTTTCATTTTCAGCAGCTAGTTTAACATTCTATAAAATATTTGTACTATTGTTAGGTAATGATGGATTATAATATGTATCCCAACTCCTAAATGAAATATTTAATGGTTGTTGACTCTTAATTACTTTTAACATTTCCAATTTATATTCATCAGCAAGTTGAACATGTTGTATTTTCCATGTAATACTTGTTATTGTTAATTTAAGTTTTTCATTTGCAGTGATAGATGTAAAAACATTGCTGTCATTCATAGAACGTAACAAAATCAGTTCATGTTTAGAATTCATTATTATTTTATTAAAATCTTCGGCAAATCCAAGCAGTAATTTTAATGGCACACAAAAATTGAAATAACCGCTAATAAGTGTAAGATTCTCAGAGATTGGCGCCCATCCTGCATTTCTTAGTGCGCTACTTTCTTCTTTATTCAAAGATACAAAGATACAAAATTCTGTAGTAATACCCAAATGTCGTGTTCGATCAATTTCTATACCATTAATTTTATATCGAATTTCATCAAATAGATATGCCATACAATTATTAAAAAGTTTTACAGTATTAGAGATTGTATTATCTGCTGCTTTCGTTACAAATCCCTCAATGTATAAAAAGCTTTCGCTGGTAAAACATATAAATCTTGATTTTGAATTGCTATACGAATTTCATCATTATTTTGAAATGATTGTAAATATGATGTATAGCTATGACATTCTTTTTTAATAATTGAATTATCAAACAATGGTTTCTGTAGTACATGGACTATATTACTCATTTTATTTTTTTATTGAACTTTTAATTGAAATCCTAAATTTTGTAGAAACTTCCGATTAGCTTCAGTGAGATTATTAGTTTTTTCTTGTGGTTTATATTTGGATTTAGCTTGATATTGATTTTTACAAAATAATATATCGTTTTCTTCTTCTTCTTTACCGTTGTCTTCTGTTGCTGCTAGTGAAATGAATGATAAATCATTGTGTAACTGATTTTTATTGAAGATAATCATTATTTTAAAGGTTTTAAATGCAATCTTATTGTTATTTTTTCTTCGCGAAAATTAATTAAATTACCGTCTTGATCAACAACTTTCAAAACAATAAGATTTATTTCATTGGTATTTACAGGTAAATGTATTACATTAGCTGGCGTTTCAGTGATTTTGTAACCTGGACTAACGACAAGTGAAAACTGATGTAAAATATGTGCTGATACACTATTTATATATGATCCAGTCACAATATTACAATCAACAACTATTGTGTTTATTTTTGTTATATCTATTGTTTTATCTGAATAATGTAGAATACCAGGCTCCAATACTCTCCTACTAAACCCCAAAATTGAAGCAATTGAATTATCTCTATCGAAATAAATTGGATCTATAGAGCTTTTTATTTCCGTTTTTAAGGTATTATAATTTGCTTGTAAAGGGTGTCCCAACAAGAACGCAATTTTTAAATCTGGCAACATTCGAAGTGTCATTGTTTGACATTTGAACAATTGTTATTGTTTGCTAGTAGAAGGTACGAGGTTAGTAAAAATGGAGCACTACACGAATGAACAACGCATTCTCATTGTGAAATTGTTTTGCGGCTACAGTTCGCAAATTGCGATCAATGGGGTCAGAATAATGCTCCAAAAGAGTCAACTGTAAAGAGATTAATGGATAAATTTGCCGAAACTGGGTCTGTTAGTGATGTAAAGACAACAACGCGCCATCGACCAGGTCGATCGACCGAAAATGTCGCAGCTGTACGTGATGATGTCGCTCAAACTCTATCCACCTCAATTCGACACCGAGCTCAGCAAATTGGTGTCTCCAAATCCACTATGCAGCGAATTTTGACGAAAGATTTGCATCTTCATGCATACAAAGTTCAATTGACTCAGGAACTGAAGCCAGCTGACCATGGACAGCGAAGGGAGTGCGTTAATTGGGTATTGGGGAGACAACATGAAAATGCTGATTTTGCCGCTAAAATCATCTTCAGTGACGAGGCCCATTTCCATCTTGATGGCTTCGTCAATAGGCAGAATTGTCGCATTTGGGGTGAGGAAAATCCTCGAGTGATTCACGAGAAGCAAATGCATCCTCAACGTGTCACTGTGTGGTGTGGTTTTTGGGCTGGAGGAATCATTGGACCTTTTTTTTATGAAAATGAGGCAGGTCAAGCGCAAACAATCAATGGTGTTCGGTATCGTGAAATGATAACCAGTTTTTTCTTGCCTCGAATTGAAGAAATGAATGTGGAGGGCATGTGGTTCCAACAAGACGGCGCCACATACAGCCAGAGAAACAATTCAATTGCTGCATCAGTCAATTTAAAAATTGCGCTCTTGTTGGGACACCCTTTATAATGGTGTTTGCGATACTGCATAAAGTTGACAAGTCAGTGTTATCAGCTTTCATTGTGGGTCTCCGCGACCCCGCTCTAAAGATTCATATACTGAATAGAAGAACAGGAACTCTGGAGGAATTAGCAGAAGAGCCGATTAGAGTGCAATTCTTGGTGGAGCGGAGTACGACGATTTTGGGCGAGGTACATATGGTAGGAAACAGGCAGGACATGTTCAATGCTGCTGTCGGAAATAGAGAGGTCAGCAATTATATCTCAAACATATACAGAAGAGCTTACAATCCCGATGTCTCCGACAACAGAGCCGTAAATCCGAGAAATCAGGACAGGAGGTTTGTACAGAGTCCATTTTGCCACAAATCTGGTCATTTCAGGGATGAGTGCTTTACATGCAAAAACACGCCCCACTTTACGAAATGCCAAGCTTATGGTCATGAAGCAGGTCTACAGTGCCTAGGGGGCACAGAATGGGATCAGACTATGAGGAACCCAGCCACGAGGTGCCCAGATCTACCTAGGAGAATAGATGGGGGTAACTTCAGTCGTCCCCAGGTTAATTCTACAGAAGGAAGAAGCCAAGGAAGGAATACCTTCAGCAATGGGGTTAATCAGCAGCGTCCGAATTGGAGTTCCGGAAATGAAGCGAGGAGCAGCAATACCCCACAGGAACCAGGGAAAGTTCCAGCTGCCCGGTCGAGGTAAACACAACAAAAAAGGAAGTTCAAATTGGACGATCCGTTCATGAGTTATGCGTGGTCGTATGCCACTTTGTTATACCTAATTGCACTATAGATGTAACAGGGGTCAAGGTAGGATCGCTCGGCAACCAATGTCTTCTGATCGCCTCGACATATAGGCCCAATACACACTATTCGTGCCGGTCACGGTCAGACCAGCATCCGTCAAATATTCTTTAATGCCTTTTAATAAGAAGTATTCACATTACCGGTTACGTGCCAGTCACAGTCCAAGCAAGACCGCCGCGATTTTTTCAAAAACAAAACTAGACCGAAGGTTGAACGGCAGTGTGGAATCTAATCGCTTGCTTGGGGATTTCGTTTTTATGAAATTTTATGCGTTCTATCATAGGGATCGACTTGATGTGCTAGCATGTGTGTGAGTGTGGAATAAATACGTTCAACAACATCCACTTTGTTTACCTTTTCTTTTATTTTGTTGTTTTTCTCCTATTAGTTTAACTTCGGGCATTTATTAAAAGAATAGTTAGCTTCATGAGCATTGTACAGCATACGTACATTCTTATTATTACTTCAGATTAATTTTATATATGTACAAAATATATGGAGTGTATACATTTCAGACGAGTAGTTGGTAGAGCTGGTGCGAAGCCATGAAAGTCTTTTTGAATTACAGTAGCGACTTCAATAAAAAAAAAAAAACATTTGGAAATAAGTTTTTTTGCAAATATATTCCACAAACACATAAAGCTGGCATTAGCATCTACATTTGAGAAGTTGGACTGGCATGTGACTGCCATTTGAATGGATAATGTGAATACATTGCGTTCCGTCTGAACGTGACTGGCATGTGACCGACACGAATAGTGTGTACTGGGCCATATGGCCCATGATCGCCTGTCGCCCCCAGAGGAGGTGATAGAACTCATTTCACAAGCAGCCTTAAGAAAAGTTACTGTTCTGGTATATTGCGACTCCAACGCTAGACACACCGTATGGGTAGCAGCGAGATGAATGAGCGCTGTGAATTCTTTGCGAATTTATTTTAAATAACAACTTTAGTATATGTGCTGCTCTCTCGCCATTATTTTTCCCGGCTCTCAAACTCTATGTGGATAGGAGGAAGCTATTTTTATCACTTATTAAGAAGTTCTCCCGAGCTTCGGGTAGATAACTGGGTGGTATCTCGGAGAAACTCTCTGTCATATCGTGTTTTCCTTGTGTACATTCAAACAGACTCGATAGGAACACAAAATTCATTCCTTCTGCAACGACGCTTGGATTTATTTGAGATCTCCTGTCTCACGTAGCATAAAGACCTTCTCTCACTTGAAGGACTTGAGATCAAGCCCCAGAAGGATATTTAATGAATGCTACTCAAGGCCATATTTCTAAGATTACAGGTAAAGTTTGAAGATATACTCGTATATAAACATGAGGGATATGAAACGCAAATCCTGTTAAGATCACTGCGAATCCAGAGTCACTGAAGGACTCCGCCAGGCTCGGTAAAATTATCTCTAAGGGTGACTCCAACAGAACCTTTATCAAATGTACTGATAGAGCGTGGGGAGATTCTGCGACGGAGATATTAAAGATGTTTGTATGTACTAATTTACCCGAAGGTATGTGTAAATACAGCCTCGTTTGACTGTATTGATGTATTCCTTATTGACGTCTCATACAGGTACTTGAACCAATATGAGACTAGGAATAATGATTTGATTGTTCAAGCACTTGAACCTGAACAATCCGTCGCTGAAATAAAAGACTCAGTTTTCTTGTTGCTAAAGAATCAAAGAGTGATTTGTTTATTGAAATTCATCGTCTTAAATAATAACTTATTGCTAACATCATCAATAATAATTAATATATACTAAAAATAAATATCAGCAGAATATAACAGCAGCGCATAGCAGCATGTGCAAGTTCAATGAACATAAGTTTCAATGCCACCCAAATGCTTATGTTGCATTTTTGGGAATGCACCTAATTCTTGTGCAAGTGTCATTTGAGCCACAATGCTACTGCACGCGCAGACTGCATATTCCTTGTTGTTGTTGTGGGTACAAACGTACGGATACATACAAATATACAGTTGAAAGTTGTGCGATTGATATTTATATAAATTCGTACATTCTCCCGCACGTTGACTGCGTCAACAACCTTAAAAAGTTGTATCAAATTTTGTTTCGTCTTCTGGTTCTTGCATCCTATTCCGCGGTAATGGCTG
Source organism: Clusia tigrina (assembly GCA_920105625.2). NCBI lineage: Eukaryota > Metazoa > Arthropoda > Insecta > Diptera > Clusiidae > Clusia > Clusia tigrina. Next base: position 152,693,212 of record OV050031.1, on the reverse strand, counting down.
GGGTAGAGTGACATCACATTTATGCTTTTTCGATTGGATCTTCCAGATTGAATACATAATTACACCAACCGATAGGGTAAGCGCTAAATACCCGACTGCAGAAAGGTGAACACCCATTGTTTGGACTTTGGACGGTAACTCCCAAGCTCTTTCTGATAATTGACCTTGAATGGTGCTGAGATTGGATAATTGCATCTTGTAGTGTTCAATATTATTCGTGTAGTGTGATCGGTGCTGGCCTTGATCCATTTTGAAAATGCCAGTAGCATTGGCCAAGCTGACATATGAGCTTGAGAGAGTTTTATAGCCGTGAATTGTGATAAAACTGTGTTTCAGAACACAAGATGGTTGTAGCTTCAGCATTCCCGATCCTACTAATGTTAATTGCAAGGTTTCACCATCACATACTGCACTCAAGCGAGTGGCAAACTTCAAGGCGTAGATCCACTCGTTCTTATGATCCATTTGAATCCAGGTTGAATTGTCTTGAACTTCATGGTGGATGCAATCCCGTTGAGTATCATTGGCAAACAGTTTAACTTCATATGAACATACTTCAGACCCTCTGTTGTGTATCAATTGGGTGTTGGCGCATAAGTATGTATATGGGTTCATCACTGTACAAGCCCCCAAATCAGCTAAACTCATGACAACGTATTGATCTCTGTGCGCGTTTATGGCTAGAAATCTGTTACAAGATTCTATTGTAGTCATTGTTCCATTTATTATGTTAGGAATTGGTACCATCCGATACAGTTCGAATCTTTCCTCTGCAATTAATGGCAATGAGATTCTAAAAATGGCATGCTTCTTTGTTAAACCGCCTTCTACCTTCATTAATTTGTACAGTTGCAGTGAGTCCTCTTGATTCACTGGTATTTGGAGGGATGTTGAAAGATGAGTTTTTATCTTGAGAATTTCTTGTTGTAGTTGAGTTGGTGATAGCAATAATGGGCTGATTTTGTTATGGTGTGTATCTGTCATAACATTCAATATTGATGATTGGATTCTTTGCAAGTGAGATGTTATCATAATGAGTTGGAGGGTCAGAGTGATGAAATAATGAGTCAGCTTGGCTTGAAACTTTTCTCCTTCAATGTGATTTAAGGTTTTCATTATGTCATTGATTTGGTTGTCAAGATTATCGAATTTTCGTTTGACTTCTATTTGATCTTGTTTAATCACGTTGATAGTAGAATCAATCACTGATGTTTGGTTTTTGAGCAGGACTAATAGATGGCCTTCATTTTCTTTCAGTTGCTGAATGGTTTTTGACATTGATTCTGCATATTCTGAGTCCAAAACACCAAACAATTAGTTTGCAATATTTCCCACTATATCCACAGCACCTCCTTTAGATCGATGGGGAAACAATATCTTGTTATCCATTTGTAATTCAGCTTCAACATGCTCGAAGTTCACAAGAGTATCATGACAAGTAAATGGTGGCAGCTTCTGACATAAGTGTCGTAAACTACTGATGCCCTTGGATAAAGTCGTAAGTTCTGCCCAGTATGACTCTAGTTCGTAGTACACTACAAGTTTCCATTCTGACCTCTCGAAATGTGCTGAACCTATTCCTTCGAAGTAAATACCCAATTCCATGTTGAATTTGGTGTTAGCAATCTGCGAAAATCTTATTGGACCTCCCATGACAATTGGTACGATGAGTAATCCCAGCAGTACTGTTGTGAGTCCCGTATGTCTTGTTTTTATTCGTTTTGTTAGTATTTCTACTTTTTCATCTTAATTCTCATGACTTGTTGGTTGGTCATGGATCCTATTATCATTTATAGGTAGTAGAGCTAATTTATGGATTGCACGTTTCCAAGTTCCAGTAGCTGTTCTAACATCAGCCACTCGTACTGCTCCATCATCACCCTTATACGTCCTTGTTATCCTTCCTAGTGGCCATTGAAGAACTGGAACATTGTCTTCTTTGATTATTACCATGTCCCCTTGGTTGATGTTATTGTGCTGATGTGTCCATTTGGTTTTAGATTGAAGCTCGCATAAATATTCGTGCGACCATCGTTTCCAAAACTCATTTTTGATGTGGGATACGAGTTTCCACCGGGTCTGCAAATTTGAAGTTGACGGATGTTATTTACATCGACTTGCGTGTTGAGTGGTTCTCCTATCAAGAAGTGGCCTGGAGTCAGGGCGCCTAAGTCATTATTGAGTTGAGAATGGCTTCTATTTCAATAATGACTGTTTCCAGCTCTTCATAGGTTAGTGATGCTGTTGACACGCTCCTAACCAAAAGATGCTTCGCAGACTTCACTGCTGCTTCCCACAGACCTCCGAAATGAGGGGCTCTTGGAGGAATAAAATTGAATTGTATTCCCTTTTTACCGCATTCTGTCTCAATTTTTGTTTTCCCTTCATCTGAATATATTGATGTAGTCAGTTCCGTAAGCTTGTTTTTGGCGCCAACGAAATTTGTCGCGTTGTCACAATATAGGTTTTGACAATTTCCATGTCGGCCAATGAAACGTTTCAGAGCGCCAAAGAATGCTTCTATCGCAAGATCGCTTACAAGTTCTAAATGGACAGCTTTGGTAGCAAAACAGCAGAATACGGATATGTAAGCCTTTTCCCTCTAATTATGTAATGCACCCAGAATGGTCCACAGTAGTCTTCTCCAGAGATAATGAATGGGCGTGCTGGTGTAACTCGTGTTGCTGGCAGGTTTCCCATTAATTGGTTCAGCAACTGTGGCCTTGCCCTGGTGCATCGTATGCATTGCTGTACTGTTGATCTGGCCGATGATTTTCCTTTTATGGGCCAGTACCTTTACCTTATTATGGCCAGCAAGGCTTGAGGTCCACTGTGTTTATTCTCGATGTGAGTCATCTCAAATAGTAGTTTTGCTAAAGGATCATTATACGGAATGAGCATTTGATGTTTTGCTTCATAAGGTAACAGTGATGCTTCCAATAGTCCTCCAACTCGCAAAATGTTTGCGTCATCCAAGAATGGTGATAGGCTCTTCAATGTACTCGTCCCCTTGAGATCCTTGTGTTTTTTGAGGTACATGATGTCGTCATTGAAATCAGATCTTTGCATAGCTTGAACAATGATTCTTAATGCATGATCTAATTCGATGGGAGTCAGCGCTATATCAGTTTTTCGTACGTCCTTGCTACATCTAGTGTTGCTTATGAAACGACAAATGTATCCTACGATGCGTTGAAGAGTCCTGAAAGAGTTTCGGTGGTTGATTGTATACACCAGTTCTTCAGAGTCAATTGCTACCAAGGATGCTGGATTCGTTCGTTTTCAATCGATGTTAATGGGAATGGCTAGCTGTGGAGCAAACTTGGGAGTCCATGCTGATTGTAGAAAAAATGGCCCGTAAAGCCACAGGTCACATCTTGCAAATTCTCTTGGTGATAATCCTCGTGAGACAACGTCAGCTGGGTTATCCTTGGAGCTAACATGACGCCACTGTTCTGCTAATGTCAAACCTTGAATAGTAGCTACCCTGTTGTCTACAAATGTTTGAAATGATGAGGAGGCTGAATTAATCCAAGACAGAACTATTTGTGAGTCTGTCCACAAAAAGGTGCGGCAATCCTTTAACCGTAAATCATTTTTTACCCTAGCTGCCAACTGTGAGCCTAGTACTGCTGCGCATAGTTCCAAGCGAGGCAATGTTTGTAGCTGAAGTGGAGCTACGCGTGATTTGGCACATAACAACCTCACTACTACTCTTCCTTCTTTGAAGATAGATCTGATATAAATTGCTGCTCCGAAGGCTTTTTCTGATGCATCGGAGAAGACGTGAAGTTGAATTGATGTTGGGATCTCACTTCTATGAATGTGTCGTGAGAATTTAAAGTTGTCCAATTCTTGCAATGCGCTTCGAAAACGCTCCCATCTTGTATGTAATTCTGCTGGTAGAGCTTCATCCCAACTAATTTTTAATTGCCATAATGCTTGTATAAAGATTTTTGCTGTAATTACAACTGGAGCTAGAATGCCAAGAGGATCAAATAATCTCACTACGTCTGAGGTGACAGACCGCTTGGTAATTCGTTTAACGGGGTTGAGATTCACCTTTACACAGAATTGGTCAGTCTTTGGCAGCCATGTCAGGCCCAGGGTTTTTATTGAATCATTCTTGTCGTTAGTAAAATCCAAATTAACTTCCTGGTCACCTTGTGGAATGTTCTGCAGGAGTTTAGGGTTATTTGCACACCATTTGCGTAGATTGAATCCATACCCATTCAACATAGTGATGAGTTGTCTGATCCACCAAGACCATCGTCGACATAAAAGTTATCCTGAAGCATCTGAGCACCTAGTAGATACCGGATGGCGTTTTCTGATGACATTTGTTTGACACATCTTGTGGCGAGGTATGGTGCCGATCTTGTCCCATATGTGACAGTGTTAAGTTCGTAACACTTCAGTGGTTTCTTAGGGTCGCTCCTCCATATGATCAATTGATAATGGCGATCTTCAGAGTGGACCAGTATCTGCCGATACATTTTTTCAATGTCGGTGGTGAATACAAATTTCGGTAGACGGAAACGTAGCAGGATTGAAAATAGTTCGGATTGTATGGTTGGACCTATGTCCATTATGTCATTGAGTGAGACTCCCGATGACGTTTTTGAAGATGCGTCAAATACCACCCGCAGTTTTATTGTGCTGCTGTCAGGTTTAAGTACACAGTGGTGTGGGATGAAGTAATTAGGTGAGAGTATTTCATTGATGTTGATCTCCCTCATGTGGCCCAAGGCTTCATAATTTTCCATAAACTCGATATATTGTTCACGAACGGCATTGTATTTAGATAATCGATGTTCAAGCGCCAGGAATCTGTTGATTTCTATATCCCTTGAACTACCTAAAACAGCTGCATTCTCTACGAATGGTAATTTTACAATAAAACGCCCATCATTGTTTCTAGTTGTATTTTGTATAAAATGATTTTCGCAAAGTGTTTCTGTTGGGGATAAAATTGATTCAGCTAGTTCGACTTCGTCCAGTTTCCATAGCCGTTCAATAAGTTGGTTTGTATCATCATCATCCTCACTGCAAATAACGCAAGTTGCTGATGCCATCTGAAGTTCTCCTATCCTTCCTGATAGTATCCAGCCAAACACTGTGTTTTGTAGTGTTGGAAGTTCGATTGCTAATCGTATCTGTCCAATTGACAATACTTGGTGATAGAATCCCGCTCCTAATAAAACATCGATTTTGTCAGGACGGTTGAATACTGGATCCGCTAAAGTGATGTTCTTCGGAATTGGCCATTTGGATATGTCAAATGGTTTTGTCGGTTGCGGAGAAATTATATCTCCTAGAACGAACGCCTCCAGTCGAGTGGAAAAGCCGTTAATTCGCGACTGTAGTTCAAGGCTTGACGCTGTGCTCTCCGAGTTCCCTTGCCTATTCCTTGGATATTCATTGTTGTGGACTTCGTTGAAACTTGACAAGCCGTTCACTCACGATATTGATCTGAGATCCGGAGTCCAGAATGGCTCTGCATTCAACTTCCTGCCCGTTGTTGCTGACTATTTTCACCATTGCAGTGCTGAGGAGCACATATCCCTGTTGCTTCGACTCCTTCGAAGCTACTAGTGTTGTGGACTGTTAAGGTTGTGGTTCATACTTGACCTGGTTTACGGCTGGTTCGCTGCGATATCCTTCAGAATGTACTAATGTATTGTGACTGTGATTACACTTAGTACATTTTCTTGACATACAATCCTTTGCCCAGTGTCCAGGCTTTAGACAATTAATGCATAGCTTATGTGTTTTTAGGAACTGGAACCTCTTCTGAACAGAAAGTTTCAAAAAGCTTTGGCATCCAAACAGCGGATGTGTTTGGCTATTGCAAGACAAGCATTTCTTGATTCCTTGTTTTGTGGCTATTACTGTTGTCAATGTTTTTGCCGTATGCCTCTTTGGCCGATTGCCTCGAGAGACTGGAATCTTGTTTCAATAAACTTTAAGAATTGCCTTAGGGTAGGTAATTCCTTTGGCTTCTCCAATGACTGCTCAGATGCAATCCGCGTGCCCTTGTCTAATTTCTTCACTAGGAGGTGGAGAATAATTGGATCCCAAGAATTCGTATCTAAACCAAGGTTTCTTAATGCCAGTAAGGTTTCCTGGGTTGTATCATGAAGTCACTTTAGTGCTGCCGCTGATGGATAGTCTGTTGAGTTTTTGTTTTGCCCCAATAGTTTTTCCAACAGAGCTGAAGTTAGCAATCGCACATTGCTATATCGATCCTGGAGTGATTCCCATGCAGTTTGGTAGCTATTCTCAGTTAGAGTGAGGTGTCTAATTAATCGATCTGCTTCTCCGATCAAATTTGTTTTAAGATACCACATCTTCTGTATTGTTGGAAGTGGCGTTTTGTGGATCATTTCATTGAATATATCATAAAATTGTTGCCACTTCAGGTAATCTCCATCGAATTTTAGCAGTATTACCTTTGGCAAATGTTCGGCGAGTGACGCTCGATTCGAAATTGCAGGAACGGTCACTCCCTACTCTTGAAGCGTAAGAATTCTGTTACTGACATGCATCTCTATGCTCATGTATTCTTCAAAATTATAATCGTCAGAACTCATGTCATCTATAGAATCCATTATACCATCATTGGGCTGCATTCCAATGATGTTCTATAAGGTTGGCCTTTGTAGTATAATATTGGCATGAATGGGGTGTGTCATCAGCCAATACATCGTCTAACATGCGTTGCACGAGTGCAATAACTGTCTTTTGCTTGTGCACCATGTTAGGCATATTAGTCTTTTGAAGCCTCTTCTCTATGGGTTCTGCTGAACGAGTTGGGCCACTAACTCCTTGTGGTTGAGTTATGCCCTTCTCTGCAGGTTCCGTTGAGCAACTTGGGACACTAACTGCTTGTGGTTGAGTTATGCCCTTTGCTGTGAGTATTTGTTTGCTCTCCTTGACGTCTGCAAGGAAGTCTTGGTATCGGTTGCCCATTGATGCGTATAGATCCTTCACAAAGTATGGATGGTCATTAGCTGCCGTTGGATCCCTTCTAATTTGGTTGTCGATACGTTGGAAAGTTAACCATAGCTCCTCAATTTCTCTGGATTTCCTTTCAATATAGTCGAGTGTCTTCCGATCTTTCGGCGTCTTCTTATAGGATGCAATGGCCTTTTGGAGACCAATTGCATTGTCGTCCTGATGACGGACGAGATCGTCGATAGTTGTCATTATTAACGCTCACACTATTGTGCTCTTGCTTCTTAAGTATCGTGTTTTGTAGCACCCTGTGTGCTCGAACTAAAACCGATTGATGAATTGTGATAAAATTGAATGCTCACACTGCGGTGCTTTTGCTGAATCAATTTTATGTCCTGTGTATCACGTCCTTCTATCACGTCGGGGTCACCAAATGTAAATACAGCCTCGTTTGACTGTATTGATGTATTCCTTATTGACGTTTCATACAGGTACTTGAACCAATATGAGACTAGGAATAATGATTTGATTGTTCAAGCACTTGAACCTGAACAATCCGTCGCTGAAATAAAAGACTCAGTTTTCTTGTTGCTAAAGAATCAAAGAGTGATTTGTTTATTGAAATTCATCGTCTTAAATAATAACTTATTGCTAACATCATCAATAATAATTAATATATACTAAAAATAAATATCAGCAGAATATAACAGCAGCGCATAGCAGCATGTGCAAGTTCAATGAACATAAGTTTCAATGCCACCCAAATGCTTATGTTGCATTTTTGGGAATGCACCTAATTCTTGTGCAAGTGTCATTTGAGCCATAATGCTACTGCACGCGCAGACTGCATATTCCTTGTTGTTGTTGTGGGTACAAACGTACGGATACATACAAATATACAGTTGAAGGTTGTGCGATTGATATTTATATGAATTCGTACAGTATGGATAACTCAGAGTGAATTAACACGCCTGCTTCGATGAAAGGGTATGGAATGCCTGCGTGGCTTTCTATACTATCAAGTCGACGTTTAGCAAAAGATGGGGACTTGCACCAAAAATTGAACTCTGGATGTACAATATAGTTGTGCGTTCGATTTTAACTTACGACTCCTTGGTATTGTGGGAAGCTATCAGGAAGGGCCACAACTTAACGAAACTGGAAAGAAGTCAGCGCACCACGTACGTTGGAGTTACAGGGGCCTGTCGGATCCACTAGAATCAATTCTAAAACTTGTGCCTATGGATGTTCATACTTCTTCGTCGCACAAAGTACACAAAGACTCAGGGAATCCGCTAATTCAGGTGATATCTTTTACGGTCATAGCAGCATTTCAAAGCTGCTACAGCCAGATAAGTAACTTCGATCATCGACTTCTTCGCTCGCACGCTGGATTTTGTGAGCTATGTAAAGAAACCATGTAAGAAAGGAGAGGTTATCGCGTAAGGAGGTACGCCAATTTTCACCGACGGTTGCAAACTGGAATCTCGGGTAGGAGCGGGTATATTTTCCGATCAATATTTACTACAATCCTTCAATCAATATTTAGTGTATTTCAAGCAGAAGCCTTTGCGATTTGACAGGCATAGAGGGCGTTGAAGATGCGAAAGTTGACCGAAAACATATCCAATTAGTCCGACAGCCAGACATCAATAAGGGCGCTGGTTTCACAATTATCAGCACTAAGTTAGTTGGCCTCTGCAAGAAGGAATTCAACAGATGATCGATCAGTAGTACAATATTCTTGGACTGGGTTCCGGGACGCAGGAACGCAACGAGAGGGCCGATGATCTGGCAGGAAAAGGATCATCGGAAACCAACCAACGGATTTCCTACATGAACCTGGCGACCCCATTACATTCAATTCTCATAGTAGGAGCTACAAAACCCACAAGAGAGAAGCAGTTACTATATTTGTGATTGGCCTCTCACCTCGTCACTCCCTCGCATGCGATCAAATCTTTCGGAAGTCCAGGCGCTCTGCTCTAGTTTAGACCTTTCAGACCAAGGAAAATTTCGAAACAACTGCGGCTGGTTGGAATTCATAGGATATCACCATATTTAAGATCCCGAGGATATGGCATCAATTCGGCACTATTGTTAATTAGGACGACCCACGAATCTGGCGGTCATTTTACCTACCTACCTATCAAAATACCACTAAAGGAGTCGTATATATAAATATATCTATATATATATATATATATATATATATATATATATATATATATATATATATATATATATATAAATATATATATATATATATATATATATATATATATATATTTATATATATATATATATATATATATATATATAGATATATATATATATATATATATATATATATATATATATATATATATATATATATATAAGTTAACGTGATCGCGACGTGTCACATAAAAAATAATAATTTTATGAAGCCGACCACTGGCTCCAATTGAAACGCACTGTTATTTTGTTTAAGTAATTTATTTTGACAGCGATTCGTTCTATCCAAATGCGGACTGCCGAATAATAAAACGTTACACATATTTATAGCCTAGAATAAACATAAGCAGAGCCTAACTTAGCCGCTACCCTAAAACTGCTGACATGACGGTTCCCACAATGGCTAAGTCGCCAGTGCACTCGCTGCTGCTCTGCCGGATGCGCGTGCACTACGTCGGCACGTACTTAGTGATTGTAAGTTGATCCTCTTATTATTGTCAGGTGCTTCGTGGGAACGCTGCGTGATAACTTATATATATATATATGTATATATATATATATATATATATATATATATATATATATATATATATATATATATATATACACATATATATCTATATATATATATATATATATATATATCTATATATATATATATATATATATATATATATATATATATATATATATATATATATATATATATATATATATATATATATATATATATAGATAGATACTATATACTATATACTATTTTTGTTTTTATGTTTTTTGTCTCTTAAGTTTAATATTTCTGCTTTTTTTTGTTACTATTCATTAGTAAGTACATTAATTAAATGAAATGAATCAACAAAATTAATCAAAACAATAAAGAAATACTATATTATGAAGGGGACAAATCAAATTCACAAAATTTTTACCTTGTCAAAACACTTTCCTGACAAACTGTATATATATGTATATCCAAATTAGTCACGCCTCAATTGCTTAATCGCACTCAATTTAGGATACCTTTTTTCCTTTTTAAAGAAGTGATTACGCCATGCATAAACTATAAAAAATACCATTAGACTATGCGACTGAGAAATTTTTGTCTCCGAAATCAGTGTTTGTGGAGAACACTTTATAAGGGCATTAGAAGCAAATAAAAATGGTGCAATTTGGTTGAGTGACATTTGGCAATTAGAACTATGTAGTAGTACCTAAACTAACTGAATATACGAACATAAACAATTGCATTTCGTTGAAATGCGTGCATTTATATTTTATTTGGTTTATTTTTATTATTATATCTTACACCATAATTAATTATGAGTGCAAGGTGTTGGGGGAATGAAGAATTATAATGACATTTCGTATATATGGCAACCTCTGGTTTACATACTAAATCAACTACAATAAAACATGAAAGCTTTTCTCTTTCTTATCTTCTTCCGTTGTAAGTCGCTGAGATAAACACACCCGTTTTATTTCACTGCAAGTTAAAACTTCTATTTACAGGCCCAGGACCACGTGAAAAAAAAATTTATATATATATATATCAGATCGTGTGTTGTAAATTTGCCGTGTTGAAATCGTTGTTTTGTAATAAAAAAAAAAAAAAAGGTCGTCGCGAAGATAAAATTACTTCAGGTACAATTGCTTTTCCTTTCAACAAGCTTCGTGGTCGCGAAAATGTCGACATTTGGAAGCGCCACGCGAAATCCTACCTGGTCATCAAAGACTGTTGGAAGATTATCGCAGATGGATTTTCTTCGCCCCCAACGACAAAAGAAACGGAACTCAACGAACGTGCATTGGCAGAGATAACTCTGATGATCGAACCTGGAAATTTTGCTCATATAGCGACAACGGTAAGTGCAAAGGACGCATGGAATGCATTAATGTCACCGTATGAGGACACTGGTTTAACCCGCAAAGTGGAATTGCTAAAGCAATTAGTACGGCTAAGACTTGATGATTGTGAATCCATGAACGATTACGTATCAAAAATAGTTATAAAAACGATAAAAGTGCAAAATGCTGGTCTTAAGATCGATGAAGAAATAACCGTGTCCTTAATGTTAGCCGGTTTACCGGATGAATTCCGTTCTTTAGTAATGGCCATAGAAAATTCGAAATCGAAATTAACAATTGACGTGGTAAAAAATCTTTTATTACAAGATGCCAAATTCGATAGTGAACATTACGAAAATGCCATTTACACAAAATCGAAGGTCAAACATACGAAATTCAAATGCTGCAAGCAAAAAGGGCATTTCAGCAAAAACTGTCCAAATAAGGCAAAGGAGAAAACTGATAAACATAAAAACACAGTTCTCTTCGCCTCTCTCCTCGCCGGTGCCGATAACGCGAACAGTTGGTATGTCGATTCGGGCGCTTCGACACACATGACAAAAGACAAATAGTTTTTAGAGGACTTAAAAACTGTTCCATGTAAAGAAATTGTTGTTGCGAACAATGATACAGTTACGGTTGACAGTGCGGGAGAAGTGAGAATGCAACTAATGGCGGAACATACAAAAACAAACGCAGTTGTAAAAAATGTAGAATACGTTCCACAGTTGTGTGTTAATTTACTCTCAGTGCGGCAATTAACGAAAAACGAGAATAAAGTAATCTTCAAAGAAGACGACTGCAAAATATTTGACAACAAAAACAATTTAATTGCAACTGCGAATGATCACAATGGACTTTATCGTTTAAATTGTAAGTGTATCGATAATCCGGTTGTGTTAAATAAGGCTATGGCGGTCACTGAAGACTTTGAACTATGGCATAGAAGGCTAGGTCACATCTGTGACGAAAATTTAAAAAAACGTAAAGGAAGCAACGACCGAAATAAAGTTTTCGAATAATCGTGGTGACAAATGCACAATCTGCATCAAAGGTAAACAAACCCGATATCCGTTTAATGATATTGGTTCTCTTGCTGAAAATAAACTTGATCTTATACATTCAGATGTTTTGCGACCGCTAAATGTGAAATCGTTTTCGGGCGTAAAATACCTCTTAACGTTTATTGACGATTACACTCGCAAAGTTTTCGTCTATCCAATTAAAAATAAGCATCAAGTGTTTGACGAATTCATGAAATTTAAGACATTCGCGGAAAACCAATCGTCAAGAAAAATTAAAATTTTACGTACAGATAACGGGTCTGAATATATAAATTCAAAATTTAAAAATTTTTCTGAACGCGCCGGAATTTTACATCAAAAAACTTCCTCGTACACTCCTGAGCAGAACGGCGTTGCTGAGCGCTGCAACAGAACAATAATGGAACGCGTTCGTTGCATGTTGTTGGATTCTGGTATAGACGAAAGGTTGTGGGTAGAAGCAGCCGTCACCGCAGTGTACCTGATGAACCGTGTGCCGTGCAGAGGGAATAACAAAAGCCCAGAGGAGCTATGGTCGAATCGCAAACCTAGTTTGAAACATCTCCGCGTTTTTGGCAGCAAAGCCATGGTTCATATACCAAAACAAACACGTCGCAAACTTAGTGCCAAATCCATAGAATGTTTCCTACTTGGATATAGCAGCGAGTCGAAAACTTATCGACTGTTCAACCCTGTAACGAGAAAAATCGTGACGAGCCGTGACGTAGTTTTCATCGAACATCAAACAGGTATTTATGGTGAAACAAATAGCACTAATCGTCTTGGAACTTCTATAGTTAACCTTGAAGACAGCGTATTAGTCGTCAATTCAGGGGAAGTTGTGCTAAAGATCAAATCGCCAACTGATTGCTTCGAACCCAATAATGACGAAGAAGAGGATAGTTTTGATGTGTTTTTGGGGTTTGATAATGTTTCCAACGATGCTGTTCCCTATGCAGATGCTGATGGCGAAAATTTGTACGAAAATGATGCTGTTCGTCGGTCTGAGTGTATCCATAGTATGCCTAAGCCAAGTTATAATTTTTGTGCAACAAGTTTTGTAAGCGAAGACCCAGCAACAGTCGCAGAAGCTCTGGCATCGAATCATGCAGATAAGTGGAAGCGTGCTATGCACGACGAAATGAAATCATTAGCTGTAAACGAAACATAGTTTTTAACGCAACTGCCATCGGGAAAGAAGCCAATTAGTTCAAAATGGGTTTTTAAAACTAAGTTCGACGCAAATGGTGATTTTGTCCGCCACAAAGCAAGGTTGGTTGTCAGAGGCTTCAGTCAGCAAGAGGGTGTTGACTATAATGAAACTTTCGCGCCTGTTGTGCGATATAGCTCTATACGTTTTTTACTGGCTCTGGGGACAAAATATAACTTGCAAATTCATCAACTTGATGCTGTGACCGCGTTTTTAAATGGCGAACTCCAAGAAGAAATATTTATGAGCCAACCAGAAGGATTTGACGATGGATCAGGAAGCGTGTGCGCGCTTAAAAAGTCTCTATATGGGTTGAAACAATCAAGTCGCGTGTGGAATGAGAAACTCAACTCAGTTTTGATGAAATATGGATTGAAACGCAGCGAGGCAGACCAATGCGTGTATTATCATTTTAACACAAAGAGTCGTCTTTATGTTGCAATTTATGTGGACGACGTCCTCATTTTTGGCGATAATACAAACGTGATTGAAGCGCTAAAACTTGAGCTTTCAAGAAACTTTGAAATGAAAGACATGGAAGTAGCTACCCCCATATTGGGTATCCGCATCACCTGAAATTTGAAGGAAGGCATCATTAAAATTGATCAACAACAATACATTGAGGAAATGCTTAAACGATTTGGTATGGATGACAGCAAGCCTGTGTCAAAACCAGTCGACGTTAACCAGAAACTAACTGCAGCCATGTCACCGTCTACAGAGGCAGAGAGAATCGAAATGTCTAAAGTTCCTTACATGCAGGCTGTTGGGTGCCTTTTGTTTGCCGCTCAGATCACACGTCCCGATATAAGTTTTTCCGTAAACATATTGAGTCGTTATAGTACAAACCCCGGCAACCTACATTGGACAGCTATTAAACGTGTAATGAGGTACTTGAAAGGACATTAGCTAAAGGTCTTATCTATTATAAAGCAGCAGCAGATAACACTGGATATAGTGACGCAGATTGCGCAAGCGATGTGGATGAGAGACGATCTACGTCGGGTTACCTGCTCACCTTTCAAGGAGCACCGATCTCGTGGTGTTCAAAACGGCAACGAACGGTCGCTCTACAGAGGCCGAATTTATGTCAATCGTGAATGCTGTCCAAGAGCTAATTTGGATCAAGCGCATGGAGCGAGAATTGGTTGCGGGGTCATCTCATTCGATGGTACTGTTTTGCGATAATAAAAGCGCAATTCATATTGTTACTAGCAATTCGTACTCTCCACGCACAAAACACATTGATGTGAAAGTCAAATTTATTCGTGAGAAACTTGTTGATGGTACTCTAAAACTTTTATATCTTCCCACTGACCAAATGTTAGCTGACATTCTCACTAAAGGAGTACCTACAAATAAGTTATGGTTTCTTACTAGTAAATTTGGTTTGAAATGATTTATTATATTATTTATGTTACTTTGTATAAAAGTCAAAATGAATATTTTAAATGGAATTACTTTTATCATGTAAAAGAAGAATGAATTTTCTATTTAAAAGCTTTGTACTACATATGTATATATATAGATTTGAATTGTTCTTCAATTAATTTTTTGTAATGAAATGTAATAATAATTCAGGGAAAGTGTTGAAATTGAATTATAATGACATTTCGTATATATGGCAACCTCTGGTTTACATACTAAATCAACTACAATAAAACATGAAAGCTGTTCTCTTTCTTATCTTCTTCCGTTGTAAGTCGCTGAGTTAAACACACGCGTTTTATTTCACTGTAAGTTAAAACTTCTATTTACAACATGTATGCCAAATAAATATCGTTTATAAAATGATATACTCGTATGTATGTACATATGCACATACATACATATGTACATAGTAAAAAATATATAGAGAAAAATATTCATGCGTAAACGCATATAAACAATGAATTTTATACATACATACATGAACTGTATGTATGCCCCTCTTAGAAAATAATGTAAAACAATATAAAATGCTCTTCATTATATTTCTAACTATTATATGTGCAGGTCCAGTGAAGTTATGTTTGTATGTTTATGTTCTTTTCTGTTTCTCGACTTATGTATTTATTTTAAAGAATTATGTACGTTAGTGTAGCCAACAACGTATGCATGTTGTGACGTCAAACGCTCAAACGCTCTGCTTCTCGAAGGGTGTTTATATTAAGTCAATTGACTTATTTATTTTGAAGAATTATGAACAACGTATGCATGTTATGACGTCAAACGCTCGAACGCTTTCTGGCTCCTCCACTAACCGTCATCATGAACGTCTATTAAGTAAATATGCATTTGTTTGAGGAGCCGAATATTTAAAATCATACACTACACACACTTGTTGCGCAATATTGATTTGGGCAACAGTTTGTAACGCTGAATCGTGTCATATGTATATACGAGGTGTGATAAAAAAATAACCGTTATTTTCATGTTTTCGTGAGTTACGTATGTTCGATGTTCGCATTTTTGTTTCTGTTATGTTGGTACACATGTCTGTTATATATGTTGGCAATACCAACCATTTTGATTTGTCAGTTTGTTTTCGACAGATAAAAAGGTTAGTCGTGTTTTGGTGTGCTCTTCGACTTTGTACTATTCGAAAAAATGGATCAAAGAAACTGTATTCAGTTTTGTGTAAAAAATTAAATTAAATGCGCAAGGACATTTGAAATGTTGACTGTGGCCTTTGGCGAGTCTACTATGAGCAGAACACAAGTTCAATTGTGGTATAGCCGGTTTAAGGAAGGCCGAGAAGATGTCAATGACGAAGCTCGTCCTGGTCACCTGAGCACGTCAACAACCGATGAAAACATTGACGCAGTGAAGAAAATGATTTTGGATAATCGTCGAATCACTATCAGAGAGGTTGCTGATGATGTTGGCATTTCGTTCGGCTCATGCCAAGCTATTTTTACGGATGTTTTAGGCATGAAACGAAGATTGTTCCAAAATTGCTAAATTTTGAGCAAAAACAACGTCGCATGGACATCGCTCAGGAGCTGTTTTTGGCCAAAAACAAGACCGTTATCATGCCTCAACCACCGTATTCACCGGACATGGCCCCCGCTGACTTTTTCCTCTTTCCAAAACTGAAGACACCGATGAAAGGAAAGCGTTTTGCTACGATTGAGGAGATAAAAGAAAAATCGAAACAGGAGCTGTTCGCGATACCAAAAAAAGCGTTTCAGAAGTGTTTCGAGGATTGGAAAAAACGCTGGCATAAGTGTATTATATCTGAGGGGAATTACTTTGAAGGGGACAAGATAGTTGTTGATGAATAAATAAATACTTTATTT
This sequence comes from Clusia tigrina, assembly GCA_920105625.2. Classification (NCBI taxonomy): domain Eukaryota; kingdom Metazoa; phylum Arthropoda; class Insecta; order Diptera; family Clusiidae; genus Clusia; species Clusia tigrina. The sequence continues at coordinate 152,676,662 of OV050031.1, read as the reverse complement.
TTTGATCACACAATAACGGTTATTTTTTGATATATATTGTATATAAGATATATTTCTGAGACATTTTTTTAATTGTTGCAATAATAGTGAAATTTGATTTATTTAAATAAAATTTATTTCGAAAATTCAAATAATCATCTATGCAAAATATAAATCACGAAAGTGTGTTCAGTTTCTAATATTTTTTATGGAATTCGAACCCTTTGTAACAACGTACTAGTGCTATTTTGGTTCTGTTATGAGGAAACAAATATAATCTCCTATCCTTGCCTCATATCAAATTTGATGCCGCTGCATATAACTGTTATTATTTCCAATTTAATTTATTTTGCCTGGGTTTCTGCGAGTGATATGCTCAGAACCTTGGTATCTACCGTGGAAAAATGTATTAGTTTTCGACCGGGCCAAGTGATTACACTTTGCATACCGATGCAACAAATAGTTGTGATTACAATCGCGTTTTTATTTTTTCTTAAATTAATTTGCTGAATATAAAATGTAATGAAACTCACTTATATGGACCTGCCGTAGCGTGTGCCGCTGAGTACCTGTTGATGGAATCTTTCAGTGTTCGTCACCTACGTCAAATAGATCCTTCGGAAAAAATGCATGCGCGCATGCAAAAAATGGTTATTCACATACTCGTATACATACATACAAATTTACATAACTTTAGTTCTGTTAGAAAAATAAAACTAAAATTTAAGTCATATCTTATACGAATATAATGAAATTAATGTAGACAATTCGACACTAATTTTTGATCACATCGTCAAACATTTTCTCGTAAATTCGAGTTTTATTGTTTAAGAGAAAATCAGAAAAAGTCAATCGAAACGAATTTCAATCTATGACTACACTGGGTGACAAATATGTACATATGTACATATGTACATATATTTCCATATTTTCGTTTTTGAGCACTTTATTAAGTACCCTGGCACTATCAAAATATTTTGACAATCATAAATGTGCGTAGGTGCGCTCGGCCTTATTCGCGAATTACCAATCATTTTTGATGAAATTTTAATAAATTTGATATTTTATTTTGTAGATTTTATTTTTTGTGTGCGGCACTGATTTACAAGCAATTTCTCAGTTGTACTTTGGCAGTGAAACAATGAACACATGCGGGGATGAAAGCAAGTGAGAGCTGACTACTCAGGGAATGCATCTATTGCAATAAGTTGCATTTCCTCAGAAAAAAAATTCATAAGAATTAACTAATAAGTTTTCATGAGTAAAGACATTTCTTTTCTTTAACCAGTTTTTCATCCAATATTGTTTACTATTTTTGTATATATATATATATATATATATATATATATATATATATATATATATATATATATATATATATATATATATATATATATATATATATATATATATATATATATATATATATATATATATATATATATTTTTTTTTTTTTTTTTTATTTATTTTATTTTTAAAAAAGTTTATACACAAATAAATTTAATGCTAAACTTATTACCTAGGCAACTAACAACTAAGGTCTTCGGCCTAACTATTAATAAAATTAACTAGTATTAAACTAATAAAAGTATATACATATATATTTTATATTTATATGTCAAAGTAAATCTGACAGAGGTGGAGCAGTGAAGTTACGTCTTTTATGTTTTCTGTGGATATATTTTGTAATGCATGTGGTAACATGATTTGTTTAAAAAAATGTAGTTGTTTTTGAACCACAGTCGGGCAGCTGTTGATGAGATGGACTATTGTTAGTGTGTGGGAGTTGCAAAGTGGGCAAGTTGGTGGTAATGTTCCTTCAAATAAATATTTATGTGTGATCAATGTGTGCCCAAGACGGATCCTTATGTATTTTCGTAAGTTCAATTTGGATATGTTACTTGGGTATCTGGATGCATTCCCGTCTGGATTAATTAGTTTATAATTGTGCGAGTATTGAGTCCAGTTTTGTTTTCGTTGGATAGAATGGTATGCATTTATTTGGTTTTTTAAGTCGCTTCTGCTGTATGTGGGATGAATTAAAAGTGGTGCACTTGTAGCATATTTTGCGGCTGCGTCGGCCAGGGTATTTCCAATAATTCCAGCGTGTCCCGGTATCCACATTATTTTTGTTTTATGGGGAAGTGTGATTAAAATATCACGAATTTTGCATATTGTTTCGTCTCCGTGTGATGGGTTTTGAACAGCTTTGATAACCGACTGTGAATCGGAGCATATAATATACTTTCCTTTTTGTATTTTGCAATATTTTAAAGCTGTATATATTGCTTCGGCTTCGGCTGTAAATATTGAGGAGTATGCAGGTAATTGGGACACTTGGAGTACTTCCATGTTAGCATTTATCACAGCAAATCCGGAACCGTTTGTTTTCTTGGAGCCGTCAGTATACATGAATTTCCATCCACATTTTAGCCAAGAATTTTGAATTTCTTTGTAGTTTTGATGGTATATGGTGGCAGTGGTTGTACTTTTTGAGAGAGCGAATAATTCACAAATTAAAATTTCTTTTTTTAGTAGCCATGGTGGATGTTTCGTGTTGTATTTTTTGTGGCTTTTTATACTGATTCCAATGAGTTGTGCTGAGGATATTATTCTATGCATAGTAGAGGGCTGACGTATTATTTTTCTTTTTGCTTGGTTGGATATATTTTCAATCATTGGATTTTCTGCTGGCAAAATTATTTTTGGGATCAGCCGTGAAGTGAGCAACGCTATTCTATCAGTTAATGTTAGTAGTCCGGCTTCTGTCAGTATGTTGGTCATTGGTGTGGTCCGAAATGCACCCAGACAGTAACGGGCAGCTGCATTATAAATTGAATTTATTTTCCTCAGTTGTGATTGTGGTGCGTTTCCAAATATAGGTAGTGCGTAGTCTATTTTCGACAATAATGCAGCTTTTAGTACGTTTATGTTGCAATTTGGGTGTGCTTGGCTATTGTAACTGCTTATACATTTAATTAAATTTAATCTATTGTTGAGAGATACTTTTAAATAATCAATATGTGAAGACCATCTATATCTATTGTTAAATATAATACCAAGTATACGGAGATTATTTACATTTTCTATTGTTTTGTTTTGAATTAAAATATTAACAGGATCACAGTTTCTTTTACGGCACACATGGAGTATTTTAGATTTTTCAAACGATATTTTAGACCCTGATTTTTGTAGCCAGGTATTTATGTCTGCAAAAAGAATATTGATTTTATTTTGGAGTATGGAAAAGGAATCAAATTTGGCTGTGATATATAAGTCATCTGCGTAGATTGTGTGGTTGAAAAAATGGTTACGATTTATTATTTTATTTAATTTTTCAAATGCAACAAGGAAAAGGGTAACTGATAATGGTGAACCTTGTGGAATACCATTTTGAAGTGGCCATATTAGTGAGTGATTTCCGTCCACTTTAACTCTTATTTTCCTGTTCGATAGAAAAGCATCAATATATTTTATAATTTTTTCTCCTACTTTCCATTCTTTTAATTGAGATATTATAACATGCTTGCCAATTCTATCGAAGGCTTTTTCAAAATCGATCGATATTACCGAAAAATGTTTTTTTGATGAGATTGAATTAGCGATTAGATAGTCTATGTATAGAAGGGCGTCAATTGTTCCTTTTAGTGGTTTAAATGCTACTTGTTTTGGATTTATGAGCTTTTTCCTCGTAAGAAACCAATTGAGGCGTTTTGAAATGATTTTTTCCAATATCTTTGATATGCAGGAAACTAGGGAAATAGGTCTGTATCCTTCAAATGAGTTTCCTTTTTTATTGGGTTTTGGAAGTGGTATAACAGTTGCTGTTTTCCAAATTTGAGGAATAATGCTGTTATTGAAAATGTGGTTGTAGATGTTGAGAAGGTTGTGTTTGCCAGAGATAGGTAGGTTTTTTAGCATCTGGTAAGAGACTTTATCATAGCCTGGTGTAGTACCTTTTGCTGATGATAAAGCTGCGTTGATCTCAATCAGTGTTATTTCGTTTTCTATTGATTTTGTTATTGTATCTATTGTGTATGATATGGTGTTGAAATTTGTGTTATTTTTAAGTGTTTGGAATTCATTAGTAAAATTGGAATCATTTGAATATTCGGACCACAATTTTGCAAAATGGTTGGCAATGTCGATTGGTTCATTTAAAACGATACCATTAGGTAGAACGAGGGTGCTCAGTTTTCGATAACTTTCATTTCCATAAAGTCGGTGTACATTTTTCCACAGAATTTGAGTAGGAGTATTTGGATTGATGGTAGATGTGAAGTCTTGAAATGATTTCCTTTTTGCTCTCTTAGCTTCAAATTTAAATTTCGCATTCGATTTTCTGTAAAGTAACCTATTTTCTTGTGTTAGATTATTTTTAAAAATTGTCCATCTATTTTGTTTAGCTTTTTGAAGTTTAGACAATTCATCGTTCCACCAGTAGGAATATTTATGTAGAGTTTTACCTAATGTTTTGGGGATAGATTCGTTAGCAGAAGCGATGATAATTTTTTGAAAGCGAGCAGCATCTTTATTTATATTGCCAGTTATTTCCACGGTTTTTTTACTGACAAGTTTTTGGAATCTACTCCAATCAGCTTTATCCATTATATATTTATAATTAGAGTTTCTATTGATTGATCTAGTATGGTTATTTGTCATGGACAAGATAATCGGAAAATGGTCGCTGCCATATAGTTGTGGTTCAATATGCCATGAAATTAAAGGCAGTAAATTTGCAGAACAAAATGAGAGGTCAATATTAGTGAAAGTGGAATGGGTAGATAGATGGGTTGGTGAGCCGTTGTTTAAAAGTGTTAAATTAGTGTGGTGCATGAATTGTTCAATTTCTTTACCTCTGGAGTTTGTTTTATTGGACCCCCAGATGGTATTGTGTGCATTAAAGTCGCCTAAGAGGATAAGTGGAGAGGAAATATTGTTAACAAGGTGTAAAATATCACTGCATGACGTTGTTATGTTTGGTGGCAAATAAATTGAGATTATTGTTAATTTAATTTCTGTTTGTATTTCAATGATTGTTGTGCAAAGATTGGAGGTGATGCTAATTGGTGTGTAATCTATGCATTTTTTTATGAATATAGCTGTACCTCCTTTGGCATTACATGGTGTGGTAGTGTTAGTTATAATACTGTTGTATCCGTTTAGGTTTATTTGTGTGGTTGTGAGGTGAGTTTCTTGTATGGCTATAATGTGTGGTGAATGTTGATTAATTAGTATTTGGAGCTCATGTAACTTATTATAGTAGCCGTTTAAATTCCATTGCAGAATTTTTAGGACCATAACAATCAGAGATTATTGCTTAATATTATTATTAATCTAATAAAAATAAAAGCATCAATTCATCTCTCTGTCACTAGACGAGGGGCTAGTGCTTCCAGATAAAATTGAATTATGGGGCGAGCTAGGTGAATCTGAATCGCTTACATGTGTTTGAATTTTATCGTATTTAATAAGTGCTGGTTTTAATATTGGGTTTGATATAATTTTGGTGGTAGTTGAATATGTGTTTTTCTTTTGGTTATGTGTGAGTGTTTGATCTAAAGTTGACTGATTACTGTGTTTTGCTATTGTATTGAATGATTGAAAGTTGTTTGTATTGAGTGGAGTTGGGAGAGTAGAGATTGGTTTCTTGTTAACATTTGTTATTGTTTGTGAAGTTGTGGGTAGGGGGGATTCAGCCTTTGCTGAATTTGAAATTGTGGAAGAGAGAAGTTTTTGGAAAGAGAGACGTTTACATCTTTCTTCAATCGCTTTTTCTAGTGTTTCAACTGGAATTTCGTAATTCTGTGGTTTTGCATTAACAGTTTGTGCGGCATTTTGGTATGTGCATTTTGTTGTTGTTTTTATTTTTAAAATTTCTTGCCTTTGCTTGATGCTTGGGCAGTTTCTGTTATTTGCTCTGTGAGCATGTTTGCAGTTTATGCATTCGACCTTGGTGCATGGTATATATACATATATATATATATATATATATATATATATATATATATATATATATATATATATATATATATATATATATATATATATATATATATATATATATATATATATATATATATATATATATATATATATATATATATATATATATATATATATATATATATATATATATATATATATATATATATATATATATATATATATATATATATATATATATATATATATATATATATATATATATATATATATATATATATATATATATATATATATATATATATATATATATATATATATATATATATATATATATATATATATATATATATATATATATATATATATATATATATATATATATATATATATATATATATATATATATATATATATATATATATATATATATATATATATATATATATATATATATATATATATATATATATATATATATATATATATATATATATATATATATATATATATATATATATATATATATATATATATATACATATACCAAAAACGCTAAAAGATTTAAGGTCCTTCCTGGGAATGACCGGATACTACCGCAGATTTATCAAAGGATATGCCGACTTGGTAAAACCGTTAACTTCTCTCCTACGAGGAGAAAACGGACGCCTGTCCAAAAATATCTCCAAAACAAAACCAATCAATATGAATAGCGAAGCAATTGAAGCATGGAATAAGGCAAAAAGTTGTCTAATCTCCGAAGATGTTATGCTCTCATATCCCGATTTTCGAAAATGTTTTGAATTAACAACAGACGCTTCTAACCAAGCTCTAGGAGCGGTGCTCTCACAAGACTCAAAGCCAATTACATTCCTATCCAGGACATTGAGTAAAACCGAAGAGTCGTATGCAACGAACGAGAAAGAGATGCTCGCCATAATATGGGCTCTAACATCTCTACGCAGTTTCCTTTACGGGTCTAGAAAAGTCAAAATTTATACAGACCACCAGCCGTTGACATACGCGCTGAGTAACAAAAACAATAACTCAAAAATGAAACGCTGGAAAAGCCTTTTAGAGGAATATAACTACGAGTTGCAATATAAACCAGGCACAACTAACGTTGTCGCGGACTCGCTATCTCGTCCTCTACCTACACAAGTTTTTTCTCTCACACCTACAGAACACAGTGATGACAGCTCATCACACAATTTAATTCCATCCGTCGAAACTCCTATCAATGCTTTTAAAAATCAAATTTTTCTTAAAATAGACGAATCCTCAACATACCGATTTAAAATAGTTTTTCCCGGATATCACCGCCATATAATTACCGAACCTTTATACAATCAAGAGAACCTAATTAACATCTGCAAAAGATATCTGAATCCATCAGTTATAAACTGTATTCAAACACAAGAAAGTATTATGGGAATATTGCAGGAAGCGTACCCACAACACTTTAGCAATTACAAAATAAGATTTACACAAATCCTCGTAGAAGACATAGTCAACGAGCAACAACAAGAAGATATAATTATTAATACACATAATAGAGCACATAGGAACGCGAAAGAAAACAAACTACAAATCTTAAAAGCATATTATTTCCCAAGTATGAACAATAAAATCCAAAGAATAACAAAAAGTTGCGTAACTTGTAAACAGCAGAAATATGAAAGGCATCCCAACCAACCGAAATTAAGCGAGACACCCATACCCAACTATCCTGGTCACACATTACACATAGATATTTACTCGACAGACAAAAAACTTGTAATGACTAATCTAGATAAATTTACGAAATACGCCCAAACTAAAATAATACCTGGAAAATCAATAGAAGACATAAGAAGACCCCTTAGAGACTTATTATTTTTTTACGGCATTCCAAAATCAGTAATAATAGATAACGAAAAATCCTTAAATTCAGCAACCATAATGTTTATGATGAAAGATGAGTTAGGAATAAATGTTTACGTCACTCCCCCACATAAGAGCGAAATCAATGGGCAAGTCGAACGATTTCATTCGACTTTGTCAGAAATAATGAGATGTCTCAAGTCTGACGGGACAAACAGGAACTTCGAGGAACTTCTAGAAAGGTCCACAAATGAATATAATCATAGCATCCATTCTACTACTGGAAGAAAACCAGTAGACCTTTTCTTCGGTAGAACCGTTGATTTCAGCCCACAAGATTACGAAAAAACTCGACAGGACAACATAGAAAAACTAAAACAAAAACAGCAAACTGACTTACGATATCACAACAAAAAGAAACACACAATCAAGGATTATATACCAGGACAAGTAATCTACGTAAAGCAAAACAAAAGATTAGGAACAAAACTGTCAGCAAAATTCAAAGAAGAAATAGTAAAAGAAAATAGAAATACTACAGTAGTTACAGAATCAGGAAAAATAGTTCACAAAAGCAACATACGCAACTAAGTTCTCTTATAAACAATTATAATTTTCCAGACCATATGCAACGCAGAAATACAAATACTGGACTACACGAATTCACAACTAATCACGATAGACTCAGGAACGGCTAGACTGCAGACAGGAACATATAAAATCATCCACGTGATCGAATTTGAAAAATATCAAACGTTTATTGACGAAACGGAAATAGCAATAAAGAGAACAATGAAAGAAAATCACTCCTTATATCCTTTCCTACTCCATACCATATCCCAGATCCGAAATAATATCGATAGAATGATACCTAATAAAAGGACACAACGGTCACTAGATTTTATAGGCACAACATGGAAATGGATCGCAGGGAATCCAGACCATGCTGATTTTAATATTATCGAAGAAAAAATTAATAACGTTTTAGAAAACAATAATAAGCAATTTATTATAAATAAACTTACAATTGAACAAATTAATAAATTAACAAAAATAACAAACGATATTTCAAAGAATATGAAAAACGAAAATATCTTTAAAGAAGAATTTATTTTGAAAATAAAATATCAACTAGAAATAATAAAAGAAGAAATTGTGAACATAGAATATGCCTTAAATTGGGCCAAAGCAGGAATAGTTAACTCTTTCATATTGTCAAACGAAGAAGTCAATATCACAAAAATCTTTATTGAGAAAGAAGAGGCCCCATACTCGAATATAGAAGAGGCTCTCGAATTTGCAGATATAAAAATAGCCAGCAATAGGACAACTTTGATTTATATAATTAATATACCTACCACTACATATAATCACTGTAATAAAATTATGATAAAGCCCATAAAAAAAGGCAATGTTATTAATAAAATTGATTATGAAAACATTTTGAATTGCAATAATAAATTGTATGGAATAAAGAATAACTGTAAAACCTATAATAAGTTATCAATTTGCCCATATGGCAATATAATAGACATAAGTAATACTTCATGCATACCAAATCTAATAAAAAGTCGACCGGAGAGGTGCACAATAATTAACAACCAACATGTTCCTGACGTAGAAGAAATCTCAACAGGTCTCTTGCTTCTTAACCAATATAATGGGTCATTAATAATGAACAATGAAACTATACCACTTAAAGGAAGTTTTATAATAAGCTACCAAAACACGAGCGTAGAAATCAACAATAGAACATATTCGACAAAAGAAGTTAGTATTCATAAGCCACTGCCGGCATTACTACAACCAACCTCCAAATCAAAAGCAGTTGAGGAAATCCTGTCATTAGAAATGATCAAGGAATTGAATATTAATAATACTGAACATATTAATTTACTAGAAAATAGTAACGAAATTTCGCTAGCTGCTAACTTAACTCTAACAACCTTGGTAATTATTTTAATAATCATTATAGCCAGGAAAACCTGTTTTTCAAAAAAATGGCAACAGATAAAAATCATCAGGATATCAAGGGATAAACTAAAAAAGGATAACAAATCGCCACTAGATTGTCCGACAGCAAAAACTCCCGAACTATCAATTTCCACAATAGAAGGGCTAAATCAAATTTTCAACAAGGAAACCATTTCAAACGAGGACGTTTGAACTTAAAGGGGGAGAAGTTAAGAACAAACACATTGAAATATTCAGGTATCCAACTCATTAGCAAACGTGTACCAAAATCTGCTGACGCTATGTCTACGGTACTTCCGTGGGAGCAGTGATAAAAACACCTTCCACGCTTGCATCAAATAACCAACATAAGCAGAGCACCACAACAGTGATAACGGCAATAAAAATAACTAATACAAACACAGCTTGAGGTTAGCATTAAGGTATTAATGAAATGTTAAGTTAGTCTAAGTTTTGGATTCAATTAAATAAAACGAAAGACATCAGAGTTCTCTCTGATGTGCTTTTTAAAAAAACTAAATAAATACAATTTAGTTTAACTTATATATATATATATATATATATATATATATATATATATATATATATATATATATATATATATATATATATATATATATATATATATATATATATATATATATATATATATATATATATATATATATATATATATATATATATATATATATATATATATATATATATATATATATATATATATATATATATATATATATATATATATATATATATATATATATATATATATATATATATATATATATATATATATATATATATATATATATATATATATATATATATATATATATATATATATATATATATATATATATATATATATATATATATATATATATATATATATATATATATATATATATATATATATATATATATATATATATATATATATATATATATATATATATATATATATATATATATATATATATATATATATATATATATATATATATATATATATATATATATATATATATATATATATATATATATATATATATATATATATATATATATATATATATATATATATATATATATATATATATATATATATATATATATATATATATATATATATATATATATATATATATATATATATATATATATATATATATATATATATATATATATATATATATATATATATATATATATATATATATATATATATATATATATATATATATATATATATATATATATATATATATATATATATATATATATATATATATATATATATATATATATATATATATATATAAGTTAAACTAAATTGTATTTATTTAGTTTTTTTAAAAAGCACATCAGAGAGAACTCTGATGTCTTTCGTTTTATTTAATTGAATCCAAAACTTAGACTAACTTAACATTTCATTAATACCTTAATGCTAACCTCAAGCTGTGTTTGTATTAGTTATTTTTATTGCCGTTATCACTGTTGTGGTGCTCTGCTTATGTTGGTTATTTGATGCAAGCGTGGAAGGTGTTTTTATCACTGCTCCCACGGAAGTACCGTAGACATAGCGTCAGCAGATTTTGGTACACGTTTGCTAATGAGTTGGATACCTGAATATTTCAATGTGTTTGTTCTTAACTTCTCCCCCTTTAAGTTCAAACGTCCTCGTTTGAAATGGTTTCCTTGTTGAAAATTTGATTTAGGCCTTCTATTGTGGAAATTGATAGTTCGGGAGTTTTTGCTGTCGGACAATCTAGTGGCGATTTGTTATCCTTTTTTAGTTTATCCCTTGATATCCTGATGATTTTTATCTGTTGCCATTTTTTTGAAAAACAGGTTTTCCTGGCTATAATGATTATTAAAATAATTACCAAGGTTGTTAGAGTTAAGTTAGCAGCTAGCGAAATTTCGTTACTATTTTCTAGTAAATTAATATGTTCAGTATTATTAATATTCAATTCCTTGATCATTTCTAATGACAGGATTTCCTCAACTGCTTTTGATTTGGAGGTTGGTTGTAGTAATGCCGGCAGTGGCTTATGAATACTAACTTCTTTTGTCGAATATGTTCTATTGTTGATTTCTACGCTCGTGTTTTGGTAGCTTATTATAAAACTTCCTTTAAGTGGTATAGTTTCATTGTTCATTATTAATGACCCATTATATTGGTTAAGAAGCAAGAGACCTGTTGAGATTTCTTCTACGTCAGGAACATGTTGGTTGTTAATTATTGTGCACCTCTCCGGTCGACTTTTTATTAGATTTGGTATGCATGAAGTATTACTTATGTCTATTATATTGCCATATGGGCAAATTGATAACTTATTATAGGTTTTACAGTTATTCTTTATTCCATACAATTTATTATTGCAATTCAAAATGTTTTCATAATCAATTTTATTAATAACATTGCCTTTTTTTATGGGCTTTATCATAATTTTATTACAGTGATTATATGTAGTGGTAGGTATATTAATTATATAAATCAAAGTTGTCCTATTGCTGGCTATTTTTATATCTGCAAATTCGAGAGCCTCTTCTATATTCGTGTATGGGGCCTCTTCTTTCTCAATAAAGATTTTTGTGATATTGACTTCTTCGTTTGACAATATGAAAGAGTTAACTATTCCTGCTTTGGCCCAATTTAAGGCATATTCTATGTTCACAATTTCTTCTTTTATTATTTCTAGTTGATATTTTATTTTCAAAATAAATTCTTCTTTAAAGATATTTTCGTTTTTCATATTCTTTGAAATATCGTTTGTTATTTTTGTTAATTTATTAATTTGTTCAATTGTAAGTTTATTTATAATAAATTGCTTATTATTGTTTTCTAAAACGTTATTAATTTTTTCTTCGATAATATTAAAATCAGCATGGTCTGGATTCCCTGCGATCCATTTCCATGTTGTGCCTATAAAATCTAGTGACCGTTGTGTCCTTTTATTAGGTATCATTCTATCGATATTATTTCGGATCTGGGATATGGTATGGAGTAGGAAAGGATATAAGGAGTGATTTTCTTTCATTGTTCTCTTTATTGCTATTTCCGTTTCGTCAATAAACGTTTGATATTTTTCAAATTCGATCACGTGGATGATTTTATATGTTCCTGTCTGCAGTCTAGCCGTTCCTGAGTCTATCGTGATTAGTTGTGAATTCGTGTAGTCCAGTATTTGTATTTCTGCGTTGCATATGGTCTGGAAAATTATAATTGTTTATAAGAGAACTTAGTTGCGTATGTTGCTTTTGTGAACTATTTTTCCTGATTCTGTAACTACTGTAGTATTTCTATTTTCTTTTACTATTTCTTCTTTGAATTTTGCTGACAGTTTTGTTCCTAATCTTTTGTTTTGCTTTACGTAGATTACTTGTCCTGGTATATAATCCTTGATTGTGTGTTTCTTTTTGTTGTGATATCGTAAGTCAGTTTGCTGTTTTTGTTTTAGTTTTTCTATGTTGTCCTGTCGAGTTTTTTCGTAATCTTGTGGGCTGAAATCAACGGTTCTACCGAAGAAAAGGTCTACTGGTTTTCTTCCAGTAGTAGAATGGATGCTATGATTATATTCATTTGTGGACCTTTCTAGAAGTTCCTCGAAGTTCCTGTTTGTCCCGTCAGACTTGAGACATCTCATTATTTCTGACAAAGTCGAATGAAATCGTTCGACTTGCCCATTGATTTCGCTCTTATATGGGGGAGTGACGTAAACATTTATTCCTAACTCATCTTTCATCATAAACATTATGGTTGCTGAATTTAAGGATTTTTCGTTATCTATTATTACTGATTTTGGAATGCCGTAAAAAAATAATAAGTCTCTAAGGGGTCTTCTTATGTCTTCTATTGATTTTCCAGGTATTATTTTAGTTTGGGCGTATTTCGTAAATTTATCTAGATTAGTCATTACAAGTTTTTTGTCTGTCGAGTAAATATCTATGTGTAATGTGTGACCAGGATAGTTGGGTATGGGTGTCTCGCTTAATTTCGGTTGGTTGGGATGCCTTTCATATTTCTGCTGTTTACAAGTTACGCAACTTTTTGTTATTCTTTGGATTTTATTGTTCATACTTGGGAAATAATATGCTTTTAAGATTTGTAGTTTGTTTTCTTTCGCGTTCCTATGTGCTCTATTATGTGTATTAATAATTATATCTTCTTGTTGTTGCTCGTTGACTATGTCTTCTACGAGGATTTGTGTAAATCTTATTTTGTAATTGCTAAAGTGTTGTGGGTACGCTTCCTGCAATATTCCCATAATACTTTCTTGTGTTTGAATACAGTTTATAACTGATGGATTCAGATATCTTTTGCAGATGTTAATTAGTTTCTCTTGATTGTATAAAGGTTCGGTAATTATATGGCGGTGATATCCGGGAAAAACTATTTTAAATCGGTATGTTGAGGATTCGTCTATTTTAAGAAAAATTTGATTTTTAAAAGCATTGATAGGAGTTTCGACGGATGGAATTAAATTGTGTGATGAGCTGTCATCACTGTGTTCTGTAGGTGTGAGAGAAAAAACTTGTGTAGGTAGAGGACGAGATAGCGAGTCCGCGACAACGTTAGTTGTGCCTGGTTTATATTGCAACTCGTAGTTATATTCCTCTAAAAGGCTTTTCCAGCGTTTCATTTTTGAGTTATTGTTTTTGTTACTCAGCGCGTATGTCAACGGCTGGTGGTCTGTATAAATTTTGACTTTTCTAGACCCGTAAAGGAAACTGCGTAGAGATGTTAGAGCCCATATTATGGCGAGCATCTCTTTCTCGTTCGTTGCATACGACTCTTCGGTTTTACTCAATGTCCTGGATAGGAATGTAATTGGCTTTGAGTCTTGTGAGAGCACCGCTCCTAGAGCTTGGTTAGAAGCGTCTGTTGTTAATTCAAAACATTTTCGAAAATCGGGATATGAGAGCATAACATCTTCGGAGATTAGACAACTTTTTGCCTTATTCCATGCTTCAATTGCTTCGCTATTCATATTGATTGGTTTTGTTTTGGAGATATTTTTGGACAGGCGTCCGTTTTCTCCTCGTAGGAGAGAAGTTAACGGTTTTACCAAGTCGGCATATCCTTTTATAAATCTGCGGTAGTATCCGGTCATTCCCAGGAAGGACCTTAAATCTTTTAGCGTTTTTGGTTGAGGGATTTCTATAATAGCCTTAACTTTTTTAGGGTTGGTTTTGAGACCGTTCTGTGAGACGATAAAACCTAAAAACTCAACTTCCTGTTTCAGAAACTCGCATTTGTCCAATTGGACTTTGAAGTTGGCTTTTTCTAGGGTTTCAAAGACCATTTGAAGATTTCTGAAGTGTTCGTCTTCCGTTTTGCCGAAAATAATGATGTCGTCTATATAGACATAACATCTAACGCCGATATGTTCTCTAATAACGTCGTCAAGGGCACGTTGGAAAATGGAGGGGGAATTTTTAAGTCCGAATGGGAGTCTGTTGAACTCAAATTTTCCGTTATTGATAGAGAATGCTGTTTTTTCTCTGTCAGATTCCTTAAGAGGTATCTGGTGGAAACCACTCTTAAGATCGATTACGGTGTAGTAGGCGTTTTTACCGAGATTGTACAAAACTTCATTTATCTCGGGGATAGGGTACTTATCAGCTATGGTTACAGAGTTTAATTTCCTGTAGTCGATCACCATCCGGTATTTTTTTTCGCCGGATGCGTCATCTTTTTTCGCGACAATCCATACTGGAGAATTGTATGGCGACTTTGATGGCCTTATGATGTTTTGATCGAGCATCTCTCGGACTTGTCTTTCCACTTCGTCCTTGAGTGCCATTGGATAGGGGTATGCTTTGGAATATACTGGTGTTTCTGTTGTAGTGCGAATTTCGGCTTGAACAGTTGTTGTGTAAGTAAGTTTTTTGTCGGGATCAGAGAAAAGTGTAGGAAATGATTTTAGAACGGCTTGTAGCCTTTTTTCTTGTTGCTTTGGAAGGTGATCTGTTCTAATTTCTAGGTTGTTTACTGAGTCCGTTTTAAATTGTTTTAATGGGTATTTTAATCTATTCCTTAAAATAAAGTAATTTTTATCTGTATGGATAATCCCGTTGAGCTCTTTAAGCGTATCATTACCAATGATACCGTGGAATGTTTCTAATCCAGGTAGTAAGAAGAATTTGATTTTCTCAATTTCTTCATGAAATATGTCTACATATGCATGGTGTGAAATTTGTACTTTTCCTGCTATGGAATTTGCAAAAAATAATTTTGAATTTTTTTGTGGTCTGCGAATGAGATTTGGTTGTATGTAATTTTTATTGGAACCGGTGTCAAGTAGAAATTTGTATTTATGTCCATTCTTCGCTACGAATTCATAGTATGGTAGCGAAGAGTCTTTTAGTCTAAAAAATGAACGTCATCGGTTTGTTTTATGTCTTCTTGTTCTGTCGTCGGGTGGTGATTTGCTTCGAAGTTATCTTCCAGACGTTCTTCGGAATAAAATCCCTCAGACTCATAGTACGGATCTTCTGTGTGAGTAAAGAATGTTCGCTGAATTTTGTTGGGTTGATGGTTTTGCTGAGAAAAAGGTGGCAATTGTCGTTTTTGTGCTGGGTTTTGGTATTGATTGAAGGGAATTTGAGGTCTATTATAGTTGTTCTGTGGTCGGTTTTGGTAGTTTACCTGCCTGGAGTGTACCGAAGGGTCAACTTCCATAGGTACGGGAGGTTTAGGTGGAAGGCATGGTCGGTTATTGAATCCTGAATGACCGAAATGGGGTTTTGGTTGAAACCCGTATGAGTTATTATGTTGGTAATTGTTATTATTGGGCTGGAATCTATTATGTGGATTATTATCGTATCTGAACTGAGGCAAATGTGTTAGTTCTGGGAAAAATCTATTTCTAATAGGTTGCATGGGAGGATGGTTTTGACGTGGTGGTCGCAAAGGCGGCAATGGATAATCGGGTTTTCTGGGAATATTTGGCCTCTGCATGGAGTTCATTCTATATGCCATGTTATCTAATTTTTGACACAGATGTAGGGCCTGTGGCAGTGTCGTTGGTTCTCGAACGCTTAAAAGTTTAGGAAGTTCACCGTTGAGTCCCCGAATAAAAGTGTCTAATGCTTTTTCCCTATATGCATTAGTCATTGTTTGAAGTGACTCTTCGCTTAATTCTAAGCAAGCGATTTTGTCTAATATCAGCGATAGGTATTGGTAAATTCGCAGGTAGAATTCTGTTATAGTACTGTTTCGTTGCGTTAGTGTGATCATTTCATATTCAAGCGTGCCGATGTCGCGCTTGTCCGAATAATGCATCATTAGGCATTTTTTTATTTTAGACCAATCTAGCGGAGTTCTGTATGATTCTAAGGCAGTATCTGCCTCTCCTATGATTTTGTGTCTGACGGTGTGTAATATTGCGTAATATTTTGGTGTTCGTTTAACATTTTCGTATGCAGTAAATATTCTGTCCACGGTTTTACGCCAGGAGTTAAATTCTCCTGGTTGCCCATAAAATTCGCGTAAGCACTTTACAATGTCTGGGATCCTATCCAATTCATCCAAATTTGTCGAATTAAATTGGACCGTATAGTCTCTTTCATCGTTTTCGACAAACGGGTTATGGAGGTTCTGTACTGTCGACGTAATCAGTTGTCATGCTGAATCCTATTATATATATATATATATATATATATATATGTCTGGCTATCGTTGAGAAGCCTTCAACAAAACGGCGAAAATAAGAAAATAGTCCAACACATTTTTCTAAATGATGCCTATTTGTAGGCATCGGATAATTTTTTATTGCTTTTAGGTGCATATCACTAGGCCTGATTCCCAAAGTATTTACACGATAGCCCAAATAATCAAGCTCTGTATAAGCAAATTTGCACTTGTCTAACCGAAGTTCAAGCCCATGCATCCTCAGTAAGCGCAAGACTTCAGTGACGATATCTAAATGCGTCTCAAAATCGTTAGATGCGATTAGAATGTCATCCAAATAGATAACAACTTTACCGGCAATAATAAGGTCACGAAAAATTCTATTAATGAAACGTTGAAATTCCGCAGGTGCATTTTTGAGGCCAAATGGCATTCTAACATATTCATATTGACCATCAGGAGTGACAAAAGAAGTATACTTAACAGACTCTTCGTTCATTTTAACATGATGAAATCCACTTCTAAGATCCATCAGGGTAAAAAACTTCTTCCATCCTAAGTGCTCAAGACAGTCCTCAATCAGGGGCAAAGGGTAATTATCGCGAATCGTGACTTTGTTCAGAGGGCGGTAATCGACACATTTACGAATTTCTCCATTCTTCTTACGAACCAAAACAAGCGCAGAGGCATATGGAGAATTACTAGGTCGAATAATTCCTTTCTGCATTAAATCACTTACAATTTTCCTTACCTCCAATCGATCAAAGTAAGAGAGTCGTCGCGGTTTATAAAAAATAGGTGTGTCATGTGTCAGATAAATTTTCATAGAAAAGTTCGTTTCTTTAACTTGACTTGCAAAAAATTGTTGGTAATTATTACTAATGGCCTCAGTTATTTTTTCCTTCTGCCTAACAGATAATTGAGGGTTGATGTTGGCAATAGGTTCAGATAAACTAACATCAATTGCACACATTTGGTCACACACGTCATCAAATGAGTTATCAGAAGGAGCCTTCATGACACCAAATTGACTTTTAATATTATCTAACCGCGACAACGGAACGCAATGCACATTCCGGGCTGCAGCATGGCCAACATCAGTTTTCAAAAGATCCAAAGAGTTTAAAATAGTATACACGTGTGGTTTCAATAACTTAGATCGCTGTATTTTATTAACTTCAATTAACTTTTCTTTTGAGTATTTATATAAAATAAAACATAAGTGTGTTTTCAACTTTGGTAATAGGTCTCTACCAATTATTAATGGAAAAAATAAAATACCTTTCGGTAAAACAATGAATTCATGTTCAACTTTAATTTGTTTGAATTTAACAAAACATCGAATACATCCCAAAGACATAAGCGGGGTGTTTCCAAGGCCGTGGTATCCTGAAGGGCAGACGGCTTTTTTGCCTAACTTCGGCACTTGGCATTCGTCAATGAAGCTTTTAGGGCTACCAGAATCAAAAAGCGAAAACACACGTGAATACTGAGCACCCACAATATCACTCGATTCAAAGGCAACACTCACCTGCTGCAAAGATCTAAGCTTTTCAGATATAATATAGGATTCAGCAGCATCATCGATGTCATCAGTTTCCTCAGTACTACCACTAACAGCTGCAGCCAATTTCGCAGCACGATGAGGGCAGTCCTTATACAGATGATTCAGCTGACCGCATTTAAACCACGAACCAGGCAGGCGCTTAGGCATCGGGCATTCGCTTTGAAAGTGCCCAAAACGTTGACAATTGAAGCAACGGATTTCCGACTTAGCTAGGGCGCCAGTAGCAGCAGTAGAAACAGTAGTGGCAGCAGTCGTTTTAGTGTTGTTTGAGGCATTCGACTTCATACGAGTAGTCATCTGAGCTAAAAGTGCATTCACATCAACTGCAGGACGTCGAGATGGGGCAGTTGGAACGCGAGCTCGCTTGCGTTCGTAGCGTTTTATGGCATCTTTCAACGATTCAATACTAGTTGCATTGTACAGAATAACTGCATCACCCGAAGTGTCACCAATACCTTCTATTATTATGTCGACCAAATCATTCTCGACTATATTGGCTCGCGAGGCAATTTCTTGCATCTCTATAACATAGCGGTGCAAGCTCTCGTTGGGCTTCAAAGTGCGAGCACGGGGTTATTGGTACACTTCATGTAAAGAGTACTTCCGACCGAATTCCCTTATCAATGCATCTCGTAAAGCTTCATAGGTGTGGGCAGATATGGTGCGAGCAAATATCTTTGCAGTGCCCCCAAGCAACCTCCGCATTGCGATGAGACGTGCGTTATTGTCAAATTGAAGACTATCGAATGCATCCTCAACATCGTCTACCCATTTACAGATGTCATACGTATCGTCAGCAGTAAACTGCATTACCATAGATTCAATGACATTAATATTCATATGAATTGGGGCTGCAGTCATCGGTGTAGCGGATTGAGCCCGACGAAGAGCAGACACTTCCTGCTGCAGTAATAGTAGTTCACGCTCTTTTCGCATTTGTAGCAGTTGCTCATCCATGTTAAAAGTATGTACACTAGCAGTACCATCGGTTACATCAAAGTTTTGGCAAGCATTGACAGCAGTTGTGCACCCATTTGCACTAACATTAGCAGCAGTTACAACAGGGTTTCGGCAGGCATCAGCAGCAGTTGTATTCACATTTACTTCAGTTGCATCAGGGTTAGGATTCACATTTGGAATTGCATCAAAGGCATCAGGGCGATCGGCTCCTTGATGAGGATGGACTTTTTCATATAGTGTTCGGATTCGGCTGAAGCTCGCAGTAGGTGGGACATCTATTTCGCCTGCTTGAAGAGCAGCCAACATTTCATCTTTTCCAATGCGTTCCATTATGTATTTACGCAAAATAATGATAATTTTATTCGTAGGTAATCCCACTTCTGACGCGTTAATCAATGTGGTCGATATTTTCCTTTATTTTTGTAGTTAATTTTAATTCACAAACAACCCACACTTGACGTGCGACAATTCGCTTCTAATAATCTTTTTTTTTATATATATATATCTATATTTCCCGCGCAAAACCAGTGACGTCGCGCGCTTTTTCCGATTACCCGAGAGAGGGAAAAAACTGTTAGTCAAATCACAGCTGTCATTTAAATTACACTATTGCTATCTCGCTTCTCAGAAGCGTTGCCACTTAAATTTGACGCAAATATTAATACACTCTGCGAATCAGAAAAAGCACCGACAAGACCGGTATGAAACAACAGGAACTGACTACAATATATATATTAATACTAGCTGAACGCGGTGTGTTTCGCTACCCCCCTCGTTATAAATTATAAAATAAAATTAAAAGTATTTATATATTTACAAAAATTTATTTATTTAATTTTAATTTAATTATTGCAATGCTTTAGGATATACAATGCCCATCAGGAGCATACACATATAAATCGGACGGTTTTCCTACACGCGAGCATGCAACATAAAGCTGTCCATGCGAGAAACATGGATTTGCTAAATTTTTGCGGCGAACTTGCAGAGATTGACCTTGAGCTTTGTTAACAGTCATCGCAAACGCTAACCGAACAGGAAACTGCAACCGTTTAAAATCTGTTGGTATCATTGGAATGCGTGGCAAAAGTACATCTGTCCCTTATATTTTCCTGTTATAATGGTCGCTTCTATTAAATTATTTCTCAGTTTTTTACTGCAAGTCGAGTGCCATTGCAAAGCTATGGTGGATCGATATTACCCAGTAAAATAATGGGCACTCCAATTTTAAGTTGTAGCACATGTGGTGGAAAGCCTGGCACATCGAGCGAATTTAAGAACTCAACAGGATAATTAACGGCATCTTCTTCTCTCGTTAGAGTATCGATGGACTTGTACGTTGCTGCAATTTCATCGATTTTGTTCAAAATAGCACTGTTTATGGAATTAACATCAATGTTTTTGGCAGCAAGTAATGCTCGTTCACACAGCCATTCCTTGTTTTTAAAATTGCGTTCAATATTGGGAAATACACAATTGATTAATTCTTCAATGGACAGTGTCATTTTACAAAAGTCAGATAGAAATGTAATGCAGTTTGTTGTTGGATCCGATGGCATTCTTCCGTTTCCCAAATCCAGCAACTGCTTTGAAAATCAGGAAGCTGATGCATCGCGTTGTAATTGCACACGCATATTTGTCGTTAATTTTAGTGTGCGAACGTGGTGCCAAAGAATGGATGTTTTCAGACATGCGTTAAGCTCATCAGCTGGGGTTGCACCTGGAATAACCGGTAGTGTTTGGCGAAAATCACCGGCTAACAAAATCAGTGGTCCCCCAAATAATTGCCTATTGCTTCTGAAATCCTGTAATGTGGGATCTAGGGCCTCTAAAGATTTTTTGTGTGCCATTGTGCATTCATCCCATACTATGATCTTACACATTCGCAGCACTTTACCCATTGATGAATTTTTCTTTATATTGCATGTGTACGTCTCAGAGAATTGCAATTTCAGTGGTAATTTAAGTACCGAATGCGCTGTTCTGCCACCATCCAAAAGCGTTGCAGCAATGCCGGATGACGCAATGGCCAACGCAATATTGTTTTGGGATCGAACTTTAGCCAAAATCAACGAAATCAGAAACGTTTTTCCGGTTCCGTCCGGTGCATCTAAAAAATACAATCCACTTCTTTCATTTGAAATTGCTGTCATTAAAGTGTTATATGCCAAAACTTGCTCCTGTTGTAAATTTGGTAGATTAGCTTCGATAAATGACATTAATTCTTGTGGATTGTAATTCCTTTCTCGTCGCAGATCTTGATCAGATGCATCATCGCCAGATCGAATTGGGCTAATCATACCAATTTGAATGAGAGTCTTGTTGTTGATTTGCAAACACTTGTCTTCCAGTAAGATCAAAGCCTCATTATATGTAGCTTCAGAAAATTCAATAGTTTCGTCGTTTCTGGTAATTATCTCTCTATGCAAAATGTCTTCACTCATATATGCTTTAAATGTGTGCCAAAGTTCTTTCGGGTAGGATGGATAGCATGTTACCAATATAATCGCAAATAATGACCTTATCTGCCACGGATGATTGGTAACTGAAGCATCTGCAAGTGTTGTTTCCCAATGTGAATCGCTCTCCAATAAATTAAGTTTTTGGCATGCCTCTCGATAAGTTGCACATATTTGGCCATTAACTGTACGTAAGTTCTCGAACGAACTTGGCCCGAACATTTATTAGAAGCATTCGTAGATAGAAACATTCTGCATTCTGGGGATGAACAATATACAGTCTTCCTAATCTTCAGTGGAATATAAATTTGGCCATCCTTCAACTGCTTTTCCTTGTTTGTGACGCTGAAATTTTTTCGCTGATGCGTTCCATGTATAGTACGTTGTCATTTGAGCATACAGCAAAGTCTGAGCAAATAAATCATTTGTGCATAAATCAAAAAAAGAAGTTAACGTTGTAGCTGGAGGTGCTGCTGCCCTTTCTTGTGCAGTTACTTCAGTGAAATAAACGCGTTGTCCATTTTCGAGTTGAACAGATAAATGAACAACAGTCGGATGGCGTTCATGAATGGGAAATCCTTAAATTCGCCAAACGGTTTCATTGCTGCTGATGTATCGCGCCATTTGATATCGTATAATTTCATCATTTGGATTGTGCAACGGAGACACTGCCATATCTGATCCCTTGGTAACGTATTTGCATATGTATTTAATAGATTTTACGGAATTGCAATACTCTACATTAATATGAGCTTTGTACGTTTTTGAAAGCAATGGACAATAGGGTACTTTCCAGCGATTATCAATATCAATATCATTGTTTCGCACCCTTATTGTAATTGATTGCCCACCATCATCTGTTGATCTGCGACGATAAAGCGGATAGCCATCAATACCTGAGATTGTTTCTGTAAGCATTTGTCGTGGATACTTTTTCGTGCATTTTCCATCGGCCATACATGGTGAATTTGGATTGATGATTCCACATGGCCCATGAATCATGTTTATGATTACAATTTCATGCAATTGTGGATCAATATCAGGATCAGGTATATCCGCAGAAATGACATCATATTTTTTGTCAGACGTAATTTTGTCGACCAACCAAATTAAAATGTGTGCATGTGGCAATCCACGTTTTTGCCATTCGACTGAATACATCCAGCATCGCGTTTCTCCAAAAACTTGTAGCTTAACAATGAAAGCCATTAATGATTTTAATTTTTGTTTAAACACACGTGCTGTAATGTCGTGTCGATGTGCAGATGTTTGCCCAGAAGACAATTCGGATACGATTTCCTCCCACTTCGGAATACATGTGAATGTAATGAACAGATCTGGCCGTCCGTATGATCGCACATATGTCATTGCGCCTTGTGTATATTCTTGCATATGACGTGGGCATCCTGTGAATGTTGCTGGCAGTATAATAGGTTGCCCTAGTTCATTGGGATTGAAGTCATTCTGATCGTTCATTGCATCACGAAGATGAATATAATCATCTACTCGAAGTATCGTTTGATGATATCGTATGTATAACAAACGTTCCGTTTCGATTTTGGCGTACATGTCGACAATAAACTGGTGAAACAACTCACGACAATTTAGAACATGATTGTCAGTGTGTTGACGAATCATTAAACGATATGAGTAAAAATTCATCGCACTCACTTTTTTGCTAGTTGTTTCATCAAAAATATATAAGAAATATAAATTTCACATAAATTTATTATTTTTTATGTTACGTGCGACAAACGTTTATAAAAAAAATCTTAACTTACGGGTAGCTTGATTGATTTGACGCATTTCAAAGTGATACCCATCTTCTCCATATGGAAAAATAATAGGATACTGAAGCGCGTCATATGAGCGATGCGTTTCAGATATTCTGTTAATTCTCTCGTCACGACGGCGAATCATTATATCACGTGGTGCCACTGGATCACCAACCATTAAGATTGCTACATCGTCAACTGTGGGCGCGTTGTAACATCCTTGATGTTGTCCAGCTGGCGTTTTATCAGCATGAATTGCAATAAAATGTTGATCTGAAGACAATCGCGGATCATCTTTTGCTTATTTAAATGTTCTCACCAACTGGTTGTTGTCATGAAGCACTATTTGCAAACCGGCTACTATTCGCTGTTTTGTACCTGGACTATAGAGCTGACGCTGTTGCACTTGGTCGTTATCATCCGCTTGTCCCATGAAATAAATTTGTAAAAACTTAGGATCTTGATCTGGAATTGGCAATATTAATACCATTCGGTGATAAATTTGGCCTTGAACTCTAAATGTTGGCGTGAAGTTGTCTCGAACCACTTTAGTCGCACCAAACGATGTCATTTGAAAACACGAATTGTATTTCCGTATGTTGCTTAAGAAATGTTGCGAATCCGCTGTTGTTCCTATGAAGTGGAATATTATTATTTTCAATAATAATCATTTTATTTTTTCCTCTTCTTCCTTTTTTGATGCGTTAGGGGCAATTTATTTATTTGTTCTTACCTGAAACTAACGATAGTAGTGGTTCTGGTGGTGGTAGCAGTTCGGGTAAAGCAATTTTATCATTTGCGCAGCACATTCTAGGTGCTTCATTTTTATATTTCTTAGCATTGCAGTATTGGCAAACTTTATTCATTGGTCCAATGGCAACTAATTCATCTTCACTGCAATCAATTTCTGATGTGTACTGGAATGCAATCAGCTCATATGATGCAGGGCTTCGACGATGCTGTACTCTTCGACTACGATCTTGTAGACGATGTGCCTCACGTTGCTCTGGTGTCTCGGCAGCTTTTGATAAAGAGGATCGCTATCGGTCACTTCGCATGCGTGTTTGACGTTGAGTAGAAGTCTCGGAAGCCCTTGATGTCAAGGCTCGAGATTGGTCGCTTCGTAACCGTGTTTCACGCTGAACAGATATCTCCGAAACCCTTGGTGTTGAGGTTCGAGATCGCTGAATTTCTAAGCGTGTTTCGCGCTGAACAGCAGTCTCGGAAGCCCTTGATGTTGAGGTTCGATATCGCTGAATTTCTAGGCGTGCTTCACGTTGCTGTAAATTCTCTGCAGCTCTAGAGGTTAAGGCTCGAGACCGTTCAATTTTAAGGCGTTCTTCACGTTCTTCATGCGTTTCGTTTGCTCTATTGGATTTCATTTTCAATGATTTTGGAGTACGTGCCGAAAGGGATGATTTTTTTGGAGGCATTTTTTTATTTTATAACTAAGTTTTTAACACAATCGTTTCTCACTTAATTTAAACTTTGATTATATTAACATTTTAAAGTTTTTTTTAAATTTTTTGGTTATATATTTAATAAAAATTTAGTTAAAAAAATAATTTAAAAAGAAAACTGCAACTTCTGTCTAATTCACTATTGCAAATGCGTTAAGGCAATAGTAAATATGCAGTAAGCTTAGCGCTCCCCTTTTTTTGTAAACCAATTAGAATTCAGCACTGAACCGCATTTAATTAGCTTCATGCTCCCCCTTTTTATTCTTAGACCAATCAAAAACCAGCAATTACACAATCAGCTGTTTCGCAGTCAGTTGTGGGAGAATGAGAATGGGGTTACCCCACTCTCTATTTTAATTAACATACGAGTATATTACAAAATCAGCTGTTTTGCAGACAGTTGTGGGAGAAAGAGAATGGGACTACCCCACTATTTTAATTAATATGTATTTTAAATTTGAGGTGAAGCCGTTAATAAACGTAGTAAAAAAGTAGGTGCAGAAGTGTGCATGGTCGAAAAATATTATCATGTAATAAGTATTCCTGAGTCAAAGCTGCACGCTATGAAAATTTAAGATCGATTAACAGGTCCAGCTTCCAATATATCGCAAACAAAGGGGCGTGCTCCGCCCACTTTGCTTTTGGTAAGTATTTCTATTCATGCCAATACCATATATAGCAAATACTGCCGCCGTTGGTCAAAAAATGCCCAAGATATGACGATTTTAAATTTTGGGTTATATGGGCGAGGCCACGCCCCTTTGTCCACTCACAACTTTATATAGTCAAGAATTTATTATTTCGTAAGAATATCCTATTGTGATTTAATGACGATCGGTCCAGTAGTTAAGATACGATTTTTAATTTTCCGAAAAAAGGGGCGTGGTCCAACCCACTTTTCTCCTGGTACGTATTCCTAATTATGCCAATACCATATGTACCAAATATCATCGACGTAGTTCCAAAAATGCCCCAAATATGGCGATTTAAATTTTTGGGTTATATGGGCGGTGCCACGCCCCTTTGTCCAATCAAATCTTCATATCGCCTATTATTCCTTCCAGACTCACAGTAACATGCTGTGAAAATTTCAGGAAGATTGGTCCAAGGGTTTGGCCTCCTATAAAGCATGGCCTCCTATTGAGGCATGATAACGGTTTTGTTTTTGGCCAAAAACAGCTCCTGAGCGATGTCCATGCGACGTTGTTTTTGCTCAAAATTTAGCAATTTTGGAACAATCTTCGCTGCCGCACGTTTCATGCCTAAAACATCCGTAAAAATTGCTTGGCATGAGCCGAACGATATGCCAACATCATCAGCAACCTCTCTGATAGTGATTCGACGATTATCCAAACTCATTTTCTTCACTGCGTCAATGTTTTCATCGGTTGTTGACGTGCTCGGGCGATTTTGGAACAATCTTCGCTGCCGCACGTTTCATGCCTAAAACATCCGTAAAAATTGCTTGGCATGAGCCGAACGATATGCCAACATCATCAGCAACCTCTCTGATAGTGATTCGACGATTATCCAAACTCATTTTCTTCACTGCGTCAATGTTTTCATCGGTTGTTGACGTGCTCGGGCGACCAGGACGAGCATCGTCATTGACATCTTCTCGGCCTTCCTTAAACCGGTTATACCACAATTGAACTTGTGTTCTGCTCATAGTAGACTCGCCAAAGGCCACAGTCAACATTTCAAATGTCCTTGCGCATTTAATTTTATTTTTTACACAAAACTGAATACAGTTTCTTTGATCCATTTTTTTCGAATAGTACAAAATCGAAGAGCACACCAAAACACGACTAACCTTTTTATCTGTCAAAAACAAACTGACAATCCAAACTGGTTGGTATTGCCAACATATATAACAGACATGTGTACCAACATAACAGAAAAAAAATGCGAACATCGAACATACGTAACTCACGAAATTTAAAAATAACGGCTATTTTTTATCACACCTCGTAAATATATATATATATATATATATATATATATATATATATATATATATATATATATGTATATATATATATATATATATATATATATATATATATATATATATATATATATATATATATATATATATATATATATATATATATATATATATATATATATATATATATATATATATATATATATATATATATATATATATATGTATATATATATATTTATATGTGGCGACACCACTACCCCCACCTAGTTGTCGGGTACGCCGACGCAAGCAGGCGTTAGTTCCACGCGCCATCTATTAACACGCTGTGGCTGTCGCACAGCGTGTTTATGGGTAAACCGGAACTAGCCTGTGTTGGCTGTTGAGCAACACACTTCGTGTTTCCGGCTTTTCCATTCTTCCTTTCCGTTCGCAGCGCCGGAGCCGTGCGCACGTTCTCATTTTCTGTGCTGAAGCTAGTGTGGAGTGTTATAGAGCGTTTTGTGAAATTAAAGTTTATATTAAATACTGGACTTAACAAAATTTCTAGAAATTTGCAGAAACGTATTTTACATATTGTATACGATATAACAAATACGTCATAGTATATTTTGAATGTATTAAATTAAAATAAGCATTTATTTCTTATATTCTTTCTCTTTTTATTGGATACGCTACACCCGAGCGTAAACCAAATATATATATATATATATATATATATATATATATATATATATATATATATATATTTTAATATATTGAATTTACGAAGCAGTATTCTATGCAATCCGATTATTATCGCCAGCTAATTGACGACGGCTTTATCCTTTCGGAGCTGTGATGTGTTTCTATTAACCTAATAATTCACTTCCGCATCAAAAAAATAATTAACTGTTGCTAGTGTAGAATACATGCTGCATAATTGGTTTAATTTTAATTGTGATGTCTTCCAAAAAGCTAAGGCAACAATATGCGCTATTAAAAAGAAAAGAGTGCAATTTTTATGTGTGTCAATAATACATTTATTGGCCCTGGAAAAAGAAGGCCATTGAAAGAGTCAGAGCTACCCAAAATGGAAAAATCTATTTATCATTAGTTCATCCGAATGTGCAATAAAAACTGGCCTATTACTGGATTAATGCGGAGAGATAAGGCTAAATAACTGCACTTAGCAATTAAAGAAACAGAAAGTACATTCCGCTGGTGATGGATGGCTGCAACGATAGAAGAAAAGATACGGATTTCGACTTCTGAAAATAGCTGGAAAGAAGCTTTCTAACCAGCCTCAGTTAGTAGATCCATTTAAGAAAAAGCTTAAAGAATTATTGCCGAATTCAGATTGTGTAATGAGCAATTGTATTATGCTGATGAGATCGGCTTATTTTGGAAACTTTTTCCAGAAAAAAGGTACGTGTCAGATTTGAAAAAAAACTGCTCCATGCGATAAGACAGAAAAGTAGCGAATGACTCTCCTATATTGAGGAAACGCATCAGGAGCATATAGGCATAAGAAGTTGGTAATTGGAAATTGTAAAAATTTCGGGATCTTTAAAATTTCACTTGTCCTAGTGATTACTAAAATTTCAAATAAGCTGGGATGACCTCCACAATGTTCAAGGATTGGCTTCATTATTCTTTTGTTTTATGCTTACTATACCTTTTAAAAAAGCTAAAAAGGGTGTATTAATTTGATGCTTTTGAGAGGAGTTGCAATGTGAAGAAGGAGTCTTGGTAGGTATGGACATATATATACAGATTTGATCAGAATCACTTTCTAAGTAACTTTTATTCTGTCCGTCTGTGGCCACTTTATTTCTACACCATTAGGGCTATCTTAATGAAATTTTGAAAAAGTATAGTCTGGACAAAGATATAGAACCAGATTGCTATATGGACCGATTTGGACAAAGACCACGCCTACCTCCCATATAAGGAACTTTTCTTACCTTTTTTAAAATGACTATAACTTCGGTCCAATTTATGGAACAGTGACGCAAGATGTTGACAGTGATGGAGATGGGGATCCTACTAAACACTATGCAAAAAGTGGGCGGTATATATTACCTGCCACGTCCACTATTAACATATATTAATAACTTACGAAATTTTACTTGAAGTAACATGTGGACATTATAAAGCTATCTGCAACAAATGGGGTTGATCAGGGAAAAGACACGCCCACTTTTTATATAAGGAAGTTTCGGGTCCAAAATTAAAATTAGCCTACCTATGCTCGTATTGACACCATCGGAATAAAAATTGGAAGAAATGTAGATGGGCTCCATAATAGTGTGTGTGCAGAATATGGAGTTCATAATACAACTGCCACGCCCATACATATTCAAAAATCATTACTAAGTTGTTTAAAGATATATCAACGAAATTTCACAGGATGGTTGCGGGTACTAACATTCCACACCACACAAAAAATGGGCGTGTTATTTTTAGAGCCAAGCCAAATATTGACATATTAATATACATGTACCTTCGACCTATACAATATTTTTGAACGAAATTTTATATTAGTACATTTATTGACACTACAAAGCCATACACAAGAATGGGATCGATTTAATCGATTCAGGGGACCCTATCGAAAATTACCGTCAAAGATAGAAACAAAGATTACTACATCCTGCGTAGCAAATTGAAATGTTCTGCGCATGTAGCAGAAATGACGTCACGCTAACTGTGATTTAAAATTATGTCTTTTCAACGCGGGTTTGAATAAAACGCCCACTTATCAAACGGAAATGCTGCCAAGGCATTTTTGTTGTCTATTGTGAACGAGAAAAAGAGAAAACCAAGGATTAACCGCTGTAATTATATAAAATGGAGAGAAAAGAAAATAAGTTTGAATGAAATGAAAGTGAAACTAACTTATAAATATTGTGATTGATTGAAATAAATTGAAATTGTTGTTTTTTTGTATGGAGTAGAGAGGAGGTAATGTGGCTGCTGAGAAGCTACTAGGCGCGTAAGGAGGAAGTTGATTGAATATGTCCTGGAGCATATGGTATTCCAGGGCATTACGTTAAGTTATTTAATTTCTCTATTTTGTGGATACGTCATTGGGTCATAGCTAGCCATAGTAGTTGTAAATATCTAATTGAACGCTCTATCATATTTTTTAAATATTTAACAAACGATTTGACTTCGAAGCAATTACTCTCTATAAAGAATATGCGACATCCTCTCAGTTAGTACAGAATCTTGAAATGTTGCTTTAATTCGGGACTGTCGACTTTTGTTGACAGCTTTTATTAAGAGCTTTGTGTCTTGTGGACCGAACTTATCAAGTGGATTTTAATCCTTCTTCGTTTTGATTATTTACATATTGATCGTTTTCTTATCATTTATTGTGCTTTATATTGATTTCATATGATATGAAAGCAATTAAAGCGCAATTTTATACGTACACACATATGCATATAAATTACATTCGTACATACATCCAACTAATTCGGTTGGTTATATATTATTAATATGCATATACATATCATGAATTGAAATGCTTAATATTTGATTTTTTCATACTTTTACAGAAATATATAGAATTTTGGAATTTTTATATATTTTTAATATGTAAATTATATTTCATATACAAAAATGCTTTTTCCTCATATATTCTACCAAAAAATCTTTCTATTGATTATATCGGCCACTCATACCAAGCGAACAGAAAGCGAAAACAGCACCACCCTTCACATCAGGAATTGAAAATTAAAATTATTAAATTCTTATGTAGTGTGGACAAATCCTCTTTGTATTTGGCATTTCGGTACCTTCGCAAGTCGCTACCTACTATACTATACTAGCTGTGTTTCTTTCAACGCGAGTCTGGCTAAAACGCCCGCTTATCTATACAAATGGACCGCTTAGTTAAGACAAGGTGCTTGTATGCGCTTAAAGTTTAGCACCTCAAACAGAAGTGCTGCCAAAACCATTATGTTGTCTTTTGTGAACGAGAAACAGAGTACACCAAGAATTAACCGCTGTAATTATATAAAAAGCTGTCATATAAAATGGAGAACAAAGAAAATTGGTTTGTAAATAATTTAATAACTTTTAATTTTAATTAAAAATGAAAGTGAAACTAACTTATAAATATTTTGACATTGGGCTGCTGAGATGCTACCAGGCGCGTAAGGAGGAGTTTGAATTTTTAAATTTGATGTTATTAATTTTAATTAACTGAAAATGTACCTGCTTATTGCTTATATTATGGTGAAATATTTTTCTCATTAAAGAAATTTTTCAATAAATTAAGAAAACCATTTTTTAAATAACGTTTACACTTATTTAATGCCAAATATAGGTTAATTTTGTTTTCTAACAAAGCATATCTTACTATTCGTACATATGGGAAAAAAATTTAATAAAATGCAAATGCAAACAAAAATTAGTTTTAATTTTAAACCTTTTACATTCTGGTTAAAAGTGGCCTAATTTACAATTGAAGAATAATTTCAACTTGCAATTGAAAATTGTAAATCCCTACTGCTTTCGTTTTCTATTCGCCTGGTATGAGTGGCGAACATACTCAATAGAAATAATACTTTTTTTATTTATTATTATTATTATAATGCAACAAAACCTACAAAATGAGTCCCAATATTTCCATTTTCTTAAAAATCAGTAATATATGAAATCAAATAAATTCAAAATTTCTTAATCACACATATTCATATACAGTCAGTCAAAAAAGTTTGTATGCAACCTGTAAATAAAAATTCAAATTGAAATTTCTCACACACCCTGTACGCCTTTGCCAGTTTTCTTATTTTGTTTTGTTGTTTACTATGTTAGCTTCTACCATGATGTATTAGAAATGCATTTCTATGAACCGTTAGATTTGTGAGCACATGTTTTTGAGAAAAGGTACAAAAAGCATGCCAAAAACGTTTGTATGCAAAACGCATAGTTCATCGTTGTCTATAAGGAAATATATAATCAAAACCAGTGAGACTTGAAAAAGGTGCTTTTGAAAGAGTGGGAGAAAACCGCCATGCGTAACCGCGAACCTGGTGTCTTCGATGCAAAACCGGCTTAAAGCGGTCATAAAACAAAAAGGCTTGCCAACTAAATATTAATCGTTGCACAATTTAATATTAAATATACAAAAAAACAACATGTTCCTTTATCAACTTACTTTTGCATACATACTTTTATGACATACTTTTGAGGATAATTTTGTTTAAGTTGCTGTTATTCAAAAAAGTTAAGTTTGGATTTGGTTTTTTTATTATAAAATTAAATTTTAAACATTCTTCTTTAAAAACCCGTGTTTAAATTTCATCGTTGCACAGTGAGTACGTAATTTTTGAAGCCATATAGATAAACTTCTTGCTTGCATACAAACTTTTTTGACCGACTGTACGTATAAAATTGAGAAAGTATTTGATTTCTTAAAATAGTGTGTGTTCTTTATATGAAATGTGACAATTTTTCGCAAATTGTCAAACTACAAAATAATAAATTGTAAATATGTACTCGTATATAAAAAAATATATGTATGACTCCACACCATGATTTGACCTAAATTCGTGTAGAAGAAAAGCATATGCAAAATTGATAATACAAACAAGAAGTTGTGCTTGTATGTACAATTGTGTATGCTTTAGAAATATTTTTCGGCACACTGATCCAACAAGTGTTCGTTTTCATTATTCCATTATATTTGTGTTTTTATTCCGAGGCGGAGCGACACAGAACTTGCCTCGTCAAAGAACAACGAAAATCTAAATAGACAGTTGCAAATTCGATCCAAATAAGGTAAAAAGCTCTGCAGTATCAAAATGTTCCCAGCCCCGAGCCAGCAACACAATTTAGTACTGAAGAGAGGTTGTCGCATATTCTTTATAGAGAGTATTTGAAATATGCCGATCAGACGGATGAAATGCAAGTCGATCGCGTCGACAACCACAGTTGGTGTTAATGGAAATTGGCCAAGAAACATCCACTAGCACTTTTTCCGGAACTCCAGACGTTGCTTCATCGATACCTCTCTCTCGTAAGAGAAAATTTCAGCGAGAAAATCTCTGCGAGAAAATTATTTTAACACAAAGCTTCTCCTAAGAAAAGAAACTTTGGAGAAAAAAGAAACTCAGAGGAAAGAGTCTTCCCAACTTCCAGTTCAACTGCTGAAAGAGAAGTTGGAGAGAGAGTCCCTATTGGAAGGAAGAAAGTTGTTCTTCTGAAAAATCTTTTAAAAAAAATATCAAAAAGACGACCAATTATATTTTAATTTTTTTAGTTTTATGTTATTAATTTTAAGTAACTAAAAATGTACCTGTTTATTGCTATAAGTTTTAGTGAAATATTTTTGTTTTTAATTTTAAGTTATTAATTTTAAGTAACTGAAAATGTACCTGTTTATTTATATAAGATTTAGTGGAATATTTTTATTTGTTGTTGTTATTTAAATGATTCGAACTGACTGAATATGTACCTGTTTATTGCTATAAGATATAGAGCAATATTTTTTTTCATTCAAGAAATATTTCAATAAATAAGGAAATCTATTTTTTAAATAACGTTTACATTTATTTAATGCCCATAAGTTAAGAAATCTATTTTTTAAATAACGTTTACATTTAATTAATGCCCAAATAGGTTAATTTTGTTTTCTCACAAACCATATCTTACTATTCGAACATACTCGTATATCTAAAAAATTTAATAAAATAGATGTCTGTGAAAATTATACATACTCGTATATACACAAAATTTATCATTAAAATACATTGGTTTGTAGTGATTATATCTAAATTATATTTTATTGTTGAAATCGTTTACATTCATACATACATATTAAATATTCCACAGATGTACGCTACAGCCTCATATGGGATCTGAAGACCGCATCACCATAGAAATGCTTTCTTCTATATGATGTGCAGCAGGAAAAGAGACCGTATGTCTGGTTGCAGGCGCTTTTATAGACACTTGTTGCAAACTTTTGTTGTTGCTCATGTCCCGCTGGCCGTTGCTTCGACTACCGCTTCCTGTTGCTAAGACCAAGGTATTGTTGTTGGTGTTATCTGCATGTGGTTTGTTGATACACATTTTATACTGCGTGCCTCTCATGCTCCCCCGCCTTCGCCTTGGTTCTAATTGGTGCGATCGCTGTTGGCGATGGTATTGTTTTATTTTTGTCAATGCTAGTTGGGTCGCGCAAGCTAATTGACTATGGCAATTTCAAATCTTTATTCGCCGGTGAAGCTAACGCGCCATTATTGGGGTGACTAACGCTTTTGGGGGATTTTATTGTATGAGCAAATTTAGTTAATAATTTTAGTATTTCTTTTTTTTTTGTTACTGCTCATTAGTAAATACATTGATTAAAGAAAATGAATCAAGAAAATTAATTCAAACAATAAAGAAGTACTATATTAAGTAGGGAAGAAATCAAATTCAAGATTTTTTTACCTTGTCCAAATACTTACATGACAAACTGTACTTAGTGTAAGAAATTGAAATAACAAATCAATTGTTACAGTATCATTGTTTGGTAGTCTAAGAGAAAACTCTAAATTTCCTATATTTCCACCTAAATCAGAAAAATGTATTTATTTGGAATTGGATTCCTACGCATTAATCAAATGTTGTAGATTATTAAAAAAAAACACAAAAATATGTTTATACATATTTAATAATCGGTGCATTCGATTCGCCATTCTATCGAGGATAGGATAGAAAAAGTTATCGAGTAAATTATACTCGGATGAAAAGAGTGAATTTTTCCATCCTCGATAGAAAAGTGCCTCCAAATTGAAAATTGTTTGAAAACCAATGACCAATTCACTCATAAATTATTATTTGTGCCTACGTACTAAACCACCCCTCTTTCGCACTCTATCCTGTATTCTCGTCGGTACTTGCCAATCTAAGTATTGCTTCGCCGGGCAGGTGTGTTCAATTACTAATTGTTCATGCTATTGATCGAGCTATTTGCTCGTCCCGTCGTAGCCTTGTCATTATCTGCACGACCATCTTATTGGCTTCTTCCCATGCCTTCTCCGAGCTGAGCATAAACTGTACCAATCCGGTCGGGGTTAGGGGCCTCCGTATCAATATTTCGAGGTGGTGACGTTGTGTTGCAAACTTTACGCACTCCAGGAGAACGTGCCTCGCATCCTCGATTTCATTGGCACAATATAGACAGTGGGGATCCTCCACATGCTTAGATTTGTGCAAGTAATTCCTAAAACACCCATGGCCCGATATGAGTTGCGTCAGATAGTAGTTCACGTCACCATGTTTCCTCGTTGTCCATGTTTTGATATCTGGTATCATTTCATTGGTCCAGCGGCCTTTTGACGAGTTATCCCATCTGTGCTGCCATTCTACGATGCGTTCTTCGTCGATCTTCTCCGCCGAGTGTCCGTTATCCTTATTTTTCCGGGACATGTATGACTGTTTTTTCTTTCTAGCGACAATATCGGCTGGGCAGCAGTTGGCAATGACGCTAGCTGCATCATCTGATACTGTCCTGATCGCGCAACTCACTCTTATCGACGACAGCCTGTACACGGATACTGCACTCTTCATATATGACTTATGTTTAGTGGCAGAGGCCCATATAGGAGCAGCGTATTGGAGCATCGACTTTGTGACGCTTGTGAGAAGTTCTCTTATTAGTTGTTTTGGACCACCTATGTTTGGCAAGAGCCTTGCTAACCTAGCACAGGTTCTTGAGGCTTTCTCGCTGGCATATCTCATATGGTTTCTGAAATTATGCCTGCTATCCAGTACAACTCCAAGGTATTTGAGGTTTGGAGAGAATGTAATATTGTGCTTTCCCACACGGATCGTCATAGTTTCCATCACCTTCCGGCTGCTCATCAGCATCACTTCCGTTTTGTTGTATGCCAGCTGAAGATTTGTTGTATGCCAGCTGAAGATCGTTTTTCAGAAGCCATACCTTTATACTACGATTGGTTTCATTGGATTTCGCAACAATTTGCTCCAGCTTTTAGCAACTACTACGACAGCAATATCATCGGCATAGCCAACAATACTGACACCCGTCGGTTTTTGGATCCTTAGAACTCCGTCGTACATCACATTCCACAGGACCGGCCCCAATACAGATCCTTGTGGGTTGCCTCTTGTTACTCGAAATTCCTTCGGTCCGTCATCTGTGTCATACACTATTACTCTGTTTTCAAAGTAATTTCTCACCATACGCTGTAGATAAAGGGGTATTTTCAGGCCCGCTAAGGCATATAATGTCTTCTCCCAGTTCGCGGAGTTAAACGCATTTCTAATGTCCAGGGTAACTACTGCGCAATACTCTTTAGCGCCTCCCTTCCATCTCGTGCCCGACAGAGCACTTTGCGCTATTTCGCAAACTGCAGCTATAGCGTCTACTGAACTGCGACCTCTCTGAAATCCATACTGGTTTCCATGCAGCCTGTCCAGATACGGCTCCAATCGCATGCAGATAATTCTCTCCAGTAACTTTCCCGCCATGTCTAGCATGCACAGAGGTCGATATGAAGAGGGTAATTCTGGTGGTTTGTCATCCTTAGGAATAAGCACTAATCGATGACGTTTCCAGCATTCCGGGAATACTCTTTCTTTCAGACAGTTGGTGAACATATCGCTGAAAATAACAGGCTGTGAGAGCACTGCTGTTTTTAGCACTAATTTAGGTATTCCATCCAAGCCAGGACTCTTGTGGGATTTTATTCTTTTTGCCGTTCTTATTACCGCATCTATGGTGACTTCTGCGATTATTTCCTGGCTACAGTCATAGCTTCGGCATAGCTTTGGTGCTTCTTGCGCTGGAAACAGGCTTGAGACGATGTTCGCCATGATGATGGGGCATACTGGGACGATGGCTGCTCCATTGTTCAAACGCCTCAATACTATCGTATGAGCCATTCCCCAGGGGTTATTGTCAATATCCTCCACAACTGCTTTAAATCCACTACTTTTTGCAGCAGAGATTGCTTTCTTCAATTCTTTATATTTCAATTTGTAGTTCTGCTGTAGTTTCTGGAAGTCAGGTTTTCCCTTTGCTCTCTGTTGTAGTCTTATTAGCTTTATGCAGTCATTCCTCAGGTCAGCCATGTTATTATTCCACCAATAAACAGGTTTCCTGCTAGCCCCATGTTTTTCCTCAGCATTGCTGCATCACAAATATTTTTCACACTCCCCATATCATCCTTGTCTGTTGTGCTGCTGATCCTTGGAGAGGTACCATTTGGTTTATGGTGTATTCCATCATGCTGTGGTCGATTTTGTTCACGCTCCAGCCATTTCGTTGGGCCTTTGGAGTTTGTGCTCTTCTTGTATGTTCCGGATTAGTGCACTCTATCATGACTGCCTTGTGATCACTTAACGCAAGTGCTTCCGAGGCTTACCAACATACTTTCCTGGAGCGGGATCTGCTTGCGAATATTATGTCTATAATTGAGTTCCCATTTCCTTTAGTGTAGTTATTTCCGTTGGCCTGATTGAGCAGAATCATGTCCATCGCCGTAAAAGCTGCTAACACTGCTGTTCCTCTTATATTTGTTCTTTTACTACCCCAGTCCACTGCTCAGGCGTTGAAGTCGCAATTATTACAGGGGTTTTCCTCAGACATCTTCGACCAACCTGTTCAGGAAGTCATCAAATTCGTTTATGGTAGCGCTCTGGCGAGCGTAGCAACTATAGAAGTGGGTGCCAAGTATTTTGGCATATGCAAAGCCGTTTTGTGGTACTGCAGCTTTGCGCTCGAAAGGTGTGTTCCCACATATCCATTTTGCCACAGTTTTTGATGCATCTGCCGCCCATCTGTTGTTTCCTTAAGGTATCATATACGGCTCACTAATCAGGAGAATGTCTGCCCCCGTTTTTATTGTGGTTTGTTCGATGAGACTTTGCGCACCTTCGCAGTGGTTGAGGTTTATCTGTATGCACTTAAACATACTTTCTTACTTTAACACGTATTGCTTTCTTATAAGCTGGGCATTTAAAACTGCCTGTCCCGTGGTCATTCTCACTTTTAATATCGCATAGAGAGCATTTTGGGTGGGTGCCAAGCATTTTGTCATTCTGTACGTTGTCACCCAGTTTCTGAAGCTCCGGTTGTCCCTTTATAATTTTGAGCATGTCAGCATATGTGATATCTCCTTTTTTTTGAGATTATAATCGCATCAGGACATTATCTCTGTTTCCTCTTTGTTGCTGAGACTGTTTGCCACATACTAGGGTGTTCTGTCCTTTCGGTAGGTGCGCCTTCAGAGAAGATGCTTTCGCTATTGCTCTTTATTGCTTCCGCCGGTGTCTGCTGGTGTTCTTTTTTCTGCTTCTGCGCTTTACCCTCGGCTTTGCCTTTCTTGTCAGAGTTCCTTGTCTCCGGCCTTTCCCTCCTCTGACTGTGTTGTTCCTTCGCAACTTTTGGTGCTGGCGATGTCTGCGCCATTTTCGACTGTTTATTTGTTGCTGATACGGCGTCTCGGCGATGGTTCGACTCTTCTTTATGTAGCTGGGCTATATTGGAACACAGCTCTCTCATTTGTTGGTTGGCATGTCGCTGTGAGCTTATCATGGATATTAGTTCCATGATTTTACCTCCTAGTAGTTCAAAGGAGTCCACAGTACTCTTGCCCTATGTAGTCGCCTGGTTTGCAGCTATTCTCTCAATCAGTGGTGTTACTGTTATCCGCTGGCCGCCCGTCGGTGTTTCGGTAGTCTTAGAATCACAACTAACTGTATGTTCTTCTACCTCTATAGCTGGCGGTGATGACCTTGCTCGAATTCCTCCACCGTGTGTCTGTAGTGGTGATCGAGGGATGCGTTTACTTGTCATGAATGGGCTATCCTCATCATAGCTTGCTTTCCGCTTATGATTACTACTTGTAGCATTATCTGTAACAGGTGCCAAGTGTGCCACCCCTGTTCGATTGCGGTCGCTGTATGACGACGGCCGGGAGTCCGCTTACTCACTCTCTAAAACCGCCAGTACTGGGTATCCGAATCCCTGCACCGTAACTTTATCTCCCTTGCTGACTTCCATTTGGGTTATTTTTCAGGGCCCACCCTTAGCATTTTCAACCTACTGCCAGATATTAGTTACAGCCGTCCCTAACCTGGGAACAGACACTGACCGAACAGCACCCCACTATGGGTCAGACGCTTCCGGATTTTGGTTATCTATTTTGGTTGGTGCTTTTTTATCGCCTTCCACCGTTGGCATCCCATTGCTGGTCCTTATTTACGGACGATTCCATCTCGTCCGGGCACACCGGCTTCTCTTGATCATTGGGGAATTATACCTCGCCCTCCAATTGTGCCGCTCTTGGTCGGGGACTGCTTATTGGTTATTCGCAGTTGACCTGCGTCAGTAGCAATGCCAATGCAGGACATTTCACTATCCGCCACCTGTGACCCCCACAGTAGCCTGAGCTAGTCCCTGTGTATATATGTGTGTGTGTGTGTTTTTTTATATTTAACGAGGAGGAAAACATCGAAAGTCATAACCCCGTCAGTGCGGGACTCTAACTCCTCCAAAATAGTGTGTGTGTGTGTGTGTTTTTTGTTTTTGGTTTTTTAATATTTAACGAGGAGGAAAACATCTAACGTCATAACCCCGTAAGTGCGGGGCTCTAACTCCGCCAAAACCTCCTCTCGTCATTACGGTGTTTCTCCCCAGGGACACCGATTAGGTTTTACGTTGGGAGGCCGTAAGAGCATTTACTGCTCACACGTCAGTATTAGATCTGTCTATGTGTCAGTCCTATGTTCCTCGAGTTCCGCATGACGCTGGCGATTGCGTTCATCATAGCGCGCTCGCTCTGCTTTTCGCAGCGCAATCATAATGGTGGCCGCTGCCGAGCATACTGCTTCCCACTTAGTCAGCGTATCGCATTTGTGCTCACAGAGGTTGTCCATTGTTGGGGGTTCCTCTAGGACAAGACCCAGTATCTCCCGAACGTCCTTAAATTCCTGGCAGTTGAAAAACACGTGCTGTGCGTTCTCGTTCATCCCCGGGCAGTGCGGGCAGTACGGGTCCTCCTCAAACTTCCGCTCAAATAGGTACTGCTTAAAGCATCCGTGGCCACTTAGTAGCTAGGTTACATAGTGGTTTAGCTCTCCATGCTTTCTTGTTACCCATGTTATTATGCATGGGATCAGCCTGAAGGTCCATCTACCTTTGTCCGTTTGTTCCCATCGGCGTTGCCAATCCGCTATGGTATTGGCTCTTTCCACTGCTTTGTCGACGTGTGTGGGTCTCGCTCTCTGTTTATAGAGACGGTGTATCTCCTTCGCCAGCAAGTCAATGGGCGGTTTACACGTTATGACGCCAATTGCTTCGTCCAATACAGTGCGGAAAGCACTAGCCACCCTTAGCGCGCTGAGTCTATATGCTGACTGTATGCATTTGGTGTATGCTTTCACCCTAGTGGCCTCCACCCATATTGGGGCCGCATACAGTATGATGGAGCTCATTACCGTTGACAGCATATATATATATATATATATATATATATATATATATATATATATATATATATATATATATATATATATATATATATATATATATATATATATATATATATATATATATATATATATATATATATATATATATATATATATATATATATATATATATATATATATATATATATATATATATATATATATATATATATATATATATATATATATATATATATATATATATATATATATATATATATATATATATATATATATATATATATATATATATATATATATATATATATATATATATATATATATATATATATATATATATATATATATATATATATATATATATATATATATATATATATATATATATATATATATATATATATATATATATATATATATATATATATATATATATATATATATATATATATATATATATATATATATATATATATATATATATATATATATATATATATATATATATATATATATATATATATATATATATATATATATATATATATATATATATATATATATATATATATATATATATATATATATATATATATATATATATATATATATATATATATATATATATATATATATATATATATATATATATATATATATATATATATATATATATATATATATATATATATATATATATATATATATATATATATATATATATATATATATATATATATATATATATATATATATATATATATATATATATATATATATATATATATATATATATATATATATATATATATATATATATATATATATATATATATATATATATATATCACTACAAGTTTGTTTGAACTGTGCGGACGCGATTTCATACGTGCTCCGTGATTGGGACGATTTTTCACTGTGTTTAAACTGAATTCATTCTTTAAACTTCGCGATATATACGCTAATACAAAAGTGCAATTTATTTATGTAATTTAACAATATTTTATTCTGCAAGAACAGATTAAAAGTAAATTGTAAAATTCACAAAACATTTTAAAAACAACATCATTAAAAATAAAAGTGCGGACCAAAAAACAACTAGCAGGAGTTGCCACCTGTGTCAGTATTCTAAGAAATTTGGTGATGCCACTTAATTTTTTTTTTTTTAATTTATTTAAATTTAAAATTCCTCAGAATTGCATTTGAGCCATTTATTATTTCTTCATTTTCTCAACTGTTAATGAGTTTCCCGAATATAAACAAACTTACAAACATCAGAAATGCTTATGTGACGGTGTTTGCTGAAGATTGCTGCAAAAAAAAAAC
Source organism: Clusia tigrina (assembly GCA_920105625.2). Lineage (NCBI taxonomy): Eukaryota > Metazoa > Arthropoda > Insecta > Diptera > Clusiidae > Clusia > Clusia tigrina. Next base: position 152,634,322 of record OV050031.1, on the reverse strand, counting down.
AAGAAATAACTAAGGATAACTTGTACCGAACAACCAAGCCAATAAGTCGGGCTCGTTCATGTTCTCCTCCATTAATGCTAAACAGCGAATCTACACCTACAATTGCGCCAGCAAGTAAGTTTGTCATTCCAGCCCCAAAAGCAAACGAAAAAGCAACAAAAATTAATCTAACTAACCCCACAACTGAAGTATCGCTTAAAATTACACCCCCAGTGAATTTTCCGGAAAAATCAAAAATTCAAGTGGGATTGGACAGATATGTAACCGTGCTAAAACGGGGACGAAGCCCAAAATCTTCGAAGATCGCTTCAATGGCAAAAGTACCCAAAGATGGAAATGCAGACATCCCAAGGTCCCAAAATCGTTTCGCAATTCTAGAAGATGATACGAATGATTCTAACACTCTGAAAAGGTCGAGTAAACCACCACCGATTTATTTGAGGGAGCGTAACTCTAACGAGCTAATAAAGAGCTTAATATCATTAATTGGTGAAAAGGCGTTTTACGTAACTCCAATAAAATGTGGTAACATTTTAGAAACGAATATCCAGGTAAACCAGGAAAATGATTACCGTAAAATTGTGTCAGATTTTGAAGAACAAACCAAAAACTTCTTCACTTACCAGCTAAAAAGCGCTAAGGATCTACAGATTGTTGTAAAAGGCATTGACTCCTGCGTGGTTCCAGAGGAGGTAAAGGGGGGCTTGCAAATCAATGGCTTTAAAGTTAAAAATATTACCAACATCAGAAACAGAGACAGAGTCCCACAAACACTATTTCGGGTGGAACTAGAACCAGGTGATATGAAACTGAGGAAGAACAAACCTCACCCAATTTATAACCTAAAATATTTGTTGCATCGATCTTTGACCAAAAAACCTATTCCTACACAGCCTGCTTAACTCAAATTTCCCAGAGTCAGCCCAACCATCTACCAGTCAATTTTCTTACGCAAATGTTTTAAAGTCTAGCCAGACTATAGTGCAAAAAGAGCTACCAGCAAACGATATCCACAGCTTTAATTTTAATAGTCTTCAAGCTCTATTAAAAACTTTAATGCAGTCAGTAAATAGTTTTACAACCAACATGACCTGCATGATGAAATGTTGAAAATGCAATCTACTCTGCTGCAGGCGGTATTAAACAAACCATGAACCTAAAAATCTGTTTCTGGAACGCAAACGGGATCCGCCAACATAAAAACGAACTGGAATATTTCCTGTTGGATAAACAAATTGACGTAATGCTGATCTCTGAGACACATTTGACGTCTAGAAGCTTCTTTAAAATAAATGGATACACTTTATATGACACCAAGGACCCCCGAGGAAGAGCTCGTGGTGCCTCGGCAATACTTATAAAGTCGCGACTCAAACACTATTCTCTGGGAGACACTCGTGAGGATTACCTTCAGGCAATAAATATTTGCGTCGAAAATTTCCACCAGGACTTGGTGATTTCATCGATTTATTTTCCTCCCAGATTTTCAATCACAGAAAGTCAATACAGTAACTTTTATTAATTACTAGGACCACGTTTTCTGGCAGCTGGTGATTACAATGCTAAGCATACTTTTTGGGGATCACGGCTAATCACCCCGAAGGGATGTGTTCTGGTTGATCCAATTACTAAAATGGGGTTCAAAGTAATTTCATGGGGACAACCAATCTACTGGCCATCAGATCGAAAAAAGACTCCAGATGTTATTGATTTTGGATTGATGAAGGGCGTTTCCAGCGAAATGTTCTAGTTGAGGCCTCACTAGAATTATCTTCCGCTCAAACTCCCACTATTGTTACCATACGGAACCCCCGAGAAACTGGTGAGTTCGCGACGACAGTTACACATGTTAACTGGTTGAAATACAAGAAAAACCTCATTGCCCATTGCACAGATAGCATGCTGTTAAGAACGCCTGCAGACATAGATGGCTCTATTAGAAAGCTAGATGCAATCCTCAAGCAAGTTGTTGAACATGCTACTTCTACTAATCGACAGTTCAGATACCATAGAATCCACTCTGTAAATGTAGAATGGCTATTGTTAGAAAAAAGAAGAGTTCGAAGAGAATGGCAATGGAATACGGATCCCCGCAGTTAAAAATTAGGCTCAAAGAATGTAGCAAACAGCTTAGAAAAGTTTTAGAATATAAAAAATCAGCATCTCTGCAGAAATTTCTCCAAGATCTCGATGCAACGCCGCAAACAGATTATTCGCTATGGCGAGCAACCAGAGGACTTAAAAAACCTGAGATATGTAAGCCTCCCCTACGAAGTTTGGGCGGAGCTTGAAGAAGGGAATATTTTTGTAAACTTTTTTGTTCGGTACGGTTTGAAAGCTCGTGATGTGCGGTGGAGAAGGACAGAATAGTCGAGGCATGTCGTATTAGTGCGGAAGCCATCTTTAAGTGGTGGTGTATTTTGCGCGGGCCAAGGCGGGAGATAGCTTCGTAGGGGCAGCTGCTCTCTCTGCTCCGTATTAGATACCAGTATGTTCTGTAGTGGCAAGAAGCGCATATCGGCGCCCCAACTTTCGTCCATCAACCTGACGACGGACTCAACTCTTCATTCATTTCTTCAAATCAGAGTCAAAATGAGAAGCAAGAGCCACGAATCATTCACCAACCACAAGGGAATACGCAAAAGTATAATTTTATTCAAATATACAAATACTCGTACATGTAAATAAATATGTTTTAATAAAAATAAAATATTTGTTTTTGTATGTATGTCGGCTTTGCCGTGCATTCGGGTTCCGCCCAGTTGTTTCACTTGCGTGCTTCTTGGTATCCGTGTTTTCAGGTGCAGATAAGCCAATATTGAGCTGCGTTCGCAGGCGTATAAGATCCACAACATGGTAGATTCGTACACTTCGGCGGCAGATGAACTTCTGATGTTCATAGGTCGTTTTGAACGATGCTCACCGGACACTCACTCCTTTAAAATTTCTTCAACGTGATGAAGCTGTATTGGATGCTCGGTGGGCTTCGCTTAAAACGGCAAAAAAACTGCCATTTCCGAATGGTTGCGGACACTCCAATTCTAATGGACGCTCCTCCCTGGTCCCTCCAGACGTACCCAAGTTTTCTTAGCACACTGCGCAGGTATCGCGTCCGGTAGTTAGGGCAGAGCCAAGTCCAAGTCATCCAAGTGTTCGACTCACCAATCGTGTTCTCTTGCGTACAGCCTTAGTCACGAATAAACAGCAAGGAGCCTGGCACACAGCCCGGACTCTGATAGACTCTGGTTTTGAGGGGTCCTTTGTTTCGCACCGCCCCCAAAAGCTCCTTAAGCTGCCGGCGCACTCACTACATGCACTGGTATCAGGGATTAGCAATACCCTTGCTGGCACCGTTACCAAAGCATGTCTCATCACCATCGGGTCGCAGTACGACACCACTGTGCGTCTCCAAGTGTCGGCTTTGGTGTTGCCCACCCTGACAGATGAACTGCCACCACTCGTATTGAGTAAGGGAGAGCAACATAAAATGAGACATTTCAGGTTAGCCGATTCAAGCACTTCACACCCCATCCAAGTCGATTTGTCAATCGGAGGGGATCTTTACCCTCAGGTCTAGCTTGATGGCGGCACAACATGTTGGGGTCATTAATTGCACAAAAAACTGTCTTGGACTGGATCCTTACTGGGCCTCGGTCGGTTGACCGGATATCCACTTTCACAACTCGCGTTCAATTGTCTGAAACTGCTTCGTTCGACCACCTTCTAAGACAGTGCTGGGAAATTGAACAGCCTCCGCAAGAGCGGAAGCTCACCTAGACAGATCAAGATTGCCTTAATCTGTACTGCCAGACTACTCGTCGGGATGCTGCTGGGAGATACATAGTCTCTCTCCCGTTCAAACAAGGGTTTGTTCCGGAGAAGTCTCTAGGAGCATCGCGCTACATTGTCCTTAAGCAATTGAGCGCAATGAATCCCGGTTGGTAAAGAGCCCGGCCGATAAGCAACAATACAATGCGGTGGTACTCGAATACATGACGTTAAATCACATGCACAAGGTTCCACCGCCGTCAGTAACTCCTGTGCCTCATTAGTAGTTGACGCATCATGCAGTAATTAAGCCAGAGAGTACAACCACCAAACCTCGCATGGTGTTTAATGCCTCACATCCGACTTCCAACACGATCAGCTTGAATGACGTGTTACACACTGGGCCAGTGTTACAAGCCGTTCTGGGCCGGATAATAATCCAGTGACATATGTTTCGGTATGTTCTGACCGAGGACATACAAAAGATGTATCGTCAGCTTCTGGTTGAACCCAGCCAGACATCATATCAGAGCATTGTGTATAGGGAATCTCCCGACAGTGAGATCTCTGATTATGAATTGAAAACGGTCACCTTCGGGGTGTATTGTGCTCTTGCAATAAGGACACTTTTGCAATTGGCGGGCGACGTGGAGAGCAGGTTCCCGATGGCTTCAAAGGTGTTGCGTGGCGTGATATTCGTGGATGACGCTCTAATGGGTACACATGATATTGCTACTGCCAGCCGCACTAGGCATGAGCTGATTGAGAGCTTGGATTCAGAGGGGTCTCAATGCGAAACCACAAAAATTTTATCCGGTTTGCCTCCAGGGCATCTGCTTAGGGAAAATGTTCTCCATTTCGAGGAGACCAGCACCACTCGCACTTTGGGCATTCAATGGAATGCGCGGGGGGAATGGTTTTATTTCCACTGGGCGGCTTTGCCACTCGATGCCGTATATACCAAACGTAAGGTCCTGTCGGCCATCGCACAGTTGTTCGACCCAGCGGGATGGTTGGCTCCTATTGTCATCTCCGTTTAGATATTGATGCCACCGGTATGGTTGTATCCAACAGGTTGGGACGGGCAGCATAGGTTAGGTTAGTTTAGGTTATCGTTGACAAATGCTGCAGCTCTTTACGTTCGGTGTGAAGGTGAAAATTTCATCACTACCCATTTGCTAGCGGCAAAATCGCTGGTGGCCCATTGAGAACTGTCTCTTTTCCACGTTTAGAATTATGTGTGGCGGCACTTTCAGCAGAATTGATTTCCCCTTTGAAATCCCTATTGAATATTTCAGATGACAACTTATTTTGTTGGTCCGACTCTACCATTTTGTTGGCATGGCTGCGAAAGCCACCCATGTGTGGAAAGTTTTCGTGGCGAATCGAGTCACTGCCATTACCAGCAATGTGGGTGTGAACAACTGGCGTCATGTCCGCTCAGAAGATAACCCAGCTCGGCCTGGGTGCAGCAGGAGCGGGAACGATGGCCCCCTCCGTTGGAAGAAAACTTGTTAGGAACGATGAAGAGCATTGACCTGCAATGTGTCATGTGGTGTATGAGTCCCCTGCGATTGAGTCAATGTTGCGCTTCTCCTCATTTTCGAGGGCCCTCCGAGTGTTGAGTTTCGCGCGCCGCTTTTTGCGCCACTTTTCGGAGAAACATCGGGATATGACTCCTGACAGTGGTCCCCGCTTACTTGGGGGGAAGTCACTGAAACGACCACTTATTGAGCTAGCGCAACAAATGTATTTCCCTGCGCATAAATGGCCGGTTGGCACTTACTACGCATCTAACATTTTCAGAGACACTCTATCATTCTGCACTACGACGGTCACTTTACTCGTCTAATGGTGAAATTCATCCATCCGATGTCCCTACACGTGGGGAATCAACTAATTCTGCGTCTAATTCGGACCCAATATTGGATTCCGAAAGCGAAAACACTCATTAAAAGCACAATTCTCCAGTGTAAGACATGCATTCAGTAGAAGAAGCGTCGACAACAGCAGCTCATGGAAGCTCTTCCGGTTGAACGTACGACGGGTTCACGTCCTTTTACCCATACTGGAGTTGATTTCGCGGGGCTGTTCGACATCAAGCACTATAAGGGTTTTGCATACCACGTTACGAAAGGGTACGTCTGCCACTTTGTCTGTTTCGCTATGAGCGCAGTTCACTTTGAGGCAATTACCGATCTAAGTACTCCTGCCTTCCTTGAGGCATTGTCTCAGTTCATCGCCCGCCAGAGATGTCCTTTAAAAATGTATTCGGAAAATGTTCGTATCTTAGTGGGCGCGTAAAAGGCGTTGAGGCTTGATTTCCAGTGGGTAAATTCATAGTCAGATCGAGTGGAATTTGCATCCCTCCCACGCCCCACATATGGGGGGGTCTTTGGGAAGCAGCGGTCAAGACTTTCAAACACTATTTAAGCGCATGGCGCGACAACCTAAGTACACGTTGGAAGAATTTGTGACTCTCTTAGCGCGCATCGAGGCTCGTCTTAATTCCAGGCCTGTCAGCGCTCTGTCTGAGGGCCCCACGGACCTCCAAGCACTGACGCCGGGTCATTTGTTGGTGGGTGGCCGACTGTTGGCACCAGCTGAACCTCTGAATGCCACACCTTTTCTCTCGATTTTGAACCGTGGGCAAAACTGAAGGCGCTGGACCATCAATTCAGCGTTAAGTGGAAAAACGAGTATCTTCTCGAGTGTCAACGACGCACTAAGTGGCGGACGGCTCAAGTGAATTTCAAAGTGTGTGAGTTAGTGGTTGTGCGGGAAGACAATCCAGCGCCTCAAGAATGGCGGCTGGGCAGGGTCACCGATACCCACCCGTGTCTTGATGGAAACGTACGTATTGTGCATCGCACGTGGAATGCTAACCCGACCTATCACGAAGGTGGTGATCCTATCGACAGAAGAACTGCCTCCTATCAGCGGAGGGGTAGAACGTGCTTTGTACTTTTTTATTTTATACTTTTTATGTTTTCTTTTAACTCTATTCTCTTCCTGTGCTATTCTGTACTTATTAGATTTTAAATTTTTTTCTCAGATCTCGGCCTACTCGGTGCACAAGGGCCGTTACTCGCTGTATCACATGTGCTCTTTTCGATTTGCCAGTCTTTCGAGTGTGGCCGTGCTCCCGCCTCCACTCCCCACGGTTATCCCACCGGACCTAACAGCGCCTTGTCGTGCAACTACACTCGACCTCCTATCTAGTTTCACCTCTATCTCTGCGTTCCATCGTTCGATGCGGTGTGAAAGTCCATGATGTGGGGTGGAGAGTGAGAGAACATTCAGCAGAATTTTATACAGAATAAAATGGATGCACAAGAATATTTGGATACATTCCAACGTTATTTGGAAAACAGCGCAGATCATTGTGGGTTCAATATTGATAGCAATCCGTAATTCAAATTTTACCAAGATAATGACGCAAAACATAACGAGCATATGGTAAGGATCTGGGTTCTTTATAATTACAAAAAAGTGTTAGATACGTCATACATTGGAGTATTTCATTGCAATTTGTGTGATAAATAAAAAAAATCAAATCGAAGATACCCAACCATGATTGGAATCGTTCGAAAGAGAATAGAATTCTACATCACTATGGGAAAAAAAAAATTGAAAAAAAGTTAACGGTATCCATGCACTGCGATTGCCAATTTGACGTTTTCTTTACTTTGGTGCGCGCATAGTAAAAAACAGAAGAGTTTTGATATTTCCAAGTGATTTTTCTTGAAAAATTAAAAAAGTATAGTTTTTTGAGCAATGGAACCTTCTATCTCAGGTATTTTTTGAACTTAAAATGAAATATATTAGTACAAAAAGTGTATGTTTGTATTTTTAATGTTTTTCTCCGTGCAGGCTTATAAAATGTGTGTTTTTGGGTATATAGTAAGCATATAGTTGTGAATACCACTCAATTCAGTGAAAGTTTATTTTTTTTTTTGAAACAGCAATTATAAGTGATATGTTAACAAAAAAACAAGTTTGCAGATTTTCTGCGGTTTTTAAGAAAAATATATTTTTTTGTATGCCCATGCAATTGAAATATGTATGTATATATATTGTTACCCTAAACGCGAATGTATTAAAATAGATGAAACTTCAGTTAAAGTGAGTTTGCAAGGCCTATTAGATCATACCGTTGAACGTATAATGCTGTCACAAAAAAGTGTATTTGAAATACTTGATGAGGAAAATTTATATGAATTATGCTTGTACTTGATGGGAGTTCTGGGCATAGCTTGTATAAGCAAGTATTTCATGGCCCGAGTGCAAGCGATTCATCGGTATTTATAACTTGTATAGTACCACTAAGGTTGGTTTACAAGACCAAAATAATTTGGGTGAACCCTCATCCTTCATCCACAAGGTATTGCAGACCATTAAAAATGGAGTTTGTTAAAGAGTCTGCCGAAGTTTCGAAAACCAAAAAAGCAGGGGTTGATGCAGAAATAAGAAACCTCGGAAATTCTATTGTATTTATTCACAATAAACGTCTAGAAGTGCGTCACAATTTAATGCTGACAATGCTAGATGGAAAAGTCTGCAACGCACTTACGGACACAAAGTCTACACAATCATGTTATTTATGCGGAGCTACAAGTAAGGAGTTAAACGACATCGATAATATGGTAAAAAGGGAGGTGAATATGAACAATATTCAATTTGGTTTATCGATTCTTCATGGTTGGATACGATGTTTTGAATGCCTTCTCCACGTGTCATATAAACTTCCAATAAAAAAATGGCAAGCAAGACTAGTAGATGAAAAAGAAATTGTATCTGAAAACAAAGCTCGTATCCAAAAGGAGTTTAGGGATAGAATTGGTTTAATTGTCGACCAGCAAAAGCCTGGCTATGGAAGCACAAATGACGGCAATACTGCAAGGAGATTTTTTGAAAACGCTGAAGTTTCATCTGAAATTACAAAAATTGATGTTGAATTAATAACAAAAATGCATATGTTGATGATTGCCGTTTCAAGTGGACATGAAATTGAAGTAGAGAAGTTTCGTCAATTTGCTTTGAGTACTGCAAAAGAAGATAATGACAAAAATGATGATATCAAAGATAATGATGATTACGAAAGCAAAGAAGAAGACGATGATGATGATGTTTTTGCTAATGACTCAATGTCAGATGATTGATAACATAAAAAAATAAAAAAAAAAATTTTACAACCGCTCTATATTTCAGTATTGGATATGTATTTCATTAAAATTGATGAAAAACATAAAGTTCCATTAAAGTATATGGTTTTATGATGTTTTTTATAGCTTATAATTGTTTGTTAACTAAAAAAATATAAATTCCGTTACTGAGCGGCTTGGCTGATTTAATCACACTTTTTGCTATCAATTACCCCATTGTGCGTCAGCCCAGAGTCCACACTTGATCACCATTGGAAAATTGTGGGAACATTTAAGAAAGAAGGGGGCGAGAGGCAATCAAAAGGTGCAGCAGAGCTCAAAATTGCAATACTAGAGGAATGAAAAAAATACCAAGTGAATACGATGTGCTGAAGTTGATTTATTCCATGAGGAGAATGCTACAAGTCATTATGAATGTTACATTGGGCCATATAAAATATTAAAACCCTTTATCATGCTAATTTTCATTTCATTATCTCATTTTTATAAATAAGTTCTGATAAAACACTTTCTTGACAGCAAAATGTTTGACTATTTTTGTTTTTATGTTTTTTGTATCTTAAGTTTAATATTTCTGCTTTTTTTTCTTACTGTTTATTAGTAAATACATTATTTAAATGAAATGAAATATATGAATGAAATATATATATATATATATATATATATATATATATATATACACATATATATATATATATATATATATATATATATATATATATATATATATATATATATATATGTATATATATATATATATATATATATATATATATATATATATATATATATATATATATATATATATATATATATATATATATATATATATATGGGTGCCAAGAGGGACAGGTTCATGTTAGGGTTACCTGCTACTAACGGCTCCTGCCTCTTAAATCTTCATATTCTCACCTCCACGTGGTGCACCCTGGTAACCTGAGCAACCTAGATGAAGATGTGGTAACCAACCCATGTGGGATGCTTGGTCAGGGCTAACGAGAGAGGGTGCTTTGGTGAGGCCACTCTGACATATTCGGTTTAAGGATTCATCAAAGTGTGCGAGGCCAGGTGGGGTCTCGCATGTAGGAACGGTGGCGGAGGAGTACTAGAGGTACCAACGGCAGCGCCCATACCCCGAAGTGGGTTACCACCACCAAACAAAAATATAATCCATAGCTTAGGGTTGTGCGCTGGGCTGGGAACCCGCCACAAAAAAAAAACTACTCCAGTGAATATAAGATTGAACCCTCGGATGAAATACCCCACAACTGTTGACGACAACCACCGTAAGCACCTGGAATGTCCGGACCCTTAATAGGGAAGGTGCCTCTATCCAGCTGGTTGACGATGCGATGGACAGAAGATGCGATGGACGGGACATGGACGCTCAAAAAAAGCTACATGTGACATCTACTACAGCTGCCATGCGACGAAGCGCAGACTCGGTGTAGGTTTTGTAGTAAGCAAACAACTGCGAGAATAAGTCCTGGGATTCACCCCAGTCGACGACAGGCTTGCCACACTCCCTATTAAGGCGAAATACTTTAACATCTACCTCATCTGCGCATATGCTCCGACGGTTGAGCAAGACCAAGGATGTATTCTACGATCAACTAAAAAAAACCTTCGATCGATGCCCCCGCCACGATGTAAAAATTGTGCTATGTGACTTCCACGCCAAGATGGGCAAAGAAAGCATTTTTGAACCGTCGGTAAGTTCAACCTCCACGAGCAGTCATCAGAAAACGGTTTGAGGCTGATCGACTTCGCCGCAGCACGGAGCATTGTAGTAAGTAGTACTAGATTCCAACATCCCGATATCCATGAAGCCACCTGGCTGTTCCCTGATCATAAAACCAGGACACAAATTGATCACGTTGTGATCGACGGCAGGCATGCATCCAGCGTGTTAGACGTACGTACAATCCGAGGTGCCAACATTGACTCGGACCACTACCTTGTTGTAGCTAAGGTTCGCACTCGCCTCAGTGCGGCAAAAAACGTACGCTCTAATTCGCAGAGGAACCTTGACGTCGGAAAGCTACAATCGCAACAGACAGCTACCGCATTTGCTTCTCGGCTTTCGAATATGCTGACGGATTCTCCCCCTGATCTCAATATTTGCGCGCAGTGGTCGCTTATTTCCCACTCCATGCGCACGGCCGCTGAAAAGGTGATTGGCTATCACCGCCAGAAGAAAAACAGCTGGTATGACGAAGAGTGTTGCAGCGAGATGCTAAGGAGCGATATCGAGAGAAGAGAAGGGTCTTTTTAGGCGCAAAAAAGAGAAGCCGAAAAGAGAGAATGCGAGGAAATCGAGATGTTTGGCAGCAGGAAAATTCTACGAACGTGTGAGGCGCCAAACGGAAGGTGTTAAGACCGGAGCCGATTCCTGCAAAGATGAAAACGGGAATTTAGTGACGGATGTCCAGAGCATACTCACGTTATGGAGGGAACACTTCTCGAAGCTGCTGAATGGCGACAGCGCTAATGATAACAATGAAGATGAACCCGACCCGACTATGATGAGGTCTTGCTAGCTATTAGGCGGCACAAAAACAACAAAGCCGCCGGAGCTGATGGTATACCAGCGGAGCTATTCAAGGCTGGCGGCGATGAGCTCACGAAATGCATGCACCAGCTCATCTGCGAAATATGGTCGGAGGAATGCATGCCCAGCAACTGGAACTTAAGTGTGCTCTGGCCAATCCACAAGAAGGGTGATCCGGCAATCTGTGCCAACTACCGCGGGATCAACCATCTGAACATCGCATATGAGATCCTGTCGAGCGTATTCTGTGAAAGGCTGAAGCCCATCGCCAATGAACTGATTGGGCCTTATCAGTGTGGCTTCAGACCTGGTAAAGGCACCATTGACCAAATGTTCACACTACGCCAAATCCTGGAGAAAACCCTAGAGAAGCAGATCGACATACACCACCTTTTCGTCGATTTCAAAGCCGCATTCGATAGCACCGTCAGGAGTCAGCTGTACGCCTCTATGTCTGAATTTGGCGTCCCTGCTAAGCCGTGCAAAATGACGCTAAGCACCACCACGGGCTCAGTTAAAATCGGTAAGAATTTGTCAGAGCCGTTTGTTCAGACAAGGTGGGGGTCCTTATCGTGTGTTTTCTTCAATCTAATGTTGGAAAAAATCGTACGCGCAGCAGATCTAAATCTCACAGGCACTATCTTCCACAATAGTGTCATGTTACTGGCGTACGATGATGATATTGACATCATTGGCCATAACAGCCCCGCCGTGAGTGCTGCATTTTCCGGCTTGGAGAGAGAAGCGAGGCGAGTGGGTTTAGCGGTAAACGAGGACAAAACGAAGTACTTTCTGTTAACACACAAAGAGTCTCAGCGTCTTGGACACCACGTCACTGTTGGGGACTACAACTTTAAAGTTGTGAAGGACGTCGTTTATCTGGGAACCAACATCAACACCACGAACGATGTCAGTAAGGAGATCAAGCGAAGAATCACTCTTGCCAACAGGTGTTACTTTGGGCTCAGTAGGCAATTGAGAAGCAGAGCCCTCTCTGGACGAACAAAAATTACGCTTTACAAAGCCATCATCCTTCCCATCCTGCTGTATGGTGCCCAAACCTGTACGATGACAAACAACGATGAGCGAGCTTTAAGGGCGTTCGAGAGAAAAATTCTTCGAAGGATCTCTGGTCCTATATGCGTCAACGGAGAGTATCGAATCAGACGGAACAACGAGCTGAATGAGCTGTACTCCGACATTGATATAGTTCAGCGCATTAAAACACAGCGGCTGCGCTGGCTGGGACATGTTGTGCGAATGGATGAAAGTGCTCTGGCGAAAAAGTGTTTGAATCGATGCCGCTGGGTGGCGGACGCAGGAGGGGGAAACCACCACTACGTTGGAAGGACCAGGTTCAAGAGAACCTGGCTGCACTTGGTGTTTCCAATTGGCGCCAGCGTGCGCGAAACAGGGACGACTGGCGAAGGCTAATAACTCGGCAATGATCAGAAATGGTTGTACGCCAATTATGATGATATATATTATATATATTATATATATATATATATATATATATATATATATATATATATATATATATATATATATATATATATATATATATATATATATATATATATATATAGATATGGATATATATATAACTATATATATATATATATATATATATATATATATATATTTATATATATATATATATATATATATATATATATATATATATATATATATATATATATATATATATATATGTCCATATATATATATATACATGTATTATGGTCGTCATAATGTGGCATGTCGTTGGCGCCATGGTACAAAATATGCTGCCACAGCATCCGCGGACCAGCCGCTACACGTAGACACGGTAGACGGTTCTTGGTGCCCGAGGAATCTGCTGCCGTGCATGTGGTATCGTGGCTAGTATAAACTATGCTGCAGCAGGGTTCGCGGTGCCCACGCCTCGCTTAGACACGGTAGACCGTGATGGTTCTCGGTATCTGAGAAAACACATGGCAAAGAACAGTGGCGCCATGCGCTTAATCATGGTATATAATATGCTACAACAGCGTCCGTGTTCATTCTCGTAAATCTCTACCAGATATAAAGTTATGAATATTTGTTAATAGTGGGCGCGTAGTTAATATATACTGCCCACTTTTTGCACAGTGTTTAGTAGCACCCACAGCTCCATAACTGCCAAATAACGTCACGATTCCGTCAATTGGACCGAACGCGCACGTGCATCACATGGCGATCCTGCCTGACTCGAGCTTGTAGATCTTCCTATACAGTATTGTATCGTGCAAGGAAACTGTTATCCAGTTCTGATGCCAAACTCGTTCCTGCAGATTTTCAGAAATACTTTTGAATTTTTCCGAATTGAGATTTGATGTCAACAGTAGAAGAAGCGATTGCGGCCTTACCAGCGGCTGGTCCAAAACCATTAACAATCCAGGAGTACCGCGAACGGATAAAACACGGATAAGAAGAGAAGCTGACCAGAATTCAGAAAGTAGCAATACCACGACCGAAGCGTCAAAGAGGTGGCAGACAGGTCTACCTAAGGAAGCAGCACGCTCACCTGTTATCACTAGTGAACGACACACTAAGACTCCCGACTTGGAACGATGCCACCCAATTGTGGATGAAGATAAATGACATAGAACAGGAACAGCAAAGACGCGGCTGAACAAAGCAAAAACAGTAATGGGGTCCCCTCAGTCGAAAGAGACTACGGTAATTACGGAGAATTTCGCGAATACTAACAACAACAACTTTACCACAACGGGAATTCTGACCGGAGCAGCATCGACGATAGCAGTTATAATAATAATACTATATACATTTTTGAAACTCAACAACTATTTTAAGCAATACGTACATAAGTGCGTGAATAAAGTAAATAATGTTTAAATTTAGTTTAATAATAAAAAATAAAACAAAAAAATTTTTTATTTAAAATGTTTATATTGATAAATACTTTATAATTTTAATGTATAAGATTTAGTAATATTAAAAATGTTTTACAAATAAAATCCATTTATGGAAGAAATAATTGCAATTTTGAAACGCATTTACACAAACTTAAAAAAAACTCCTCATAGACTATATAAAAAGGAGACACTACTAGAAAAAGTAGAAGAAGTAGAACAATTAAGAAACATATTCATAGAACTACAAATTAAACCATCAAGTGACCACAAAGTTCGTGCAGAACTTTTGATCAATTTTAAAGAAACATATCACAAGACCAACTTGCCGTAAAAGTCTTACTTGCCGTAAAATTAACGGCAGAAGAAGAAAAATTTATAGAAGAACCACCAATCAAAATACAAATACAAATACATATGAGCAATTTTAATCTAGAAGTGGTTTTAAAAGTCATACCAATTTTTTCTGGTCAATGCAAAGAATTGCCAGCAATTCTAAAGGTGGTAGAACTTTTAGATGCAAGTTTCAACAATGACAGCAAATTAATACTAATACAGTTTGTCTGTGAATTCAAACTGTGAATTAGCGTTAAAACAGCGATAACTTCAATTTCTCAGCCTACTACTTTCATTGAATTGAAAGCAAGGCTGCAAGATAGATACAAAAGTACGAAGTCAATCGCACAAATTCACACAACTTTGACCAATTTCTCACAGCGTAATAGTTCCATAACTAATTACAGTGACAATTTATTGATTCTCATAAGTGAACTGAACAGTTTACAAGTAAAAGAATTGGAACCCACTGCAAGCGATATTGAGAAACAGGTCATAAGCAAAATGAATGATGATTATGCTTTAACAATATTTAAGAATGGACTGGGCGAACAGTATAAGGCAACAGTGTTTGCAGCCCAACCAAAAACTTTATCTGAATCAGTTACTCTAGCTTTAGAACTAGAAAAAAATCAGCAAACAGCAAGTGTAATGCATTTTAATAGAAATGCACAGCATAGAGCTAACTTTCGAAATCCAAGACAGTTCCAAAATAACCAACATCAACGAAATCAGAATACTTTTCGTGGCGACAGTTTTCAAAATTATCAAAACAATAGTAGACCGAACACTACCAGAGGAGTCAATGGATACAATAGATACAATTCAAACGTAGGACAAAGAGGCAATAATCTAAGAAATTTCAGAGATATAAATTATAACAACAACAACAACAACAACTACAATAATAACAGAAACAGTAACAACAATTACAATAATAACGGTAGCAATAACTTCAGACGTATACGTGTAATGAATCATTCGGAAAACGAGCATCACCCGGGGGGTTTGCAGAACGACTTTCCGGGGCAAGAAATGTAAAAATATACACAATTTCCCACAATTTGACGAATTACATCACTTTAAATTGTGAGACAGCTGAAACAAAATTCACATTTCTTATTGATACAGGTGCAGATATTTCAATCTGCAGGACACATAGTAATATAACAGATCAAAATATTTATACAGAAGAAAAGTGCACACTTACAGGAATAACTTCACAGGAAATTCAATCAAAAGGAACTACTAGATTAAAACTAAAAATAGCTAATGACAGTATAGTCCACACATTCCACATAGTAGATTCAGATTGTCCAATACCAACCGATGGCATAATAGGAAGAGATTTCTTACAGAAATATTTTTGCAAAATAGATTACCAGACTTTTACTATCACGATAAATATTCACGAAGATGACGTAGTGTTACCGATAAAAACAAGGCACACCCAGTTAAGACAAATCCGTGTACCTCCAAGATCGGAAGTAATATGTCCTATCGATTTACGTTTTGTAGCAAATTCTTTAGCACCATCGAGAGGTATAACGCATATTAAAGTTTTAAATACTAATGAATATGGAGTTACTCTTACAGAATTGGACATTTCAAATATACAGACTGAACCGTTAGAAAATTATAATATTTTAAATTACACGCAACGAAATAGTGAAAATGATAATTTTAGATATAAAAATTTGTAACAGATACTTGAAATTGAAGCAATAAATGAGAATGACAGAAACTCAATAATTGGTATATTTCGTAAATATCAACAAATTTTTCTTGTTGATGACGAACCGCGCACTGTGAAAAATTTCTACACGCAAAAGTTACAGTTATCCGAAAAAACACCAGTATACATAAAAAACTATAGATTGCCACAAGCACACCATGAGGAGATAGAAAAACAAGTCGACAAACTGTTGCAAGAAGACTTAATAGAACCATCAACGAGTGCATACAACTCACCTTTACTCATAGTTCCAAAGAAAGCTTTATCAGGTGAAAAGAAATGGAGATTAGTAGTAGACTTCCGACAACTGAACAAAAAAAAATCGTCAACGATAAATTCCCATTAACAAGAATGGAAGATGTTCTAGATCATCTAGGAAGAGCACGATATTTCTCAACTCTTGATATGAAGAGTTCCTTCCATCAAATAGAGCTATGCAAGAATTCCATTGACAGCATTTTCCACATCCAAAGGACATTTACAATTTAAGAGACTACCTTTTGGTTTAAAGATTTCTTCTAATAGTTTCCAGAGGATGCTGACTATAGCACTCAGCGGTTGTAGTATAAAGCATCACAACGAGAACTTGACTGAAGTATTTGATCGTTTACTGCAATACAATTTAAAACTAAATCCTCAAAAATGTAGTTTTCTAAAATCAGAAGTTGTATACTTGGGCCATTTAATAACTAGTGAAGGCGTAAGAACAGATCCAAACAAATATAAGGTAATCGAGGAATACTCAACTCCAAAGAATTCAGACGATGTCCGAAGATTTGTAGCTTTCTGCAACTATTATAGAAAATTTATTCAAAATTTCGCGGCAATAGCTAAGTGTTTAAACAATTTATTGAAGAAAAATGAACCATTTTTATGGACAAACGAATGTCAAGATGCATTCACGGTTTTGAAAAAGAAATTAATAAACCCGCCAATACTTCAGTATCCTAATTTTGACAAAAATTTCATTTTAACCACTGATGCATCAAATTTTGCTTTAGGTGCAATACTTTCGCAGGGAGAAATAGGACAAGATTTACCTATCTCTTATGCAAGCAAATCTCTGAATAAACATGAGATGAATAAATCAGTGATTGAAAAGAAACTTTTAGCAATACACTGGGGCATACATTTTTTCAAACCTTACCTCCATGGACGGAAATTCACTGTGGTGACAGACCACCGACCGTTAGTCGCATTGTTTACACACAAAAACCCATCTTCCAAGTTAACCAGAATAAGGTTAGATTTGTCCGACTATGATTTCGACATTATATATAAAAAGGGAAAAATAAAAATCAATGCGGATGCACTGTCAAAAATTAAAATCGATTTTGACATACTAAAATCAATGACCCCGAAAGAAAACGATGAATCCGTTAACAAAGCATTAGTAATTACGAGGGGCATGTCTGCTAAAAAGAGTACAGACATAAATCAGGAGAAATGTAGCTCTCATTCGAAGTCTGATCAACTTCACATTTGGGACTGCACGTCCATATCTGACGTCAGGAATGTAAGAAAATTGAAATTTGTATTTATGAGCAATAAGAAGGGTACCCATATTAAAATAAATAAAGATGAGATACTTGTGATAAGCAGTGATACTCCATCGAACCCAGGTTCGCTATTGGAAAAACTACTATCATGAATAAACAAGTCAAATATAAAAGAACTAGCGCTAGATGAGAAAGATGATATATTTACGTACGTACGGAAGGAAAAATTAAAATAAGAATATAATAAGTTGCAACAGAAGAATAAAGAAAATAATGAAAGCTCAAAGCTCAAATATATTGATATATAGAAGTCCCCACAGAATAGTAGATAACGTAATTATGTATAAACTAATCGCAGAATATCACGATTCGCCTAACGGGGGGCATTTTGGTGTAAGAAAAACCGTCTTAAAATTGAAACAAAAATACGTTTGGAAGAATATGGGAAAAATGGTGAAAAATGTTATCACAAATTGTAAACATTGTGCTAAGAATAAACAAATACGACATACGAAAGAACAGATGGTTATTACAGACACTCCAACGACTAGTTTTGAAACTGTAGCAATTGATACTGTCTTTCCGCTAAGAATTTCTAATGGGTACAGATATATTTTAACAGTGCAGTGCGAATTGACAAAATTTGTGATAGCGCACCCCATGGAAACCAAAGATGCCGACACTGTAGCTAAAACACTTGTTGACCAATTCATTCTCAAGTATGGTAATTTCAAAAATTTGAAATCGGACAAGGGCACAGAGTTCGTAAACGAGTTAATGAAAAATGTGTGTAAAAATCTAAAAATGAATCAAATATTTTCACCTCCTTATTATCACGAATCACTAGGTTCAGAAGAGCGCAACCACCGCACTCTTAATGAATTCATGTTGACGTTCGCAAACGATAATGAGTGGGACAAGTGGATATCATTTTACACTTTTGCTTACAATACGACGCCGCATGTCGATACGGGTTACTCACCATATGAGCTTGTGTTTGGTAAACTGCCACACTTACCAAGCGACCTAATTGAAACAAGAGAACCAATTTATGATATTGAAAATTATGCGAATGAACTGAAGTTAAGAATGAGAACGTCAATAAACAAAGCAAGGGAACTGATTGAAGTTGTGAAAAAGAAAAGAAGCATTGAAAGCACAACAAATGAAAATGCACTTAATGCAACCATAGGAGACCTAGTATTAGTAAAATTAGGTAATCGTAAAAAGTCTCAAAGTCCATACCATGGTCCGTATAGAATTTCAAGACAAGAAGGAGTAAATTCATTTATATTAATAAACGGCATGGAGAAGAAAAAGCATAACAATATGCTAAAACGATGCAATGTTCTGATATGAGAATACAAATATAGAAAATAAAAAAATAATGTATGCATACAAATATATGTAATTAAAAATATATATATAATATTATTAAACTACTATTATAAGAAATTGTAAATTTGTAGTTATTGAAAATGTTAATTTTATTCATATTACAATACTAGCGCATGAGACAAATTACTTCTCATATAAAAATATATATACTAAATACAAATCTAATAAGTAACAACTTAGTATTACATTAAATCCAATAAGTAAAAATTAAAATAAAAAAAAAAAATTTTTTTTTCTTAAAGGGTGAGGGTGTAGTGCATGTGCACTATTGCGCACAAACGTAGAGTAGCACAAAGACTACCTACGCAAAATACACATCCAAACCATACCAATACATAAGACACTCCGATCCGCTGCACTGCAACACTATGACACTTGACATGTGCAGTGTAATTAGACATTTAGTGACATTTGAGTGGAATTTGAGTTAAACTTAAGCGAAAGGGATTAGAAATAGACAATCGAGATTTGTTATCGAGTTTTTAACTCAAATAAACCATATAAAAACCCTGCTCGGGAATTAAACTAATCAGTTACAAACTGGCATATCAAACATTTGCATTTTTATTGCATTCAGCCTTTATTCGGCTCACTCTTAGAATTTGTTCAATGGCGTCTTGCCGAGCAACGCTCTAATATATATATATATATATATATATATATATATATATATATATATATATATATATATATATATATATATATATATATATGTATGTATATATATATATATATATATATATATATATATATATATATATATATATATATATATATATATATTGTAGTATTTATCATATATTTCTCGCATATACTATACGTGCATCACACTACCTACGAGTAGTTGACTCACATCACCGACTCCTAACAGATGTCACACATTCTGTGTGATTAGCATGTGTTAAAGTTACTTAAGAAAGTACATATATTTAGGGTGCGAGTATTTTGAATTAATATTACCTATGTAATATTTATTATGTAAACTTTTAAGGTGCTACAGTTTCGCAGTCAAGCCACCGATGGGCATTGAAATTTAGAATGCACTATCAACATTTCAGAATGGCGTAGGTCAGTTGGCTTGACCAACTGACACCAATTAACAGGGGCGAAACTGGAACACCAGAAAGGTCAGTTTTTGTATTGTAATTGTGAATTGTAAATAGTATATAAGAATTAGTATTTTAAAAATAAAGGTGCTTGGGATTTAAAAAATAAAAGTGTAATGTACTGATTTTTCCAAAGAGTGATTTAGGGTTTTCAGCCACACGCGCACAGCAGAAGGACGTCCCCCGTCAACCAAACACGGACCCCAACATTTTGGCGCAGCCGGTAGGATCCAACGACGAGTGCCAGGAAAGGAGCACTCCTACGCGAGAATCCACCAACAGGAAACCACTAGGAAAAGTACCCAAATGACTTAAATGGAGGGAGCAAGAATATTGGTGAGTATGCTTATATTAGGATGCTTTAGTATTTAAGTACATTTTGTCGACGATTCTTCGGTGGCCGTGTGGGCGCTTTTGCGCCGGTCATGAAGAAGAAGCAGCATCGGGGTTGAATAGCCGCTGTGGTTAGGTGACACTAGGTTGATGCTCAAAAATTTTTAATGGTCAGGTTGTATAGGTTTATTTCACTGAGATTAGGCTCATATTTTTTCTTACTTCTTGTTTCAGCATTCTCGGGGGTGTGGAACGTGTCTGCTATTTCACAGTTTTTGCGTTATTGAATTGCGAACTTGTGTATACCGGTTGGTTTGGTTCGGAAAGAAGGTTCCATGGTATAGGATTCGTACGGTTATGATAGTGGATTTGCGTTTGTTTGTCGGTAGGGACATTTATATGTTTCAATTTATATTGTTTTGAAATCAAAATAAAGATTGATTTGAATATTTGGCATTTTGAGTTTAGGGTATTAGGTGAAGAGGTGCCGAAAACACGTGTTGTTGCATCAAAGTTTTTGTAGTTCGGAAACTACGATTTGCGTAGCAATGTTGAGGAAAACATTTTAATGCTATTATTATGTGGCGCATACGTTACGGGTTTATTTTTGAATATGGATTCAAATTTCCGGGAATGAATTGCCCGTAAATCCAATTTCGGTGTTTGCGAACATATGGCCTTTTTATGGATTTTTCTTTTTTTGGAGATGGTGAGAGGAAAAAAAGCAAAGTCCCGATACTATGGACAGTATTTCGCCTGGTCGAACAAACGATCGAAGACTAATTAGTTTGAGTCCGTCATTGGTCAATTACCTTTCAGATCCGGGAGAAGTGAATATAGGAACCACCCATAAAGATTGCGGTCAAGTTTTACCGGTCATAAATAAAACAAAAATACGCAAAATGGGTATAGAGGAGATTTGAAAGACAGTGGGCAGGCTAGTACCTGTGTTTACTGGTGCAGCTTCAGAAGATTTACGGTCAGAAGTTAACAGATTCATTCAAGGTTGTGAGCTTGCAAAGCGAAGCATAAGCCCTGATGAGTTGCAGGACTTCTTCGACTGTGTGAAGCAAAGGTTATTTGGAGACGCGTACAACCTTGTGTTGCCAAAGCAATTCGACAGTGAGGACGACCTTTACGGTCTTATAAGGAGAACTTATTAGAAGGAGAGAACTTTGGGGGACATAACCAAAGAAATAAGCAGCTGGCAAGTGAAGACATACGTGCCTTTGCCAGGCGTTTAGAGTCACTTCAGATGATTGCAAAGGAAATAATAAAAAACAAGTACCATGGCGTTGGAGATACAGCATTATTATACGAAGTTGACAAGTCGGTGGTAACAACATTCGTAGTGGGCCTCCGCAACTCCGCTCTAAAAATTCATATGCTGAATAGCAGAACAGGAAATCTGGAGGAGTTAGTAGAAGAAGCAATTAGAGCACAAGTCCTCGTGGAACGGAGCTCGGCCGGTTTGGGAGAGGTACAGATGTTCGAAAACAGACAGGACAGTTTCACTGCCGCTGTCATGGATAGAGAGGGAAGCAATTATGTCCCAAACCTATACAGAGGAGCGTATAATCCCGGTGTCTCCCCGAATCCGAGAAATCCGTACAGGGGGTTTGTACAGAGGGCACCCACATGTTCGTTCTGCCGTTAGCAAGGTCATACAAGGGATGAGTGCATTACACGCAAAAACACGCCCTATTGTATGGAGTGCCAAACATATGATCATGAGGCAAGTAGACAGTGCCAAGGAGAAACAGAATGGAATCAGAGTAGAAGGCAGCCAGCTACCAGGCGCCCGGATCCACCCTTGAAGGACAGCAGGGGTAACTTTAGTAGTCCCCGAGTTAATTCAACGGAGGGAGTTAACCAAGGAAGAAATCCGTTCAAAACTGAGAGTGGTCAGCAGCGACCAAATTGGAATTCCAGAAGTGAACCAAGGATAAGCAACACCAAACAGGGGTTGAGATGCTTCTCATGTGGACGAATGGGACATCGAGCAGCGGAATGCAGGGATGGACAACCCCAACAAAGGAACCAGGGAAACTTCCAGCGGCCCAGTCGAGGCCAGTAGACTGGAAAGCCAAAAGAAATAAAGTAATGATTAGGCCTGAAGTACGTGTGAGTAGTAATGCAGAAACTACAGTCTCTGGGGCCGCACCATACTGGATGCGCTAGAAAAGCAGTTATCATTTTATGATGATGATAAAAATAAAATTCTTTCTCTTCCATTAAAGTCATGGCCGGATGGAACCGTGAATAGGGTTAAGAATTGTATGGAGGTAGTGAATGCAAGGTCAACCGGAGAAGTTACTATGCGTGTGAATACGAAACTTAGGACTGTTGTTTTGCACAAGCAGCAGTTAGCGGGGGGCGTATATATGAGACCATAACGCACGTTGACAAGGGTAAGGTGAACGCTTGTGTACTTAATGTATCAGTAGAGGACTACTATATGGATAAGGATTTTAAGCCTAGGTTCACTAGTTATGATAATTTTAAAGAACCGAATAATATATCGGTTAATCAAATTAAGCAGGTAGATATAAGAAACAGGATGGAGAGGGTGCTAGAATCACTGCAGTGAGACCCAAGTGTAAATTTAGAAGAGAAGGCATCAATAGAAGCCATTTGTACGTCATTCCATGACATATTTTTGCTGGAAGGAGACCAGTTGAAGTATACACCAGAGGTAGAGCATGAAATACCTACTAGAGTGGATCAACCACCAATAAACCAGAAACAGTACAGATTGCCACAAGCTCACAAAGATGAGGTCAACAGGTAAGTAGAAGGAATGTTAAAGGATAACATAATTTCACCGAGGATCTCACCTTAGAACTCACCAATAATTTTGGTACCAAAGAATGGAGGTGCTCAGGGTCAGAAGAAGTGGAGAATGGTCGCCGATTTTAGGAAATTGAACAACGCCACTATCAAGCTGGTGTTCCCGATACCAAGGATAGAAGAGATTCTGGATCAATTGGGACACAGTAGATATTTTTCTACACTTGATTTAGCGAATGGCTGCAACCAAATTCTGGTGGATACCCAAGATAACCAGAAAACCGCGTTCAGAACCGGTTTGGGGCATTATGAGTTTAACAGAATGCCGTTTGGATTAACAGTAGCACCGGCTAACTTCCAACGGATAATGAACCATGTGCTAACAGGCTTGCAAGGGTTAGATTGTTTTGTGTATCTCGATAATCTTGTAATTTATGGGAAGAACTTGCAGCAGCATTCGCAACGCTTATGTAAGGTGCTCCAGAAATTACGAGAGCACAATTTGAAATTGAACACGGAGAATTGTCAATTTTTGCGAAGAGAGGTGGTTTATTTAGGCCATCGTTTCTCAGAGGCAGGAGCACTGCCTGACCCGCAGAAGGTGGAATGCGATAAAAATTTAGCGATTCCGAGAAACAGAAAGAAGTGCAAGCATTCCTAGGACTAGTGAACTATTACAGAAAGTTCGTAGAAGGACTAGCCGGAATTGCGTTGCCGATTAATAAGTTGCTACGAAAAGAAGCAAAGTTCGAATGGACAGAGAGATGTCAGCAAGCATTCGAGAGGCTAAAAGAAATAATTAGCTCGCTACCGATTTCGGCGTACCCCGACTTTGAGCAAACTTTTTTGTTGACCACTGATGGTAACAATGAAGCATTAGGGGCAGTATTGTCACAACGGGAAGTCGGTAATGACCAACCAATAGCATTCGCAAGCAAAGCGCTTAGTGAGACGGAGAAAAGATACTCCACAATAGAGAAGGAATTTTTAGCCATAGTGTGGGCTACGAAGAATTTAGAGCATATCTGTTAGGTCGTCCATTTAAAATATATACTGATCACCAGCCGTTGAGAGGCATAGCCAATTTGAAAGACCAAACGTCTAGGCTAGCCAGGTTCAGACACAAATTATCTGAGTATGATTTTGAAATCATATACAAACCTGGGAAAAAGAATCTGAATGCGGATGCGCTCAGCAGGGTACCGCAAGCACAGAAGATATCAGTAGTGCAAACTAGGGCCAGAGCAAGGTCAGATAAGGAGAAGGCCGAGAGAATGCAAGAAAGGAAAATTGATGCAACAAGGAATGTTAGCAATGCGGGTGACGATACCAATCAACAAAGAGCCAGTAGTGTGGAATGGCTGGAGGATATAAAGGATATCCAGGCAGTGTTAAAGGGTTTCCATGATTCACCTCTAGGTGGACACCAGGGATTCTGGAAGACTCATGGCAGAATTAGACAAGTATACGGATGGAAAGGTATGCTGTCCAAAATGTCAGGCCAACAAAAGTTCAAGGCTGACAAAGATGCCAATGATGTTAACTGACATACCAAAACATGGATATTGTAGGTATTCTACCTAAGACAGTTTCAGGAAACAAGTACATTTGGACGTTTCAAGACGATTTCTCAAAGTATATTGCGTGCGTGGCTATACTCGATGCTGAAGCAAGTACAGTGGCCAAGGCATTCTTTGATGAAATTATAGCACGGTACAACATACCTAAGGTTTTGATAACCGACAATGGTTCCAATTTTGTATCAAAATTATTCTCAGAAACTTGTAAAATGCTGGGAATCAAGAAATTGCACATAACACCATATCATCCACTGGCGAATGGCTCATTGGAGCGTAGTCATCGACCTCTGGCCGAGTACTTGCGCAGTTTTGCCAAGGAAGACGCCTCGAATTGGGATCAATGGTTGACCACTGCAATGCATGTACACAACAATATTGTGCATCTATCAACGAAGCAAACTCCGTTTAGGACGCTCTACGGGTTTGATTTCAACATGCCAGCAAATTTAAAGTGCAAATGTGCGCCAGTGTACAATGCTGATGACCCCAATAAAGTACAAAAATATCAGTTGCAGCGAGCGCACGAATTGGTTAGAGAAAACCAGGATTGTGCTAAACGAGTAGCCAACAAGGTACTAAACCCAGTAGTATTTCAAGTGGGTGACCAGGTACTAATGAAGAATCAGGCTAGAAGAAACAAATTCTCACCTGTTTGGATAGGTCCGTATTGTGGTGGTCGTCGTAGGCTTGACGTTTCGCCAGTCAGATCGCTTATCATCTTTGGCTGCGTCCTTAGCAGATATCTACGAAAAATGTGCTTATTAGGCACTATGGCCGAACGAAGCACAGTAGAGGAAAATATATTAAATAATAACAAACGGGTTCATTAGACAAAATTTTAAAAATAAAATTTTAAGACAGTCGTGGGTAAGTAATTTAAACTAAACATAGAATATACACACACATACATATGGCGGTTAATGAAATGAAATACGATGCGTAAGCAGTAGCGCCGGCACCGTTGGTGAAGTAAGTATATATGTATGTAGCTGTAAAATGTACAGAATGAATGTACGAAGGTATCTTTAAGTAAGTAAGTAATTTTGTTAATAGGATTGGGTATGGCCATATAAGTAAGTATGTAGGGACTTATGATTAGGACTTGGGAATTTACAGATACTGCAGCAGGCTATATGTAAATAAACATAGGTTTTTACTGTTTATTGATTAGGAAATTAACGTATGGAAAATTGAAGAAATGTATATGTTGAGATATAAAAAAAAATGTATAAGTTAATTGGAAAAATAACGTTAGCAATTAATGCTAAGTAATTTAAAGCGCCTCGAATGTATGTAAGTAGCCATATACGAGCTAATTACAGGGTGGAAAATACAATCGTTAATGGATATATACATACCAGGCTAGAAGTAAATTTAAATATATAGAATAATTAGATGCAATGAAAAATTGAGTCATGCAATCGACAATGTTTTCACATAAACGGGTTTATCTTAAATATTCTTGTTTATGTGAGAGAGCAAATGGATTTGCTCAGAATTTGAAAATTTTAAAAGACACAATATATGAAGAACAAATAAATATAGATGGAAACGAATGAATTAAAAGAAATTATCTTTTTATTCTAAACGATTTTTGGTTCTTACAAATTTCACAAAATACATACAGATTATTGCATATTAAATATGAAGAATATACTCGCATTAAGAAAAATTATAAATTAAAATATTATAATCTGTGCAAAAGTTCAGATTAAAATTAAAGGTAGTTTAGAAAATAATTAATGTTAAAGTAATTAATTATTTAAATTCTAAATTTATAAAGAAATAAATGTAATAATCAAAAGAAATCACAAATTATACAAAATGGGAAAATTATACCCAAGAGTATATATAGTATATATAGTATATTTGTTTAAATATTATACAATTTTGAAATTGATTTATTAAATTAACTTATGAAATGTTCGGCTAAAATTAAACAGAAAAATATCAATTTAAAATGTTAACTAGAAAATTAAGAAAATTATTATAAGTATTCAGTTTTGATGATGTGAACCGAAGCAGGAAATTCCAGGAACAGCGCATATCGGAACACGGTGCAGACTAAGGGACCAACGTAGTATTCGGAAAGATGTGTTGTTGAAAAACAGGGATTTCTGGCAGCTATCCAAGGTTTGAAAATCCGGTTGTGACAGCAAGGATGCCAACATATTGGATTGGGGATAAATGGCGACGGATTTATTTTTCTTTGCGAAACGGCATATGGCCGCAGTATTTGAACGCGTTGTGGTATAATTTATTGACAAGCAACGACGAAGAAACAAGTTTCCTTGCGGAGTCATGCTTTGCATTGGACAGTTTTACATTACAATGTCCACCCAGTGTATCACAATCTCAACAGAATCAATTTTGGATAAGTTGAAGATGGGTAAAAGCTTAAGGAGGGTGACTGAAACCACCACCAAATATAAAAAGCAGAAGAAATTTCCTCACGGAAGTTAATTGTTTCATTGAAGTATATGTCCAATCTAGAGTATGAACATATGAAATGTGATTTACAAATGCAATATGATTTAATACAAGAGGACACAGAGACTGGTATCCGATCGGACTACACAGATTACGTCATTAAGGGTGTATCTCAGACAAATACCGATAGTCTACACATAGAAGGCAACGAAAAAAAATACAATTATGAGAAAGCCAAAGAAAAGCACTTCCACCATAGAACGCATTGCTGCAAAGTAAGGAGTATTGTAATCTCTCATGTATTCTAATTGTTTTTTACAAGCTGAACACTATAAGCAGAGAATGAAAAGAAGAAGGCTACTACAAGCGAAGTTTTAAAAGTAACCCAAAACGCCAGTCTAGAATATCATATGTACCGGTCCAGAAAGAAGGGAGGGGTATGCAGCGTTCATCGGAGGGATTTAATTCCGACAACGACGACCGGCATCCAAATCAGCGGAAAGCAGAGGACGCAGTATAATATAAGATCTTAAGTATAGAATTAAATTGTATAATCGCTAGTTGTTTGGAATTGTATATACGCCAGTGAGAAAAGAGTCGATGAAAGACCAAATATAAATAGGGGAATATAACTAAAAAAAAAAAAGATAGAAATAAAAGAACAAAATAAAACAAAAGAAGTACAAGAAAAAAAAACTACAAAAGAAGTAGTTAGAAAAAAAAAAACACAAAAGTAAAAAAGAAAAGAATAAAATAATAGAACCCAAGTAAGGCGATTTAAAAAAAAAAAGAGAAAAACTATACGTATGTACTATAGGTTTAAGAAAATGCAAATTTGTTTAAAGTCCAGAAAAGAGAAAAAATATTGTAAAGATTCATTAGAAGTTAGTTGCACTAACTTCTTTTAGAAGGAGGGGAGGGATGTCGTGAGTTAGAATCAAGCTACCTACGAGTAGTTGACTCCCAGCATCGACTTAAGTTACTTAAGAAAGCACATTTATTTAGGGTGCGAGTATTTTGAATTAATATTACCTATGTAATATTTATTATGTAAACTTTTAGGGTACTACAGTTTCACAGTCGAGCCACCGAAGGGCATTGAAATTTAGTATGCACTATCAACATTTCAGAATGGCGTAGGTCAGTTGGCTTGACCAACTGACAACAATTAACAGGTGCGAAACTGGAACATCAGAAAGGTCAGTTTTTGTATTGTAATTGTGAATTGTAAATAGTATATAAGAACTTGTATTTTAAGAATAAAGGGGCTTGTGATTTAAAAACTAAAAGTGTAATGTAGTGATTTTTGCAAAGAGTTATTTAGGCTTTTCCGCCACACGCGAATTACGACGACTACCTACATACCGGAAGCACCACCAAAGCCACCAAGGGTAACGAACTCGACAACAACAACATAGCGACCCACTTGAGGCGGACTGCATGGAACGCCAACTGTAAAATTCATAAGAAATTGATTAGGCAATAACTTAATTTGTATAAGAAACATTTATTTATTTTTCTCAGAATTGAAACTGCTACATTGTCACATTTTATAAACAATCATTAAATTCTCCTACATTGTAACATTTTTGTTTACGCAGCAAATCAATAGCTTTGGTTAACTGCAGTTTTATTTTGACTTGAAGAATTAGAATAAAATTATAACGTGAAGTGAAAAGTTGTGTTCTTGTTGCCACAGTTGCCAGTTGGAGGCGATTTAATTTATATATTTTTTTTGTGCTTTGTAAAGCACAACTTAAGTGAACAACTAGTGAAAGAAGTGGAAAATTTTAAGAGTATTGCGTATTCATAGGGTGACGGCATATCATTCTATGGAACTAGGACTGACGGCTTATCAGTTCTAGAGCATACTCTGAATCAAAATATTGCGCATTCATAGTGTGAAGGAACATCACTCTGTGGAACCGGTTTTGAAGGTATATCAACTCCGGAGCATATTTTGAAAGAAGACTTCATACTACGTTGTTGGATTTTGATCCTTGGCAGCTGGACGAACCTAAACGAAGAAAATGTTCCTCGTCCTCGGACTCATGTAAGTCAATATTGTTTTCGTTGCTCATTTATTTTTTTCTCTCATATAAAATTAATATAATAAAAGACGGTACTAAACAAAAGGAGAAAACAAGAGTCATATGTGAAAAAGAAAGATAATTATCAAGCTCAAGTGGAATTCAAATAATTGATTATATAATAACCAAGCAAGAATATACATATATAGTGTAATTGTGTGCCTATTTTTTTAAAAGTTTAATGAATAAAAAAGATAAGAAGTTCCAATTTATTCCCTATTTTCGTCGACACAAAAGTCTCACTTCAATTCCAGAAAACACTGAAGTCCACGATTTTAATCTTGACAACATAAGTTTATTAACAATGCAGCCAGGTCAGAGTTTAAACACGGCGGGTGCAAATTCTCTGCCAAATTCTTATAATAATCAGTTTTTTAGTGAACTTTTCAATAATCTAAAAATTCCTGATGTAATAAAGGATCTACCGAAATACGGTGGAGATCCAAAAACATTACATGAATTCATTAATAACGTAGAATAAATTCTTCAGCTTATAAGAGGAACTGATGGCACACCATACGGCCAAACATTACTTCGGGCCATTAGAAAAAAAATCGAAGGCCAGGCAAATGAGGTGTTGAATATGTATGGCACACCGCTTAACTGGGACAATATAAAAAATAATCTTATCCTCATTACGCATTACGCGGATAAGCGAACAGAGACCTCTTTGATAAGGGATTTGCATACCTTGAGGCAATATAAAAATTCGGTTGAAGAATTCTATAGTGAAATAATAGGTATTCAGTCAGCCCTTAATAATAACCTTCTGTTAAATGAAACTGATAGTAAGGTGATAGGATCAAAAAAATAACTTTTTATAGAAATGTGTTTGAACTCCTTTCTTGTTGGACTTAAGGAACCATTAGGCTCTAACATTAGAGCAATGAAACCTGACAGCTTGGCATCGGCACTAGCATACTGCATTAAAGAGCAGAATATCTATTATCAGCAAACAAGTAACGAATGTTTTAACGCAAGACCGAACTTTAAGAAACAATATAATAACCGTAATTTTCAGCAATATGTCCCATATTATAATCGCGTAAATGACAATAAATATCCCCCACACTTCAATAGATACCCTAAAAATAATTGGTATAATAACGAGGCTTATAAAGTAGCAATCCCAAATCATGGTGGAAACGATTTCCATAATAGAGAGACCACTCAAAACAGTTATAATAATAATAGGTATAATGGCATGAATGAAACCAATGGTAATAATATCAATCCTTTTAATCAAACTCAAAAAGGTATTACTTTTCCAAAACCCGAACCAATGGACGTGTTCTCAGGCACATCTAAATTCACTTCAAGGACAAATCGTACAATAAATAGCAATAGGTTTGGCCCACAAAGATCTGGTCAATTCCATAACATAAATAATGAGGATTATTCAGAAGACTTGTGTAATATTGAAGATTCAAGCATTGGAAATTTTCAGACATGTGCCTCCAGAAACCTACTGGATACTTAGAAAAAAATAAACACGGGACAACGCTACCTTTTGTTAATATAAGCTCCCCATTTGGTAAGCAGTTAAACTTTTTGATAGACACTGGGGCATCCTCTTCTTTCTTGAACACAAAATTTGTAGAAACTAGTAAACAAATAAAATGTCAACTAATTAATATAAAAACGGTTTTGAAAAGTTATCAGATAGATAAAAAAATTATATTACCAGCATTTGTTGAATTCAAACAAAAATCCAACTTTACATTCTGGCTTTTTAAGTTCCACAGCTACTTCGATGGCCTAATCGGTCTAGACATACTTAAGCAATTAAATGCTAAAATTGACCTAAAAAACCAAAAGCTTATAACAGAACATGCTGTTATCCCATTAGAACTAAAACCTAACTTTACATCAGGCAAACATACAATGCCTGCACTATCTAAAACCTTACTTAAATTGCCAGTAGATATAAGAGAAGGAGACATATATATATAAAACAAACAAAATTATCACCAAGCTTATGCACATCCGAAGGAATATACAAAGCGGAAAACTGGTTCTGTTTGGTAGAGGTTTCTAATTGCTCTATCAAAGACAACGAACTTTTTATAGAACAGCCACTAAAAACGGAAGTTTACAATACATCCGAATATATTGAACTAAATATAATTTTTATTTTTCAAAACCCCCCTGATAACAAAAATATACAAAATATTATAAATACAACGAATCTTAATGCAGAGGAAAAAAAAGCCCTCATTAAACTTTGTACAGAATTTGACGATATATTTTATAAGGAGGGCGACACACTAACTTTTAGTAACAAAATCAAACACAAACACTACCGACGATATTCCAATACATCATGTGCAGCAAGAGGTTCATAGACAAATCCAAGAAATGCTTAATCAAGGAATAATTCAAAATAGTTATTCTCCGTGGAGTTCACCCGTATGGGTGGTTCCGAAAAAACGAGATTCTAACGGACAACAAAAGTGGAGACTTGTCATTGATTATCGACAGTTAAACAAGAAAACTATCAGCGATCGATACCCAATCCCTAATATATCTGAAATACTCGATAAGCTAGGAAAATGTCTCTATTTTACAACTCTCGATCTAGCTAGTGGATTCCATCAAATCGAGATGGATTCGAAAGACATACAAAAAACGGCATTCACAGTGGAAGGCGGCCACTATGAATATAAACGTATGCCTTTTGGATTAAAAAACGCGCCAAGCACATTTCAACGTGTTATGGACTACGTGTTAAAAGACGGAAAAAGTTGTCTAGTCTACCTCGATGATATAATCATCTTTTCAACCTCATTAGATGAGCATATTCTAAATATTAGAGAGGTATTCACAAAGTTGAGGGAGTGTAATTTTAAAGTGCAAACTGGAAAATCTGATTTCTTAAAAAAGGAAATCGCTTTTTTAGGGCACATAGTCACAACTGATGAAATAAAGCCAAATCCTGATAAAATCGTGGCCATAAAAAATTTTCCCATCCCGAGAAACCAAAAAGAGATCAAAGGATTTCTTGGCCTACTAGGCTATTATAGGAAATTTATTCAGGATTTTGCTCATATTGTCAAACCTCTAACGGAGTGTTTAAAAAAAGGCCAAGTGATCAAATTAACTGAAAAATATGTAAAGGCATTCGAACACTGCCAAAACCTTTTAACAAACGATCCTATCCTCCCATACCCTGATTTTCAGAAACCTTTTGTTCTCACTACAGACGCGAGTAATGTTGCTCTCGGAGCAATCCTCTCTCAAGGAACCATAGGTAGCGACAAACCTGTTTGTTTTGCGAGCAGAACATTGTCTGAATCTGAATCAAACTATTCGACAATTGAAAAAGAACTTCTCGCCATTGTTTGGGCGACAAAATATTTTCGACCCTACCTTTACGGACGCAAATTTGTTATAGTCACTGACCATAGACCACTTACATGGCTTATGGGTTTGAAAGAACCAAACACCAAATTAATAAGGTAGAAGCTACGGCTTGAAGAATACGACTACGATATTGTGTACAAAGAGGGTAAACTGAACACCAATGCTGACGTTCTAAGCCGCATAAAAATAGATGGAAATAAGGGCATAGATGCTGAATTATATGTTAATAGCTCAGCGTCAGTGGCAGCTACCCAGGGTTCAACCATTCATTCATCAGACGAAAATCTTGATGATGGAATAAGAATTTCTGAATTACCTCTAAATGGTTTCAATATCCAGATCGTGTTAGAAAAATCTACAACACCATCCATGACCTTACAGACAATTTTTAAAAACAAACAGAGGAGAACTATCATGGAACCTCAATTTAACGAAGCGACAATGACCGATATCTTTAAAAAGTTCTTACCACCCAATAAACTTTCAGCTATACTTACAGATGATGAAACGTTTAAGATAGTACAGAATACTTATTCCAAATTCTTTTCCCATAGCAATTTATTTAAAATTCTTAGATGCACTACCCTCCTCGAAGATATTACAGTAAATGACAAACAAGAATACTTGATCAAAAAATATCATGAAAACAGTAACCATAGAGGCATCAATGAAACATTTTATCACTTAAAAAAGACATATTACTTTCCCCTCCTTAAATTCAAAATAACAAAAATTATAAATAATTGCGAAAAATGTAAAATTTATAAATACAATAGACAACCTCAGAAAATAAAATTTCAAAAAACCGAAACTCCACTCAAACCTTTAGATATTATCCATATAGATGTATATACTATTAATGGCAAACAAATGCTAACAATATGTGACAAATTTTCAAAATTTGCCTCAGCATATACATTACCAGATAGAAGGAGTCTGTCCGTTTTAAAATACCTTAAACATTTCATAAGCCATTACGGAGTACCTAAAAAAATAATATACGACCAAGGCAGCGAGTTTACAAGCATAATTTTTACCGATTTCTGCAGACAATACGATATTAGTTTACACTGCACTTCTTTTCAACAAACCTCACCAGCAATGCACCTGTCGAGAGACTACACTCAACTTTGACTGAAATTTATCGGCTTGTACTTGCAAAGAGAAAAGAAAATAAACTTGACCAAGACCATG
Organism: Clusia tigrina; assembly: GCA_920105625.2. Classification (NCBI taxonomy): domain Eukaryota; kingdom Metazoa; phylum Arthropoda; class Insecta; order Diptera; family Clusiidae; genus Clusia; species Clusia tigrina. The sequence goes on along the minus strand of OV050031.1, from coordinate 152,600,087 downwards.
ATGAGATCCTCACTGAAACTTTAATTACTTATAATAATGCTGTGCATTCAGCTACCAAACTCACACCATTTGAAGTTTTTCATGGCAGGACACATAACTTTGAGAACAACATTAAATACAATAATCAGCATGAGTACCTCGAAAAACTTTACGAATATCAACAAAAACTTTACCCTACCATTAAAAATAAACTCGAAAGCGATAAGAATAAAAGAACAGAAAAATTGAATTTAAATAGACAGGAACCAGAACAAGTTAAGGAAAATGATACAATATTTAGGAAAAACAGCAGGCGAAATAAGCTTACTCCTCGTTTTTCAAAGAACGGGGTAAGAGAAAATAACAACGTAACCCTTAAAACTACATCCAATCAGAAAATGCATAAGTCTAGAATTATTAAAAAACGTAAATTTACATAATATCATTTCAGAATACCCTTCATATCAGGACAAATGATCCAGATACAGGATCTAAAGACAAATCATCGTGTTTTGCCCTTCCAGTTAGGTACTGCAAAATATATTATATCACACAAAAGTATTATACATCTTATAAACCTCGACAAATACGGGTCCAACATCATGAATATTGATAACACTCTAAAGAACTTTGAAAAACATGGAATTTTAAGGAATGCATCTAACGTAACAAGACTCAAACTCACAGAACTGGAAAGGAGATACCGACTTTTACTACCATTTAATAGACAAAGACGAGGACTAATCAACGGATTGGGGACAGTAATAAAAACAATAACGGGTAACATGGACGCAAACGATGCTCATGAATTAAATGAACAAATTAAGAACATTAATGAAAATAGCAAAAGTTTTGGCGACGCTTTAAACAATCAAATAATATATAACCACCACTTAACATAAAGAATAAACAATATAACTGAGCATATTAACGAAGAGCAGGAACAAATTGGAAATTTTATTAACAAAAACGCAAATAAAATAAAAGATATCGAAGATATTGTTAATGAACAACAGTATCTAAATCAAATAAATTATAATATTGACATACTCACAAGTCATCTAACTGAGATAGCAGAAACAATCACGCTTGCAAAATTAAATATAATATCTAAAGCCATTCCTAAGCCCTCCAGAATTGAACGAAATATTCCAAATTGTACACAATCAATCAGTCAATATCTTATCCACTGAGCACATATATGAATTACTGAAACTACAAGCCTATTTTAACTCGTCTAACATCATATTAAATATCCGAGTTCCCATCCTTTCTACTGAATCCTATAATCTTTATCACCTATAATTATTACCAATAAATGAAACATTAGAAATTAATACGAAACCCTATATAATATATAATGAGCATAGAATTCAGTATTTGACCCAAGTTTGTCCAAGGATTGAAGGTACGTATTTTTGCGAAGAATCATCGGACCAAGAAGAAACAAACCAGTCACGCTGCATTGGGAAAATTATAAAAAACGATGAAGCTGCATGCCCTATGAACGATGTGGGAAAGAAGCAGAATATCCAGCAAATAGAGAACAACAACATCCTATTAATTAATACCCCTAAAACACTAATAAAGTCTAATTGCAGAAACAAAACTTTTTATGTTAAAGGGACATCACTGTTACGATTCAAAAATTGCAGCATCCAGATCAATGATATCTCTTATGATGACAAATCGGACGAATTTTGGGACGATATATTCTTGCTAAATTTGTCCACACCAAAAATCAACAGTAGCTCCACAAAAGAAATACTATCCCTGCAGAAGATAAATCAACATAACCTGGAGAACGAACAGATATTCATAAAAACACAAACTGCAAACTTCAACAACCGCATCATCACATATTCTGCTATATCAACGCTAACCATCATAATCATCATAGCTTTCTCCATATTCCGGAAGAAAAAGGTCATCAACTATATCATCCAAGATGATAATGTCGCTCAACCCACATCGAAGTCTCTGTGGCCTTCGCTCTATCTGAAGGGGGGAGGAATTACGACGCCTACCTACATACCGGAAGCACCACCAAAGCCACCAAGGGTAACGAACTCGACAACAACAACATAACGACCCACTTGAGGCGGACTGCATGGAACGCCAACTGTAAAATTCATAAGAAATTGATTAGGCAATAACTTAATTTGTATAAGAAACATTTATTTATTTTTCTCCGAATTGAAACTGCTACATTGTCACATTTTATAAACAATCATTAAATTCTCCTACATTGTAACATTTTTGTTTACGCAGCAAATCAATAGCTTTGGTTAACTGCAGTTTTATTTTGACTTGAAGAATTAGAATAAAATTATAACGTGAAGTGAAAAGTTGTTAATACACTTGCCAGTTGGAGGCGATTTAATTTATATTTTTTTTGTGTGCTTTGTAAAGCACAACTTAAGTCGCGCACAGCAGAAGGACATCCCCCGTCAACCAAACACAGACCCCAACACTGTATCTTTATCCAGACTATACTTTTGCAAAATGTCATTAAGGTAGCTCTAACGGTGTAGAAAAACAGTGGCCACAGACGGACAGACGGACGGACAGACGGACAGACGGACAGACGGACGGACAATATAAAAATTTTTAAAAAAGTGATTCTGATCATATCTGTATATATATGTCCATAGTTACCACGCCTCCTTCTTGAAATTGCAACCCCTCATCAAAGCACAAAATTAATATACCCTACTTACCATTTTAAATGTAAGGGTATAAAAAATACATATTATATATATTACATATATGTACAAGCATTTCATATATACATTACATATATAAACTTATATCCTTTAACTTATTATATAATAAATTATGCAAATATATTAATATAACATACATGGAAGAAGCAGTTATAAGGCAAAAATAAAAAAAGAAAATAAAAAAGTCGCAAATATTAAATCGAATCAAAATAAATAATTAGATTCAAAGTATTTCCCATATACATAAGTGCATACGTACCCAGAGACAGGATGAATGAATCTCTAAGATTTTTTTGCAATATATTAGTTTCCATTGCCCAAATCTCCAAGTCAAGAAAAGTCATGCATTGAGCACATCCTTTGGAGTATTTCGAACGGCTATTTGAAGCAAATAGATTTGGTTAAGCCCTTTTCAGTTTGCAACACACGTGTTGCATGTTCTTGGCGCCAAGCGCAGCCGTGAAACGCTTCCATGGAAGTCGTTGGTACCACGCGCTCTCGCAGCTGTATCGATGATAGTACGAACTATGGTGCAACAGAGTCCGCGGCGCAGCCGCTACGCGTAGACACGGTAGATGGTGATGGTTCTCGGTGGCGGCAGAATTGGCAAGACATGTGTTGTATGTCGTTGGCGCCAAGCGCAGTTGTGAAATGCTGCCGCTTCGAAGCTCTGTCTGTAGCGCTTGTTGGCGGCGTATGGGACAGGAACTACTAAATGGTGAAAACCTAAAAAAAGAAGCCGAGTACGTGGAGTTTCCGCCATTCATTGACGGGAGAGCGAACTAAACGCACATTAAATATAAAACTTATTATTTATTTTAGGATTATCTACGCTCGGGTGAATATTTAACTGGCGCCCAACGTGGAGCATGCGAAAAAGTCGCTGCACAGGCTCATACCCTACCCTTGAGAGGGGTTAAGAGAAAACAAATTCTGCGATTGCTACGGTACCCTGCAGTTTTTGTAACATGCACGTGGTATATATTTAGGTAAAATCTGCGATTCTTAATGGGCCCTCCAGTTTTTGTAACATATACGTGGTATATATTAAGGTAAAATCTGCAATTTTTACGGTCCCTCTAGTTTTTGTAATTGTTGCGTTTTTTAATTTTAATTTTATTTTACATTCAATTGCAATTCACTCATTTTAGAAATTTTTCTTTTTTTTCCCCCCAAATTTTTATTACATCTTACCGACACCTAGTAATTCTATTTTTATATGCTAGCGGAACATTCATTAAAACCTCAGGCCATTGCATTCAAAAATATTTTGAACAATATGTTATAGTGATTTTGTGATTAAATTAGAAATTAAGAGCTTATTTAGTAGTTTACATAGAGTATGCTTATTTAACTATATTAGAGGTGTACTGGTTGTATTACTTATTCCAATCCTGACTCCAAGCGAACCAATTTGAATTATAAATAAAACAGTTGAAGCATAAGCACAGAACGAACGTGTTGTTTGATTTGCCCTCGCGCTAGTGCATTAGTTTATTTAATCATTTTGCCCTTATCACAGCCTCACACATTTTCAGCTGCTGTTACAACTTCGAATCAATTTCAAATACATAACAATTTGCGGCTCAGACCATTATAATTCCTTGGTCTCAACATTTGGCGCCCAACGTGGGGCTCGATTAAATATAAATAATTAAATAAATTAACGCTCGAAAAAGAACGAAAAACTACTGATATATAAATGCAAAATATACATAAATGTTCAAAAACATTTATGAGCAAAAGCATATTCGAAAACTTCCAACAATTTTAAAATATAAAATACATTGTAACAACAACAAGAAAGGAATAAATTCTTTTGTTTAACAACAACAAACAACACATCACTAGCGGTAGTGGGTGCGCTACATTAAATGAATTGGCATATTCATTTTTGTGGCAGCGTGTGCAACATTATTTTACACATAATTCTGGGCTTCAATTCTACTGATGCTTTGGAACCTACTTATTTCTGCTCGAGAACCTTTGTTAGCAACGTTTTGCTGAAAAAGAAAAAAGACAAAGGAGAATTACGTTTATCGCTTACAAGTTCTGGCTCACAGGGTGCCCTTGTACTGCATATCACGTCATCGTTTGGACTTGCTGCACGGCTCAACTAGTAAAATCATCGAAAGTATATTTTTGTTGTTGGTTACATATAATAGCTGGTTGGCACATAGGAAGCCGCTATTACGGTTTATAGTCATTGCCCTTGGACTTTGTCGGTGCTCATATTTCGCTCTTCATCTCGAGTTTTTTTTAGCAGCATGTCTCTCGAAGAAGTAAAGCAGCAGCGCGCCAACACAAAGAAAAGCATGTCTCGGATCAAAAACCTTATAGAGGCCAATGGTCGTGGTGAAGGTAAAACTCTCTCGGCAACCGAACTCAAATGTCGGCTCTCTATTGCCGAAGCCTATTTCAAGCAAATCCTCACATATCAATACAAGATCGAATGCTTGGATCCAGAAGACAACTCTCGCGCCAAATTAGAAGACATCATAATTGCCATTCAATTATCGGTGCAAGAACAAATTGGTGGTGACATGCATGATTCAACAGTTGCTGAGAGTACTTTACCTTCGGCCAATCGCAACCACAGCAAATTGCCGTCTCTCCAACTGCCTACATTTTCTGGAAAGTACTCTGAGTACAAAAACTTTATTACCTCATTCAAGCAAGTGATTGACAGAGAAATTGGGCTCTCGAACATAGAGAAATTCAACCACCTTCGTAATTGTCTCGAAGGTCAAGTATTGGAAACAATAAATGCCTTTCAAATAGCCAATGAAAATTACACCAAGGCTCTCGACAGACTTAAAGCTAGATATGACAACAATACTTTAATATTTCTCGAAAATATTACGTCTCTTTTTGATTTGCCCGCAACTTGGCAACCAGATGGCAATCAGCTAAGAAGCATTGTGGATAATGCATCGGCTCTTTATTCATCTCTCTCATCATTGGGAACTGATCGTGAAATATCTGATGCACTGCCAATACATATTACTATGAGTAAAATTGATGAAGATTCACGAAACAAATGGAAAGATTCTCTCGATTACTCCAAATTGCCAACATGGGATGATTTTACCAAATTATTAGATAGACGCTGTAAATATCTACAGTCAATAGATGTACCATGCTCTTCTGAACTGAAACCAGCCCCTGGTAAGCCACAAAAACCAAAAAGGTAAGCCACAAAAACCAAAAAGGGTTTTGCTGTTGCCAAGCGCTGTTGTTCAATATGCAACGCCAGTGATCATTATGTGACTAATTGTAATCAATTGAGAGGCATGGAGATTTCCAAAAGGTTTGATAAGGTAAAGCAGTTACGCCTCTGCATGAATTGCCTTTCAAATAAACATCAAGTGGCTTAATGCACCTCCAATTTCAAATGCAGTATTTGCTCCAAATCTCATCATAGCTTATTGCACCGCCAACAAGTGCAATCTCAGGCACCACAAACACAACAATTTGCTCCTGCAGTTCAACAGCAACAATCTCCTCCTTCTCCCGCTGCTCAATCCTATGGTATTTCACACTCTCATTTCCAAAAATCATCATTTGAGCAAGTCATACTCGCTACTGCCATAGTTTTGGTTCGAGGTGCAGATGTAACATATCATCCTGGAAGAGCACTCCTGGATTCATGCTCGCAGGTGAATTTTATCACGTACAGATTTTCGCAGGCTCTTAAATCCACCAGGAAGAAGCAAAACGTCAAGATTTATGGTATTGGTGAGTCATCTACAAACATTAAGCATACAATTTGCTCCACCATTAAATCTAGATTCAGCGATTTTGAGATGCCTCTTGATTTTTGTGTAACTGCACATATCTCATATCAGCCTGAGCCTGAAATTGACATTTCATCATGGAAGTTGCCTCAAAATATCTCGTTGGCTGATGAGAATTTCCATAAATCTAAACATATCGATTTACTTATTGGCACCGAAGGCTTTTTCGATTTACTTTCAGTTGGTCAGATTAAACTTGGTCCAGATAAGCCCACTCTTCAGAAAACTCTGCTCGGTTGGGTTATTTCTGGTAGATATAACCATGGTTCCAAAATTGTCACACCCCAAAAATGTCTCATAACTTTTGAGCAAGCTCTTGATGCTAAACTAGAACGTTAATGGTTATTAGAGGAAGTGAATCGTGAGAAGAAGCCTTGGACTCCAGAGCTAATTGATTGCGAATCCCATTTTTTGAAGACTGTCTCCAGAAATCTGAGGGCAGAATTATTGTTCGTTTGCCTTTCAAAGACAACATTTCATCCCTTGGTCAATCCTTTGAAGTTGCAATGAGAAGATTCCTATCACAAGAGAAGAGATTAAGTCATCAACCTGCTTTAAAGGCACAATATGTGGATTTTATGGATGAGTTTCAAAATTTGAAACATATGAGTCTTGTCAGAAACCCAAATCGCCTCAAGTCTCACTACTACATCCCACATCATTGCGTCTTAAAGCCCACCAGCACATCAGCTAAGCTGCGTGCCGTATTTGACGCATCTTGCAAAACTACATCGCAAAAATCGCTCAATGACATACTGCTTGTTGGTCCAACCATCCAAGAGGACTTATACATTCTGCTGCTCAAATTTCGGCTATATCAGTTCCCTATCTCAGCAGATATAGTCAAGATGTTTCGACAAGTGCTTATCCATGAAGATGATCGCTCATTTCAGTCCATACTTTGGCGAAACAGGACCCAAGGCGAATCTCAACGTACCATACCAATACTGTGGCATATGGTACAGCCTCCGCCACCTACCTCGCAGTAAGGGCTCTGCATTTTCTGGCCGATACTTATGCTGCTGAGATGCCAATTGGAGCACAGGTAATAAAAATCTATTTTACGTTGATGATTTTCTCTGTGGCGCAGATACACTGGCTGAACTGGCTCGCATCAAAACAGAGGTCACTGAAATCCTGCGAAGAGGTTGCTTCGATCTGGCAAAATGGCACTCCAATCACCCCGAATTTGACAACACCGTCAAAAATATTAGTATAGATGATGCTCACATAACCAGTGCGTTGGGCATTATTTGGGATCAAAAGCGCGATGAGTTTTTGTTTGCTTATAAACCTCCATCAAAAATCAATGGCCCAATCAACAAGCGCAGCATCCTCTCCATAGCATCATCGTTATTTGTTCCGCTTGGGCTATTATCACCTCTGATCATCAGGTCCAAGATCATCATGCAGGAGTTATGGCTCTTGAAAATCAGCTGGGATGAGTCAGTTCCACAATTCATTCATACCGCTTGGGAAGACTTTGTAGCGGATTTAAATTCACTAACAGCATTATCGGTGCCCAGATATTGTTCGACTCCAAATGCGCACAACATACAGCTGCATGGTTTATGTGATTCCTCAATCCGAGGATATGGCTGCTGCCTTTATATGCGTGTTGTGGATACAATGGGTAACATCTCTGTGAAATTGCTCACAGCTAAGTCCAAGGTAGCACCAACCAAGAAGAAGTCACTGCCTAAGCTTGAACTTTGTGGTGCCAAGTTACTGGCCTCTGTATACGAATCTACAAAATCTATATATGGCCATCTCGCAATTGATGTATTTCTGTGGACAGATTCTAAAATTGTCTTATTTTGGCTCAAACAACATTCTGCAACATTGTCAGCCTCTGTAGGTAACAGAGTCTCTGACATTCAGGAGATCACTGCAACATGCCACTGGCGGCATGTGCCAACCAAGTGCAATCCTGCTGACATTGTATCCCGTGGTTGCAAGGTCGCAGAACTTTCATCATCCATTTGGTTTTCTGAACCGTCATTTTTGAAATTGGCTTTCGAACAATGGCCTGAAAACGACTTTGGCAATCCACCTATTGAAGAGATGAACAAAGAGAAGCGCAAATCAACATTTCATGCCAACATTAAGCAAAATTATCTCTTAGATTGTTTGGAAACAATCAGCTCTTTTACAAAAATCTTGAGAGTTGTTGCATGGCTGTTTCGTTTCAGACAACCTCCTCATGTTCAGAAAAGATCGTCACATTTGACTCCATATGATCTCCAGAAGGCTCTGTGTTGTGTTGTATACAACATTCAGCAACAGTACTTCACACAAGACATTCGAAGCCTAAAGAAGAATCTGCCACCAGAGGGTTCACTAAAATACCTCAATCCATTCTTGGAAGAAACATTTAGATTTCCAATACTTAAAGTTGGTGGTCGTTTAGAATTCGCTAGCATTCCATCATCACAAAAACATCCTTCAATTTTGCCAAATAAGTGCATTATTGTGAATTGCTATGTCCGACATCTCCACTTGTCCAACTATCATGCTGGAGCGAAGACTTTGGTAGCCTTAATTCGCAATAATTTCTGGATAATCAACGCACGTGAAACTTGCAGACGCATCGTTCAATCCTGCGCACATTGTGTACTATACAAACCGAGATTGATGCAACAAATAATGCGTCATCTGCCTTCTGCACGCGTTAATGAATGTCGCCCATTCCAAAGCTCTGCTGTCGACTTCTGTGCCCTATCAACACTTATTTGCGCATACGAGGAAAGGTGTAATACAAAACATATGTGGCAGTTTTTGTATGCATGGTCACAAAGGCAGTACACATTGAGGTAGTGTCAGACCTCTCCACTGATGCGTGTCTGGCAGCATTGAAACGGCTGATTGCCAGAAGAGGCGCACCAGATGACATTTATTGTGACAATGCCACAAACTTCGTTGGGGCCAGAAACAAGCTGGCTGAGCTTAAAACGTTTCTCTTTAAAAAAGAATCACAAAATGACATCTATAATTATTGTTGTAATGAATTTATTAACTTTAATTTTATTCCCCCTAGAGCCCCACATTTTGGCGGCTTGTGGGAAGCCGCGGTGAAAGCAGCAAAAACCCACCTCAATCGCACCATGATGAACACTCGCCTTACATCTGTAGAGCTTTACACTGCATTAGTGGAGATAGAAGCTGTCTTAAATTCGAGGCCCATATCACCATACTCCTCGGATCCTAGTGATTTACGCGCCCTCACTCCAGCCGACCTTCTTTATGGCTGCCCACTGAAGTCCTTGCCAGAAAAACGGCCAACTATTCCCGAAGAGATTTGTTACATGGATCATTGGGCACGAATTTCTGTTATCAAACAGAGATTTTGGCAGCAATGGTCCCATGACTATTTGAACGAGCTGCAATGCCGCACAAAATGGTCCAAGGAAGCTCCAAATGTCACTATTGGCTCAATGGTGGTAATCCACGAGGACAATCTACCCCCTCTTAAATGGGCAATGGGCAGAGGGATCGACTGCATCCCTGGCAAAGATCAGAAAACCAGGGTGGTGGACATCCGCACATCTAAAGGCACCATAAGACGTCCCATACACAAAATTACTTTGCTGTCTACTTGGAAATTGTATTTTCAAGGGGGGCCGGGATGTTGGGTCACCGACTATTAACAGAGTTTATTTCTCTTCTGTATTATAGTACTCTTTGCATTTCTTCACTGCTCTTTAACATCTATTTCCAACCATCATGCATTCAATCATCTATTTCTAACTATCTGGCTCTATTTGCCTAAGTATCAGTAATGCCATTTACCATTGAATTGTCTCTGTGCAAACATACCTACTTGCTGACCATACATAATGTCTAAACTCTCTTCTACTCTTATATTGTCTTACTTATTCCAATCCTGACTCTAAGCGAACCAATTTGAATTATAAATAAAACAATTGAAGCATAACCACAGAACGAACGTGTTGTTCGATTTGCCCTCGCGCTAGTGCATTAGTTTATTTAATCATTTTGCCCTTATCACAGCCTCACACATTTTCAGCTGCTGTTACAACTTCGAATCAATTTCAAATACATAACAATTTGCGGCTCACACCATTATAATTCCTTGGTCTCTACAGTATTATTTATTCTTCTTGGAATTGGTATTAGTCGGTACAAGTTAAAATGGTTCAAACTGGTTAGCGGCACAGTTATCTGAAAGATTGCGTGTTTCTCTGTTATTGCTGCCTTAACTTTTATCAACTTGTAACGGGTCCGCCAAATAACTTCTTTTTTTTTTAAATTCTATAAAAAAAAACTACTGGATATTTTCTCAAATTTCTTATTTTATTTGAAAGTACAATCCTTCCGGTTAATAATGGAAAATAATTTCATTCAAATGGCTGCCTCGGCTGGCCATGCAGTAGCCTATACGATCGGTCCAATTTTTAAGCACATTATCGATTGTGTGCAACTGTATTTCACCAATGGCTTCACGAATATTGTCCTTTAAAGCGTCAATTGTCTCTGGCTTGTCGGCGTAACACTTATCTGTGAGGGTACCCCACAATAGTCCAACGGTGTCAAATCGCAGCTCCGAGGTGGCCAAACGACATCAGCTCTGCGGCTGATAATGCGATCTTCAAAAATAGGGCGCAAAACATCGAGTGTAGCTTCGGCTGTGTGGCACGTAGCGCCGTCCTGTTGAAACCAAATGTTGCCAATATCCTCCTCTTCAATTTTTGTGAACAAAAATTCGTTCAACATGGCCCGATAACGATCGCCATTATCTGTAACGGCCACTCCTTGCTCATTTTCGAAGAAAAATGGCCCAATTATGCCTCTGGACCAAAATCCGCACCAAACAGTGACTCGCTTTGGGTGCATCGGCTTTCCAATGTATGCGTGCGGGTTTTCTGTGCCCCAAATGCGACAATTTTGCTTGTTTACATACCCGCCAAGATCAAAATGAGCTGCATCTGAAAAGATAATTTTTTTGGCAAAATCGGCATCTTCTGTAAATCGATCGCAGGCGTTGTTCAAGCGTATACACAACCATATTCGTTCAGCGGAAGTATAAAACTAATTATCTGTCAAATCAGACATGAGCTAAGTATTACCATTCACGAAATAAGCACTAGTTGAAAAAAAAATCATTAGGATGTCGCCTTGATAACCTGGTATTTGCATTGTTGGTGACAAATGTGCTGTGATTTTTAAGATTTCATCATTAAGCTGCTGTGGTGATAAGAACTGAAGACTGATCTGTCTGTGATGAACATTTGTAAGAATATTTATGAGTTCCGTTTGAATACATTGAACGTTTGATGTCATGAGGGAAAGTTGAACAGCTATCGATAGGAACATCTGGAATGTATGTTCCTTCTGTGCCTCCAGTTCATTATGAAGTATTTTGTTTTTGATGTCTCTCAGTCTTCTTTCAAGTTTTTCGAAAGATATTTGAGCGGAGGTTTGATCACGTTTTATGATGTTAATGGTTGAGTCAATTACTGAGATTTGTTGCTTCATCATGCTTGTCAACTGTTGTTCATTGTCATTGATGGCCGCTATTGTTTCTGACATCTGACGGGCATATTCTGAGTCCAAAACTCCAAACGGCGAATTAGCAACATTTCCCAACAAATTAAGTGCACCTCTTTTCTGACGATGGCTTGCTAACAAATTTGTATCCAAGTCCACGTCTGCATTAGTGTGTTGAAACTGTGTGACTAGTTCATCGCATATTGTTGTGGGCTGTATTTCTTCGCACATGTGATACATAGCCTAGGCGCCATCCTTCAATAGTTGGATTTCAGTACGCAACGGTCTGAGATCATAATAAATCACCAGTTTCCACTCACTAGCAATGATTTGGCTTGATCCGATGTGTTCAAAATGAATACCTACAGTTGGATCAAATTTTGTAAACTTGATTGGTTCGCACAATACCATTGGCAACATTAGCAATATCGCCAATAAAGTTATTGGGCTGAACTCTCGCGCCGTTTTTATTCCTCTTGATGGCCCTTCATACATTTCGTCCTTTCGCTATCTTGTAGTCACCTCATCGTTAGATTCTGCATCAGTATCTGCGTCTATAGGTAGTGGAGCGAGGCGATGTATTGCACGTTTATAAACTCCCGTTGCCATCTTAACCTCAGCAACGCGTACTGCTCCATCTGGTCCGTTATAAACATCTACTATTCGGTCAAGAGGCCACTGCATAACAGGAGCATTGTCTTCTTTGATGATCACCATGTCGCCGAGTTTGATGTTATCTCTCTGTCTTATCCACTTGTGTCGTTGTTGGAGTTCATTGAGATATTCATTGGACCATCTCTTCCAGAAATTGTGTTTTAATTGCGCCACCAATTTCTATCTTGACAACAGTGATTGCTTTGTTGAGTCTGCTTTGCTATCTACTTGGGCGGTGAGTGTTTCTCCTATGAGGAGGTGACCTGGCGTTAGTGCTGTTAAATCCGAAGCGTCCGATGATAGTGGTATTAGTGGCCGGGAATTTAATATGGCTTCTATTTCCACAATTACAGTTTCCAATTCTTCATAAGTCAATGAAGCTGATGCGACACTTCTTAGTAGAAGATGTGTCGTAGATTTAACAGCTGCTTCCCACAGTCCTCCGAAATGAGGGGATCTGAGAGGGATGAAATGGAACTGTATTCCTTTTTCACTGCATGTTTTTCCAATTTTGTCTTGAGCGCTTGATGAATGGAGTGCTGATGATAACTCTGTCAATTGATTTCCGAAGAATCTAGTAGCTTATCATCTAAAAATGGTTATAAGCTACTGAGAGCACTGCTAATTTTGATTTCACTGTGTTGTTTCAGATTTTGGATTTCATCTTTGAAGTCACTTGCCTGAATAGTCTTGACGATGGCTGCTAATGCATGATCCCGTTCGACTGTTGTTAAAGTAATGGTTTTTACTCTAAAATTCCGTTAGTTCTTCGTGTTATTTATAAATCGTAAGACATATCCAATGATTCTTTGAAGTGTGACAATCGAGTTGCGATGGTTCATTTGATAAATCCATTCTCCATTTATTTGTATTGTGTTATCTGACCCAGTGAGCAATGAAATGGCTGTTTCCTTTTTCTTTTCGATGTCAGAAGGAATTTGCAGCTGTTTTGACCATACTGGGGGCCATAGCTCTTGCCTGGCGTGCAGAAACATTGGTCCTTGAAACCAGACTGCACTGTCAGCCAATGTCTTTGCTGAACATCCTCTTGACAGTAAATCTGCTGGATTTTCCTTTGAACTGACATGTCGCCATTGCTCGGGTAGAGTTAACATTTGAATTTTTGCTACTCTAGTTGCCACAAAAGTTTTGTATGCTGATGATTGTGCATTTCTCCAATGAAGCACAACCTCTGCATCGGTCCAAAAGAAGATTGGTTTATCCTCTATCTGACAATCTGTTTTTACCCGAGCTGCGATTTGGGCACCTACTAGTGCGGCACAAAGTTCTAATCGAGGCAGAGTTTGTGTGTTTTAATGGTGCAACACGGGTTTTGGCGCATAATAACCGCGTCATTATCCTGCCATCTTTTAGCGTTGCTCGTAGATATGCTGCCGCGCCGAAGGCCCTTTCGGAAGCATCAGTAAAGATGTGTAATTGTGTTGATGATAATAGTTCTCTCTTGAATATGTGTCTGGCTATTCGGAGATTGTTTAAGTGGTTAAGATTTTCTCTGAATGTCGTCCATGTAGCGTTGAGATCAGATGGTAGAGCCTCATCCCAGGATAACTTAATTTGCCATAGATGCTGTGTGAATATTTTTGCCTTGACGATCACCGGTGCCAGTAGTCCAAGTGGGTCAAACAGTCGTGCTAGATCGGAGCTGACCGTTCGTTTAGTGATTGCCCGCACAGGATCCAGCGTTGATCTGACACAGATACATCCACTTTCGGCAACCACAATAAACCCAGCGTTTTTATTGGGTCATTAGTGTCATTAGAAAAATCGAAATTCACTTCCTGGTCACCTTGTGGAATATTTGTTAATAGTTGGGGATGATTTGCACAACATTTTCGCAAATTAAATCCATGTGTGCTTAGCATTTTCATTAGCTGTCGTTGCATTTCTATGGCTGTAGCCAGACTGTCTGATCCTCCAAGTCAATCATCCACATAAAAATTGTCATGTACCATTTTTGCTCCCAAATGATGACTTATCATGTTGTCGTTAGCGATTTGTTGCAGACATTTAGTTGCTAGGTACGGTGCTGCCCGTGATCCATATGTAACGGTGTTTAGTTGATAGTACCCAATGTTGGCTGTTGGATCCTCTCTCCATACGATGACTTGATAACGTCGATCTTCTGGATGTATTATGATCTGCCGATACATCTTTTCGATATCGGCCGTGAACACAAAGCGTGGCAATCGAAAGCGTAGCAGTATTCAAAAAAGTTCACTTTGAACTGTGGGCCCGGTATACATTAAATCGTTCAATGAATATCCTGTCGTAGTTTTGGCGGATGCGTAGAACACCACTCGCAATTTGGTTGTTGTGCTATCGGGTTTTATAACACAATGATGAGGAAGGAAGTAGTTAGGAGACAGCAGTGAGTCAAGCTTCACCTTCTTCATGTGTCCCAATCTTTCGTATTCTCTCATAAACTCTACATATTGTTTTCGCAGTTCCACGTTTCTCTGAAGTCGTTGTTCGAGACCAAGGAATCGATTATGAACCATTAGTCTTGATTCTCCCAAAGCTGTTGGATTTTCGAGAAATGGCAATTTTACGATGAAGCGCCCCAGGTCATTTTTGCGCATATTTTGGGCACAGTGTGTTTCGCATTGTTGTTCTCCTGGTCACATGCTCTTTCCAATTGTTTCGACTTCATCCATCTTCCATAATTTTTCAATTGCCTCGGCCAGTGGGCCATCCCTTTCATCGGTGTCTGTTTTCATCCCGAACACTGCACATGTCAATGATTCCGTCGATGGTTCAGACGCTCCAAATTTTCCGCTCACAATCCAACCCGGTGATGTTGGGCCATTATTCATCATCTTCATATGACCAGGTACCAAGAGACTCAGATAAAATTCGGCACCCAGCAAGACGTCAATTTTTTCTTGTTTGCAAAATTTCGGATCTGCCAATTGTATGTTGGCCGGGATTTTCCAATTTGAAGTATCAAATTGATTCCTTGGTTGAGCGGAAATAATGTTTTGAAGTACAAATGCTTCCAAATTAGTTGTGAAACTGCCACTAGTGGATTGCATCTTGACGTTAATCCTCTGAGTGACCGTCTTTTGCGCATCGCCAATTCCCTCAATGTACAAGGAAGCTTTGGTTGGAGATGTGGATAATCTCTTCATGAGACGCTCTGAGACGATGTAAACTTGGGAACCGGAATCCAAAATTGCTCTAAATTCACCTGAGTTGCAATTGGCCTCAGTAATTCTTATCCTTGCTGTTGCCAGTAGTACGTATCCTTGAATTGATACGTTGCTTGCTGCTGCTGATAAAACTGTTGTATTCGGAATTGGTTTATTGGTTCATTGGCTGATTGCCTTGCTTCTGATGACGGCATTTTTGGAACTAGTTGTTTTTATTTCCAAAATGTAGCAACGTATTGTGTTTTTGTCACATTTGCTGCAACATATCGACTTGCAATTGTTTGAATTGTGATCGTTCTTAAAACAATTGAAACATAGTCGTTGCTTTTTTACCCACAACTGGCGTTCTGTAGTTGACAGCTGTAGAAATTTCTTGCAGTAGTACAATGGATGACTACCATTGTCACATAATTTGCAGCTATTGCTCTTGGTCAACGTTGCAATGGAGGATACAACTCTGTTGGGTGGTTGTGCCATTTCAGCTTTATCCTTAGGACCGATGGCTTCCATTGAATGGAATTGTCCTTCTAAGAACAGCAGGAAATTATCCACCCCTTGTAATTCTTTTGGATTTGTTAAGGATTGTTCAAATCTCATGTGTGTGGATCGATCTAGTTTCTTTATTAGTAGATGAAGAAGAATCGGTTCCCATGCTCCCGTATCAACCCCTAAATTGTTCAGAGCCAAGATGCATTCACGTGTTGTGTTGTGCAAATTTTTAGTTGTCGAGGCAGTTGATGTCCCTGATGGCTGATTTAGTAGTTTTGCGATTAGCGTAGCTACTATTACCCTTCTGTTGTTGTGCCGCTCTTGCAATAACGTCCAGGCTGCAACATAGTTGTCTTCCGCCAGGGAGAAGTGGTTGATTAATTTTGCAGCTTCTCCAGTAACATTAGACTTTAGGTACCACATTTTTGGCACCGCTGCTAATGGCTGCTTGTCGATCATTTGGGAAAACAGATCGAAGAATTGTTGCCATGATCCGTTAATGCCCTTAATTTGCCATCTGTTTCATCGAATCCTCCCAGTAAAGAGTCAATTGGCGCAATTTCTCATTGTAATATGAGGATCTTGTTTTTCTGTCTGCGGCATCCTTGTTGAAGTTCCGAATAATCCTCGTGATTTATTCGCCGACCTCTCTTTGCCGTTCTGCATTCTCCGATACATTTGCCATGGTGTATGTATTTCAGCACTTAAACTGAAATATCACGTCGGGGTCACCAAAATGTTAATTCAAAATTCTGTTTTGAATTTTTAAATATATATATATATATATATATATATATATATATATATATATATATATATATATATATATATATATAGCCCGGGCTGGGAACCCGCCACATAAAAAAAACTACTCCAGTGAATATAAGATTGAAGCCTCGGATGAAATACCCCCCAACGACAACCACCGTATGCACCTGGAATGTCCGGACCCTTAATAGGGAAGGTGCCTCTATCCAGCTGGTTAACGATGCGACGGACAGAAGATGCGATGGACGGGACATGGACGCTCCAAAAAAAGCTACATGTGACATCTACTACAGCTGCCATGCGACGAAGCGCAGACTCGGTGTAGGTTTTGTAGTAAACAAACAACTGCGAGAATAGGTCCTGGGATTCACCCTAGTCGACGACAGGCTTGCCACACTCCCTATTAAGGCGAAATACTTTAACATCTACCTCATCTGCGCATATGCTCCGACGGATGAGCAAGACCAAGGATGTATTCTACGATCAACTAAAAAAAACCTTCGATTGAAGCCCCCGCCACGATGTAAAAATTGTGCTATGTGACTTCCACGCCAAGATGGGCAAAGAAAGCATTTTTGAACCGTCGGTAAGTTCAACCTCCACGAGCAGTCATCAGAAAACGGTTTGAGGCTGATCGACTTCGCCGCAGCACGGAGCATTGTAGTAAGTAGTACTAGATTCCAACATCCAGATATTCATGAAGCCACCTGGCTGTTCCCTGATCATAAAACCAGGACACAAATTGATCACGTTGTGATCGACGGCAGGCATGCATCCAGCGTGTTAGACGTACGTACAATCCGAGGTGCCAACATTGACTCGGACCACTACCTTGTTGTAGCTAAGGTTCGCACTCGCCTCAGTGCGGCAAAAAACGTACGCTCTAATTCGCAGAGGAACCTTGACGTCGGAAAGCTACAATCGCAACAGACAGCTACCGCATTTGCTTCTCGGCTCTCGAATATGCTGACGGATTCTCCCCCTGATCTCAATATTTGCGCGCAGTGGTCGCTCATTTCCCACTCCATGCGCACGGCCGCTGAAAAGGTGATTGGCTATCACCGCCAGAAGAAAAACAGCTGGTATGACGAAGAGTGTTGCAGCGATATGCTAAGGAGCGATATCGAGAGAAGAGAAGGGAAGAGAAGCGTCTTTTTAGGCGCAAGAGAAGAGAAGCTGAAAAGAGAGAATGCGAGGAAATCGAGATGTTTGGCAGCAGGAAAATTCTACGAACGTATGAGGCGCCAAACGGAAGGTGTTAAGACCGGAGCCGATTCCTGCAAAGATGAAAACGAGAATTTAGTGACGGATGTCCAGAGCATACTCACATTATGGAAGCTGCTGAATGGCGACAGCGCTAATGATAACAATGAAGATGAACCCGACCCCACGGTTGCTGACGACGAACATGAAATAGCGGCACCCGACTATGCCGAGGTCTTGCTAGCTATTAGGCGGCTCAAAGACAACAAAGCCGCCGGAGCTGATGGTATACCAGCGGAGCCATTCAAGGCTGGCGGCGATGAGCTCACGAAACGCATGCACCAGCTCATCTGCAAAATATGGTCGGAGGAATGCATGCCCAGCAACTGGAACATAAGTGTGCTCTGGCCAATCCACAAGAAGGGTGATCCGGCAATCTGTGCCAACTACCGCGGGATCAGCATTCTGAACATCGCATATAAGGTCCTGTCGAGTGTACTCTGTGAAAGGCTGAAGCCCATCGCCAATGAACTGATTGGGCCTTATCAACGTGGCTTCAGACCTGGTAAAGGCACCATTGACCAAATGTTCACACTACGCCAAATCCTGGAGAAAACCCTAGAGAAGCAGATCGACATACACCACCTTTTCGTCGATTTCAAAGCTGCATTCGATAGCACCGTCAGGAGTCAGCTGTACGCCTCTATGCCTGAATTTGGCGTCCCTGCTAAGCCGTGCAAAATGACGCTAAGCACCACCACGGGCTCAGTTAAAATCGGTAAGAATTTGTCAGAGCCGTTTGTTCAGACAAGGTGGGGGTCCTTATCGTGTGTTTTCTTCAATCTAATGTTGGAAAAAATCGTACGCGCAGCAGATCTAAATCTCACAGGCACTATCTTCCACAATAGTGTCATGTTACTGGCGTACGATGATGATATTGACATCATTGGCCATAACAGCCCCGCCGTGAGTGCTGCATTTTCCGGCTTGGAGAGAGAAGCGAGGCGAGTGGGTTTAGCGGTAAACGAGGGCAAAACGAAGTACTTGGTGTCACAAAGAGTCTCAGCGTCTTGGACACCACGTGACTGATGGGGACTACAACTTTGAAGTTGTGAAGGACTTCGTTTATCTGGGAACCAACATCAACACCACGAACGATGTCAGTAAGGAGATCAAGTGAAGAATCACTCTTGCCAACAGGTGTTACTTTGGGCTCAGTAGGCAATTGAGAAGCAGAGCCCTCTCTGGACGAACAAAAATTACGCTCTACAAAGCCATCATCCTTCCCCTCCTGCTGTATGGTGCCCAAACCTGTACGATGACAAACAACGATGAGCGAGCTTTAAGGGCGTTCGAGAGAAAAATTCTTCGAAGGATCTATGGTCCTATATGCGTCAACGGAGAGTATCGAATCAGACGGAACAACGAGCTGTATGAGCTGTACTCCGACATTGATATAGTTCAGCGCATTAAAACACAGCGGCTGCGCTGGCTGGGACATGTTGTGCGAATGGATGAAAGTGCTCTGGCGAAAAAGTGTTTGAATCGATGCCGCTGGGTGGCGGACGCAGGAGGGGGAAACCACCACTACGTTGGAAGGACCAGGTTCAAGAGAACCTGGCTGCACTTGGTGTTTCCAATTGGCGCCAGCGTGCGCGAAACAGGGACGACTGGCGAAGGCTAATAACTCGGCAATGATCAGAAATGGTTGTACGCCAATTATGATGATATATATTATATATATATATATATATATATATATATATATATATATATATATATATATATATATAGATATGGATATATATAACTATATATATATATATATATATATATATATATATATATATATATATATATATATACATATATATATATATATATATATATATATATATATATATATATATATATATATATATATATATATATATATATGTCTATATATATATATACATGTATTATGGTCGTCATAATGTGGCATGTCGTTGGCGCCATGGTACAAAATATGCTGCCACAGCATCCGCGGACCAGCCGCTACACGTAGACACGGTAGACGGTTCTTGGTGCCGGAGGAATCTGCTGCCGTGCATGTGGTATCGTGGCTAGTATAAACTATGCTGCAGCAGGGTTCGCGGTGCCCACGCCTCGCTTAGACACGGTAGACCGTGATGGTTCTCGGTACCTGAGAAAACACATGGCAAAGAACAGTGGCGCCATGCGCTTAATCATTGTAGTAAATCTCTACCAGATATAAAGTTATGAATATTTGTTAATAGTGGGCGCGTAGTTAATATATACTGCCCACTTTTTGCACAGTGTTTAGTAGCACCCACAGCTCCATAACTGCCAAATAACGTCACGATTCCGTCAATTGGACCGAACGCGCACGTGCATCACATGGCGATCCTGCCTGACTCGAGCTTGTAGATCTTCCTATACAGTATTGTATCGTGCAAGGAAACTGTTATCCAGTTCTGATGCCAAACTCGTTCCTGAAGATTTTCAGAAATACTTTTGAATTTTTCCGAATTGAGATTTGATGTCAACAGTAGAAGTAGCGATTGCGGCCTTACCAGCGGCTGGTCCAAAACCATTAACAATCCAGGAGTACCGCGAACGGATAAAACGCGGATAAGAAGAGAAGCTGACCAGAATTCAGAAAGTAGCAGTACCACGACCGAAGCGTCAAAGAGGTGGCAGACAGGTCTACCTAAGGAAGCAGCACGCTCACCTGTTTTCACTAGTGAACGACACACTAAGACTCCCGACTTGGAACGAGGCCACCCAATTGTGGATGAAGATAAATGACATAGAACAGGAACAGCAAAGACGCGGCTGAACAAAGCAAAAACAGTAATGGGGTCCCCTCAGTCGAAAGAGACTACGGTAATTACGGAGAATTTCGCGAATACTAACAACAACAACTTTACCACAACGGGAATTCTGACCGGAGCAGCATCGACGATAGCAGTTATAATAATAATACTATATACATTTTTGAAACTCAACAACTATTTTAAGCAATACGTACATAAGTGCGTGAATAAAGTAAATAATGTTTAAATTTAGTTTAATAATAAAAAATAAAACAAAAAAATTTTTTATTTAAAATGTTTATATTGATAAATACTTTATAATTTTAATGTATAAGATTTAGTAATATTAAAAATGTTTTACAAATAAAATCCATTTATGGAAGAAATAATTGCAATTTTGAAACGCATTTACACAAACTTAAAAAAAACTCCTCATAGACTATATAAAAAGGAGACACTACTAGAAAAAGTAGAAGAAGTAGAACAATTAAGAAACATATTCATAGAACTACAAATTAAACCATCAAGTGACCACAAAGTTCGTGCAGAACTTTTGATCAATTTTAAAGAAACATATCACAAGACCAAAGTCTTACTTGCCGAAAAATTAACGGCAGAAGAAGAAAAATTTATAGAAGAACCACCAATCAAAATACAAATACAAATACATATGAGCAATTTTAATCTAGAAGTGGTTTTAAAAGTCATACCAATTTTTTCTGGTCAATGCAAAGAATTGCCAGCAATTCTAAAGGTGGTAGAACTTTTAGATGCAAGTTTCAACAATGACAGCAAATTAATACTAATACAGTTTGTCTGTGAATTCAAACGGTGAATTAGCGTTAAAACAGCGATAACTTCAATTTCTCAGCCTACTACTTTCATTGAATTGAAAGCAAGGCTGCAAGATAGATACAAAAGTACGAAGTCAATCGCACAAATTCACACAACTTTGACCAATTTCTCACAGCGTAATAGTTCCATAACTAATTACAGTGACAATTTATTGATTCTCATAAGTGAACTGAACAGTTTACAAGTAAAAGAATTGCAACCCACTGCAAGCGATATTGAGAAACAGGTCATAAGCAAAATGAATGATGATTATGCTTTAACAATATTTAAGAATGGACTGGGCGAACAGTATAAGGCAACAGTGTTTGCAGCCCAACCAAAAACTTTATCTGAATCAGTTACTCTAGCTTTAGAACTAGAAAAAAATCAGCAAACAGCAAGTGTAATGCATTTTAATAGAAATGCACAGCATAGAGCTAACTTTCGAAATCCAAGACAGTTCCAAAATAACCAACATCAACGAAATCAGAATACTTTTCGTGGCGACAGTTTTCTAAATTATCAAAACAATAGTAGACCGAACACTACCAGAGGAGTCAATGGATACAATAGATACAATTCAAACGTAGGACAAAGAGGCAATAATCTAAGAAATTTCAGAGATATAAATTATAACAACAACAACAACAACAACTTCAATAATAACAGAAACAGTAACAACAATTACAATAATAACGGTAGCAATAACTTCAGACGTATACGTGTAATGAATCATTCGGAAAACGAGCATCACCCGGGGGGTTTGCAGAACGACTTTCCGGGGCAAGAAATGTAAAAATATACACATTTTCCCACAATTTGACGAATTACATCACTTTAAATTGTGAGACAGCTGAAACAAAATTCACATTTCTTATTGATACAGGTGCAGATATTTCAATCTGCAGGACACATAGTAATATAATAAGGAACTACTAGATTAAAACTAAAAATAGCTAATGACAGTATAGTCCACACATTCCACATAGTAGATTCAGGTTTTCCAATACCAACCGATGGCATAATAGGAAGAGATTTCTTACAGAAATATTATTGCAAAATAGATTACGAGACTTTTACTATCCGAGACTTTTACTTCACGAAGATGACATAGTTTTACCGATAAAAACAAGGCACACCCAGTTAAGACAAATCCGTGTACCTCGTTTTACGTTTTGTAGCAAATTCTTTAGCACCATCGAGAGGTATAACGCATATTAAAGTTTTAAATACTAATGAATATGGAGTTACTCTTACAGAATTGGACATTTCAAATATACAGACTGAACCGTTAGAAAATTATAATATTTTAAATTACACGCAACGAAATAGTGAAAATGATAATTCTAGATTTAAAAATTTGTTACAGACACTTGAAATTGAAGCAATAAATGAGAATGACAGAACTCAATAATTGGTATATTTCGTAAATATCAACAAATTTTTCATGTTGATGACGAACCTGTCACTGTGAACAATTTCTACACGCAAAAGTTACAGTTATCCGAAGAAACACCAGTATACATAAAAAACTATAGATTGCCACAAGCACACCATGAGGAGATAGAAAAACAAGTCGACAAACTGTTGCAAGAAGACTTAATAGAACCATCAACGAGTGCATACAACTCACCTTTACTCATAGTTCCAAAGAATTCTTTATCAGGTGAAAAGAAATGGAGATTAGTAGTAGACTTCCGACAACTGAACAAAAAAAAATCGTCAACGATAAATTCCCATTAACAAGAATGGAAGATGTTCTAGATCATCTAGGAAGAGCAAGATATTTCCCAACTCTTGATATGACGAGTTCCTTCCATCAAATAGAGCTATGCAAGAACTCGAGACCATTGACAGCATTTTCCACATCCAATGGACATTATCAATTTAAGAGACTACCTTTTGGTTTAAAGATTTCTTCTAATAGTTTCCAGAGGATGCTGACTATAGCACTCAGCGGTTGTAGTATAAAGCATCACAACGAGAACTTGACTGAAGTATTTGATCGTTTACTGCAATACAATTTAAAACTAAATCCTCAAAAATGTAGTTTTCTAAAATCAGAAGTTGTATACTTGGGCCATTTAATAACTAGTGAAGGCGTAAGAACAGATCCAAACAATAAGGTAATCGAGGAATACTCAACTCCAAAGAATTCAGACGATGTCCGAAGATTTGTAGCTTTCTGCAACTATTATAGAAAATTTATTCAAAATTTCGCGGCAATAGCTAAGTGTTTAAACAATTTATTGAAGAAAAATGAACCATTTTTATGGACAAACGAATGTCAAGATGCATTCACGGTTTTGAAAAAGAAATTAATAAACCCGCCAATACTTCAGTATCCTAATTTTGACAAAAATTTCATTTTAACCACTGATGCATCAAATTTTGCTTTAGGTGCAATACTTTCGCAGGGAGAAATAGGACAAGATTTACCTATCTCTTATGCAAGCAAATCTCTGAATAAACATGAGATGAATAAATCAGTGATTGAAAAGAAACTTTTAGCAATACACTGGGGCATACATTTTTTCAAACCTTACCTCCATGGACGGAAATTCACTGTGGTGACAGACCACCGACCGTTAGTCGCATTGTTTACACACAAAAACTCATCTTCCAAGTTAACCAGAATAAATTTCTTATTTTATTTGAAAGTACAATCCTTCCGGTTAATAATGGAAAATAATTTCATTCAAATGGCTGCCTCGGCTGGCCATGCAGTAGCCTATACGATCGGTCCAATTTTTAAGCACATTATCGATTGTGTGCAACTGTATTTCACCAATGGCTTCACGAATATTGTCCTTTAAAGCGTCAATTGTCTCTGGCTTGTCGGCGTAACACTTATCTGTGAGGGTACCCCACAATAGTCCAACGGTGTCAAATCGCAGCTCCGAGGTGGCCAAACGACATCAGCTCTGCGGCTGATAATGCGATCTTCAAAAATAGGGCGCAAAACATCGAGTGTAGCTTCGGCTGTGTGGCACGTAGCGCCGTCCTGTTGAAACCAAATGTTGCCAATATCCTCCTCTTCAATTTTTGTGAACAAAAATTCGTTCAACATGGCCCGATAACGATCGCCATTATCTGTAACGGCCACTCCTTGCTCATTTTCGAAGAAAAATGGCCCAATTATGCCTCTGGACCAAAATCCGCACCAAACAGTGACTCGCTTTGGGTGCATCGGCTTTCCAATGTATGCGTGCGGGTTTTCTGTGCCCCAAATGCGACAATTTTGCTTGTTTACATACCCGCCAAGATCAAAATGAGCTGCATCTGAAAAGATAATTTTTTTGGCTAAATCGGCATCTTCTGTAAATCGATCGCAGGCGTTGTTCAAGCGTATACACAACCATATTCGTTCAGCGGAAGTATAAAACTAATTATCTGTCAAATCAGACATGAGCTAAGTATTACCATTCACGAAATAAGCACTAGTTGAAAAAAAAATCATTAGGATGTCGCCTTGATAACCTGGTATTTGCATTGTTGGTGACAAATGTGCTGTGATTTTTAAGATTTCATCATTAAGCTGCTGTGGTGATAAGAACTGAAGACTGATCTGTCTGTGATGAACATTTGTAAGAATATTTATGAGTTCCGTTTGAATACATTGAACGTTTGATGTCATGAGGAAAAGTTGAACAGCTATCGATAGGAACATCTGGAATGTATGTTCCTTCTGTGCCTCCAGTTCATTATGAAGTATTTTGTTTTTGATGTCTCTCAGTCTTCTTTCAAGTTTTTCGAAAGATATTTGAGCGGAGGTTTGATCACGTTTTATGATGTTAATGGTTGAGTCAATTACTGAGATTTGTTGCTTCATCATGCTTGTCAACTGTTGTTCATTGTCATTGATGGCCGCTATTGTTTCTGACATCTGACGGGCATATTCTGAGTCCAAAACTCCAAACGGCGAATTAGCAACATTTCCCAACAAATTAAGTGCACCTCTTTTCTGACGATGGCTTGCTAACAAATTTGTATCCAAGTCCACGTCTGCATTAGTGTGTTGAAACTGTGTGACTAGTTCATCGCATATTGTTGTGGGCTGTATTTCTTCGCACATGTGATACATAGCCTAGGCGCCATCCTTCAATAGTTGGATTTCAGTACGCAACGGTCTGAGATCATAATAAATCACCAGTTTCCACTCACTAGCAATGATTTGGCTTGATCCGATGTGTTCAAAATGAATACCTACAGTTGGATCAAATTTTGTAAACTTGATTGGTTCGCACAATACCATTGGCAACATTAGCAATATCGCCAATAAAGTTATTGGGCTGAACTCTCGCGCCGTTTTTATTCCTCTTGATGGCCCTTCATACATTTCGTCCTTTCGCTATCTTGTAGTCGCCTCATCGTTAGATTCTGCATCAGTATCTGCGTCTATAGGTAGTGGAGCGAGGCGATGTATTGCACGTTTATAAACTCCCGTTGCCATCTTAACCTCAGCAACGCGTACTGCTCCATCTGGTCCGTTATAAACATCTACTATTCGGTCAAGAGGCCACTGCATAACAGGAGCATTGTCTTCTTTGATGATCACCATGTCGCCGAGTTTGATGTTATCTCTCTGTCTTATCCACTTGTGTCGTTGTTGGAGTTCATTGAGATATTCATTGGACCATCTCTTCCAGAAATTGTGTTTTAATTGCGCCACCAATTTCTATCTTGACAACAGTGATTGCTTTGTTGAGTCTGCTTTGCTATCTACTTGGGCGGTGAGTGTTTCTCCTATGAGGAGGTGACCTGGCGTTAGTGCTGTTAAATCCGAAGCGTCCGATGATAGTGGTATTAGTGGCCGGGAATTTAATATGGCTTCTATTTCCACAATTACAGTTTCCAATTCTTCATAAGTCAATGAAGCTGATGCGACACTTCTTAGTAGAAGATGTGTCGTAGATTTAACAGCTGCTTCCCACAGTCCTCCGAAATGAGGGGATCTGAGAGGGATGAAATGGAACTGTATTCCTTTTTCACTGCATGTTTTTCCAATTTTGTCTTGAGCGCTTGATGAATGGAGTGCTGATGATAACTCTGTCAATTGATTTCCGAAGAATCTAGTAGCTTATCATCTAAAAATGGTTATAAGCTACTGAGAGCACTGCTAATTTTGATTTCACTGTGTTGTTTCAGATTTTGGATTTCATCTTTGAAGTCACTTGCCTGAATAGTCTTGACGATGGCTGCTAATGCATGATCCCGTTCGACTGTTGTTAAAGTAATGGTTTTTACTCTAAAATTCCGTTTGTTCTTCGTGTTATTTATAAATCGTAAGACATATCCAATGATTCTTTGAAGTGTGACAATCGAGTTGCGATGGTTCATTTGATAAATCCATTCTCCATTTATTTGTATTGTGTTATCTGACCCAGTGAGCAATGAAATGGCTGTTTCCTTTTTCTTTTCGATGTCAGAAGGAATTTGCAGCTGTTTTGACCATACTGGGGGCCATAGCTCTTGCCTGGCGTGCAGAAACATTGGTCCTTGAAACCAGACTGCACTGTCAGCCAATGTCTTTGCTGAACATCCTCTTGACAGTAAATCTGCTGGATTTTCCTTTGAACTGACATGTCGCCATTGCTCGGGTAGAGTTAACATTTGAATTTTTGCTACTCTAGTTGCCACAAAAGTTTTGTATGCTGATGATTGTGCATTTCTCCAATGAAGCACAACCTCTGCATCGGTCCAAAAGAAGATTGGTTTATCCTCTATCTGACAATCTGTTTTTACCCGAGCTGCGATTTGGGCACCTACTAGTGCGGCACAAAGTTCTAATCGAGGCAGAGTTTGTGTGTTTTAATGGTGCAACACGGGTTTTGGCGCATAATAACCGCGTCATTATCCTGCCATCTTTTAGCGTTGCTCGTAGATATGCTGCCGCGCCGAAGGCCCTTTCGGAAGCATCAGTAAAGATGTGTAATTGTGTTGATGATAATAGTTCTCTCTTGAATATGTGTCTGGCTATTCGGAGATTGTTTGAGTGGTTAAGATTTTCTCTGAATGTCGTCCATGTAGCGTTGAGATCTGATGGTAGAGCCTCATCCCAGGATAACTTAATTTGCCATAGATGCTGTGTGAATATTTTTGCCTTGACGATCACCGGTGCCAGTAGTCCAAGTGGGTCAAACAGTCGTGCTAGATCGGAGCTGACCGTTCGTTTAGTGATTGCCCGCACAGGATCCAGCGTTGATCTGACACAGATACATCCACTTTCGGCAACCACAATAAACCCAGCGTTTTTATTGGGTCATTAGTGTCATTAGAAAAATCGAAATTCACTTCCTGGTCACCTTGTGGAATATTTGTTAATAGTTGGGGATGATTTGCACAACATTTTCGCAAATTAAATCCATGTGTGCTTAGCATTTTCATTAGCTGTCGTTGCATTTCTATGGCTGTAGCCAGACTGTCTGATCCTCCAAGTCAATCATCCACATAAAAATTGTCATGTACCATTTTTGCTCCCAAATGATGACTTATCATGTTGTCGTTAGCGATTTGTTGCAGACATTTAGTTGCTAGGTACGGTGCTGCCCGTGATCCATATGTAACGGTGTTTAGTTGATAGTACCCAATGTTGGCTGTTGGATCCTCTCTCCATACGATGACTTGATAACGTCGATCTTCTGGATGTATTATGATCTGCCGATACATCTTTTCGATATCGGCCGTGAACACAAAGCGTGGCAATCGAAAGCGTAGCAGTATTCAAAAAAGTTCACTTTGAACTGTGGGCCCGGTATACATTAAATCGTTCAATGAATATCCTGTCGTGGTTTTGGCGGATGCGTAGAACACCACTCGCAATTTGGTTGTTGTGCTATCGGGTTTTATAACACAATGATGAGGAAGGAAGTAGTTAGGAGACAGCAGTGAGTCAAGCTTCACCTTCTTCATGTGTCCCAATCTTTCGTATTCTCTCATAAACTCTACATATTGTTTTCGCAGTTCCACGTTTCTCTGAAGTCGTTGTTCGAGACCAAGGAATCGATTATGAACCATTAGTCTTGATTCTCCCAAAGCTGTTGGATTTTCGAGAAATGGCAATTTTACGATGAAGCGCCCCAGGTCATTTTTGCGCATATTTTGGGCACAGTGTGTTTCGCATTGTTGTTCTCCTGGTCACATGCTCTTTCCAATTGTTTCGACTTCATCCATCTTCCATAATTTTTCAATTGCCTCGACCAGTGGGCCATCCCTTTCATCGGTGTCTGTTTTCATCCCGAACACTGCACATGTCAATGATTCCGTCGATGGTTCAGACGCTCCAAATTTTCCGCTCACAATCCAACCCGGTGATGTCGGGCCATTATTCATCATCTTCATATGACCAGGTACCAAGAGACTCAGATAAAATTCGGCACCCAGCAAGACGTCAATTTTTTCTTGTTTGCAAAATTTCGGATCTGCCAATTGTATGTTGGCCGGGATTTTCCAATTTGAAGTATCAAATTGATTCCTTGGTTGAGCGGAAATAATGTTTTGAAGTACAAATGCTTCCAAATTAGTTGTGAAACTGCCACTAGTGGATTGCATCTTGACGTTAATCCTCTGAGTGACCGTCTTTTGCGCATCGCCAATTCCCTCAATGTACAAGGAAGCTTTGGTTGGAGATGTGGATAATCTCTTCATGAGACGCTCTGAGACGATGTAAACTTGGGAACCGGAATCCAAAATTGCTCTAAATTCACCTGAGTTGCAATTGGCCTCAGTAATTCTTATCCTTGCTGTTGCCAGTAGTACGTATCCTTGAATTGATACGTTGCTTGCTGCTGCTGATGAAACTGTTGCATTCGGAATTGGTTTATTGGTTCATTGGCTGATTGCCTTGCTTCTGATGACGGCATTTTTGGAACTAGTTGTTTTTATTTCCAAAATGTAGCAACGTATTGTGTTTTTGTCACATTTGCTGCAACATATCGACTTGCAATTGTTTGAATTGTGATCGTTCTTAAAACAATTGAAACATAGTCGTTGCTTTTTTACCCACAACTGGCGTTCTGTAGTTGACAGCTGTAGAAATTTCTTGCAGTAGTACAATGGATGACTACCATTATCACATAATTTGCAGCTATTGCTCTTGGTCAACGTTGCAATGGAGGATACAACTCTGTTGGGTGGTTGTGCCATTTTAGCTTTATCCTTAGGACCGATGGCTTCCATTGAATGGAATTGTCCTTCTAAGAACAGCAGGAAATTATCCACCCCTTGTAATTCTTTTGGATTTGTTAAGGATTGTTCAAATCTCATGTGTGTGGATCGATCTAGTTTCTTTATTAGTAGATGAAGAAGAATCGGTTCCCATGCTCCCGTATCAACCCCTAAATTGTTCAGAGCCAAGATGCATTCACGTGTTGTGTTGTGCAAATTTTTAGTTGTCGAGGCAGTTGATGTCCCTGATGGCTGATTTAGTAGTTTTGCGATTAGCGTAGCTACTATTACCCTTCTGTTGTTGTACCGCTCTTGCAATAACGTCCAGGCTGCAACATAGTTGTCTTCCGCCAGGGAGAAGTGGTTGATTAATTTTGCAGCTTCTCCAGTAACATTAGACTTTAGGTACCACATTTTTGACACCGCTGCTAATGGCTGCTTGTCGATCATTTGGGAAAACAGATCGAAGAATTATTGCCATGATCCGTTAATGCCCTTAATTTGCCATCTGTTTCATCGAATCCTCCCAGTAATGAGTCAATTGGCGCAATTTCTCATTGTAATATGAGGATCTTGTTTTTCTGTCTGCGGCATCCTTGTTGAAGTTCCGAATAATCCTCGTGATTTATTCGCCGACCTCTCTTTGCCGTTCTGCATTCTCCGATACATTTGCCATGGTGTATGTATTTCAGCACTTAAACTGAAATATCACGTCGGGGTCACCAAAATGTTAATTCAAAATTCTGTTTTGAATTTTTAAATATATATATATATATATATATATATATATATATATATATATATATATATATATATATATATATATATATAGCCCGGGCTGGGAACCCGCCACATAAAAAAAACTACTCCAGTGAATATAAGATTGAAGCCTCGGATGAAATACCCCCCAACGACAACCACCGTATGCACCTGGAATGTCCGGACCCTTAATAGGGAAGGTGCCTCTATCCAGCTGGTTAACGATGCGACGGACAGAAGATGCGATGGACGGGACATGGACGCTCCAAAAAAAGCTACATGTGACATCTACTACAGCTGCCATGCGACGAAGCGCAGACTCGGTGTAGGTTTTGTAGTAAACAAACAACTGCGAGAATAGGTCCTGGGATTCACCCAGTCGACGACAGGCTTGCCACACTCCCTATTAAGGCGAAATACTTTAACATCTACCTCATCTGCGCATATGCTCCGACGGATGAGCAAGACCAAGGATGTATTCTACGATCAACTAAAAAAAACCTTCGATCGATGCCCCCGCCACGATGTAAAAATTGTGCTATGTGACTTCCACGCCAAGATGGGCAAAGAAAGCATTTTTGAACCGTCGGTAAGTTCAACCTCCACGAGCAGTCATCAGAAAACGGTTTGAGGTTGATCGACTTCGCCGCAGCACGGAGCATTGTAGTAAGTAGTACTAGATTCCAACATCCAGATATTCATGAAGCCACCTGGCTGTTCCCTGATCATAAAACCAGGACACAAATTGATCACGTTGTGATCGACGGCAGGCATGCATCCAGCGTGTTAGACGTACGTACAATCCGAGGTGCCAACATTGACTCGGACCACTACCTTGTTGTAGCTAAGGTTCGCACTCGCCTCAGTGCGGCAAAAAACGTACGCTCTAATTCGCAGAGAAACCTTGACGTCGGAAAGCTACAATCGCAACAGACAGCTACCGCATTTGCTTCTCGGCTCTCGAATATGCTGACGGATTCTCCCCCTGATCTCAATATTTGCGCGCAGTGGTCGCTTATTTCCCACTCCATGCGCACGGCCGCTGAAAAGGTGATTGGCTATCACCGCCAGAAGAAAAACAGCTGGTATGACGAAGAGTGTTGCAGCGATATGCTAAGGAGCGATATCGAGAGAAGAGAAGGGAAGAGAAGCGTCTTTTTAGGCGCAAGAGAAGAGAAGCTGAAAAGAGAGAATGCGAGGAAATCGAGATGTTTGGCAGCAGGAAAATTCTACGAACGTATGAGGCGCCAAACGGAAGGTGTTAAGACCGGAGCCGATTCCTGCAAAGATGAAAACGAGAATTTAGTGACGGATGTCCAGAGCATACTCACATTATGGAAGCTGCTGAATGGCGACAGCGCTAATGATAACAATGAAGATGAACCCGACCCCACGGTTGCTGACGACGAACATGAAATAGCGGCACCCGACTATGCCGAGGTCTTGCTAGCTATTAGGCGGCTCAAAGACAACAAAGCCGCCGGAGCTGATGGTATACCAGCGGAGCCATTCAAGGCTGGCGGCGATGAGCTCACGAAACGCATGCACCAGCTCATCTGCAAAATATGGTCGGAGGAATGCATGCCCAGCAACTGGAACATAAGTGTGCTCTGGCCAATCCACAAGAAGGGTGATCCGGCAATCTGTGCCAACTACCGCGGGATCAGCATTCTGAACATCGCATATAAGGTCCTGTCGAGTGTACTCTGTGAAAGGCTGAAGCCCATCGCCAATGAACTGATTGGGCCTTATCAACGTGGCTTCAGACCTGGTAAAGGCACCATTGACCAAATGTTCACACTACGCCAAATCCTGGAGAAAACCCTAGAGAAGCAGATCGACATACACCACCTTTTCGTCGATTTCAAAGCCGCATTCGATAGCACCGTCAGGAGTCAGCTCTACGCCTCTATGTCTGAATTTGGCATCCCTGCTAAGCCGTGCAAAATGACGCTAAGCACCACCACGGGCTCAGTTAAAATCGGTAAGAATTTGTCAGAGCCGTTTGTTCAGACAAGGTGGGGGTCCTTATCGGGTGTTTTCTTCAATCTAATGTTGGAAAAAAATCGTACGCGCAGCAGATCTAAATCTCACAGGCACTATCTTCCACAATAGTGTCATGTTACTGGCGTACGATGATGATGTTGACATCATTGGCTATAACAGCCCCGCCGTGAGTGCTGCATTTTCCGGCTTGGAGAGAGAAGCGAGGCGAGTGGGTTTAGCGGTAAACGAGGGCAAAACGAAGTACTTGGTGTCACAAAGAGTCTCAGCGTCTTGGACACCACGTGACTGATGGGGACTACAACTTTGAAGTTGTGAAGGACTTCGTTTATCTGGGAACCAACATCAACACCACGAACGATGTCAGTAAGGAGATCAAGTGAAGAATCACTCTTGCCAACAGGTGTTACTTTGGGCTCAGTAGGCAATTGAGAAGCAGAGCCCTCTCTGGACGAACAAAAATTACGCTCTACAAAGCCATCATCCTTCCCCTCCTGCTGTATGGTGCCCAAACCTGTACGATGACAAACAACGATGAGCGAGCTTTAAGGGCGTTCGAGAGAAAAATTCTTCGAAGGATCTATGGTTCTATATGCGTCAACGGAGAGTATCGAATCAGACGGAACAACGAGCTGCATGAGCTGTACTCCGACATTGATATAGTTCAGCGCATTAAAACACAGCGGCTGCGCTGGCTGGGACATGTTGTGCGAATGGATGAAAGTGCTCTGGCGAAAAAAGTGTTTGAATCGATGCCGCTGGGTGGCGGACGCAGGAGGGGGAAACCACCACTACGTTGGAAGGACCAGGTTCAAGAGAACCTGGCTGCACTTGGTGTTTCCAATTGGCGCCAGCGTGCGCGAAACAGGGACGACTGGCGAAGGCTAATAACTCGGCAATGATCAGAAATGGTTGTACGCCAATTATGATGATATATATTATATATATATATATATATATATATATATATATAGATATGGATATATATAACTATATATATATATATATATATATATATATATATATATATATACATATATATATATATATATATATATATATATATATATATATATATATGTCTATATATATATATACATGTATTATGGTCGTCATAATGTGGCATGTCGTTGGCGCCATGGTACAAAATATGCTGCCACAGCATCCGCGGACCAGCCGCTACACGTAGACACGGTAGACGGTTCTTGGTGCCGGAGGAATCTGCTGCCGTGCATGTGGTATCGTGGCTAGTATAAACTATGCTGCAGCAGGGTTCGCGGTGCCCACGCCTCGCTTAGACACGGTAGACCGTGATGGTTCTCGGTACCTGAGAAAACACATGGCAAAGAACAGTGGCGCCATGCGCTTAATCATTGTAGTAAATCTCTACCAGATATAAAGTTATGAATATTTGTTAATAGTGGGCGCGTAGTTAATATATACTGCCCACTTTTTGCACAGTGTTTAGTAGCACCCACAGCTCCATAACTGCCAAATAACGTCACGATTCCGTCAATTGGACCGAACGCGCAGGTGCATCACATGGCGATCCTGCCTGACTCGAGCTTGTAGATCTTCCTATACAGTATTGTATCGTGCAAGGAAACTGTTATCCAGTTCTGATGCCAAACTCGTTCCTGAAGATTTTCAGAAATACTTTTGAAGTTTTCCGAATTGAGATTTGATGTCAACAGTAGAAGTAGCGATTGCGGCCTTACCAGCGGCTGGTCCAAAACCATTAACAATCCAGGAGTACCGCGAACGGATAAAACGCGGATAAGAAGAGAAGCTGACCAGAATTCAGAAAGTAGCAGTACCACGACCGAAGCGTCAAAGAGGTGGCAGACAGGTCTACCTAAGGAAGCAGCACGCTCACCTGTTTTCACTAGTGAACGACACACTAAGACTCCCGACTTGGAACGAGGCCACCCAATTGTGGATGAAGATAAATGACATAGAACAGGAACAGCAAAGACGCGGCTAAACAAAGCAAAAACAGTAATGGGGTCCCCTCAGTCGAAAGAGACTACGGTAATTACGGAGAATTTCGCGAATACTAACAACAACAACTTTACCACAACGGGAATTCTGACCGGAACAGCATCGACGATAGCAGTTATAATAATAATACTATATACATTTTTGAAACTCAACAACTATTTTAAGCAATACGTACATAAGTGCGTAAATAAAGTAAATAATGTTTAAAATTTAGTTTAATAATAAAAAATAAAACAAAAAAAATTTTTTATTTAAAATGTTTATATTGATAAATACTTTATAATTTTAATGTATAAGATTTAGTAATATTAAAAATGTTTTACAAATAAAATCCATTTATGGAAGAAATAATTGCAATTTTGAAACGCATTTACACAAACTTAAAAAAAACTCCTCATAGACTATATAAAAAGGAGACACTACTAGAAAAAGTAGAAGAAGTAGAACAATTAAGAAACATATTCATAGAACTACAAATTAAACCATCAAGTGACCACAAAGTTCGTGCAGAACTTTTGATCAATTTTAAAGAAACATATCACAAGACCAAAGTCTTACTTGCCGAAAAATTAACGGCAGAAGAAGAAAAATTTATAGAAGAACCACCAATCAAAATACAAATACAAATACATATGAGCAATTTTAATCTAGAAGTGGTTTTAAAAGTCATACCAATTTTTTCTGGTCAATGCAAAGAATTGCCAGCAATTCTAAAGGTGGTAGAACTTTTAGATGCAAGTTTCAACAATGACAGCAAATTAATACTAATACAGTTTGTCTGTGAATTCAAACTGTGAATTAGCGTTAAAACAGCGATAACTTCAATTTCTCAGCCTACTACTTTTATTGAATTGAAAGCAAGGCTGCAAGATAGATACAAAAGTACGAAGTCAATCGCACAAATTCACACAACTTTGACCAATTTCTCACAGCGTAATAGTTCCATAACTAATTACAGTGACAATTTATTGATTCTCATAAGCGAACTGAACAGTTTACAAGTAAAAGAATTGGAACCCACTGCAAGCGATATTGAGAAACAGGTCATAAGCAAAATGAATGATGATTATGCTTTAACAATATTTAAGAATGGACTGGGCGAACAGTATAAGGCAACAGTGTTTGCAGCCCAACCAAAAACTTTATCTGAATCAGTTACTCTAGCTTTAGAACTAGAAAAAAATCAGCAAACAGCAAGTGTAATGCATTTTAATAGAAATGCACAGCATAGAGCTAACTTTCGAAATCCAAGACAGTTCCAAAATAACCAACATCAACGAAATCAGAATACTTTTCGTGGCGACAGTTTTCAAAATTATCAAAACAATAGTAGACCGAACACTACCAGAGGAGTCAATGGATACAATAGATACAATTCAAACGTAGGACAAAGAGGCAATAATCTAAGAAATTTCAGAGATATAAATTATAACAACAACAACAACAACAACTACAATAATAACAGAAACAGTAACAACAATTACAATAATAACGGTAGCAATAACTTCAGACGTATACGTGTAATGAATCATTCGGAAAACGAGCATCACCCGGGGGGTTTGCAGAACGACTTTCCGGGGCAAGAAATGTAAAAATATACACAATTTCCCACAATTTGACGAATTACATCACTTTAAATTGTGAGACAGCTGAAACAAAATTCACATTTCTTATTGATACAGGTGCAGATATTTCAATCTGCAGGACACATAGTAATATAATAAGGAACTACTAGATTAAAACTAAAAATAGCTAATGACAGTATAGTCCACACATTCCACATAGTAGATTCAGGTTTTCCAATACCAACCGATGGCATAATAGGAAGAGATTTCTTACAGAAATATTATTGCAAAATAGATTACGAGACTTTTACTATCCGAGACTTTTACTTCACGAAGATGACATAGTTTTACCGATAAAAACAAGGCACACCCAGTTAAGACAAATCCGTGTACCTCCAAGGTCGGAAGTAATATGTCCTATCGATTTACGTTTTGTAGCAAATTCTTTAGCACCATCGAGAGGTATAACGCATATTAAAGTTTTAAATACTAATGAATATGGAGTTACTCTTACAGAATTGGACATTTCAAATATACAGACTGAACCGTTAGAAAATTATAATATTTTAAATTACACGCAACGAAATAGTGAAAATGATAATTCTAGATTTAAAAATTTGTTACAGACACTTGAAATTGAAGCAATAAATGAGAATGACAGAACTCAATAATTGGTATATTTCGTAAATATCAACAAATTTTTCATGTTGATGACGAACCTGTCACTGTGAACAATTTCTACACGCAAAAGTTACAGTTATCCGAAGAAACACCAGTATACATAAAAAACTATAGATTGCCACAAGCACACCATGAGGAGATAGAAAAACAAGTCGACAAACTGTTGCAAGAAGACTTAATAGAACCATCAACGAGTGCATACAACTCACCTTTACTCATAGTTCCAAAGAATTCTTTATCAGGTGAAAAGAAATGGAGATTAGTAGTAGACTTCCGACAACTGAACAAAAAAAAATCGTCAACGATAAATTCCCATTAACAAGAATGGAAGATGTTCTAGATCATCTAGGAAGAGCAAGATATTTCCCAACTCTTGATATGACGAGTTCCTTCCATCAAATAGAGCTATGCAAGAACTCGAGACCATTGACAGCATTTTCCACATCCAATGGACATTATCAATTTAAGAGACTACCTTTTGGTTTAAAGATTTCTTCTAATAGTTTCCAGAGGATGCTGACTATAGCACTCAGCGGTTGTAGTATAAAGCATCACAACGAGAACTTGACTGAAGTATTTGATCGTTTACTGCAATACAATTTAAAACTAAATCCTCAAAAATGTAGTTTTCTAAAATCAGAAGTTGTATACTTGGGCCATTTAATAAGGCGTAAGAACAGATCCAAACAAATATAAGGTAATCGAGGAATACTCAACTCCAAAGAATTCAGACGATGTCCGAAGATTTGTAGCTTTCTGCAACTATTATAGAAAATTTATTCAAAATTTCGCGGCAATAGCTAAGTGTTTAAACAATTTATTGAAGAAAAATGAACCATTTTTATGGACAAACGAATGTCAAGATGCATTCACGGTTTTGAAAAAGAAATTAATAAACCCGCCAATACTTCAGTATCCTAATTTTGACAAAAATTTCATTTTAACCACTGATGCATCAAATTTTGCTTTAGGTGCAATACTTTCGCAGGGAGAAATAGGACAAGATTTACCTATCTCTTATGCAAGCAAATCTCTGAATAAACATGAGATGAATAAATCAGTGATTGAAAAGAAACTTTTAGCAATACACTGGGGCATACATTTTTTCAAACCTTACCTCCATGGACGGAAATTCACAGTGGTGACAGACCGCCGACCGTTAGTCGC
This sequence comes from Clusia tigrina, assembly GCA_920105625.2. Classification (NCBI taxonomy): domain Eukaryota; kingdom Metazoa; phylum Arthropoda; class Insecta; order Diptera; family Clusiidae; genus Clusia; species Clusia tigrina. Next base: position 152,561,797 of record OV050031.1, on the reverse strand, counting down.
ATTGTTTACACACAAAAACTCATCTTCCAAGTTAACCAGAATAAGGTTAGATTTGTCCGACTATGATTTCGACATTATATATAAAAGGGGAAAAATAAAAATCAATGCGGATGCACTGTCAAGAATTAAAATCGATTCTGACATACTAAAATCAATGATCCCGAAAGAAAACGATGAATCCGTTAACAAAGCATTAGTAATTACGAGGGGCATGTCTGCTAAAAAGAGCACAGATTTAAATCAGGAGCAATGTAGCTCTCATTCGAAGTCTGATCAACTTCACATTTCTGACTGCTCGTCCATATCTGACGTCAGGAATGCAAGAAAATTGAAATTTGTTTTTATGAGCAATAAGAAGGGTACCCATATTAAAATAAATGAAGATGAGATACTTGTGATAAGCAGTGATACTCCATCGAACCCAGATTCGCTATTGGAAAAACTACTATCAAGAATAAAAAAGTCAAATATGAAAGAACTAGCGCTAGATGAGAAAGATGATATATTTACGTACGTACGGAAGGAAAAATTAAAAGAAGAATATAATAAGTTGCAACAGAAGAATAAAGAAAATAATGAAAGCTCAAAGCTCAAATATATTGATATATAGAAGTCCCCACAGAATAGTAGATAACGTAATTATGTATAAACTAATCGCAGAATATCACGATTCGCCTAACGGGGGGCATTTTGGTGTAAGAAAAACCGTCTTAAAATTGAAACAAAAATACGTTTGGAAGAATATGGGAAAAATGGTGAAAAATGTTATCACAAATTGTAAACATTGTGCTAAGAATAAACAAATACGACATACGAAAGAACAGATGGTTATTACAGATACTCCAACGACTAGTTTTGAAACTGTAGCAATTGATACTGTCTTTCCGCTAAGAATTTCTAATGGGTACAGATATATTTTAACAGTGCAGTGCGAATTGACAAAATTTGTGATAGCGCACCCCATGGAAACCAAAGATGCCGACACTGTAGCTAAAACACTTGTTGACCAATTCATTCTCAAGTATGGTAATTTCAAATATTTGAAATCGGACAAGGGCACAGAGTTCGTAAACGAGTTTACGAAAAATGTGTGTAAAAATCTAAAAATGAATCAAATATTTTCAACTCCTTATTATCACGAATCACTAGGTTCAGAAGAGCGCAACCACCGCACTCTTAATGAATTCATGTTGACGTTCGCAAACGATAATGAGTGGGACAAGTGGATATCATTTTACACTTTTGCTTACAATACGACGCCGCATGTCGATACGGGTTACTCACCATATGAGCTTGTGTTTGGTAAACTGCCACACTTACCAAGCGACTATTATCGATTGTAATTAGACATTTAGTGACATTTGAGTGGAATTTGAGTTAAACTTACGCGAAAGGGATTAGAAATAGACAATTAAATTAATCGAGATTTGTTATCGAGTTTGTAACTCAAATAAACCATATAAAAACCCTGCTCGGGAATTAAACTAATCAGTTACAAACTGGCATATCAAACATTTGCATTTTTATTGCATTCAGCCTTTATTCGGCTCACTGTTAGAATTTGTTCAATGGCGTCTTGCCGAGCAACGCTCTAATATATATATATATATATATATATATATATATATATATATATATATATATATATATATATATATATGTATATATATATATATAGATATTTATATATATATATATATATATATATATATATATATATATATATATATATATATATATATATATTGTAGTATTTATCATATATTTCTCGCATATACTATACGTGCATCACACTACCTACGAGTAGTTGACTCACATCACCGACTCCTAACAGATGCCACACATTCTGTGTGATTAGCATGTGTTAAAGTTACTTAAGAAAGCACATATATTTAGGGTGCGAGTATTTTGAATTAATATTACCTATGTAATATTTATTATGTAAACTTTTAGGGTGCTACAGTTTCGCAGTCAAGCCACCGATGGGCATTGAAATTTAGAATGCACTATCAACATTTCAGAATGGCGTAGGTCAGTTGGCTTGACCAACTGACACCAATTAACAGGGGCGAAACTGGAACACCAGAAAGGTCAGTTTTTGTATTGTAATTGTGAATTGTAAATAGTATATAAGAATTAGTATTTTAAGAATAAAGGTGCTTGTGATTTAAAAAAATAAAAGTGTAATGTACTGATTTTTCCAAAGAGTGATTTAGGGTTTTCAGCCACACGCGCACAGCAGAAGGACGTCCCCCGTCAACCAAACACGGACCCCAACATTTTGGCGCAGCCGGTAGGATCCAACGACGAGTGCCAGGAAAAGAGCACTCCTACGAGGGAATCCACCAACAGGAAACCACTAGGAAAAGTACCCAAAGGAGTTAAATGGAGGGAGCAAGAATATTGGTGAGTATGCTTACATTATGATGCTTTAGTATTTAAGTACATTTTGTTGACGATTCTTCGGTGGCCGTGTGGGCGCTTTTGCGCCGGTCATGAAGAAGAAGCAGCATCGGGGCTGAATAGCCGCTGCGGTTAGGTGACACTAGGTTGATGCTCAAAAATGTTTAATGGTCAGGTTGTATAGGTTTATTTCACTGAGATTAGGCTCATATTTTTTCTTACTTCTTGTTTCAGCATTCTCGGGGGTGTGGAACGTGTCTGCTATTTCACGGTTTTTGCGTTATTGAATTGCGAACTTGTGAGGACATAACCCAAGAAATAAGAATCGGGAAGCAGCTGGCAAGTGAAGACATACGGGCCTTTGCCAGGCGTTTAGAGTCACTTCAGATGATGGCAAAGGAAATAATAAAAAAACAAGTACCATGGCGTTGGAGATACAGCATTATTTATTTTTATTTTTATTTATTTATTTATCTCTACAAGTAGATCTTAGGACATTAAGGTAATAACCTTTTTAAGATGTCGTAACGACATGAAGTATATATATATTTTCAATAATTAACTTAACTGGAAGAATTCATTCCAAGGTAAAATGAAATATAAATTATAGAAGAAATTGATTTACACAAATAAAATTATAAAGTTTTAAAATTATAAAATTATATAAGTGGATGATTTAAACAATTATTATACGAAGTTGACAAGTCGGTGGTAACAACATTCGTAATGGGCCTCCGCAACTCCGCTCTAAAAATTCATATGCTGAATAGCAGAACAGGAAATCTGGAGGAGTTAGTAGAAGAAGCAATTAGAGCACAAGTCCTCGTGGAACGGAGCTCGGTCGGTTTGGGAGAGGTACAGATGTTCAAAAACAGACAGGACAGTTTCACTGCCGCTGTCATGGATAGAGATATGTCCCAAACATATACAGAGGAGCGTATAATCCCGGTGTCTCCCCGAATCCGAGAAATCCGTACAGGGGGTTTGTACAGAGGGCACCCACATGTTCGTTCTGCCGTTAGCAAGGTCATACAAGGGATGAGTGCACGCAAAAACACGCCCTATTGTATGGAGTGCCAAACATATGGTCATGAGGCAAGTAGACAGTGCCAAGGAGACACAGAATGGAATCAGAGTAGAAGGCAGCCAGCTACCAGGCGCCCGGATCCACCCTTGAAGGACAGCAGGGGTAACTTTAGTAGTCCCCGAGTTAATTCAACGGAGGGAGTTAACCAAGGAAGAAATCCATTCAAAACTGGGAGTGGTCAGCAGCGACCAAATTGGAATTCCAGAAGTGAACCAAGGATAAGCAACACCAAACAGGGGTTGAGATGCTTCTCATGTGGACGAATGGGACATCGAGCAGCGGAATGCAGGGATGGACAACCCCAACAAAGGAACCAGGGAAACTTCCAGCGGTCCAGTCGAGGCCAGTAGACTGGAAAGCCAAAAGAAATAAAGTAATAATTAGGCCTGAAGTACGTGTGAGTAGTAATGCAGAAACTACAGTCCAGGAGAAGGAGGAGCAAGAGGCTCTCCAATATCACGAAGAGTCTGGAAGTGGATACGCGTCCATGTTGGGAACAAAAAGACATTGCTTCGTTATGAGCAGGATAGGTGATGCCTTCATCGAGATACCCTGCAAGGAAGTAGCTAGTGGAAAGCTAGTGCTTTTGGTAGATGCAGGAGGAGACACAAGCCTCGTAAAGTCTAGTGTTTTACGGAAAGGGCTAGATATTAATCAAATAGACGTAAGAACGCTTAACGGGGCGTTTGGAGGGTGCATCAGGATATTGGGGTCGCTCAGAATAGGAAACAGTGTAGTTAAAGGTATGAATTTTAGAGTGCACGCAGTGGAAGTGGATAGGAAAGGTATCCCGGCTGATGGGATAATTGGCCGCGATAATCTTTGGTGCCGCACCAGACTGGATGCGCTAGAAAAGCAGTTATCATTTTATGATGATGATAAGACTAAAATTCTTACTCTTCCATTAAAGTCATGGCAGGATGGTACCGTGAATAGGGTTAAGAATTGTATGGAGGTAGTAAATGCAAGGTCAACCGGAGAAGTTACTATGCGTGTGAATACGAAACTTAGGACTGTTGTTTTGCACATGCAGCAGTTAGCGGAGGGCGTTTATATGGGAGAGACCATAACGCACGTTGACAAGGGTAAGGTGAACGCTTGTGTACTTAATGCATCAGAAGAGGACTACTATATGGATAAGGATTTTAAGCCTAGGTTCACTAGTTATGATAATTTTAAAGAACCGAATTATAGATCGGTTAATCAAATTAAGCAGGTAGATATAAGAAAAAGGATGGAGAGGGTGCTAGAATCACTGAAGTGAGACCCAAGCGTAAATTTAGAAGAGAAGGCATCAATAGAAGCCATTTGTATGTCATTCCATGATATATTTTTGCTGGAAGGAGAGCAGTTGACGTATACACCAGAGGTAGAGCATGAAATACCTACTAGAGTGGATCAACCAACAATAAACCAGAAACAGTACAGATTGCCACAAGCTCACAAAGATGAGGTCAACAGGTAAGTAGAAGGAATGTTAAAGGATAACATAATTTCCCCGAGGATCTCGCCATATACGGTCCCCCATAAGGTAATTCGCCGGGTCAACGACAAGAGTTTCATCATCGACTTGAACGGCGTCGAAAAAGCCATCTCTACGGACTGCTTGAAGTCGGCCCACCTCGAGGTGAGTGACTCAACATCGTCGCCATGGCTGCAGGCATCCCGATCACCATCGCCAACCCGAGCGCCATCGCCGCAATCGTCGTCATCGTCAGCGACAAATGACCCGCCTGCGATCCATCCAAGGAGTCATCTGAGGAGTCAACCAACGCCCCGCTCAGGGGACCAACCGTCACCACAGCCGGGCAGTCGAGCGACGAAACGGGTATCGTTCTACGCTCCTCCTGTGCCGATCACTGGGGGAGGAGTACCTGTGGCGACACCACTACCCCCACCCAGTTGTCGGGTACGCCAACGCAAGCAGGCGCTAGTTCCGCGCGCCATCTATTAACACGCTGTCGATGTCGCACAGCATGTTTATGGGCAACCGGAACTAGCCTGTGTTGGCTGCTGAACAACACACTTCGTGTTTCCGGCCTTTCATTCAACCCTTTTTCTCTTTCTGTGCTGAAGCTGTGGTGACGTGTTATAGAGCGTTTTGTGCAATTAAAAGTTATATTAATTATTAGACTTTACACAATCTCTAGAAATGTCCAGAAACGTATTTTATCATATATTATATATACGATATAACAAATAAATTCACAGGAACGTATTTTATCACATATTATATATACGATATAACAAATATTTCTGTTTTTATTGGCAACGCAACGTTGAGCACGTGAGCAGCCAAATATATATATATATATATATATATATATATATATATATATATATATATATATATATATATTATATATATATGAGTAAGTCGATAGTCGTCAATTCTGTGTATATGAAGATTATTTTTGTAACGAATCTATTGACAAGACAATTGATTTCTCACACATAATAAAAAAATGCTTGGGGAAAAATTTGCCTTTCATTGAAAGATCTCTGATGAGGACAAGTGGCGTGTCCGAAATAGCTATAAGATCTGCCAAAAAATGTTTCAATAATTCTTCTTCTTCTGAAAAATTATTACGGTGGCATAACCACATACGCAATTGCAACTACTGTTGTAACTTGTCTTGTCAATAAATTCGTTACAAAAATAATCTTCATATACACAGAATTGACGACTATCGACTTACTCACATTTACAGAATGAATACGGTAAAAAGGTGACAACTATGTCTACTGACGAATCTTCACAAGAAATTGTAAACTTAATAGATTGTATCCTTAGAAGGTTAGTGTGATCAGGCTTAATTAGCCTGCCACTAACAAAAGCAATGTACTATGACACCACTGAAATGTAATAAAAAAAAACAGAGAGAGAGAGACCTAACGGGACAAAAGAGGGGTAATAATGAGACAGAGTTGATTAGAGTGTGTGGTGGAATGAGACAGTACATACATGAACAGAATTTGATCAGTCAGTTCACCACCTGCAGTTAGCGTAGTTGTCTGGATGGACAGATTACAACAGCTGTAGAACCAGGTTCGATTCCTGGGAGGGTTCATAATTGGTGTGCTGTTGATTTCTGAGACATAATAAAAAAAATGCTTGGGGAAAAATTGCCTTTCATTTAAAGATCTCTGATGAGGACAAGTGGCGTGTCCGAAATAGCTATAAGATCTGCCAAAAAATGTTTCAATAATTCTTCTTCTTCTGCTGAAAAATTATTACGGTGGCATAACCACATTCGCAATTGCAACTACTGTTGTAACTTGTCTTTTCAATAAATTTGTAACAAAAATAATTTTCATATTTATATACTCGTATATATAAGTTAGCACGGCCGGGTGTAGGGTAGCGCAGACGCCGACTCTGTATTTTCCTTCGATCGCTAGGAGTTGGGCGGAAGCGGCCTGCACGCCCAAGCTATAGCTGTGAGAAATGCAATTTCGGAATTTCGGCAATTCAGCAATTAAGGTCACGTAGCGGCCAACACGCGCAAGTAGTAGCGGTGGGAAATGCAGTGCCGACGTTTTGTGTCACGTAGGCCGGCTTGCTAGCTAAGGTGCTCCAGGTATTAGGGGTAAAAAGTAAAAAACAGGAGTTAGTCAAAAATTAAAGAGAAGACGGCACGAGAAGACAGTCGCGATCGTGAAACTTAACCTTTGCATTAAATAATAAATAAGTTATTTGCCAGCTAAAATTAAACACTAATTATGAATATTGTGAATGAGTGGATAATAGGTTGAACTAGTAAAGGTGTGTATTCAAATAAATATAGAATGAAGAATAATGTAATAGCGTGAACTAATTACGAATATTGTGAATGTGTTGCTCCAAATAAATCTTAAAACTAATGTAATAGCTTGAACTAGTTACGAATATTGTAAAAGTGTTGATTCAAATAAATATTAGAACTATTGTAATAGGTCGAACTAGTAAAAGTGTTTACTCAAATAAATATAGAATGAAAAATAATGTAATAGCGTGAACTACTTACATGTGTTGATTCAAGTTGAAATAAATAAAAAATTAACAAGTTGAAGCAAACCTAAAATAACGTGGTAATGAATTGAGGACTTTAATTTGGCGAACGGTGAAGAAAAGGTAAGAGCCACACAAAGGCGATTTTACACGGTTGAGAACTATCTGCGTACGATACATAGTATCGGCCAGACAGTCTCCCGACTGAAGAATTAACTGGCGCCCAACGTGAGGCACTCGAAGAAGTCGATGCCCAGCAGAATCACCCCTGATAAGGTTCTATAAATAATACAAAAATCTGCGATTCCCACGGGACCCTCCAGATTTTAAGACCTGTCAAAAAAAAGAAAAATTAAAAATTAAAATTAAAAAAAATAAAAAAAATAGAATCTGCGATTCCCACGGGACCCTCCAGATTTTACGAGCTATCAAAGAAAAGAAAAAATAAAAAAATAACGAAATAACATATTTATCCAGTCGCGGAAAAGTCGTGACACTGGTTGAACCTACCCCTAACAAGGTAGCAAAATTCACAGCGGAGAAGTCGCTGTGTGGACCAAACTTGGCCCTGATAAGGCAAAGTCACTGGTCGTGTTCCAGGTAAATTGCGACGAAAGACGTAGCTCAACCCAGAATCTCGATCCAGACTCACGGAACGCTGCTGCCAACTGCCGATTTGTGATGTATTTGCAGCAGATATTAATGTAAGCTTATAAACCAATTCAAACTTTCTAAAAAATTTTAATTTTAAGTATAAACCGCTGTGTTGTAACCAGCACTCGTATATCTAATAAAGAAGTTCAGCGAGATTCTCAGCCGAACGCTAAAATTAGTAAAATATCAGCTTGATAGGCTTGCCTTAATATTTGACACCTTATTAAGTAGAGATATAACATTTAAGTTCCGCATTGTGAATCGCGAGACCGTTGCGCGTTTTACCCCGACTCTCTTAGTTAAAGGAGCTTAGGTAGTGCAATACCAGTTAGGTTTGGTTCTCTTCATTCTAGAACCCAAATAATCAGATTATTCCTATATATTGATAAATCCGCTGAATATGGGCAACGACAGGGATGAACCGCGTTTGCCAGCTGGGACTGATGTGGCAGTGTATGAGGCCCTTATAAATACCGCACTCAAAGCGGCATCTGAGGAGGGCAATAGGAGGCAATGAGAGAGCCAGCGGGAGTTGGAGTCCCTCCGAGCCGAAATACAAGCACTCAGGCAGCCTGGCCCAGCCCCTTGAGGATGTAAGTTTTAGAGAGGGGGAAGGCGATGATTCGTTCGTCCTTATACAAGCCCTGCGCGAGTTTAATGGTGACCGTAATCAGTATTATTCGTGGCCCAGGTCGGCGCAAAGTGCCTACGGGCCCTTCCGGGGCAGAGAACTTAGCGTGCGCCACTATCAAGCTGTTCACTTGATACGTGGAAATATAGTGGGGGAAGCTGACACTCTCCTCACCTCCTTTAACACGCCCAGCAACCTCGACGCTATCCTGTCACGTCTGGACTTCACGTATGCTGATAAACGGCCATCCTATCTGCAGCGGGAAATGCTGTGTCTCCGGCAAAAAGGGTGGTCTGTCGCAAGATATTATAACGAGATCCAGAAGAGGCTCACTCTCCTGATTAATTAGAATGACATGAGCAATTCGGGATTGCCCACTCAAGGAGAAATTCTTAATGAGGAGTGTAGAAACTTAGCCAGAAGCGTATTCATCTCTGGATTGAATGAGCCAATGAGCTCTTCGGTCCTGTGCGCCAACCCGGCAGATATATCCGATGCTTTGGCGTTGGCTCTAGAATTGGAGGCTAACTCGAACCGGGCCAAAGCAGAGCGGTCATGGGGCCGCCCGAGCACGTTCGCTTCACATCCCTCAATTAGTAATAGCTCCTTCCCTGCTGTTCGTGATCGGGGCTACTCGTTCAAGGGAGCTGATCACCACAAAGCCTACGATGGGCGAATGCCCCCTACTAGCAATAGGACTCCGCCGCGGTGGAATGGGCCATCTACTTCGCGAGCAGCACTGGAAGCTCCCCCTAAACCATTCCCTACCGGCTCCAGGCACGGGGGAACCGCCTGGGTACCCCAGCCTAGACCAACATATCCTAGTAGATCCTTGCCGGGATTCATGGGAATTCCCCCTGCAACCAAGAAACCCCTGTCCCCAGGGACACCTCAGATGTTATAGTCTCAAAGGATAAACCATCTAGAGGCAGCGTTCAGCGATCCCACTCATAACGAAGACGAGACACCTAATAGGTCCCTAGACCGACACCGTCAACGAAGAGGAAATCGTCAAAACCGCCAAATACCTGCAAGGAATAGTGAGGGAGAAGATATTGCAGACGAGGTTAATTTTTTAGAGATGGGTGGTCCTTCCTGCCAGGTGAGGTTTGGGAGTAAGGAGTTACGGTTCTTGGTGGATACCGGCGCCGCCAAGAACTATATAAAGGACCTCGACTTCCTTAAAGGAGTTCGGCCGGTGAATATGGACTTCCAGGTTAGGACGCTGCACGGGACAAGTAAGATTAGAACCCAATGCACTATAGGGTTAATGAGGGTGAATACCACGTTCTTCATCTTGCCCAGCCTAAGGACATTCGACGCCATAGTAGGATTCGATTTTCTAACCGATGTGGGAGCCCATATGGATCTGGAGGCGGGATTGCTTCACCACAGGCGCGGCCAGGAGTACCTCCTCTACCACCCTTGTGCTGAGATCAATCACGTTTCGGATCGAGATGTGGACAAACAACGCCCAACACCATTGGAGGGTGAGGTTCCACCAAAGTTAAGGGGCAGAATTGACCAGTGGTTGGCGGAGCATTCAGGAGTATTTGCAGACCCTAAGGAAGGCCTGCCCTTCAATAAAAATATTCTAGCTAGGATAAAAACGTCAGATCCTGAACCGGTTTTCGCGAAGTCTTATCCCTATCCCATTGCAGCCACCGATTTCGTGAACAAAGAAATTAAGGCCATGTTAGAGGGGGGAATTATGCGGCCCTCCAAATCTCCTTATAACAACCCCCTATGGGTAGTTCCCAAGAAAAGCCTAGACGAATACGGGAAGCCTAAGATGCGGATTGTCCTGAACTTCCTGAAATTGAACAGTAAGACCGTCAGTGACCGATACCCCATACCCGACACCTCTGTGATCCTGGTTAATCTCGGTAAGTCCTCCTTTTTTTCCACAATAGACCTGAAAGACGGGTTCTACCAGATTGCTCTGGTGGAAAAGGATCGAGAGAAGACGACATTCGCTGTCAATAATGGGAAATATGAGTTTTGCCGACTACCCATGGGCCTGAAGAATGCCCCAAGTATCTTCCAAAGGGCTATTGTTGACGTGCTCCGTGAGGAAATAGGAAGGTGCTGTTATGTCTATATGGATGACGTCATCATCTTCTCCCCAGATGCCGAGCAGCACATGGAAGACGTAGGTCGCGTCTTAAAGAGGCTTTATCATGCCAACATGAGAGCCACCAGAGAGAAATCAAAGTTTTTCATGAGGGTGGTGGAATTCTTGGGGTTTGAAGTCTCGCAGGAAGGCATCAAAACATGTGCCTAGAAGGTCGCGGATATATTAAACTTCGAACAACCCAAGAGCCTGCGCAGCCTCAGGTCCTTCCTTGGTTTAGCCGGCTATTACAGGAGGTTCGTGAAGGATTACGCTTCAATTGTGAAGCCACTCACCAGATACCTGCGAGGGGAAAACGGTCATATTGGGGCGTCCCGTTCTAAGAATAAGCCTATTGATTTAGACTCTGAAGCTCTGGAGGTCTTCAAGAGAGTTAAAGCCATATTAGCATCCGAGGACGTCTTGCTCCTGTATCCGGATTTCGACAAAGCCTTCGATATGACGACAGATGCCTCATCACACGCTCTGGGGGCCGTGCTATCGCAGCAAGGCCCCCCGATAACAATGATTTCACGGACCCTGTCCAGCACTGAAGAGAATTCTGTCACCAACGAGCGGGAGCTCCTCGCAATTGTTTGGGCATTGCAAAAGCTTCGGAATTATCTTTATGGCGTGAAACATCTCCACATTTACACCGATTACCAGCCTCTCACGTTCGCGCTTTCGGAAAAGAACGCAAATTCAAAGCTGAAACGTTGGAGAGCATTTATCGAAGAATTTGCCCCCCGAATTGTCTATAAACCCGGAAATCTCAATGTGGTGGCTGACGCCCTCTCGCGGCAACACATCAACTCCCTGGAGGAAACACTACAGGACACAGAGAGCTTTTACTGCGAAAGCATTCCAGAGGTGGTGAATCCTGTCAATTACTTCCGGAATCTGCTCATTATCCGCCACGGTTCCGAGGCTAAGAGGGCTACTTCAATTTTGTTCCAACGGCAGTTAAGGCACGTCATCACTTACGATACCCCCGATGACCTGCCCCGGTTGCTAAAAGAGGCAGTCAATATTAGCGTAGTCAACGGGGTGCATTGTGATCAAACAACGGATGATTACTTTAGGGATCTACTATCGGATGTCTTCCCCTTGGTTAAGTTCTGTCGCTGCAAAGATATGGTTAAGGATGTGATCGACTCCAGCGAACAGCTGGAAATCTTGACGGAAGAACACGATAGGGCCCATCGCTCTCCGCACGAAAACACCATGCAAGTGCTGCGGACTGCATATTTCCCAAAGCTGAGAGCTAGATTCAAGGAGATGATTTCTGCCTGTAGAGTCTGCGGCGCAGCCAAGTATAACCGCAGACCCAAAAACTCAGAAATAGGGAAAACGCCCATTCCTTCCCACCCTCGGGAAATCCTGCATGTAGACATTTACTCCACGGCGGGCCATCACTTCCTTACATGCCTGGACAAATTCTCAAAGTTTGCAATGGTGAAACCCATCAGATCAAGGGCAATAATTGACCCCAAGGGCCCCCTGCTGGAAATCCTCAACCTCTTCGAAGGTATTCGGACACTCGTATGCGACAATGATCATTTCAATGCCGAGGTCTATGCAGTTCCACCTCTTCACAGTACCTCCAATGGGCAGGTGGAGCGGTTCCATAGTACGCTAGCTGAAATAGCCAGGTGCCTTAAGCTGGCCGAACATTTCTCCGACGTAATAGAATTGATGCTCCTGGCAGTGAGTAGGTATAATCGTACCATTCATTCGGTAACGCACCATAGACACATCGACATAATCAGCTCCATTCCCGAAGAAGTCCGGCAACAAGTGGAGGAAAGGTTGCGCACAGCCCAGGAAATGGCGCTCAAATCCTTCAATAGGACCCGTGTAGGCAAACGTCACGTTCCGGGGGACGAAGTCTATGTCAAGGCGATAGGAGGTTAGGGAACAAACTTTCAAAATTTACACCCAGAACACGGTCGAGCGCGATATTGAATCAAGTGTCGTAGTGAAAGGCAGGATAGTCCACAAAGACAACCTGCGGTAAAAATATCGTACCCATAAGCTTCTATATACCCACCATAGTAATAGTTAGTTAAGAATTCCACATGCTCGTTCATAGTTCTAATTTAGTGCATCCTTATAGGTTAATCATCCTTCCGACCGGCTCCTGGTCCAACGTGCATGACTATACCCAATCTTACTACATCCCTGTCACGGGAGGGAAGTTAGCAATGTGCAGTTACCATGGGTACCTCTCTCATGCGTCCAACCTGTCAACGTACTATTCAGTGGTGGAGGAGATGGCCAAGATTCTGGACTATTTCCGCCAGTCCCACGTGAAGAAGTTTATAGAAGCAGACGTCGACCAAATCGAGCGGTTGCTGGGGCTGTTACAAACCCATCACAGGCATGCGAGAGGTATTAACTTCTTGGGAACAGCTCTAAAATTCATTGCGGGAACACCGGATACCGATGACTTGCAGGCTATTTCGCACATACAGACCCAACTGATAGAGGGCCATGAAAGGCAGATAACCGTGAACACGGTGATGCAGCAGCAGATCCGACAGCTGACACTGTCCGTTAATTCCTTAATAGAAAAGGATAAGATGGACTCTGCCAGCCTGTTTTCCCTAGTCACCAGTAGGAATAGGGCTGTAATAACCGAGCTCAGCAATCTCCTGAACTCCATAGCTATGAGCAGAGATAACAAGATAAATCCTATACTCTTGGATAGCAGGGAACCAGAGGCCATAGTTAGGGCCGAACGCTATAGTGAGGTAAGCGTGATGGATGTCATGCAAGTCTCCAACATTACCCTTTATCAAAAAGAAGGAAACCTGCTGTTTCTAATTAAATACCCCGTAGTGTCGCTGATTTGTGAAAGGACTAAAGTATATCCAGTGGTAAAGAAGGGAGGAATCATGGCATCGCTAGGTTATCCTGTCTTGGCGAATTAGAACAGAACCTTTCTGTCTGTGTCCGCTTGCAGGAAGGAGTCGCAGACCATGTGGTTTTGTAAAAGCAACCGAGAAGGGTCTTGTGCCAGCAGATTGGCCTCTAATTTCTCAGCAAACTGCTTGTCAAATCCCCGCTCACGACGACCCTCCACTAAAGATAGGGCTCCAGTAACTACGACAGGGACAACCCTGATAACATTTGACGAGGAGGTCCTTATCAATGGTACTCTGTTCCGGAATCTCCGTTCAATTCCTTCTTTTACCCCTCGGCTACCGTCATTCCACACTGTAAATTTTACGGAATTCATCCCCATATTGTCATTTCCGGTCTCATTTTGTTGCTCGTGGGAGCTGTAATCATGGGCCTCGCATTGCTAAATTGCTATAGGAAAAGAAATAAGGAGAAAAAGATTTTGGCTATTCTTACTGGCATTAGAAACTGGCGCAGGAGTAGGAGAGGTCAGGACACCGCGGCAGCCGGGGACGCCTGCTCTTAAGAGGGGGAGGAGTTAGCACGGCCAGGTGTAGGGTAGCGCAGACGCCGTCTCTGCATTTTCCGTCGATCGCTAGGAGTTGGGCGGAAGCGGCCTGCACGCCCAAGCTATAGCTGTGAGAAATCAATTTCGGAATTTCGGCAATTCAGCAATTAAGGTCACGTAGCGGCCAACACGCGCAAGTGGTAGCGGTGGGAAATGCAGTGTCGACGTTTTGTGTCACGTAGGCCGGCTTGCTAGCTAAGGTGCTCCAGGTATTAGGGGTAAAAAGTAAAAAACAGGAGTTAGTCAAAAATTAGAGAGAAGACGGCACGAGAAGACGGTCGCGATCGTGAAACTTAACCTTTGCATTAAATAATAAATAAGTTATTTGCCAGCTAAAATTAAACACTAATTATGAATATTGTGAATATGTGGATCCAAATAAATATTAGAACTAATGTAATAGCTTGAACTAGTAAAAGTGTTTATTCAAATAAATATAGAATGAAGATTAATGTAATAGCGTGAACTAATTACGAATATTGTGAATGTGTTTATCCAAATGAATATTAAAACTAATGTAATAGCTTGAACTAGTTACGAATATTGTAAAAGTGTTGATTCAAATAAATTTAAGAACTAATGTAATAGCTCAAACTAGTAAAAGTGTTTATTCAAATAAATAAAGAATCAAAAATAATGTAATAGCGTGAACTAGTTACATGTGTTGATTCAAGTTGAAATAAATATAAAAATTAAAAAGTTGAAGCAAACCTTTATATATATATATATATATATATATATATATATATATATATATATATATATATATATATATATATATATATATATATATATATATATATATATATATATATATATATATATATATATATATATATATATATATATATATATATATATATATATATATATATATATATATATATATATATATATATATATATATATATATATATATATATATATATATATATATATATATATATATATATATATATATATATATATATATATATATATATATATATATATATATATATATATATATATATATATATATATATATATATATATATATATATATATATATATATATATATATATATATATATATATATATATATATATATATATATATATATATATATATATATATATATATATATATATATATATATATATATATATATATATATATATATATATATATATATATATATATATATATATATATATATATATATATATATATATATATATATATATATATATATATATATATATATATATATATATATATATATATATATATATATATATATATATATATATATATATATATATATATATATATATATATACGAGTATATATATATTTATATATACGAGGTGTGATCAAAAGATAACCGTTATTTTCATCTTTTCGTGAGTTACGTATGTTCGATGTTCGTTTTTTTTTTAATATTGGTACACATATCTGTTATATATCTTGGCAATACCAACCATTTTGGATTGTCAGTTTGTTTTTGACAGATGAAAAGGTTAGTCGTGTTTTGGTGTGCTCTTCGATTTTGTACTATTCGAAAAAAATGGATCACAGAAACTGTATTCAGTTTTGTGTAAAAAATGAAATTAAATGCGCAAGGACATTTGAAATGTTGACTGTGGCCTTTGGCGAATCTACTATGAGCAGAACACAAGTTCAATTGTGGCATAACCGGTTTAAGGAAGGCCGAGAAAATGTCAATGACGATGCTCGTCCTGGTCACCAGAGCACGTCAACAACCGATGAAAACATTGACGCAGTGAAGAAAATTATTTTGGATAATCGTCGAATCACTATCAGAGAGGTTGCTGATGATGTTGGCATATCGTTCGGCTCATGCCAAGCAATTTTTACGGATGTTTTAGGCATGAAACGTGCGGCAGCGAAGATTGATCCAAAATTGCTAAATTTTGAGCAAAAACAACGTCGCATGAACATCGCTCAGGAGCTGTTTCTGGCCAAAAACAAAACCGTTATCATGCCTCAACCACCGTATTCACCGGACTTGGCCCCCGCTGACTTTTTTCTCTTTCCAAAACTGAAGACACCGATGAAAGGAAAGCGTTTTGCTACGATTGAGGAGATAAAAGAAAAATCGAAACAGGAGCTGTTGGCGATAAGAAAAAAAGCGTTTCAGAAGTGTTTCGAGGATTGGAAAAAACGCTGGCATAAGTGTATTATATCTGAGGGGTATTACTTTGAAGGGGACAAGATAGTTGTTGATGAATAAATAAATACTTTATTTTTTGATCACACAATAACGGTTCTTTTTTGATCACACTTCGTATAAAGGGTTTTTCAAAAGAAACGCTACAAAAGTAAATCGATAGTGACAGCAAACGACGCCATATTTTTTCACGACGCCATATTCATCATGGAAAGATATACGAGCCACCAACGAGTCGAAGTTATTAAAATTTACTACCAAAATTCGGAGTCAGTCGCCTCAACTTGAAGAGCGCTACGTCCAATTTATGGTCGTCATAATTGTCCTAGCAGATCAACAATTGAGCGTCTAGTGGAAAAATTTGAATCCACAGGCACAGTACAAAATGTTCCCGTGCCAGTGAGACAAAGAAGTGCCCGTAGTGTCGAGAATATTGCTGCCGCTGAGGCTTCAGTTCAAGAAAGCCCAAATGTGTCTCTCACACGTCGTTCTCAAGCGTTGGGCATCTCTGTGACGTCGTTATGGCGAATCTTGCGAAAAGATCTTGGCCTACATCCTTACAAGATCAAATTGACGCAAGAACTGAAGCCGCTTGACCACCATAAGCGTCGTATGTTCGTGAATTGGGCTGAGCAACAACTTGAAAATGATTCGGATTTTCATCGGAAAATCATCTTCAGCGATGAGGCTTATTTCTGGCTGAATGGCTTCGTCAATAAGCAAAATATGCTTTATTGGTTAGACAGCAATCCACACGTACTCCATGAGTCATCATTGCATCCCGAAAAAATTACGGTTTGGTGCGGTTTGTGGGCCGGCGGCTTCATTGGGCCGTACTTATTCCGTGATGATCAAGACCGGCACATTACTGTGAATGCGAATCGCTACCGTTCAATGATAACCGAATATTTTTGGCCCCAATTGGATCATATGGATTTGGAGGACATGTGGTTCCAACAAGACGGCGCCACAAGCCACACAGCGAATGCCACAATCAATTTACTGCAAACCAAGTTTGGTGAACGTGTTATCTCACGAAATGGCCTAGTCGATTGGCCGCCTCGGTCGTGCGATTTGACGCGGTTAGATTATTTCCTTTGGGGCTACGTCAAGTCTATGGTCTATGCCAACAAGCCAGCGACGATTGATGAACTTCGTACGAATATCGAACGTGAAATTGCAGCAGTATCGGCCGATTTATGCTTGAAAACCGTTGAGAATTGGGTTCAGCGTCTGGACTTCTGCAAGCGTGGCCGTGGTGGCCATGCAAAAGAAATCGAATTCCACACATAATGGCATCGAACGTACTTTCACAGGAATAAAGAATTTCATTGATATCTAAAACCGGTTTTGTTTAATTTAAAAATTTGTTCTTATTGAAAAATCCGATATATATATATATACTCGTATATATATATATATATATATATATATATATATATATATATATATATATATATATATATATATATATATGTATTACGGTCGTCATAATGTGGCATGTCGTTGGCGCCATGGTACAAAATATGCTGCCACAGCATCCGCGGCCCAGCCGCTACGCGTAGACACGGTAGACGGTTCTTGGTGCCGGAGGAATCTTCTGCCGTGCATGTGGTATCGTGGCTCGTATAAAATATGCTGCAGCAGGGTTCGCGGTGCACATGCTTCGCGTAGACACGGTAGACGGTGATGGTTCTCGGTACCGGAGAAAGCACATGGCAAAGAACAGTGTGCTACAACAGCGTCCGTGTTCATTCTCGTAAATCTCTACCAGATATAAAGTTATATATAGTTAATATATACTGCCCACTTTTTGCACAGTATTTAGTAGGACTCACATCTCCATAACTGCCAAATAACGTCACGATTCCGTCAATTGGACCGAAGTTATAGTCATATTAAAAAAAGTGAAAAAAATTTCTTATATGGGGGGTAGGCGTGGTCTTTCTCCAAATAGGCCCATATAGCAATCTGGTTCTGTATCTTTATCCAGACTATAGTTTTGCAAAATTTCATTAAGGTAGCTCTAACGGTGTACAAAAAAAGTGGCCACAGACGGACAGACGGACGGACACAATAAAATTTTTTTTAAATGTGATTCTGATCATATCTATATATATCATATCTATATATGTCCATACTTACCACGCCTCCTTCTTGAAATTGCAACCCCTCTCAAAAGCACAAAATTAATAAACCCTACTTACCTTTTTTAAAGGTAAAGGGTATAAAATATACATATTATATTGTATATTACATATATGTACAAGCATTTCATATATACATTACATATATAAACTTATATCCTTTAACTTATTATATAATAAATTATGCAAATATATTAATATAACATACATGGAAGAAGTAGTGATAAGGCAAAAATAAAAAAAGGCAAAATGAAAATGATAAGGCAAAAATAAAAAAAGAAAGTCAAAATATATAATTAGATTCAAAGTATTTCCCATATACATAAGTGCATACGTACCCAGAGACAGTATGAATGAATCTCTAAGATTTTTAGCAATATATTGGTTTCCATTGCCCAAATCTCCAAGTCAAGAAAAGTCGTGCATTGAGCACATCCTTTGGAGTATTTCGAACGGCTATTGGGAAAAAACTTTGAAGCAAGTAGATTTGGTTAAGCCCTTTTCAGTTTGCAACACACGTGTTGCATGTTCTTGGCGCCAAGCGCAGCCGTGAAACGCTTCCATGGAAGTCGTTGGTACCACGCGCTCTCGCAGCTGTATCGATGATAGTACGAACTATGGTGCAACAGAGTCCGCGGCGCAGCCGCTACGCGTAGACACGGTAGATGGTGATGGTTCTCGGTGGCGGAAGAATTGGCAAGACATGTGTTGTATGTCGTTGGCGCCAAGCGCAGTTGTGAAATGCTGCCGCTTCGAAGCTCTGTCTGTAGCGCTTGTTGGCGGCGTATGGGACAGGAACTACTAAATGGTGAAAACCTAAAAAAAGAAGCCGAGTACGTGGAGTTTCCGCCATTCATTGACGGGAGAGCGAACTAAACGCACATTAAATATAAAACTTATTATTTATTTTAGGATTATCTACGCTCGGGTGAATATTTAACTGGCGCCCAACGTGGAGCATGCGAAAAAGTCGCTGCACAGGCACATACCCTACCCTTGAGAGGGGTTAAGAGAAAACAAATTCTGCGATTGCTACGGTACCCTGCAGTTTTTGTAACATACACGTGGTATATATTTAGGTAAAATCTGCGATTCTTAATGGGCCCTCCAGTTTTTGTAACATATACGTGGTATATATTAAGGTAAAATCTGCAATTTTTACGGTCCCTCTAGTTTTTGTAATTGTTGCGTTTTTTAATTTTAATTTTATTTTAAATTCAATTGCAATTCACTCATTTTAGAAATTTTTCTGTTTTTTCCCCCCAAATATTTATTACATCGGTCTTACCGACACCTAGTAATTCTATTTTTATAAGCTAGCGGTACATTCATTAAAACCTCAGGCCATTGCATTCAAAAATATTTTGAACAGTATGTTATAGTGATTTTGTGATTAAATTATAAATTAAGAGCTTATTTAGTAGTTTACATAGAGTATGCTTATTTAAATATATTAGAGGTCTACTGGTTTTCGTTTTCTTCTTGCGTTGGTTTCTTGGTCTGGTAAGTTTCTTATTTGGATATTTTTCTGATTACAAAACGCGGTTTGATGTCGTCTGCTTATTATTGTTAGTTCGTCCCTTACGGTAGTGTTGGGGTCCTTATCTGCTTGTCGGCGAGAGACGTCCTCTGGAATGTCCTGTCGCGGGAACCTGTAAACCTACACCACTTTGTTAAATAAGCACTGCACTATTTTGGGTTTAAAACAACAAGAAGCTTTATTCTTAAAATACTAGTTCTTATATACTATTTACAAATAAACATTACAGTCTACGTCTTGACTTTTCTGGTGTTCCAGTTACGCAATTGTTATTTGGTGTCAGTTGCTCAAGCCAACTGACCTACTGAAAGTAAAAGTGTCGTCGGTGCATTCTAAATGCCCCTTGTCAGCTTGACTGCGGAACTGTGACACCCTAAAAGTTTACATCATAATTAATGCATAAATACTACTCATTTACAATATTTGCACCCTAAAAATATGTGCAATGAGTTTAATAGGAGCCGGTGCTGTGAGTCAACTACGCGTAGGTAGCTTGATTCTAACTCACAACATCCCTACCCTCTTTCTAAAAGAAGTTAGTGCAACTAACTTCCATTAAATCTCTACAATATTTTTCTTGCACTGCAAACAAATATGTGCATCGATTGAACTCTATATTACATACATATAATTTGTTTTTATTTACATCTTTTTTTTAAATCGCCTTTTTTGGGTTCTATCACGATTTTTATTCTTTTCTTTTTTATTCTTTTCTTTTCCATATTTCCATATTTTTTATTATATTTTTTTTTCTTTACTTTGTTTTTTGTTTTTTTTTCTTATTTTCATGTATCATTTTTTTTTTATATTCCCCTTTTTATAATTTTGTCTTTAATTGACTCTTTTCTCATTGGCGTATATACAAATATCTAAACAATAACACAATTCTATTCTATACATAAAACCTTACATTATACTGCGCCCTCTGCTACCCGCTGGTCCATTTGACGACCGTCGTTGTCGGAGTGAAGTCCTTCGATGAACTCTGCATACCCCTCCCTTCTTTCTGGATCGGTACGTAAAAAGATGATGCAAGCTTGCGCGACTAGATGCGCTTCTGACGAAGTCAAAATAAATATTCGATATTCGCTTAGTGAGTGACAATGGATATTTTCTCATTGGAGAAATCGTTACGAAGTTTAGCCGATAAAGCTTGGCTATGTTATGTTCGATCTTTTCGTTGTTAAAACGATTTTTTGCGCCAGGAGATTATTCTGCGAAGCTCATTGAACGATGGTAATTGTGGCTGTTATTATTATTGTAGTCGTTTCTCGGTGAAATTACGGAGTAACCTCGGGTTTTGGCTAAAATTATCTCTTCTTCAATCTAGATAATAATACAATATGCATACTGATATATGTAATAATGGCAGACACATTGGATTCTTTATACTGACAACGTACATGTTAGTGTTTTTCATGCCATTTCGTCAATTATGCAATAAAACTCAAGTATTATTAGACTTTTACTAGTCAGATAGAGACTCTTCTATTCGGCCGATACCATCTCCATTTTTTTATAAGCTTAAATCGTAGTCATCTCGCACATGGGAAGTTGAAAGCTCTTTCACTCTTTCATATAAAAATGAATTCTCACTAATTTCGTTTTCATTTTTTTCCAACCAAAAATTATCTCTGGACATCATCGTTGCAAATTTCGTATTATCATTTTGCGGCTTACTGATTACCCTTCTTCCACGTCTTCTCACTTATTCTTATTCAGTCAGATTTTTGTTCGCTGCTCTTGCATTTCATCTACTGGTCTCCTGGATGTTGGTTAACATCTTACTCAGTCTTCGACGCTGCAGGAAGTCCCTTCCAGGTTCATGCTGCACCATATTGAACCAACCAGATGTCCTTGTTTGTTCATCAACGCCTGAATATCTAAAAACAATGCGCTTAACTTATCGGACTTGCCGAGTTTTAATTATTCTTACTGGCTATTACATTTATTTCATTTTTAATATTCTTGCTAACGAAAATAGTAAATTTTATGTGTTATTTAAATTTATATATCGTATATCTAATACCTCTTAATAACCAAACTATAAATAAGTAATAAAAACAGTTTTCTTTACAAATATTATTAATTATTTATGATACAATTTTCTTTAAATTGTTAGCGGCATTAAAACTTTAAATGCTTCTCAAATATATACATTTTACAACAATTTGCTTCATACATAACAATTATTTTCTAATTAAATTATATGCCGCCCAAAAAAAAATTTTTTGATATCAATTCTTGGCAAAACTAGTGCCTCTTACATAAGCGAGTACATAAAAGATAAATTTATTATTTATTTTTTCTTTTCTTTAGACAATTCATTATTCCTTTCATATCATTTCTCTTTTTATATATCTTTTTAAATTTTTCAATTCTGAGCAAATTCTCTTGCCCCCTGACATAAACCAGAATATTTAAGATAAACCCGTTTATGTGAAAACATTGTCCATTGCATGACTATATCTTTCATCGCATACAATTGACTTTTCATTTAAATTTACTTCTAGCCTGATATGTATATATCCATTAACGATTCTATTTTCCATCCTGTATTAGCTCGTATATGGCTACATACATACATTCGAGGCGCTTTAAATAACCTTGAATTAATTACTAACGTTATTTTCCCAATTAACTATAATTTTTTTTTTTATATCCCAACCTATACATTTATTAAAATTTTCATACGTTAATTTCCTAATCAATAAACAGTAAAAACCTATGAACGAGTATATTTACATATAGCCGTCTGCAGTATCTACAAAAATATACATACGCACATACCCATTCCTCTTAACTAGAATACTTACTTCTTTAAATATACATTCGTACATTCATTCTTTATCTTATACACATATATACATACTCGTATATATACTTACTTTACCAGCAGTTCCGTTGCCTGGCGTTAACGCTCATGCGTCGAATTTCAGTGCATACACTGCCGTATGTATGTATGTACATATTCGAAGTTTTATATTACTTACCCACGACTCTCTTACTATCTTATTTTATTTTTTAATTACGTGCAATATTTATCATTTAATATTTAAAAAATATATTTTTCCCTACTGTGCTTCGTTCGGCCATAGTGCATAATAAGCACATTTTTATTGCGTCAACTTTACTTGGTCGAGTTTAATTGGCACACTTCTGCTGGCCTTGACTTTGAAAATCGGAGCTGTGTGTGTTATTTGATACACACACGAACATGTTTACGTTGTTATTTTTGTGTTTACACTTGTAAAACACTGCTAACACATGTCTTTAGTTGTGTGGTCTAATGTGGAATAATTTCAACAAATTATTATTTAGCTTTTTATTTTTTCCCTTAATCGTTACGACTGTTGTAACTGGGCTTCGGATCTCTGCTACTACATACGGACCTATCCACACAGGTGAGAATTTGTTTCTCCTAGCCTGATTCTTCATTAGTACTTTATCACCCACATGAAAAACTACTGGGTTTAGTACCTTGTTATAGGCTTCCCTGGCCACTCGTTTAGCACAATCCTGGTTTTCTCTAACCAATTCGTGCGCTCGCTGCAACTGATATTTTTGTACTTTATTGGGGTCATCAGCATTGTATACAGGCGCACATTTGCGCTTCAAATTCGCTGGCATGTTGAAATCATACCCGTAGAGTGTTCTAAACGGAGTTTGCTTCGTTGATACATGCACAGTATTGTTGTGTACATGCATTGCAGTTAACCATTGATCCCAATTCGAGCCGTCTTCTTTGGCAAAACTGCGCAAGTACTCGGCCAGAGGTCGATGACTACGTTCCAATGAGCCATTCGCCTGTGGATGATATGGTGTTATGTGCAACTTCTTTATCCCCTGCATCTTACAAGTTTCTGAGAATAATTTCGATACAAAACTGGAACCATTGTCGGTTATCAAAACCTTAGGTATGTTGTATCGTGCTATAATTTCATCAAAGAATGCATTGGCCACCGTACCTGCTTCCGCATCGGGTATAGCCACACACGCCATATACTTTGAGAAATCGTCTTGGAACGCCAATATGTATTTATTGCCCGAAACAGTCTCAGGTAAAATACCTACAATATCAATATGAACTTTATCAAATGGCTGTTTCGGTGTGTCAGTTAATACCATTGGCATCTTTGTAAGCCTTGAACTTTTGTTGGCCTGGCACTTTGGACAACTCTTTATATATTTTTTAATGTCCTTGAGCATACCTTTCCATCCGTATACTCGCTTAATTCTGTCATGAGTTTTCCAGAATCCCTGGTGTCCACCTAGAGGTGAATCATGGAAACCCTTTAACACAGCCTGGATATCCTTTATATCCTTCAGCCATTCCACACTACTGGCTCTTTGTTCATTAGCAGCGTCACCAGCATTGCTAACATTTCTTGTTGCATCAATTTTATCCCCTTGAATTCTCTCGGCCTTCTCCTTATCTGAGCGTGCTTTGGCCCTCGTTTGCACTACTGATACCTTCTGTGCCTGCGGTACTCTGTTGAGTGCATCCGCATTCAGATTCTTTTTCCCAGGTTTGTATATGATTTCAAAATCATACTCAGACAATTTGTGTCTGAACCTGGCTAGCCTAGACGTTTGGTCTTTCAAATTGGCTATGCCTCTCAACGGCTGATGATCAGTGTATATCTTGAATGGGCGTCCTAGCAGATATGCCCTAAAATTCTTTGTAGCCCATACTATGGCTAGAAATTCCTTTTCTATTGTGGAGTATTTCTTCTCCGTGTCGCTAAGCGCTCTGCTTGCGAATGCTATTGGTCGGTCATTACCGACTTCCCCTTGTGACAATACTGCCCCTAATGCTTCATTGCTAGCATCAGTGGTCAACAAAAAGGTTTGCTCAAAGTCGGGGTACGCCAAAATTGGTGGCGAGCTAATTATTTCTTTTAGCCTCTCGAATGCTTGCTGACAGCTCTCTGTCCATTCGAACTTTGCTTCTTTTCGTAGCAACTTATTAATTGGCAACGCAATTCCGGCTAGTCCTTCCACGAACTTTCTATAATAGTTCACTAGTCCTAGGAATGCTACCACTTCTTTTCTATTTCTTGGAACCGCTAAATTCTTAACGCATTCCACCTTCTGCGGGTCAGGCAGTGCTCCTGCCTCTGAGCAACGATGGCCTAAATAAACCACCTCCCTTCGCAAAAATTGACACTTCTCCGTGTTCAATTTCAAATTGTGTTCTCGTAATTTCTGGAGCACCTTGCACAAGCGTTGCGAGTGCTGCTGCAAGTTCTTCCCATAAATTACAATATCATCGAGATACACAAAACAATCTAACCCTTGCAAGCCTGTTAGCACATGGTTCATTAGCCGTTGGAAGGTAGCCGGTGCTCCTGTTAATCCAAACGGCATTCTATTAAACTCATAATGCCCTAAACCGGTGCTGAACGCGGTTCTCTGCTTATCTTGGGTATCCACCAGAACTTGGTGGTAGCCACTAGCTAAATCAAATGTAGAAAAATATCTACTATGCCCCAATTGATCCAGAATTTCTTCTATCCTTGGAATTTGGAACACCTGCTTGATAGTGGCGTCGTTCAATTTCCTAAAATCGACGACCATTCTCCACTTCTTTTGACCCTGAGGACCTCCCTTCTTTGGTACCAAAATTATTGGTGAATTCCAAGGCGAGATACTCGGTGAAATTATGTTATCTTTTAACATTCCTTCCACTTGCTTATTTACCTCATCTTTGTGAGCTTTGGCAATCTGTATTGTTTCTGGTTAATCGGTGGTTGATCCAATCTATTAGGTATTTCATGCTCTACCTCTGGTGTATTTGTCAACTGGTCTCCTTCCAGCAAAAATATGTCATGGAATGACGTACAAATGGCCTATATTGATGCCTTCTCTTCTGAATTTACGCTTGGGTCTAACTTCAATGATTCCAGCACTCTCTCCATTCTTTTCCTTATATCTACTTGCTTAATTTGATTAACCGATCCATAATTCGGTTCCTTAAAATTATCGTAACTAGTGAACTTAGGTCTAAAATCCTCATCCATCAGGTAGTCGTTTTCTGATGCGTTGAGTACGCAAGCGTACACCTTACCCTTGTCAACGTGCGTTATCGTCTCTCCCATATATACACCCTCCGCTAGCTGCTGCTTGTGCAAAACAACAGTCCTGAGTCTCGTGTTTACACGCATAGTAACTACTCTGACTGACCTTGCGGTCACTACCTCTATACAATTCTTAACCCTATTCACGGTTCCTTCCTGCCATGACTTTAATGGGAGAGTAAGGATCCTATTCCTATTATCATCGTAATATGACAATTGCTTGTCTAGCGCATCCAGTATGGTGCTGTCCCAGAGATTATCGCGGCCAATTATCCCATCGGCCAGGATACCTTCACTATCCAATTCGACTGCGTGCACTCCAAAGCTCACGCCCTTAACTTCACTGTGTCCTATTCTGAGTGACCCCAGTGTCCTGATGCATCCTCCGAACGCTCCATTAAGCATTCTTACATCCTTTGTGTTAACAACTAGTCCTTGCCGTAAAACACTAGATTTTACAAGGCTGGTATCCGCCCCTGAATCTACTAAAAGCACTAGCTTTCCACTAGCTGATTCCTTGCAGGGTATCTCGATGAAGGCATCACCTATCCTGCTCATAACGAAACAACGTCCTTTCGTTCTCAACATGGACGCGGATCTACTCCCTAACTCTTCCAATTTTCTCCTCCATGCACCGCAGTTATCCCTTACAATCCTATACTCCCTCAAAACTACCGTGAATATCTTAACTATACACCCTCGTACCACGTACGCGGTAATTGGCCTATACTCTCTAACCTTATTAAAACTTAATCTGAGTACTAGAATCATCACCGTTACCCAAATCAATACGCAATCAAAAAATTTTCCCCGGAGAGACTCTCGCTCCTCCGTATCTTGAACCATTGTTCCTACGCTACTCGGTACGTGGTATTGGAGAGCCACCTGCTCCTCCTTTTCCTGGACTTTAATCCCTACATTACCAGTCACAACGTACCTCCGGCCTTACTGTTACTTCCTTTCTTTTGGCTTTCCAGTCTACTGGCCTCGACTGGGCCGCTGGAAGTTTCCCTGGTTCCTTTGTTGGAACTGCCTATCCCTGCATTCCGCAGCACGATGTCCCATCCGTCCACATGAGAAGCATTTCAACCCCTGTTGGGTGTTGCCTATCCTTTGTTCACCTCTAGAATTCCAATTTCGTCGCTGCTGACCATTCCCAGTGTTGAAAGGATTTCTTCCTTGGTTAATCCCTTCCGTTGAGTTGACTCGAGGACTACTACCCCTGCTGTCCCTTAAGGGTGGATCCGGGCGCTACGTAACTGGTTGCTTCTACTTTGATCCCATTTATTGTCTATTTGGCACTGTCTACTTGCCTCATGACCATATGTTTGGCACTCCATACAATAGGGCGTATTCTTGCGTGTAATGCATTCATCCCTTATATGGCCTGGCTTATGGCAGAATGAACAAATGGGTTTCCTCGGCTGGAACCTCTCGACTAGGAATCCTTGGTTTCTTTGTTGCGGAACTTGATCCACCATTCTGCCGACTCCCCTTGGGTTCTGCTGCTGTATCGGTCCTACCTCTGCAGGAGAATTATTCCAACAGATTCCACCTGTTGTCGCTCGCTGTTGGATTGCTTCTTCGGCAGAAGAGACCGCTTCGACTAATTCTGCCATACTCCTCTGCGTAAGATTAAGAGTATAATTAGCTAAGTCCCTATTTATCAGACCTGCCTTAAACACAGAAATCATGGCTCGTTCTACTTGAGCCTTGTATGCTGCAACATTTCCTGGAAACTGCCTGTTGGCTTCTGTCTCAGCAGCGTTCCCCAGAGACTGGATCCTTCGTCCCCAGGCTCTCAATTCCTCCCCTGGTTTCTGATTTGATTCCTGTATTTCCCGTACAAGACAGTCGTACGACTTTTGTTTCAAATATGTCCGATCTAAAAGTGCGTATAACTCCGGCAGGGTGCTTACTGAGCTATGCGCTAGTAAATCAAACGCATCACCTGTGGTCCTTTGTCTAATACACCTTATCAAGTGTTCCCCTTCTGCCTCCGGAAGACTCTGTTGCGCTAACTCACAACCTTCTTTGAAGCGCCGTACCTCAGTCCTCAGATCATACAACTCGACTCCTGAGAACATGGGCACCAGCTTCTCCACCGCATGAGCTACTTCCAGAATGCCCATTTTACTCCTACGTGCTTGCTTAAGTTCTGATGAAAAATTAGCGTTAACATCTGTGGGGGTTTCCAGATTCTCTTCTCCCGAATCTGAGAGGTACTTAACCAGTGACGGACTCAAACTTATTAGTCTTCGACCGTTTGCTCGTGCAGGCGAAAAATTGTCTACTGTTTCGAGACTTTCCTGTACCGTTACTGCTTCTGGCTCCTTTGGTGGATATCTCTTATTTTTTTATATATGGAACTTCCTGGAGAAAATGGCTCGACACCGATTTCAGATGCGTCAACCGAAAACTCCGCTTCACTCTCTTCACTCAATACTAATCTAGGCTTTACCACACGACCTATCCCTTCCGGAGTTAAATACTCTGGCCAGCGAACTTCTGGTGGCAAAGCTAGTACCGTCTGCGATTGTATTTGCGAGGTTGAAGCCGATCTCACTCTTGCTGGCTTTGTAGTTGCCCCGATTCTCTTGAGCTCCAAATTTTCCTTCTCCAGATGCGATGCGGCTTCCTCAGTTTCCCGGAGTTGCTTAGAAAGTACTCTAGTTTTATTCTCGAGAAATTCCGTATTTATCTTCAATTCTTCGGTATCCTTGAAGACTTGCAAAAATTTTTCTTCCGTCCGACTCTGCTACTATTCTAACTACTTCCAGAGTTGACAGGTGTCCACCGTCTCTCGCTAATTTCCAGAGTACCTGGGCTTCTTGCTGGTTGCCGCTTCCAATTGTTCAAACAATTTTTCTGCGAACAATTTTACCTCAGATTGTAAAGACCTAAGCTTGTCTCGCGCCTTGTCTTCCTGCGAACTAGGACTATCTCCCTGTGCTTCCAGCTCTTCTAGATCCAGTCTGAATTTGGTCAACCAGTCACGAGTCAAACCGTTGACGTGTAACGGGTAATCCTTGGTTAAGTACTCCTTGTCCCCACAACAGTCCTTAAACTTTAGCAACTCCTCGTTGTTGCTATTGAATACATTCAACAAGGCTTCTAACTCCGTTATGCGCTTGCAGTAGTACGCGCTGTTTTTCCTTGCTTTACTATCCTTCCTACAATTTCTGATTCTCTTCTGAATTGCCTCGCTCTGTAGCTTTTGAGCTTCCAGCAATCTTATCGCTTCTCTTGGCGTTTCCATAGACCGAACAAATTCTTATCTATGACGCCGTAATAAATGGTACAAACTCGTTTTCTTTCTTTTTATATTTATAAATTTTATTAATAAACAACTCTTTTTTTCTAACAACAAGTTAAGATAATTAAACTAACAAATTATGAATAACAATGATATTATTCATATAGCATTCCACGTCTCCTGCATTGTTGCTCCTCCAATCGGCATACCTCTTGCCACAATCTATTAGCTTGCTCCCACGGCATAGGGACCTCCAGAGTTTGCTGTTCCTTCAGTATTTTCCTCAAACACGCCAGTCGCTTTCGTTCCCGCTTTTGCTCTCCTCCTCTTTTTCTAATCCCAAACCGCTTTCCGTCCTTCAGTAACGACGTTATATCCTTCAGTTGTCGCTCAGTGCTTCCAGGTTCATTTCCAACTTTTGTTTTCTTTAAAAGCAAAGAGAAAAATAAAACAATTGTGATTGCTTAAATTCTCACTCAACACGGTTTCATTTCCATTTTCCCTTAGTGTAATGCCGTGGAAATAAACTAAATATCAAAATTATACTTATTCTAGTACAAAAATTATACTTTCACTAGCATAAAAATTATACTTATATATAAAAAAAAATACACTTAATTTATTTCATAACCACCGTTGGTATTCACAGATTTTTTTAAAAATATTTCTCCTAATTCCGAAGATGTTTTTGCTTTCACACAATTGTTTCCAAAATATTCATACCCAAAGAAAGAAATTTTACCGTAGAATCATACGCATTTTCATTTCCGCACAATGATATGCTTGCATGCTTTGTCTTTTTTGTACGAAAAATTAATTTAACGTTGCTATGCAAATTGTAGTTTCGGAACTACATAAACTCGATGCACAACACGTGTTGTAAACAAATATTTTTTCCTAATACCCTAATCTCAAAATGCCAAATATTCAAATCAAATGTTCTATGTTTGTTTTTAAACATAAATTATAAAAATAATTTAAATGTCTCCAATATAGATGGCATGGCTTAATAAACAATATAAATGTCCCTCACGACAAACAAACTCAAATCCCCTACAAAAAAAATCCTCACAGCTAGGATGAACATACATAGACCGTCCGATCATACTGACGGTTTATGGTTGCCATTCAAAGCTGCGTGCAACAGCGCAAACGCGCCTGTAGGTTGCAACTTCTTTGACCAGCGCTACGGCGCCTTCAGGGTCGCAGAAGTATCTACTTAGTTTACGCTAATATACACTCTACTCACCACAATTTTTTCCGATGACATCTTTCTTCCCCAGTGTCCTTAGATGAGGTCCTTCGAATTTGTTGCAGGATGCCTCTCTGCTTCAGGGTTCCTTGCCATGGGATTATTCCAATAGGTCCTTTAGACCGGCTGCGCCAAAATGTTGGGGTCCTTATCTGCTTGTCGGCGAGAGACGTCCTCTGGAATGTCCTGTCGCGGGAACCTGTAAACCTACACCACTTTGTTAAATAAGCACTGCACTATTTTGGGTTTAAAACAACAAGAAGCTTTATTCTTAAAATACTAGTTCTTATATACTATTTACAAATAAACATTACAGTCTACGTCTTGACTTTTCTGGTGTTCCAGTTACGCAATTGTTATTTGGTGTCAGTTGCTCAAGCCAACTGACCTACTGAAAGTAAAAGTGTCGTCGGTGCATTCTAAATGCCCCTCGTCAGCTTGACTGCGGAACTGTGACACCCTAAAAGTTGACATCATAATTAATGCATAAATACTACTCATTTACAATATTTGCACCCTAAAAATATGTGCAATGAGTTTAATAGGAGCCGGTGCTGTGAGTCAACTACGCGTAGGTAGCTTGATTCTAACTCACAACAGTAGGGATGTTGAGATCTCGTTGTAGGTCATCATTGCCAGTGTGCATTTTCTTTGGTTACAAGAATTTTAGTTTGTAGACGTTGATTAATGTTGATATTTGTCGGAAAGGCAGTACCCCATATTTGGATCCCGTGAGTCCATATAGGTTTTATTATTGTTTTATAGATTAGGAGTTTATTTTCTATTGATATCACTACTTTACAAAATAAAATGATTTTCATGTACATTTGAAGAGAGGTAACTTTTCTTATGTATTTTCATCTGCTGAATTCGAAAATCGAGGTTAAATTTTTTTTCATGGAATAGTTTTTGAGATATTGTAATTTTTGTATTTTTTCGACCTTTTTTCACGTGACAAATCATATCCGATTGGGTCGTTCTTGGTATCCGAAGCAAGATATTGAGACGACGAACAAACATGTATAATCGGATCTTTGATTTGTAAAGCGGTTCAAAATATATCGATGAAAATAGGGCACATTTTCAAAAAAATAATATTTTACAGTGATTCTGTGCCGGCGGAAAAGTACAAATCGTTAAAAAAAAAGTCTGGTTTCTCTTCATGTACGTAAAGATGATACTTTAACGTAAGAACTAAGACCAACTAGAAGAAAATCGACCGAACAATGACAAAGTTATAAGCAATTGAGTGAATAAATCCAAATCCCATATTTTCCGAATATTTTATTTTTTTCGACAATTTATTGGGTTTAAACACTAGCAAAACATTCTTGACATTTTTGTGTGTTAGAAATAGTTGTGGCTCTTGCTTTGTCTCCGGTTGCTTTTGGGATCCGTTTCTCTAGTGAGAAACCATACATAGTCTCCCAACATTGCTTCATCCCAAAATCCTCGATAGCGCCGCTCAATGGTCTTAATTTGTTGGTGAAATCTATCGCCGTGTTCGTCACTTACGTCACCAAGATTGTCCGGAAAGAATTCAAATGCGAATCCAAGAAATGGATTTTTAGAGACATATTTACACCTGTAAGAAATAAATAAAATGGTAAAAACAATACAATAGAAAACAACCAGGAAGGAAATTAAATAATGGCATTCCGTACCCATCTTGTTGTAGTTCTTCAGCAAATCGGTAATAATTCCCTCGTAGTTAGGGCTTTTAGTGTTCCCAAGAAAATTGGTAACAACCATCTGAAATGAATTCCAGACCTCATTTTCGACGGGTGTTAAATATTTTGGAAAATCTGTGCTTTTTAGCAATTTCTTTATGTGGGGACCATCGAAGACGCCTTCCTTGATTTTTGCAAAAGAAAGCTTCGGGAAAAGGGTTTTCAAATAGGAAAATGCTTGGCCTTCCTTGTCTAAGGCCTTCACAAAATTTTTAATGAGGCCAAGTTTAATGTGCAACGCTGGAAGGATTATATTTTCTTTTTTGACAAGAGGCACGTGTTTAATATTGTCTTTGCCCACTGTGACATTCTACCTTTCTGGCCAGTGTTTTCTTTTATAATGATGTTCACGAGCACGACTATCCCAGTGGCAAAGAAAGCAGCAATATTTTGTATATCCACCCTGTGTGGAAACACAACATGCCGACGACTTTGAGATCGGAACATATTTTCCAGTTGTGATGCTCATATTGAATGTATTTTATCAAACTGGCCATTGTGGCATATGATTCTTTAGTGTTGATGGCATGAGCGATGGGAATAGAAGGTTTTTCATTTCCAATATACAGTAGGACTGCTTTCAAAGTCTCCTTACTACCGTCAATGAACAAGCGCCACTCATTTGGATCATAAGACTCTCCGAGTTGCTCAAACAATGCAGGAATATCGTTGCAGTAGCATATGTCGTTTTCCTTCTTAAAATGTTGTGCGTAAGGTTCATCACGGGTTCCGTAAAATGTTCCTTTTACTCCCGGAGCCAAACAGTTCCGTTGTTTCAGGCGAGATGCAAGTAACTCCGATTTTTCCTTTGACAGCTCGAGATTTCTCGCCAAATCATTCAGTTCAGGCTGCGTAAAACATTGTAATTGCGACACCTGTTGAAATTCATTATCACTGCTTGTGTCTGTCTCTTGTGATGATTCGAAAGGTTCAATCGTTGAATCGGGGCACTTAGGATGAGGAAATTCACTTGAATGTGGAACTGGAAGCGAAGCAGATGCTACTGTCGCATAAACCCATTTGGCATTCTTACCAAAACCAGTGGATTTGCTCAGGCAAAAGTAACAATCAACCGAATGGCAGAGCGGCTCTCTCCATATCATCGGTACACCGAATTTCATGTATCGTCTAATTTGGAATAAAAATTCACTTTATTATTAATTCAATTGTATATATAAATTTAATCGTACTGTGATGAACCAGAAGCCCACGCGGCAAGAGTTATATGGCACGATAAACAAACATTATTTGGTGTCCATTGCTCATGAAAAGTTGCAGGTGCTATTCCAAAATATTGCAGATAATTCTGTTCTGATGAATCGGTGAATCTATGTCTATTTTGTTGGAGGACAAAATTGCCACACACATAACAGA